>CM026897.1:29496578-30195671 GCA_015227895.2 Colaptes auratus | reverse complement strand
CCTTTAACATCATCAAGTCCAACCTATCACCCAACAACATCTACTCAACTAAACCATGGCACCAAGTGCCTCACCCAGTCTCTTCTTCAACACCACCAGTGACAGTGACTCCACGACCTCCCTGGGCTGCCCATTCCAAAGGCCAGTTACTTTTTCTGTGAACAACTTCATCATTACATCCAGCCTAAACCTCCCCTGGCTCAGCCTGAGACTGTGTCCTCTTGTTCTGGTGCTGGTTGCCTGGGAGAAGAGACCAACCCCCACCTGGCTACAACCTCCTTTCAGGTAGTTGTAGAGAGCAATAAGGTCTCCCCTGACCCTCCTCTTCTCCAGAAAGCCCATCTCCCTCAGCTTCTCCTCACAGGGCTTGTGTTCCAAACCCCTCACCAGCTTTGTTGCCCTTCTCTGGACACATTCCTAAGCTGAGGGGCCCAGAACTGGACACAGGACTCAACATGTAGCCTAACCAGTGCTGAGTACAGGGGCACAATGACCTCCCTGCTCCTGCTGGACACACTATTCCTGACACAGGACAGGATGCCATTGGCCCTCTTGGCCAGTGATGGCTCATGTTCAGCCTACCATCAACCAGTACCCCAAGGTCCCTCTCTGCCTGGCCGCTCTCCAGCCACTCTGACCCCAGCCTGTAGCACTGCATGGGGTTGTTGTGGCCAAGTGCAGAACCCGGCACTTGGATGTGTTCAATCTCATGCCGTTGGATTCTGCCCATCTGTCCAGCCTGTTGAGGTCCCTCTGCAGAGCTCTCCTACCCTCTAACAGATCAACTCCTGCCCAAAGCTTGGTGTCATCTGCAAATTTACTAATGGTGGACTCAATGCCCTCATCCAGATCATCAATAAAGATATTAAACAGGATGGGGCCCAGCACTGATCCCTGGGGGCCACCACTAATGACTGGCTGCCAGCTAGATGTGGCACCATTCACCACACTCTCTGGCTCGGCCCTCCAGCCAGTTCCTAACCCATCGCAGTGTGCTCCTGTCCAAGCCATGGGCTGCCAGCTTGGCCAGGAGTTTGCTGTGGAGGACAGTGTCAAAGGTCTTGCTGAGGTCCAGGTAGACTACATCCACAGCCTTCCCCACATCCACCACGCAGTCACCTGGTCATAGATGAAGATCAGGTTGGTGAGACAGGACCTGCCCTTCCTAAATCCATGCTGGCTGGGCCTGATCCCTTGGCCATCCTGTAAGTGCTGTGTGATTGCACTCAAGATGACCTGTTCCATAATCTTGCTTGGCACTGAGGTCAGGCTGACAGGCCTGGAATTCCCTGGCTCCTCCTTCCAGCCCTTCTTGTGGATGGGCACCATGCTGGCCAGCTTCCAGTCATTTGGGACCTCTCCAGTGAGCCAGGAATGTTGAAAAACAATGGAGAGAGGCTTGGCCAGCTCATCTGCCAGCTCTCTCAGCACCCTAGGATGGATCCCATCTGGTCCCATGGACTTATGGGGATCCAAGCAGCTAAGGATGTCTCTAACTACTTCCTTCTGGATTACAGGGGAACTATACTGCTCCCTGACTCCATCTGCCAGCTCAGGAGGGCAGTTGTCTGGAAGACAACCTAACTTGCTATTAAAACTTGAGACAAAGAAGGTGTTAGGCACCTCTGCCTTTTCCTCATCTTTAGTTACAATATTCCCCTCCATGTCCACTAAGGAGTGGAGGTTGTCCTTGCCCCTCCTCTTGCCATTAATATATTTCTAGAAGGATTTTTTGTTGTCCTTCACAGCAGAGGCCAGGCTTTTGCCTCTCTTAATTCTTTTCCTATATAACCTACAACATCCTTAAACATTCCATGGGTAACCTCTCCTTCCTTCCAAAGATGATATACCCTCTTTTTTCCCCTTTATTCACCCAGAAGCTCATTGCCCAGCCAGGCTGGCTGTCTGCCCCAGCAGCTCATCTTCCGGCACATTGGCACAGCCTGTTCCTGAGCCTTCAAGAGTTCTTTCTTGAAGTAGGTCCAGCCCTTCTGGACCCCTTTGTTTTTAAGGGCTCTTTCCCAAGATACTTTCTGAGTTAGTTCCTTAAGTAACCTGAAGTCCACCCTCCAGAAGCCCAAAGGGGAGGTTTTGTTACTGCCCCTCTTATCTTGACTGCATATTGAAAACTCAATTATTTCATGATCGCTGGACCCCAGACAGCCTCCAATCACCACATCTCCCACCAGCCCTTCTCTGCTTGTAAAAAGAAGGCCAAGCAAAGCCTTACCCCTGATAGGCTCACACAGCAGCTGTGATAAGAAGCTATCCTCCATACACAACCTTCTAGACTGCCTTCTCTCTGCTGTGTTAAGTTCCCAGCAGATACCTGGCAGGTAAAGTCGCCCATAAGAACAAGGTCTGGTGTTCTTGAGACAGCTTGTAGATATCTATAAAGTAATTCATCAACCTCTTCTTCCTGCTTGGGTGGTCTATAACAGACTCCAACCAGGATGCCAGCCTTTTTGGCCTCCCCTCTAATTCTCACCCACAGACACTCAACCTGATCATCCTTAATCTGTAGTTCCATGGTGTCTAGAGCCTCCCTGATGTACAGGGCCACCCCTCCACCCCTTCTCCCTCGCCTGTCTCTTCTGAAGAGCCTGTAGCCATCAATTACAGTGCTCCAGTCATTGAGTCATCCCACCAGTTCTGTGATGGCAACTACATCATACTTTCTGCGTAACAAGCTTCCAGCTCCTCTTCTTTGTTACCCCTACTGTGTGCATTAGTGTACATGCATTTCAGCTGGGCTGCTAGTTTCACCCCTGACGCCAGCTTAACACCTTCAGACTCATGTCTGGGGGGACTGGTTTCAGCAAAATTAGCACTTGATATCTAGCACTTTTATAAAACCATTCCTAATCATTTATATTTTGGAAAAGGAATATCATCTTCAGTCTTGACTGCTTGTATTAAATCCAGTGTTAAATGATGTCAATAACTGCTGCTTACTTGGAATAATAATTATAGACAGCCATGATTATGAGTCTTCCCTCACACTAATAAATAAATGCACAAAAGCTTGCTGTTGCAAGATCTGTCTACCCTGCCAGACAGAGAATTTTTAAGTCATTCATGTATTGGATGGATGTACTGACACCTCCTTCCTGCTCATATTGATGCATATAGGTCAACTCAGTAGTTGTACTTCCTTGATGTTATATGCTAGTTGATCAGCTGAAATACATTTGTTGATTTTTTCAGAGCTATGTGAGAACTAACAGCATTAGGCTTTCATATGGTATATTTTCAAGAGTGTCATCTACTGTTTAAAGCAGAAGATAAGCAATCAATAATCTTGATTTTAAATTTAGGCATTTATGTGGGACTGTTGCGTGACACAGCCTCTCTTAACTGTGACTTAATTTTTCTCAATGTGGAGTATATAATAATGCTACATAAGAGATGAGATGTAATGAGGCCAAGAGCCAAGCCCTACAACTGGGTCACAAAAATCCCATGTAACTCTACAATCATTGGACAGAGTGGCTGAAGAGCTGTCTGGCAATAAAGAACCTGGTTGAGAGCTGCTGAATGTGTGCCATCAGTGTGCCCAGGTGTCCAAGAAGGCTAACGTGATTCAGGCTTGAATCAGGAGTAGTGTGACCAGCAAGGATAAGGAAGTGATCATGCTTGTCTACTTGGTACTGATGAGGCCACACCTTGATTACTGTGTGCACTTTTGGGCCCTTCACTCCAAGAAGGACATTGGGATGCTGGGGCTTGTCCAGATAAGGGCAACAAAGGTGGTGTAGGTTTTATGAGAAGTGGCTGCAGGAACTGAGATTAATTTAATCTGGAGAAGAGGAGGCTGAGGGGAGAAGTTAGTTACTGCTGTCTATAACTACCTGGAAAGTAGGTTGTAGTGAGGTGAGTATTGACCTTTTCTATCTGGTATTGAGTGATAGAATGAGAAGAAAAGGACTCAAATTGCACCAGGGGATTTTTTATATTAGATATTAGGAATTTTTTCTTTACTGAATGAGTAGTCAGGCATTGGAACAGGCTACCAAGGGAGGTGGTGAAGTCACTGCGCATGGAGAGGTTTCAAAAATATGTATACATGGCACTTTGGGATATGGTTTAACAGGTGTGGTGTTGTTAGGTTGGCAGTTGGACTTTGTGGTCTTAGAAGTCTTTTCCAACTGAAACAATTACTAATTATATACTAAATACTATGATTCTTTAAATATTTTTTGAATCTTCATTGAATTATAAAAGCAAAAAAATAGTCTGTGTGATTATATTGTGCAATTTACTACAACTCATAGCAAGAGATTATTGCATTGTGTCAGAGTCCTGGCTCATCTGAGGCCTGCTGACCTGCTTTGACATAGTTAAATCTGGTGTATTGCCATAAGAGTTCCATGATGTGGTAAGAATTAGTTGGTATGCTTTGTTTCCTCTTCACCAGCGGCTCTGCTGCTACACTTCAGTCATTCATCACAAAGGGAGCTTTCACTGAGCTTTTCACAACTTTCATTATCACACTGGAAACTGTTTTTTCCATCCCTGTTTACCTGAAATCTATCCACGAATGACTAAAGCATCATATACTTGTTTTCTGGGCACAACAAACTGTTTTCACAAAACATTATTCTGAAAACAGAAGAAAATAAAAATTTATTCATGCCCAGATGAAGAAAGACTCACCCAAGTGCCACTGCAGAGTTACCCTTACCATATTTCCACCTTCTCTGTCGACTCAGCTACACTCACACAAAATACTGGCAGGAGCAGCATCCTCTAGCAAAGCTTTAAATCCCCCAGTGTGCTGCTGGTTGTGACAGTGGGCAAACTATCAGATCTCAAAGGTGGGATATTTTGCTTATTAGCCTCATTTTTTATATTTTTTTTCCCCCTAGATTTTGGCTCTGATCTTATATAAACAGATGTGTATTTCCAGCTGGTAAACTCAGAGGTTAATATACAGCAGAATCAGAGATGAGAATTGAAGAAATTTTCAGATGTGACAACAGTGATTTCTATTTCAGGCTTTTCTGCAGAAAGCAGCTGAAAGATTTGAATGTGAGCTGAAATAAAGAGGCAAAAAGACAAACTGGCTAAATCAGAATCTAGTAGCTGCTGGGAGCTGAGATGTAGATTGCAGCTAAATGCCTTTTTTCTATGTGCCTGCCAGGCAGTAACTTCCTAATGCATCATGCAGCAGACCCTAGCTGTCCAAATCTATTTTTAGGCATCTGTACAAAAAAAATCCTACTTCAGCTTGGTGATAATCAGCAAAAATAACAAGAGGGAAGTGGGCATGGAAATGCAGCCTTTCAGTTACAGACATATCTACTTCAACCTTTGCTACAAATTGAAGAATCTGATAGCAGCCTTTAATAAAGCCTGTATGAATAACAAACACTGTGTAGAAAAAAAAAGAAAAAAGTTACATGTATTTCCCTTTCTAATTTCTCTGTGACACATGTCAGTGAGTGGATACTATGTCATACAGGGCATTTCTCTAATCCATCCCTATGTTCATGTCACATTTTAATTTCAGATCTGTTTTCAGTATGTATGACTATGTAAATCTTGGAGAAATTTCCTGTCCTGTTCATATAAGAGGTATTTCTTTATCTATCCCTTACTTACGTTGTGGAATAACAAGCAAAAGCCTCACAAGTATGTGCAAGAAGCAGGATCAGGACAGTGCAAGAGTGCAAGTCAATTTTCTGTACTTCTTTGCAGCCTGACTCATACTTCTCTCTGTCAACCTGTGTCTTTCAGGTCCAGCCAAATGACAGAGGAGGGGGTGAGAGGCAGAGAAGGGGGATATTGTGGCGGAGCAGAGAGGTACAAATCAGCAGTTGGAGAACTGCTTGTGCAGAATCCAAAGAAATATCAGGCTAGTAGTTAGGCTGGATCTTGGAGTTATTCAGCCCTGGCTTGTTAAGTATGAAGAGCAGATGTTTCCTGCTGCTTGGAGCTCTGGTGGATTCACATTATTTATAACCCTATTACAGTTTTATATTTGTCCTTTTCTTTTGGTAAGATCACTTTTGCATTGCTATGTTAGTCTGACAGTGACTGTCCTTAATATAGTCAAAAGTAGGCAGCTTATGGCTCACATCTTTTAAATGAAGGGACTGAAAGTAGCAAAAATGCATTTAAAAAAGTACAGGGAAGAGCTTCTCCAAAGCAACATTGTCTATTTTGTGACTCTTATTTTAAATTATTTGGAGCTGGTGATGTAACCTAGATTTATGCCCTTCAAACTCTTTTCTCACTGGCCTTAAAATATGGCAAAATTTTCTTTGCATGGAACCATCCTGCCATAACTAATAATTGAAAACCACAGGGTTAATACAAGTACCATTCAACAGATACCAGATTTTCAGACCTAGAAAGACAATACTGCCTTTAACTTACTGTAAAAAAAACCCTCAGGAAACTTCAGAATTTTTTCACAATACTTTCCCTTTCTTCACTCACCCCCTTTTGAAAAATTCCTTGTTTACTTTGACAAATGCTCACAAGAAATCTGTTGTTTCTTGGGGTTTTTTTGGTGTTTTGGGTTTTTTTTGGGGGGGAGTGGGGGGGGGGTTGGTGTTTGTTTTTTTCTCCTTTTTTTTTTTTTAATAAAACCAAAGGCAAAACAAAAAAGCACATACACACATGCTCAAACCACCCAGCAACAACAAAAACCCACCAAAAAAAACCCTGCAACATTTTTGTATTGCCATAGATTATCAATTAGGTTGAGAAAAAACATCATATTCATCTCCAAAAAGTTTAGTTATCAAAGCTATAAAACTCAAAGGTTTGTGTCATCTCTTTGTTTCTTGATACCTCATACATATGCTCCCTTTCTTCTACTCTACAGATAGATTGTAGATGCTTTGGGGCAAGAGCTTATTTTCTGGAATTAGTTTTTACAGACCTTATCGCAATTGTTGTGACTATGGTTCTTACAATTCTGATTTCTTTTAAACTGCTTAATTTAAAATTGACTCTCAGAAATGCAAATTCATGACAGAAGGCTGATAGACTGTGTCTAAAATATTAAAACAGACACTTGTACATGTATCATGACATAAGCATCTAACCATCCAAGAGTACAAGACGATATTTGCATAGCTGGCTGGGAAGACATGGGAGTGCAGTTTTTGAAAGGACCCAAATACGAAGTTTCAGCTTATGTCCTTTACATTGGTAGGTTAATGTGTCTCTCCCAACAAGGAATTACCACATTTTGGTTTGTAACAAACTGATAATTAAATACCCATCAGCCTCCTCAATAGTCTGTACAGGTGCCATGCTATGGTGGCTAAGTGGGGCTTTTTATTATGCTCTGTAAGAAGAGAGATGGTACTGTGATCAAGTTGCTTGTAGAGCACTAAGAATTCCTGCAGGAGATCAGGTGATGTACCAGAGGGTCTCTATGTTTCCTAAACTTGCTGTTAATGTGCCAATTTTTGTCAGATATGTAACTATAAATAAAGATACCATGTAGAGTAGAATAGAATAGAATAGAATAGAATAGAATAGAATAGAATAGAATAGAATAGAATAGAATAGAATAGAACAGGGGTGGTTGAGGCCCCGTCCCTTGCGGTGTTTAAGACCAGGCTGGACGAGGCTCTGTCCAGCCTGATCTAGGGTAGAGTGTCCCTGCCCATGGCAGGGGGGTTGGAACTAGATGATCCTTGTGGTCCCTTCCAACCCTAACTGAAACTATGAAACTATGAAACATCTAATCAACTAAACCATGGCACCAAGTGCCCCATTCAGTCTCCTCTTAAACACCTCCAGTGATGGTGACTCCATCACCTCCCTGGGCAGCCTATTCCAACAGTCAGTCACTCTTTTTGTGAAGAACTTCTTCTTAACGTCCAACCTAAACCTATGGGGTAACTGATGGAAAATTACTAGCATATACAAAAGGATCAAAATAGATGTCCCAGCAATATTTCCTGTTGTTGAAACCAGCTTTTAGGGAACAGCCTTTGTATTTCTGGGATACCAAGTGTTTCTTTACAGAAGCGCAAAACCCACATGTGCTGAAGTGTTCAGCCTTCCTGTACACTTGCAGGCAGCAGCTTATGATCTTTAATCATAGTAATAAGCACTTACACAGCACAAATCCCAGGTACTGGTTTTCACACCTGAGTTGAGTTGGATGTTCTCCCAGTGGAGTCAGGTGAGGTGGGAACTGCCTATGCTTATGCTATTGGGCCTCTCTGCAAGGAGAGACAGGAGCAGGGCTGGCTGCACAACTCCATCTATACTTCTGTTGATGATTCATCTGGAACAAATTTGATCAATGCTCTGATGTATTTGTAGCCTGGTGCAATATATAGGCCTCTTGCTAGTCACATGGAAAACCCCTAAACATTAACAGCAGTAGATGGTCAGCTGAATGAACTACAAATCCCATATTTGGCAACTAATGTCCTAAGAGCTGAACAACTTGATTCGAAGTTTAGATATCTTATATCACAATGCCCACCTCTCATCAAAATAGAGGAACTTCTGTAGGGTTAATTCCTAGTCTTCTTCAGCATATACCTATAACAAGCAGGATGCTGCCCTGTTTTTGACTAGAATCCTTTTTTGCATTTGCTGAAAAAGTGACAGATTCATTTTAGGTAGAGCCTTGAAGGAGACTGAATAACCAAATAATATGGCTAATGTAAAAATAATAGGATATGAAGAGAATCTTATGAAGTGAGAAGTGAAAGCAAGACAGTACCAGTAGCACAGTTTTAAGAGAGATGTATGCTGAGAGCAGCTAGTAAAATGACATGGTGAACGGCGCATTGTCACTTACGAAACTCATTGAACTTCTAGAATTACAGACTCATGACATTCTTAGTCTTTTGTAGTGGTTGTCAGGGAGCTGTTACAACTACACAGAAATCTATGGTTATACTCACTTTGTACTTTTTACCTAAGGATGTCAAAGTGCTTTTCAAATTGAACAAAGCCTTCCAAATAAATATCCCATCATTATTCAAGTATTGTATGGGGAAAGGGAAACATGATGGTGTTGGATGTTTCGCCTTGGATGACAAGAAACTTGTAGCAAGACAAAATTGGAAGTCATATTTTCCGACTTGTTAACGTAATCATTACCCTCAAATAATTTGTCTCTCACTATGGCTGCGTGTTGAATATTGTGCTTTTAAATGTTCAGTTGCTATCTGAATTAGGTGAGCTGTGAAAAAAAAGTAATGATGTTTTATGCAAAGATTATAAATTATGATAGTAGATATTGATATAAAAACATATTCTCTAAGCAGAAGTATTTTAAAATGCGTATTTTTATCACAGTTTCTTTTTTTTTTTCCTGAGGAACAAGGAGCTGTTCAGTGTCTGTCAGATATGCATGGTTACTGCCTTGCACTAGACAGACCAAATGATGGGTGTTGTATATTCTGCACTTCATCACTGAATAAGGATGACTCACTTCCATTTCAACTGGGGAAAAAAACAATCTTCACTACAAAACTTTACAAACTACCTCTAATAATTAAAGGCATAAAAGTGAGCTTGCTACTTCTTCATCCAACAACATCTCTCTGCCTTTCAAAGAGATCTGTTATTTTTTATGTGTTTAATTAATAAAGATGCAGGCACAGCAAAGCATTTCATCCTTGAAGAGTTTTTGCTTCAGAAGGAAATGGTAAGAGCAACTTAAGGCACTGACTTGAAATTCTTTCACTAGTGTTTAAAGATATCGACTACAGCAATTCAGAGGCTTAACTGGGTGGGGGAAGGAAAAGGGGCAGGGTGATGTAACCTCACAAAGAGTTCTTGGAAAATAGATTTTCCTTATGAAACATGGTCTTAGATGAACAGATTTTCAAGACAGTGGCCTATGAGACTGTGCTGTGTTGAACTTGTTTGGCTGCCAGATATCCACCTAGTTGTTCTCTCATTCTTCCTTCTCAAAAGGACAGAGTGAAAAATAAGGTGTAAAAGGTCACAGGTCAAAGAACAGATAGGGAGATGTATTTGTCATGGTCAAACCTGATGAAAATTAACTTAAGTTATTGTCAACTAAACCAGATTTAGATAGAATAAAAGACCAAATCAGAATCAAAGACCACGACTCCCACCTGCTTGTGTTCCCAGGCTCAGCTTCACTTCTTCAATACCTGTTTTTCTATTTCTCCACACTGAACCATGCAGTGATATGGGGAATAGATGTTGTGGTCAGTCTGTAACAGCTTCTTTCTGACACTCCTTTCTCCTCATGCTTTTCCCATTCTCCAAAGTGAGTCTTGTCCACAAGCTTCAGTCTTTCAGGGTAAATGTGGTCCACTATGAGTTCCCAGGGGCTGCAGTTCCCTCAGGGCAACACCACCTACTCTGGCCTGGAGTCGTCCACAGGTTGCAGTGTGGATATCTGTGCCAGCATAGGGTCCTCTCCACAGGCCTCAGGGGAAAATCTCTGGCACCTAAAGCAACTTCATGCTGCCCTCACACCTGCAAACCTCTGCTATCAAAATGTTGTCACATATACCCAATGCTGGGGTATTAAAGAGACCTTGTCAATGCTGACTGGATAAATATGGAAAGCCAGTTTGAAAGTCAGCGGAGCCCAAGATAAGAATGAGGTATGCAAGAAAAACTCTGAAATCAAACAAAATGACAGCTGTGTGAGGAGAGCATGAAGGCAGTCACTGATTTTTTCAGGCTCATGTACCGGTCCACAGCTTTGGAGCTGCTCAGCTCCCCCTTCCATGAGAAGGCACAGGGAAGATTTAGGACAGCTGAGGCTGGGTTACTCAGTAAAGCTGCCTGATATGGCTCATAGGGAGTCTGATACAGCAAGTTGGAGGGAAGTTGTGTCCTGGCTAGGCTCCTGCCTGGCTGCCTGGGCTTACAGCACCCATGCAGGAGGAGGCAGGCAGAGGTTCCTGTCCCTCTGTGCTCTGCTGCATTGCCTGGTTGAGAGACATTCCAGGGATGGATTTTATCATACACTATTTCTTTAGATGTTCCATACATGAAATATTCATGAGAGAAAAAAGAAACCTTGAGAAGGACCTTACAGCCTCATTAGGGCACTAAGGCAGACAATGTGAGACAGAAATTCTGGTACTTTCTTCAATTAATAGTTAATACAAAAATGATACTTAAATATTCCTGGAACATGTACTGAATCCTGGACTTAAATTGCCCCAGCTAAAAGCTCTGGCTGCAAGGTTGTGGAGCCAGGGTAGGGCTAGCTTCTCTTCATGTGGTTTCTGAGTGGTATAATTCAGTGTGTTGTTCTCAGGGCACTTGTCTGCCCTGCACCGCACTGCATTGGCAAGTGGGGACAAAGTTCACTCTGAGGGATAGTAGGGAGGTGTGCCCCTCTCAGATGATCTCAGCCTTGCCAAGTACCCTCATATATGGAGCCACTCCAATGAAACAGCACCTAGAAATGTCTGCGAATAGCACTTTAGAACTGTGAATAGAACTTTAGAACATAGGCTTAAATGAACTTTGCTGTTGAAGAGTAGAGATCTGAGTTAACAAATGCACTCAAATTTCTCCTGGATCTATCCTTAGCTGACTGGCACAGAAGAGGTACACAGCAAATGCACTGGAAGATAAGATGGACCAGTGACTGCTCTTCACAGAGATCCAGTTAGGATTTTTGGAAGAGAGAGCATTTGGAGAGTGCATACTGTAGGAAAAGACAGATTTATTTGTGATAGAGAATGATAAGTAGATCATGTAGGTGTAGTATTTGTATGTATTCTTAGTGAAGAAACATCATTAATGATATATTTTCTTTTTCAACCTTAACACAGAAGCCTGCACAACATAAAATGACAGAATGGGGTTGGAAGAGACCTCTGTAGATCACGGAATCCTCGAGGCTGGAAAGGACCTCTGAGATCAAGTCCAGCCATTCCTCCCACTCCACCAATTCTATCACTACACCATGTCCCAAAGCACAAGATCTGTATGGCTTTTAAACATAACCAGGAATGGCAACCCAACCACCTCCCTGGGCAGCCAATTCCAGTGCCTGACAACCTCTTGAATGGAAACCTTTTTCTTAATATCCAGCCAAAATCTCCCCTGATGCATCTTGAGGCCATTCCTTCTTGTTCTATCACTAGTTACTTGTCAGAAGAGACCGGTGCCTACCTCTCTACAACCTTCTTTCAGGTGGTTGTAGAGATCAATAAGCTCTCCCCTCTGCCTCTTTTTTTGCAGGTCATCTAGTCCAATACCCCTTCTAAGGCAGGATCATCCAGGACAGGTTGCACTGGAACGTGTCTGTGCAGATTTTGAATATCTCCAGAGAAGGAGATTCCACAACCTCTCTGAGATGCCTATATCAGTGCTCTGTCACTTTCAAAGTGAAGAATTTATCCCTTACATTCAGATGGAACTTGTGTGTTCCAGTTTGTGACCGTTCCCCCTTGTCCTCTTACTGTGTACCACTGAAAAGAGTCTGTAACTCTCATGATCAAAAGCACTTTCCGCCCTGACACCACCTGTTAGAAAGTGCTTTACAAAGTCCTAGTATCATTGGAATAGAGCATACTCAAAGAGAAAGACTGATGTGCTGCTTAAAAATTTTATGTTTGTATTAAAACTTGGATCTGACTTCTCATAGCAGCTATATTGCACTGGATTCTGCAGTGCCTCACTGCAGCACATCACCTGAAGAGGGGTCTTCAAATGGTTTTACTAAACCTTCGTGGTTGATAAAGTCTGCTGAAATACATGATTATAGATAAATCCATTCTTGCTGATTTGCTGCTGCTCCCAGGCCTAAGCAAGGTACAGAAACTAGTCTGGGACTATCATGGATTGAGTTGAACCTGTTGCTGTTATTCACACCATGCTGCAGTCATGTCAGCTTCAAGAATGAAAGTGTTAACTGGAACAAAGTATTACGGGGCTTGAAGTTCGGCTTGCAACACGGGAAGATTCCTGTTATGGTTGCTGCTTTTGGGTTCTGGATTCTCTGGTATTGTCTCTTTACCAGAGATGGCAGGAAGATTTGTGGGAGTTGGGTAGCTGCTGGTTTTGACTTTCTGGTTTATATGTTATATTAAACTTTTATCTCTTTATCTCAGCCCTGATTTTTGTGTGTTACTCTTTCCCTCACCTCTTTGTTGGGGGAGCAGGCAGGTTATCCGTTGTGCTAAACAGGGACCAGAGGCTAGAATGAGGAACTCTCCCTGTAGTCAGAAGCTCTAATCACGGATTTTCTCTTATGCCAAACATTTTAAAATCTATTAATATAGAATAGAATAGAATAGAATAGAATAGAATAGAATAGAATAGAATAGACCAGATTGGAAGAGACTTTCAAGATCATTGCATCTAACCTATCATCCAACACCACCTAATCAACTAAACCATGCAACCAAGTACCCCATCCAGTTTCCTAAACACCATTGATGGTGACTCCACCACCTCCCCAGGCAGCCCATTCCAATGGGCAATCACTTTCTCTGTGTAGAATTTCACAGAGAACCACGGCTGGCTCAGCTTGAGACTGTGTCTTCTCGCTCTGGTGCTGGTTGTCTGGGAGAAGAGACCAGCCCCTGTGTATCTACAACCTCCCTTCAGGTTGTTGTAGAGAGCAATAAGGTCTCCCCTGAGCCTCCTCTTCTCCAGGATAAGCATCCCCAGATCCCTCAGCCTCTCCTCATAGGGCTTGTGCTCCAAAACCCTCACCAACTTTGTTACAATACAATACAATACAATACAATACAATACAACAGGTTGGAAGAGACCTTCAAGATCATCACGTCCAACCCATCAACCAATCCAACCCACCTAAAATACAATACAGTACCATACAGTACAATACAGTACAAAAGAGTACAATACAGTACAATACAGTACAATACAACCCACCTAAACAACTAAAAAACTAAACCCTGGCACTAAGCACCCCATCAAGCCTCTTCTTGAACACCTCCAATGAAGGTGACTCCACCACTTCCACAGGCAGCTGATTCCAGTGGGCAATCACTCTCTCAGTATAGAACTTCTTCCTAACATCCAGTCTAAACCTGCCCTGGCGCAGCCTGAGACTGTGTCCTCTTGTTCTGGTACTGGCTGCCTGGGAGAAGAGACCAACCTCTGCCTGGCTACAACCTCCCTTCAGGTAGTTGTAGAGAGCAATAAGGTCACCCCTCAGTCTCCTCTTCTCCAGGCTAAGCAACCCCAGCTCCCTCAGCCTCTCCTCATAGGGGCTTGTCTTCCAAACCCCTCACCAACTTTGTTGCCCTTCTCTGGACACGCTCCAGTAAGACAACATCTTTCCTAAACTGAGGGGCCCAGAACTGGACACAGGACTCAAAGTGTGGCCTAACCAGTGCAGTGTACAGGGGCAGAATGACCTCCCTGCTCCTGCTGGCCACACTATTCCTGATACAGACTAGGATGCCATTGGCCTTCTTGGCCACCTGAGCACACTGCAGGCTCATGTTCAGCGTACCATCAACCAGTACCCCCAGGTCCCTCCCTCCCAGTCCTATCATTACCTGACAGCCTAAAAAGTCCCTCTCCAGCTTTTTTGTAGGCACTCTTCAGATACTGGAAGGTCACAATTAGGTCTCCTCAGAGCCTTCTCTTCTTTAGAATGAACAGCCCCAACTCTTTCAGTCTGTCCTCATAGGAGAGGTGCTCCAGCCCTCTGATCATCCTCGTGGCCCTCCTATGGACATGCTCCAGCACCTCCAGATCCTTCCTGTAACAGGGACTCCAGAACTGGACGCAGTACTCCAGGTGGGGTCTCACCAGAGCTGAGTAGAGGGGGAGAATCATCTCCCTCAACCTGCTGGCTATGCTTCTCTTGCTGCAGCCCAGGATGTGATTAGCTTTCTGGGCTGCAAGTGCACGCTGGTGGCCCATGTTGAGCTTCTCATCCACCACCTTTTCTTCAGGGCTGCTCTCAAGCCATTCACTGCCCAGCCTATATCAGTGCTTGGGATTGCCCCGACCCAGATGCAGGACCTTGCACTTGGTCTTGTTGAATCTCATGAATTTGTCATGGGTCCACCTCTCCAGCCTGTCAAGGTCCCTCTGGATGCCATCTATTCCCTCCAGGTATGGGGAGTTCGCATTAAGAGCATTTAGAGTATTTTATTCTTTTCTATCACTTATTTCTACATGATTTTCCTATTTGCTTACAAATATCCTAATGTTCTTTCCTCACAACTCCTGTAGATGGATTCCGTATATGGATTTTTTTTATTCAAACAGGAAATTATTTTAGTGTAAAATTCTGATCTTGACATAAAAAATTAAAATATTTTTTGAGCAGCTAACTGTTGGGTATTTTTTTCAGGTTTCTGATGGAGATCCCCTCTTTTATTTCTTGAAGCTGAAACTCTCCATTTTTCCAAGTAAGGCTACCTGATGTGCCTTTAGCCCCTATTCTTGCCTTGTTTTATTAACATATTGTCAGCTTTCTTTTGTGTGTGTCAAAAAGCATTCTATATGTTGAAAGCACAAAACTGCTTCTCAAAAAAGTCCTTCATATCCCATAAAAGCAATCCTTTCAGTACATAGCACAGTTAGTTACCGTTGCAGACCTCAGTATGCTGATGCCTAAACATTTTATCCCCTGCTGCAGGACAATTTGAGCCTAGGCACATTCACATTCTTTTTTTCATGAAGTAAGTTTTCATGAGGGTACGGGACCTTGATGTGTTTCTAACACCCAAGGATGTATTCAGCAGCTTCATTTGATGAAGCAGATTGTCTTCTTTTGCAGCCAAACAGTCAGAGGAAATGCAGAAAAAAAAATCAGGATATAAGTTTTTGATTGTTGTTGTTGGAGTGTTGTACAGGTTTCTTTGAGCAGTCCTTCCATTATTCCACTAACTTGCTTCTAACTCAGTATCACAGTATCACAGTATAACCAAGGTTGGAAGAGACCCCAAGGATCATCAAGTCCAACCTGTCCCAACAGACCTCACAACTAGACCATGGCACCAAGTGCCACGTCCAATCTCCCCTTGAACACCTCCAGGGACGGCGACTCCACCACCTCTCTGGGCAGCCCATTCCAATGACGAATGACTCGCTCAGTGAAGAACTTCCTCCTCACCTCGAGTCTAAACCTCCCCTGGCACAGCTTGAGACTGTGTCCCCGTGTTCTGGTGCTGGTTGCCTGGGAGAAGAGACCAACCCCCTCCTGTCTACAACCACCTTTCAGGTAGTTGTAGAGGGCAATGAGGTCACCTCTGATCCTCCTCTTCCCAGGCTAAACAAGCCCAGCTCCCTTAGCCTCTCCTCATAGGGCTTGTGCTCAAGGCCTCTCACCAGCCTTGTTGCCCTTTTCTGGACACGTTCAAGTGTCTCGATGTCCTTCTTAAACTGAGGGGCCCAGAACTGGACACAGTACTCAAGGTGTGGCCTAACCAATGCAGAGTACAGGGGCAGAATGACCTCCCTGCTCCTGCTGGCCACACTATTCCAATACAGGCCAGGATGCCATTGGCCTTCTTGGCCACCTGGGCACACTGTTGGCTCATGTTTAGGTGGGTGTCAATCAGCACCCCCAGGTCCCTCTCTGTTTGGCAGCTCTCCAGCCACTCTGACCCCAGCCTGTAGCTCTGAGCTCTGTAGCTCTTTATTTTCCTTTTCACAGTGTTCAAAGTTTCAGACAAATGTAACAACCATACATGATCTGTGGAAGCATGCAGCCACAGAAACAAATTCCAAGATTTGCGTTAGGACTAATCTTCCTTTTGCTGTTTCATGTAGCCACCCAACATTATTCATCTCAAAAGGATTTCTCTCCCACTGTTTGGAACTGCCGATCTTTCCTCATGCTCTGGAATACACAACGCTGAAACATTGTTAAAAACTGCAGCAGTGTGAGTCATAAACCCACTCTTTCTTTGACATCAAATAACTAGTCTCCCATTCATCCATGCCCCTTCAAAGTTTTTATGAATTTGGGTAATCATTCCTGCAGAATAATTGCTCAGAACAAACTGTGAACAGGCAGACATTTTAGTGCCAGATTAAAAAAGCAAAAGGAATTATGCTTGCTAAAATGAGTAATTTGCATTCTCACACACCTACACCAAACAGGAGGAAGGTCTGTGGAGGAAAACATAAAATAAAAAAATAATCAGTTTCCTCTGCCCAAGTCCTATCTACATAAAATAGGTGAAACTGTATTTGGTTCACCAGCACCTGTAGTGAGGAACAAGGGAAGACCTGTCTGATGATGTGAATATAAACACATATGTTGAAAGAAATCATTATATTATCAGCATCATCCTTATATATGCCATGGATAGTCGTGGTCACTGATCCTGATAAGATGTTATCTAATGTTTGAACTTCTTGCTTTAACTCAGCACCTGACTCAGCAAACTTTAGTAAGTTTGAGGGGGAAATATTATTCAATACATGCAAAAATATTGCATATAACTATAAAGCCTTAATGATCCAGGGGTATGGCTCTTTTTTAAAACCTTTGATTCTACTGACTAAATATCCCAATTCATATAGTGCCTTTACAATTCCATGGAAGTCATCACAATCATGAATCTGGCAGTGTTCAGAATTAGTAGTCCATGAATTCCCCAAAGCAGTCTAAAAGCCTTGGATAGTACTTTGTAATGAGGGGATGGAACGGGAATTCACCTTACAAATCATGACAGCTTGGAAAGGCCATCTATGCAGATTCTATTGTGTTTCATGGAAGAGAGTATTGCCTCCAAATAGTTATGATCCTACCACCAGTATGAGGCTTGACAACCCCAAACCATGGGGTTGATCACTGCCACCAATAGTGGAATAATGTCTTACTATTGATTGTCACACACATATGTTCTCATCTATTGAGACAATGGTTTAACAATCTCATATAACACCATTAATACTTCACCAAAATATAATATTCACAAAATATTCATGATAACATTTCACATTAATATTTGACTGTTTTGCCCATTATTAAAATATTCTAGGTGAAACAGTGCTCAATGTCTCATTCAGCACTGTGGGTTTCCAGAAATACATGCTAGTGTGTGTCACCTAGCAACCACAGTCCATGACAAGCCTCTTCCATCCCCAGTCATTCATTGTGGCTGCATTGCTTCTAACTGGGAAATGTTGCCTGCTTTTTCCCCAGCCCCAGAGCACCATTTAAAGCAAAAGTATGCCAACGTGTCTTGACAACAGGGCTGGGTTAAGAACTGGCTGGAGGGCAGAGCCCAGAGAGTGGTGGTGAATGGTGCCACATCCAGCTGGCAGCCAGTCATTAGTGGTGGCCCCCAGGGATCAGTACTGGGCCCCATCCTGTTCAGTATATTTATTGATGATGTGGATGAGGAGATTTGTGGTCCCTTCCAA
Organism: Colaptes auratus; assembly: GCA_015227895.2. Taxonomy (NCBI): domain Eukaryota; kingdom Metazoa; phylum Chordata; class Aves; order Piciformes; family Picidae; genus Colaptes; species Colaptes auratus. Next base: position 30,177,368 of record CM026897.1, on the reverse strand, counting down.
CCCTAACTGAAACTATGAAACTATGAATTAGTAAGTTTGCAGATGACACCATGCTGGGGGCAGGTGTTGATCTGTTAGAGGTTAGGAGAGCTCGGTAGAAGGAGCTTGACAGGCTGGACAGATGGCCAGAGTCCAAGGGCATGAGATTTTACACATCCAAGTGCCGGGTTCTGCACATTGGCCACAAAAACCCCATGCAGTGCTACAGGGGTCAGAGTGGCTGGAGAGTGGCCAGGCAGAGAGGGACCCTGGGGGTACTGGTCGATGGTAGGCAGAACATGAGCCTGCAGTGTGCCCAGGTGGCCAAGAAGGCTAATGGCATCCTGGCCTGCATCACAAATAGTGTGGCCAGCAGGAGCAGGGAAGTCATTGTGCCCCTGTACTCAGCACAGGTTAGGCCACCCCTCAAGTCCTGTGTCCTGTGTCCAGTTCTGGGCCCCTCAGTTTAGGAAAGATGCTGAGTTGCTGGAATGTGTCCAGAGAAGGGCAACAAAGCTGGTGAGGGGTTTGGAGCAGAGGCTGAGGGAGGAGGGCTTGCTTATCCTGGAGAAGAGGAGGCTCAGATGAGACCTTCTTGCTATGTACAGCTACCTGAAGGAGGTTGTAACCCAGGTCGGTGTTGGTCTTCTCTCCCAGGCAGCCTGGGACAGAATGAGAGGACACAGTCTCAAGCTGTGCCAGGGGAGGTTTAGGCTGGATGTTAGGAAGAAATTCTTCACAGAAAGAGTGCTTGTCCATTGGAATGTGCTGCCCAGGGAGGTGGTGGAGTCACCATCACTGGGAGGCGTTTAAGAAGAGACTGGATGAAACACTTGGTGCCATGGTTTATTGATTAGATGGTGTTGGGTGATGGATTGGACTTGATGATCTCGAAGGTCTTTTTCAACCTGGTCAATTCTGTATTCTGTATTAACATTTACTGCTCTGTTCAAACTGCAAATATCTACAACCTGTAGTTGGTTCTATCTATGTCTTGTTCTACCATACCAAGGTGAGTGTTGCACTATAACCTGACACCTGTATTTTGAAGACTTGGGAGGTGGGGAATCATTTTGTCTGATTTTGGTTTTGCACATTGAAATTCAGTACTTTATCTTGGAGGTACTAAATAATGAATTTTCATAATGACACAAGACAGGACATGTACTTTTCAGTGCCAGGACAAAGCATACAAATATTTGTAAAACATTTAAACTAAAAAGTGAGAACTAGGTAGTAAAACAACAGCAGTAAAAATATGTCTTTAATTACCTTTGTGATCTATTGTCTCAGTGCCAGTTTCTTGTATTGATGTGGGGAGGCCTGTGGATGTGGTCTACCTGGACCTCAGCAAGGCCTTTACAATACAATACAATACAACAGGTTGGAAGAGACCTTCAAGATCATCACGTCCAACCCATCAACCAATCCAACCCACCTAAAATACAATACAGTACCATACAGTACAATACAGTACAAAAGAGTACAATACAGTACAATACAGTACAATACAACCCACCTAAACAACTAAAAAAAAACCCTAAACCCTGGCACCAAGCACCCCATCAAGCCTCTTCTTGAATACCTCCAATGAAGGTGACTCCACCACTTCCACAGGCAGCTGATTCCAGTGGGCAATCACTCTCTCAGTATAGAACTTCTTCCTAACTTCAAGTCTAAACCTGCCCTGGTGCAGCCTGAGACTGTGTCCTCTTGTTCTGGTACTGGCTGCCTGGGAGAAGAGACCAACCTCTGCCTGGCTACAACCTCCCTTCAGGTAGTTGTAGAGAGCAATAAGGTCACCCCTCAGTCTCCTCTTCTCCAGGCTAAGCAACCTCAGCTCCCTCAGCCTCTCCTCATAGGGCTTGTCTTCCAAACCCCTCACCAACTTTGTTGCCCTTCTCTGGACACGCTCCAGTAAGACAACATCTTTCCTAAACTGAGGGTCCCAGAACTGGACACAGTACTCAAGGTGCGGCCTAACCAGTGCAGTGTACAGGGGCAGAATGACCTCCCTGCTCCTGCTGGCCACACTGTTTCTGATGCAGGCTAGGATGCCATTGGCCTTCTTGGCTGCCTGGGCACACTGCAGGCTCATGTTTAACCTACAGTCAACCAGCACCCCCAGGTCCCTCTCTGCCTGGCCGCTCTCCAACCACTCTGACCCCAGCCTGTAGCACTGCATGGGGTTGTTGTGGCCAATGTGCAGAACCCAGCACTTGGATGTGTTAAATCTCATGCCGTTGGACTCTGCCCATCTGTCCAGCCTGTCGAGGTCCCTCTGCAAAGCCTCTCTGCCTCCAGCAGATCAACTACTGCCCCCAGCTTGGTGTCGTCCGCAAATTTACTGATGATGGACTCAATGCCCTCATCTAGATCATCAATAAAGATGTTGAAGAGCATGGGGCCCAGCACCGATCCCTGGGGCACACCACTAGTGACTGGCCGCCAGCCGGATGTGGCACCATTCACCACCACTCTCTGGGCTCGGCCCTCCAGCCAGTTCCTAACCAACGCAGTGAGCTCCCATCCAAGCCATGGGCTGCCAGCTTGGCCAGGAGTTTGCTGTGGGGGACGGTGTCAAAGGCCTTGCTGAGGTCCAGGTAGACCACATCCACAGGCCTCCCCACATCAACCAGGTGGGTCACCTGATCATAGAAGGAGATCAGGTTGGTCAAGCAGGACCTGCCCTTCCTAAAGCCATGCTGGCTAGGCCTGATCCCTTGGCCATCCTGTAAGTGCTGCATGATCGCACTCAAGATGACCTGTTCCATAATCTTGCCTGGCACTGTCCCCCACAGCAAACTCCTGGCCAAGCTGTCAGCCCATGGCTTGGACAGCAGCACTCTGTGCTGGGTTAGGAACTGGCTGGAGGGCCGAGCCCAGAGAGTGATGGTGAATGGTGCCACAACCAGCTGGCAGCCAGTCACTAGTGGTGTGCCCCAGGGATCGGTGCTGGGCCCCATGCTCTTCAACATCTTTATTGATGATCTGGATGAGGGCATCGAGTCCATTATCAGTAAATTTGCGGACGACACCAAGCTGGGGGCAGGAGTTGATCTGCTGGAGGGCAGAGAGGCTTTGCAGAGGGACCTCAACAGGCTGGACAGATGGGCAGAATCCAACGGCATGAGATTGAACACATCCAAGTGCCAGGTTCTGCACATTGGCCACAGCAATGTGGCCATGCAGTGCTACAGGCTGGGGTCAGAGTGGCTGGAGAGCGGCCAGGCAGAGAGGGACCTTGGGGTACTGGTTGATGGTAGGCTGAACAGTGTGCCCAGGCAGCCAAGAAGGCCAATGCATCCTGGCCTGTATCACGAATAGTGTGTCCAGCAGGAGCAGGGAGGTCATTCTGCCCCTGTACACTGCACTGGTTAGGCCACACCTCGAGTACTGTGTCCAGTAAGAGTCTTATGTGCTACCAACTGAGCCACATGGTCCCCCCCATTAATTACCCACTAATAAACCCATACTGTATAGTATCTTGCAACCTAGGCAGAAATCTGTACCACACTACTGAGTATTTGTATCATTGTTGTCATGGTGAAACAAATACATTTTCCAGGTGTAGTGGTCTGAGCCTTAACTGGGAGTTAAGATGGATAGATAGATATGCAGGGTACTGCATATGGGTCGAGGCAATCCCAGGCACAAATACAGGCTGGGCAGTGACTGGCTGGAAAGCAGCCCTGAGGAGAGAGACTTGGGGGTGCTGGTGGATGAGAAGCTCAACATGAGCTCTCAATGTGCACTTGCAGCCCAGAAGGCAAATCAGATCCTGGGCTGCATCAAGAGAAGTGTGGCCAGCAGGTCAAGGGAGGTGATTCTCCCCCTCTACTCAGCTCTGGTGAGACCCTACCTGGAGTACTGCCTCCAGTTCTGGAGCCCCTGTTACAAGAGGGATCTGGAGGTGCTGGAATGTGTCCAGAGAAGGGCCAGGAGGATGATGAGAGGGCTGGAGCACCTCTCCTATGAGGACAGACTGAAGGAGTTGGGGCTGTTCAGTCTGGAGAAGAGAAAGCTCCAAGGTGACCTCATTGTGGCCTTCCAGTATCTGAAGGGGGCCTCCAAGACGGCTGGGGAGGGACTTTTCATGCTAGCAGGTAGTGATAGGACTAGGGGGAATGGGATGAAGCTGGAGGTGGGGAGATTCAGGCTAGATGTGAGGAGGAAGTTCTTCACCATGAGAGTAGTGAAGCCCTGGAATGGGTTATCCAGGGAGGTGGTTGAGGCCCTGTCCCTGGAAGTGTTTAAGACCAGGCTGGATGAAGCTCTGGCCAGCCTGATCTAGTGTGGGGTGTGGAGACAGCAGGGAGAAGGATCAGGCCCTACCATGTGGCAGAGGAGCAGGAAGGCAGCTGCAGTATCTCTCATCCAGGAAGGCAGGAGCCAAAAAGAGACCTAATGGCTGCAATACCCTCCCTTTTATACCCTAGCTTGGCAGGGAGGGGGGAGTGGAACAGACTCAGTTTCCCCAGGGGAGGTGGAAAATGCCCTGCAGGGAGTGCAAACCACTCGCAAGCCCTTTCCCCCTTTGTTTTCAGGATGGGCATTAACCCACCACATCAGGTGTCTGGCATGTCAGACAGATAACCCAAGGAAGCATGTCATTGAGAGTATCTAGAGAGCCACAGCTACAGAAAGATGTTGGTGAAGCCTGTTGTGAAGCCAACTACAGTAATCTGGAGTATCCACCGTGCTCTTACTCTCCCATACTCTGTGGCTGTTATGCAAAAGGGCTACCCAGGAGCAAAGGGGTGTGTCTGTCTGGTAACAGGACAAAATCACTTCTAGCACTGTTTGCATGAAACAGGATGGCTACTATAAGCAGACGGAACCAGCACTGCACAAAGGCTGCTTAAAACATTCAGCTGCAACATTCAACTTGGTAATGATTCAGGTCACTAGGGGAGAAAGAGCAGAAGGGTCAGACGTTAAAACAACTGTAGTTAAAAAGCATATGTGTTAAAGTCATGGCTGGAAGAACATGACATTTTTTCATACATCTCAGGAAAGTATAGAAATACAATATGCTCTCTGTACAACACTCACTTTTTAGATGCAAAGTAGTCTGTGACCATGAATAGTTATGAATTATACTTAGTTAATGGTGATGCTGTGGTTTCCAAAGGCTTTTTCTTTTCCTGCCATGTGGGGATGCCCTAGAAATTCAACCACAGAAAAGATGTGGGCAGGAACAAAAGACTTCAACCAGCTGCCCAATTTATTCAGAACAGTACAAGCGTGGTCCTAGAAAGGAAGAAATTTCTGCTGCGCAGTTTGAGGCAGTTCTTTCATTCAGTGTCAGAACAAGAGTTTCTAGCAGGGTTCCTACGTACGAGGCAACATAACAAACATAAGAATGATGTATTCAGACAGACCGCAGTCCATCTAGCCAAGTATCCTGCCAATAGTTAATCCATTGGAAAGACTATAAGAATGGGACCACAAACCATTGATTCTTCCCAAGATTATTCTCTCAAATGACAATATTTACAGCACCAGAAGTACCATTCTGTACTGGGCTGGGGATCAAGTCTGTCTGTCCATAATGCTTAAGTATGAGTATGACGTGAGACATGGTTTTGGCTCAGCCTAATTCTGTCTTTGAGGCAGTGCTCAGGAACTATTCAGGAACTATTTTGTGCCACAAACTGTTTCCACTGGCAGACTGGGCAAGACTGAGAAAAGTCTGGTTTTCTACAGCTTTTCCTCTATTGTTTGCACAGCACATATAGCTGCCCCCATACTGCCCTGCAGGGTATGCATTAAACCTCCTCAGTTTCATGCAGTAAAAACACTCATAGGAGAGCTGAACTCTATTTGCACATTATTGACTTAGGCCTAGGCTGGTGGAGTTTTGCAGAATTGGTTTAAGTGAAGCAATCTGCCAGGCTCAAAAGTGGAACCTCTGCCTACCTCTATCAGTACCAGCTGCACAGAACACAACATAAAACAGTCCTGCTACACCAGCAAAATTGGAAGGGCTTATGTGGAGTTGGCCTTGCTAGGAAATAGCCTTACTTATACAAGAGCATGGTTAACAAGATCATATGTTCAAAACCAAAAAAATTAATGATGAAAGAGATTTGATCCTTCAGTTTCCTCTGACCCTGAAAACTAGTTTAAGGTACTTGTATTCAGACAAACTCGCTCTCTATATATAACAACTCTTTGTTCATGTAACAAAGGGTCTTGTAGTGTTGTTCCTTTAGATCGCTGTACCTCTTAAAGATCTGCATTCTAAGATAAAATTATTACTGAACATACAATCCCTCAGTTTTCCCTGTATGTAAATATGTAAATTCATTGATATACATAGCACTGACTCTTCCAGCTGATGATGCTGCAGAAGGAGAACAAACCACCATGACTCTCTTGCCAGCAGCATCCACATCATTCCCCCAGTGCACCTCCTGCAACCCTGAACTCTAGATTAATGCCTGTGTTGCTGTGGTCAGGATCTCATTCGTGGGTTTGCCTTCTCTATACTTGCAAGCTCTTAATCAACAAATATTGTAAAATATGCTAAGATTAAGAAAATCACAAGAAAAACAACACCTTGGATACTATTAGTAATGAATTTTGATAACCTGATAGCTAGTATAAAAATCGTTGCTATGGCAACCTACAGTCATGTTAGAGAGTTGGAAGTGTTCATTGGCATGCAGTGTGAGTAGCTCATTCACCAGTTTCTATTGCTATGGAAACAAAACTGTAATTTTACACTGATGATGAAGGGCCCAAGTTATGTTATCATTTTCTTTCTTCACTTGGCTTGAGCAGTCTCAGTTTCATTTTATTTGTCTGCCTCCTTCATAAGCTTTCAATTTCATTATTTTATTAGATCTGTGTTTCAGATATGCTCCATATCCAGGTTCACTTTCCTTCTCTGTGCTCTCTTTCCCATTCTCAGTTTCTCCCTAGCTCTTCCACAGATCTCTTTCAGGTTCATGACGACAGGCACTTGCCTCTCCCAGTGCAGCCTGTATCCTACTCCCATATCTGCCTCTTGTATTTTATTTCTACAAGTTTGGGGCCTTCCAGCTCCTTCCTATTCCTTCACCCAGCAATGAGGTCAGAGGAAACACTAGCAATATAGTGTCCCTGTTTCTGATTCTGATTCAGTACTGCCTACTGTCACTAGCACTGCATATTTTGGCATCTACGGCATTGTCTTGGACAGCTCTAGACTGGACCATATGCAAGAATAAAGTCTAAGAAATTTTCACCCTAACAACACAAGACACATTCTTGGTACAAATATTAAAATTTCCAGATTTAAAATAGAAAACACTAGACATTTCAAAAATTTCCAGAATTTTCTAACACAGGTAAGATAATATGTCATTGTGTCTTTGTTCTCAGGGAGCAAACTGGTTTGAGTGCTGCTTATACTGCTGGATTGACTTTTATGTTTAGGAGTGAAAATTTCAGAGGGGAAAAATTTAATAAAGCTACAACTTTTAAAATAAAGTATTCTGACAAATGTCAGCTAGTACTAAGAATACTGAAAGAGAAGGCATAAATTGTACCTATAAAAATCGAAGTGCCTAACTTGGAAGAAGGTGTGTAGTGGTTTCTGCTGTCCTAGACATCTGTCATTAAAGTTTAGATTCTGGTGTTGGTTATGCAGGGGCTATACTAACAGTATGAGTGACATCAGTGTTCCAATGCTGCCCCTACATCTTTAACAAAGATTAGGATTACAAAAGACTGATACATTAAGAACCAGCTTCTGGCTGGAATTTCCTGGAGCAAGCAGTCAGCAGCCTGACCACAGGGTGTTTCAGTTAATGACTGCTTGCCTGAACTCTCACTGAATAACACTGATACAGATGACAACACTAATGTCTTTTGTTCCGTGAAAATTTTATTTAAAACACAAATATATTTTAAAAAGTGTGAAAAATTACCTTTTTTGGTGTCTGTGTCAGTGGGGTGTGATTGGTTTAGGCTGTGCCTTTAAGAAAAGGGACAATTGCTGAACACTCTGGCTGAATGTTTTTGATATTTAAATGACAACAAGATAGTCTAAACGAATTTCATTGCTAGATTGGTAGAATGCAATTTTAAGTTTAAGTTCTGTCAGTTCAGTCTGTGTTCAGTCTGGGTTCAGTCTGTACTTTTCCCTCTGTTCATGTGGGCCTGTTTCTCTCTCTGAAGCAACAGCTTTGCTGGGCAGAAGCCACCTTGAATTAACAAAGCTAACCAGATAAGAAAACTAATTCTTGCATATGCTTTGAGCTAACAGAATTTCCTCCTTAATTGCCTTTCTCTCTCTCTCTAACCCTTTTTGGGAAAAAAGGGAGGTAGGGAGGGAGAGGGGGGGGGGTTCAGGGAACCCCCCTGGTTGGCTGGAGGGAAAATGTTCTTCTGCATTATGTTCATTGCTGTATATTTCTGTATATATTGTAAATACTGTATATTTGTGTACATATTCATTGTACTCCATTTATGCATGTAAATACAGCTTATTTCATTTGCTTTTCTGACTGAGGTAGCTGTGGTTTCTTTGTGTGGGGGGGAGAACTTTTTCACCCTACCACAGTGGGGTTATAGATGTCACAAAATAGAATTTTCCGCTTGTCACTATTTTCCATTTGGTAGTTTTTTGCCCTATCTCAAAGCATTATGGCACATGAACTATCACTAAAAGAAGAGCTGTCAGAGAAAGAGAGGACCAGAAAGCAATAGGAATTTGGCAAACCAAGACAAATTCCATCCTATTCTTTATTACATTTGGGAAAGGAGTGTTTTTTTCCTTTTAAGATCTATTGTAACTCTGAGAACTTTAAATAGTGAAGACTGCTTGTTTTTTCCTTTAATAAGAGCAAATACTAATGAAAAGAAATATTATCTTCTTTGGATCACTTGCAATAGCAGTATCATACTGTCCTCCTATATTTCTAAAACAAGTTCTGTCTGAAGCATACAAAAAAATACAGCCCTGCTCACAATGGTTGTGTGAAAAGCTAGCAGCACAGGGTTTCACCTAGTCAGAATAAAGACACAAAACCCATTAATTTACTAACCTCCTCCCCAGATTTTCAGTGAAATCAGGGTACAGTGATAAAGTTATTAAATGTAGTAGTTTAGAGGCTAGGTGCCTTTAAGAACCACAAAGTTACAGACCTCCAGAGGTTAGAGTGGTCCAAGAAGTGGACCAGAAAAGTGTAACTTTGGCACTTCATTCTTATAAGTCCCTACAAAAGCAAGCATTTCTGCTTGTTCTTTTCCTTTTCCCTCCCTCTCTCCTCCTGGGAAGGATTCATGGGCTGTGGTCTCTTTCAACCTGGTGTATTGTATTGTATTGTATTGTATTGTATTGTATTGTATTGTATTGTATTGTATTGTATTGTATTGTATTGTCTCTCTTTTGCAGGGAAGGGCTGGTGTCACCCTTGGCAATGCTGCCAGTTAGGCCTAGAACAGCCTAATTGGGGCCTGGAGCTGCCAAGCTGAATTTTTGCTGCATCACACTGGTTTGGTATGGGGAGATAAAGAGGTGAGGGGTAGGCATGAAAGCTTCGGTTTGGTTGGCCTGGTTTTAAAGGGAGGTTTGTGTGAAGCTTTGGCTTAATGGGGTTCTGAGTTGAGCCCAGACTACGGATTTTTATGTATTTTATATGGTCTGCACTGTTGCATGTCGTTGTGAATAGCATTTCCATTTAAACTTTCCAATCCTACCCAATCCTTTGTGTGAGCGATTTTCTTCTGCCCCTTTGGAAGAGGTAAAAGAGAACAATAGAAGAAAAGAATAAACCAGTGTGGTGGTTTGGGCTGGGTGCCCTCTGCTACATGGTGTACCTCCTGTGTCCCGAAGTCCAGCCCAGTGGGTGGACACAAGAAACCAGGTATCTCCTACCACAATCCCCTGCACCACTATAAAATCTAGCGCAGGGTCTAGCACTTCTTCTTTCTTCCCTCGCCAGCACCTGGTAACTGGGGAAGACATCTCCCGGCCTTGGGCCTTGCTAGGCCCAAGGCCAGGGGGATGGGCGGTTTCAGGCCTGGCCAGCCGAGACTAGCCTAGCAGTGGGGGGGGAAGAACGAGCCCTGGGGGTCTTGGGCCCACCCTCAGGTGGGGACGGGATGCTTTTCTGGGTCTGCTTTGGGGTTTCTTTTGTCACTACTTCTGGTTTTCTGTACACATTCACTCTTTTCTATTTAAACTTTCCATCACTTTTGCAATCTGTTTGTCAGAGTCATTATTTCTGCCCATGGTGGGGAGCGGGACTGCCTCAACCCACTACAAGCAGGTTGGAAGAGACCTTCAAAGATCATTGCGCCCATCCCATCAACCAATCCAACCCACCTAAACTAAACCATGGCACCAAGAACCCCATCAAGTCTCCTCCTGAACACCTCCAATGATGGTGACTCCACCACCTCCACAGGCAGTCCATTCCAATGGGCAATCACTCTCTCTGTAGAGAACTTCTTCCTAACATCCAGCCTAAACCAGCCCTGGCACAGCTTGAGACTGTGTCCTCTTGTTCTGGTACTGGCTGCCTGGGAGAAGAGACCAATCTCTGCCTGGCTACAACCTCCCTTCAGATAGTTGTAGAGAGCAAGAAGGTCACCCCTGAGTCTCCTCTTCTCCAGGCTAAGCAACCCCAGCTCCCTCAGCCTTTCCTCATAGGGCTTGTGTTCCAAACCCCTCACCAACTTCGTTGCCCTTTTCTGGCCACGTTCCAGAGCAATCTGTCTCAGCCTAAACCAAGAAACTGAAAGATATGTCCCTTAACTGAAGAGGTGCACTTATTCCTATAATCCTAAAGAAATATTTGAACAACTTCCAGTACTGTCTCTGTAAACAGTCCCAATTCCAATATAGATTTTTTTCTGCAAATGATCTTATTGCATCACTTTCTGATATTTCCCTAACATGACACTAAGGGATAAAGAAATGAAAAAAAAAAATATTACAAATATAGTTGAACCATACAGTTTCCCTAAGAAAATAACTCACTTCAAAACTAGATCGAAACTCACACATTTTCCGTGAGAAGAACAAATTCTCTGTGTTCTACACTGAGACATTATTCACAAACATTGTTTACACTGTTTTGTATGAACAATGCCTGCATCTGAGTGATCACTCTGTGGACATTTGCTCCAGATGTACAACTTGGTTAAGGTTTTCCTGTCTCTCATTTACCCAAAATAATTGTTCATACTATCAAGCTGCTCTTGAATCCATTCATCAGAATGACAAGGCTAATCACAGAACAATTAAATCAATAAAATAATGAATTTTAAAAAAAAAGAAATATAGAAGAAAAGTGTTCTTTGAAAGGCTTAATTTAATCCATATCCTTTCATAGAGGATATCAGATGCAGATGAAAGTGGAAGGACAGAAACCACTTAAAACAGTTTTGCCACAGCCAAACTGAGATTCTGCCAACCTATAGGAGATGTTCCTTTCTTATGTCCATTCTGTAGATTGCAGTGGTGAGCAGATATGCCCACACTAACTCTATGTAATTATTCAGCAGGATGAATTGATTTCAAGATATTTCGTGTAGGGTGCTTCCCCCTTTCTACCTCACTTATCTAGAGCCTGTGATGTAAGTCTAATCTATGAACTGGACTACTACATGGTACCCTGTTGACCAGTGAAAGTGACCCTCATGATTGGGTCGAGGCAATCCCAGGCACAAATACAGGCTGGGCAGGGACTGGCTGGGGAGCAGCCCAGAGGAGAGAGACTTGGGGGTGCTGGTGGACGAGAAGCTCAACATGAGCTCTCAATGTGCACTTGCAGCCCAGAAAGCCAATCAGATCCTGGGCTGCATCAGGAGAAGTGTGGCCAGCAGGTCGAGGGAGGTGATTCTCCCCCTCTACTCAGCTCTGGTGAGACCCCCTGGAGTACTGCGTCCAGTTCTGGAGCCCCTATTACAAGAGGGATCTGGAGGTGCTGGAGCGGTCCAGAGAAGGGCCACGAGGATGATCAGAGGGCTGGAGCACCTCTCCTATGAGGACAGACTGAAGGAGTGGGGCTGTTCAGTCTGGAGAAGAGAAGGCTCCGAGGTGACCTCATTGTGGCCTTCCAGTATCTGAAGGGGGCCTCCAAGAAGGCTGGGGAGGGACTTTTCAGACTATCAGGGAGTGATAGGACTAGGGGGAATGGGATGAAGCTGGAGGTGGGGAGATTCAGGCTGGATGTGAGGAGGAAGTTCTTCACCGTGAGGGTGGTGAAGGCCTGGAATGGGTTGTCCAGGGAGGTGGTTGAGGCCCCATCCCTGGAGGTGTTTAAGACCAGGCTGGACGAGGCTCTGTCCAGCCTGATCTAGGGTAGAGTGTCCCTGCCCATGGCAGGGGGGTTGGAACTAGATGATCCTTGTGGTCCCTTCCAACCCTAACTGAAACTATGAAACTATGAAACTATTGTGTGATTTTACTTAGGAAAAACTCAGTGAAATTCTGATTGCAGTGGTGGCATCATCAAATTTATGTCTCTGTCATCAATAGAATAAATATTTACTCTTTTGCAGCTGCTAATTGCTGAAGAGCATGCTTTGCTGCTATTATTTGTATTATAGTTTTTCAAATACATGAAGTTTCCAAGGGAAGTGACCTATCAGCACTGCACAAAGAGATAGTTCACTTATAGTAGAAAGACTTTCAGTCAGACCACACCATCAGAAAACCTCTTTACCTAGGTAGTTCTTGTGAAAGCACAATTAATAAGCTAAGGTTACCTCAAGGGTTTTTTTCCTGTGTTTCTAATTCACAGCTAGAAATCACTTCATTAGACAATGTAACCACTGCTTTCACTCAGCTGAAAATAAACATTGATGAAACATGTATTTGGGTAATTCAGAACTTAACTTCTCCAAACATGGTTTTGTCACTGTATCTTACAGAATACAGAATTAACCAGGTTGGAAAAGACTTTTGAGATTATTGAGTCCAACCTATCACCCAACACCATCTAATCAACCAAACTATGGCACTAATTGCCTCTTCATATCTGTGTCATTGGAAAAGGTGACTAATGACCACTTTAATGACCACTTAAAGAACTTCACAGTAAAGTTCAGTTTTGAATGCTCCAGATAAAAGTGAGCAAAATGGAAAAGAAAGTATATCAAAAGTAAGACAAAAATTGAGAGCAATTCAGCATGTGGAGTTGGGAAATCAGATTTTTTTACAAAATGACGCTTGTAGAGCAAAAGTTATACCATCAGAGACATCATCTATTATTGGCAGGTTTGGATCTGTTCATATCGACAGGCTGCTCCTCCGTAAGGCAGAGAAGCCTACGTACAATTGAGGTACTATAGATGGGTCACGTTACAGTTAAGCAAGTGGGAACGTTCCAGGTCATTTTGACAAAACTAGGATTGCACTCTTCACTGCTGCTTTCAGCTGTGGTCAAGAATCTCAGGAAGAGCTGGGCATGGTTCTTATGTTACCTGGTATGGGGAAATGGTCTTCTTTTCCACATGATTCCTGTGATGATGCTGTGGCCTGCCTAGTGTCACCACACTGTTTGCATCAGAGTTATCAGGCAGCTACATTGGCACACTACCACAGAGTGGTGTCCCACAGGCAGCAGGTCACATCCATAGAAAGAAGATGTAGACCATATATTCTCCTGTTTCCTGCCTTCTTCCTGCAGCCCAGTCAGTCTGTTATCATACTTGATAGACCAATGCCATAAATGGCAAAAGGTGACAGGAGCTAAGGGTTGACATTTACACTTCCTCCCTTCTCCCTCCTGCTTCCCCATACTTTGATAGATCTCCTATCTCACTGGGTCAAAGAAGAGCAGAAATTATATTATTCCCTTTATTTCCACAGAGCCTTGTGGTGTTTTACCAAGTGACTGTATATAAATCATTCATTAGCTCTTTGTGTCAAATGTACTAGAAAGGGCACCTTATCTTATTGCACTGATACTCACTAAGAAAGTTTCCTCAAAAAGTATATGCCAACACAGTTGTGACTAAGATGCTCACTGTAAGCAATTATGTGGAACAAGACAATCCAAAAGTTAAAACACCCTTTCATTGCCAGAAATTCCTGAGTAGCACAATATTCACTTTGTCCAAATATTTTTTAAAATATCATGCTTTAAGAATCCAAGGATTCGGTATCATTTATCTAAACATTTTCATTAAAAGGGTTTGAAATTGGCTTCTAGAAATCTGGTTAGTTTGATGAAAAAGAAAACTGATGTCCCAGGTGAGAAACTGATTTTAATCTAAATAATTTGGACTTCATGGAAAACAAATGGAATTTCATACGCACCTGCAAATACTAGATCAACATGAGAATTAAATTGTCAATATATCAGTATGTTACATAACCTCCAAAATTAGGTATTGCGCTGGTGAGCACTAGCACTAAAAATCTAGCAGCATGCTCTGCTACCTTGTATTCTCAGATTGTCTGGTTGAAATACCAGTCTTACCAAGAGATACCTTAGGATTAGCTATGTGATGCTGCTGCGAGATGCTATGATATAGAATAGAATAGAATAGAATAGAATAGAATAGAATAGAATAGAATAGAATAGAATAGAATAGAATAGAATAGAATAGACCAGGTTGGAAGAGACCTTCAAGATCACTGCATCCAATCTATCATCCAACACCACCTAATCAACTAAACCATGCAACCAAGCACCCTATCAAGTCTCCTCCTGAATACCTCCAATGATGGTGACTCCACCACCTCCCTGGGCAGCCCATTCCAATGGGCAATCACTCTCTCTGTGTAGAATTTCTTCCTAACCTCCAGCCTAAACCTCCCCTGGCTCATCTTGAGACTGTGTCCTCTTGTTCTGGTGCTGGCCACCTGGGAGAAGAGACCAACCTCTGCCTGTCTGCAACATCCCTTCAGGTAGCTGTAGAGAGCAATAAGGTCTCCCCTGAGCCTCCTCTTGTCTAGGCTAACCGACCCCAGCTCGCTCAGTCTCTCCTCAGGTAACAGACTGCAAAAGTATTACTAAAGAGTAGTTTGAACATAATGCAAGTTTAGATTAACTTTATGCAGTAAACCATTATTCCAGTACCACTGTCCAGAAAAATACCAATACTGCTACTGTGACTTCAAATGAGTGTTATCAGTTACTTATTTCACATACTAAACTTTAACAGTGAAAATTCACTGTTCCAATGCAAGTGACTCTAAGAAGGGCAGATCCTGTCAATCCAACCTGATCTCCTTCTATGATCAGGTGACCCACCTTGTGGATGTGGGGCAGGCTGTGGATGCAGTCTACCTGGATTTCAGCAAGGCCTTTGACACCGTCCCCCACAGCAAACTGCTGCCTAAGCTGTCAGCTCGTAGCTTGGACAGCAGCACTCTGCTGGGTTAGGAACTGGCTGGAGGGCTGAGCCCAGAGAGTGCTGGAGAATGGTGCCACCTCCAGCTGGAGGCCAGTCACCAGTGGCATCCCCCAGGGATCAATGCTGGGCCCCATCCTTTTTAACATCTTCATTGATGATCTGGATGAGGGGACTGAGACAGTCATGAGCAAATTTGCAGATGACACCAAGTTAGGAGCAGATGTTGATCAGTTAGAGGGTAGAAGGGGTCTGCAGAGGGACCTCGACCGGCTGGACCATCTCCATCCCTGGAGATGGTCAGAGTCCAACAGGATGGCATTCAACAAATCCAAGTGCCAGGTGATGCACTTTGGCCACAACAATCCCATGCAGAGCTACAGGCCGGGGTTGGAGTGGCTGGAGAGCAGCCAAACTGAGAGGAACCTGGGGGTACTGATTGACAGCTGCCTAAACATGAGCCAGCAGTGTGCCCAGGTGGCCAAGAAGGTCAATGGCATCGTGGCCTGCATCAAGGCTAGTGTGGCCAGCAGGAGCAGGGAAGTCATTGTGCCCCTGGACTCTGTATTGGTTAGGTCACATCTTGAGTCCTGTGTCCAGTTCTGGGCTCCTCAGTTTAAGAAGGACATCAAGATGCTTGAGTGTGTCCAGAAAAGGGCAACGAGGGTGGTGAGAGGCCTTGAGCACAAGCCCTAAAAGGTGAGGCTGAGGGAGCTGGGGTTGCTTAGCCTGGAGAAGAGTAGGCTCAGGGGCAAACTCATTGCTCTCTACAACTACCTGAAGGGTGGCTGTAGCCAGGAGTGGGTTGGTCTCTTCTCCCAGGCAACCAGCACCAGAACCAGAGGACACAGTCTCAAGCTGCGCCAGGGGAAGTTTAGGCTCGAGATGAGGAGAAAGTTCTTCACTGAGAGAGTTGTTAGCCATTGGAATGGGCTGCCCGGGGAGGTGGTGGAGTCACCATCCCTGGAGGTGTTCAAGAGGGGATTGGACATGGCACTCGGTGCCATGGTCTAGTCATGAGGTCTGTGGTGATAGGTTGGACTCAATGATCTTTGAGGTCTCTTCCAACCTTGGTGATACTGTGATCCAAGTGCTGGGTTCTGCACATTGGCCACAACAACTCCATGCAGTGCTACAGGCTGGGGTCAGAGTGGCTGGAGAGCGGCCAGGCAGAGAGGGACCTGGGGGTACTGGTTGATTGTAGGCTGAACATCAGCCTGTAGTGTGCCCAGGCAGCCAAGAAGGCCAATGGCACCCTTGCCTGCATCAGGAACAGTGTGTCCAGCAGGAGCAGGGAGGTCATTCTGCCCCTGTACACTGCACTGGTTAGGCCTCACCTGGAGTCCTGTGTCCAGTTCTGGGCCCCTCAGTTTAGGAAGGATGTTGACTTGCTGGAATGTGTCCAGAGAAGGCCAACAAAGTTGGTGAGGGGTTTGGAACACAAGCCCTATGAGGAAAGGCTGAGGGAGCTGGGGTTGCTTAGCCTGGAGAAGAGGAGACTCAGGGGTGACCTTCTTACTCTCTACAACTACCTGAAGGGAGGTTGTAGCCAGGCAGAGGTTGGTCTCTTCTCCCAGGCAGACAGTACCAGAACAAGAGGACACAGTCTCAGGCTGTGCCAGGGCAGGTTTAAGCTGGATGTTAGGAAGAAGTTCTCTACAGAGAGAGTGATTGCCCATTGGAATGTACTGCCCGGGGAGGTAGTGGAGTCACCGTCATTGGAGGTGTTCAGGAGGAGACTTGATGGGGTTCTTGGTGCCATGGTTTAGTTGTTTGGGTGGGTTGGATTGGTTGATGGGTTGGGCGCAATGATCTTTGAAGGTCTCTTCCAACCTGGTGTATTGTATTGTATTTAACAATCACCTGAATCTGGTGCACCCTCAATAAGTTTATATGTTGCACCTATTTAGGCAGAACTATTGGTGTGATGGTGGATCGAGAGGCTCTGCAGAGGGATCTGGACAAGCCAAATCAATGAACTGAGGTCAGTTGAATGAGGTTCAACAGAACCAAGAGCCAAGCCCTGCAGCTGGGTCACAACAACCCTACAGGCATGAAGAAGTGTGGCTGGAAAGCTGACAGGCAGAAAAGGACCTGGGGGCTGCTGCTTAGCAGCTGGGTGACTACCAGGACAGAACATCTTCCAGACAGCTGGCCTGCAGAGCCACGGAGCTGCATAGTTTCCCTATGTTCAAGGAGGCAGTTAGAGATCTCCTCAGCCACTTCAATCTCCATAAGTCCATGGGGCGGGATGGGATCCATCCTAGGGTGCTGAGAGAGCTGGCAGATGAGCTGGCTAAGCCACTCTCCATCATTTTTCAACAGTCCTGGCTCACTGGAGAGATCCCAGAAGACTGGAAGCTGGCCAGCGTGGTGCCCATCCACAAGAAGGGCCGGTTGGATGAGCCAGGGAATTATAGGCCTGTCAGCCTGACCTCAGTGCCAGGCAAGATTATGGAACAGGTCATCTTGAGTGCAATCACACAGCACTTACAGGATAGCCAAGGGATCAGGCCCAGCAAACATGGATTTAGGAAGGGCAGGTCCTGCCTGACCAACCTGATCTCCTTCTATGATCAGGTGACCCACCTGGTTGATGTGGGGAGGCCTGTGGATGTGGTCTAGCTGGACCTTTGCAAGGCATTTGACACCATCCCCCACAGAAAACTCCTGGCCAAGCTATCAGCCCATGGCTTGGACAGGAGCACCCTGCGTTGGGTTAGGAACTGGCTGGAGGGCCAAACCCAAAGAGTGGTGGTGAATGGTGCCACATCCGGCAAGTCACAAGTGATGTGCCCCAAGGATCAGTGCTGGGCCCCATGCTCTTTAACTTCTTTATTGATGATCTGGATGAGGGCATTGAGTCCATCATCAGTAAATTTGAAGACGACACTAAGCTGGGGGCAGGAGTTGATCTGCTGAAGGGTAGAGAAGCTTTGCAGAGGGACCTCGACAGGCTGGACAGATGGGCAGAACCCAACGGCATGAGATTGAACACATCCAAGTGCTGGGTTCTGCACATTGGCCACAGCAACCCCATGCAGTGCTACAGGCTGGGGTCAGAGTGGCTGGAGAGCAACCAGGCAGAGAGGGACCTGGGGGTGCTGGTTGATGGTAGGCTGAACATGAGCCTGCAGTGTTCCCAGGCAGCCAAGAGGGCCAATGGCACCCTGGCCTGTATCAGGAATAGTGTGCCCAGCAGGAGCAGGGAGGTCATTCTGCCCCTGTACACTGCACTGGTTAGGCCACACCTCGAGTCCTGTGTCCAGTTCTGGGCCCCTCAGTTTAGGAAGGATGTTGACTTGCTGGAACGTGACTAGAGTAGGGCAACGAAGTTGGTGAGGGGTTTGGAACACAAGCCCTGTGAGGAAAGGCTGAGGGAGCTGGGGTTGCTTAGCCTGGAGAAGAGGAGACTGAGGGGTGACCTTATTGCTTTCTACAACTACCTGAAGGGAGATTGTAGCCAGGCAGAGGTTGGTCTCTTCTCCCAGGCAGCCAGTACCAGAACAAGAGGACAGAGTCTCAGGCTGCACCAGGGCAGGTTTAGGCTGAATGTTAGGAAGAAGTTCTCTACAGAGAGAGTGATTGCCCATTGGAATGCCTGCTCGTGGAGGTGGTGGAGTCACCGTCATTGGAGGTGTTCAGGAGGAGACTTGATGGGGTGCTTGGTGCCATGGTTTAGTTGTTTAGGTGGGTTGGATTGGTTGATGGGTTGGACGCAATGATCTTGAAGGTCTCTTCCAACCTGGTGTATTGTATTGTATTGTATTGTATTGTATTGTATTATTGCTCTCTACAACTACCTGAAGGGAGGTTGTAGCCAGGCAGAGGTTGGTCTCTTCTCCCAGGCAGCCAGTACCAGAACAAGAGGGCACAGTCTCAGGCTGCACCAGGGCAGGTTTAGACTGGATCTTAGGAAGAAGTTCTATACTGAGAGAGTGATTGCCCACTAGAATCAGCTGCCCGTGGAGGTTGTTGAATCACCTTCATTGGAGGTGTTCAAGAAGAGGCTTGATGGGGTGCTTGGTGCCACGGTTTAGTTTTTTAGTTGTTTAGGTGGGTTGTATTGTATGTATTGTATTGTATTTTATTGTATTGTATTGTATTGTATTGTATTGTATTGTATTTAGGTGGGTTGGATTGGTTGATAGGTTGGATGCGATGGTCTTGAAGGTCTCTTCCAACCTGGTGTATTGTATTGTATTGTATTGTATTGTATTGTATTGTATTGTATTGTAAATATCGGCCAGCAATGTACACAGGTGGCCAAGAAAGCCATCAACATCCTGCCTGTATCAGGTGTGATCATAAAGAGCAGGGAAGTCATTGTGCTTCTGTACTCAGCACTGGTGAGGCCACAGAACAAGTAGTGCGTTCAGTTTTGGGCCCCTCAGTACAAGCAGGACATTGAGTTGCTGGAACATGTCCAGAGAAGGACACTGAAGTTGATGAAGTGTCTAGAGCATAGATTTAGGAGCCAGTCTAGAGTTGCTGAGGAAACTGGGGTTGTTTAGTCTAGAGAAGAGGATGAAGTGAGACCTTTTCACTCTCCAAAATTACCTGAAAGGAGGCTGTAGTGAGGAAAGTGTTATCTCTTCTCCTGTGTAAATAGCAACAGGACAAGAGGAAATGCCCTCAGGTTTCACCAGTGGAAGTTTAGATTGGATTATAGAAAAAAACTCTGTATGGAAAGGGTTGTGAGGCACTAGAAGAGGCTGCTCAGAGAACTGGTTCAATCACCATCTCTGAAGGCATTTAAAAGATGTACAGATATGGTGCTGAAGGACATTATTTTAATGGTGTCTTTGTAGTTCAAAGTCAACAGCTGATGATCTGAATGGTATTTTCCAACTAAAACTATTCTATGATTCTATTATCGTGAATAACCGTTTTTGGCCTTACTTCGTTTTGTAGTAGCATGAAGACAAATGGAAAAATCCTCTGTTGAATTAGAGAAGCTTTGCATTAAGCAAGTGAATAGACAACAGCATGAACAACAGATTAAGGCATTCTCAGATATACCGATGCTGCCAGGGAAATACCTAGTCTCATTCATTCTACATTTGAGGGGCATGGAAAAAAGAGGCAGTGTGATCAAGCAAGGCACACTGATGTTGAGGGAAGATTTCTAAGACAGGGAAATTGAGCCAAAGGGTATCTTAAAGACATTTATAAACCACATCCATTTCTGCACTGTCAGGTGCTGAAGTTGAGAGAAGTCTTTAAAAATATGTTTACCATGTTAGTTGAAGAGTTTTCTGTGGCTGAAGACATGTGGTGGCAGATGCAATGACCACATGCACAGAGAAACTTTTCCCATACAGACAAATATTTAGACCTCCAGTCATCTTGCTGGCAAACAGAGGTGAGTAGTTTGGCACACAAAGCAGATCCTGTATTACCATGGGAACACAAACTGCACCTTCCTTTGATGTCGGTGAAGTTCTTTATATTCATCAGGAATGTCACAGTGAGTAATGACTCTTGTAAATCATCTTTGATGTTGGATCCAGCTGCTATGCATACACCCTTCTAGTGAGGCATAGAAGACAAGATGCTGACGTTACTGGATTTTCTTTCAGTTATAAGATGTATATCCCCCCGCTGAAATCTTAATGCAGGAAATGAAGGAAGCCTTTCATCCTTATGATTGTATATCATCCCAGAGGCCTGTGCTCATTGCTGCCCAGAAGCTATCCGGAAAGTAAAATTTTCTGTGCAAACAAAAATATGCATAATTTTAAAGGATTTGTTTCTGAAGTGCAAGCAAGTTTCTACATGAGATAAAGAGTCTAGGGGATTAAGTCTTCACAAAATCCCACTGCTTGAAAACCTTTCAGAGTGATTACATGCATTCTATTACAGACATGGTGTTTGCAGATTCAGGATAGGTCACTCTAGCACCCTTAATCAGTGGTTATGCTAGGATATTCTTACAAACATTCAGCTTCATCCAGACATTTCCTAAATCCAAACCCCCTTTGCTAAAATGCTCTGGATTGTAATGTGGGCCTTGCATGTGATGATGTGATTCTATGATTCTATGTGACAGGATCATTGCCGATGCTGAGCCTTTCTTTAATGGTCTCAGAAGCTGAACATGTCCAGTGTCACTTCTCAGCTTGACACTCAGCATCATTTGTAAAAGAAGTAGAGCAGTTATTGTTCCCTGGTACCTGCTGCCTTTTGTATATCAGTTTACCACATGCTGCATGCAGTAATTTGAAAATAGTACAAGAAATACTTGTGGTCATAGTATACTGAGACAAAGTTGGAGGAGCATGAATGAATGTACTGAGTACACCTTTATAAGGCTAAAATGGAAAATTAAG
The DNA here is from genome assembly GCA_015227895.2 of Colaptes auratus. Taxonomy (NCBI): domain Eukaryota; kingdom Metazoa; phylum Chordata; class Aves; order Piciformes; family Picidae; genus Colaptes; species Colaptes auratus. Next base: position 30,155,751 of record CM026897.1, on the reverse strand, counting down.
ATTGTGATAGACTGTTAGCAATACTAGGAACTGTCTAAACTCCTCAAGATTTTTCCCCACTGATAATTTGTAACAGTATTCTTCATGTCTGAATTTTTGCAAACATCTGGTTTTGATTGTTGACTTCTGAGAGCTGCTACATCTTTGTGGTTTTCTCCTTCTGTCAAATGTATGTTTACAACTTCAAGTTTAAACAAAAACTACCTCACAGATTCAGTTTGGATTGAACCCTATTGTGCAGGCATTTCAATTAGTTGATCTAATACCAAATATATTTTGTAATTTGCCAGGCCTTCTGAGTCACTGTTTGCGGAAAAGTCATAGAATCATTAAGTTGAAAAAGACCTCTATGATCATCAATTCCCAACTAAGCCAACACTACCGTGCCCAGTAAACCATGTCTTGAAGTGTGTCTACATACCTTCTGAACGTTTCCAGAGATCATTGTGGTAGGGTGAGAAAAATTCTCCCCCACACACAAAGAAACCACAGCTAACTCACTTGGAAAAGCAAATGAAATAAGCTATATTTACAAGCAGAAATGGAAAGCAATGAATATGTACACAAATATACAGTATTTACAATATATATAGAAATATACAGCAATGAACGTAATACAGAAGAGCTTTTTCCCTCCAGCCAGCCAGGGGGGTTCCCTGAACCCCCCTCTCTCCCTCCCTACTTACCTCCCTTTTTTTCCCAAAAAGAGTTAGAGAGAGAGAGAAAGGCGATTAAAGAGAAAAATTCTCTCAGCTCAAAGCGTATGCAAGAATTCAAGGTCGCTCCTGTACGGCAAAGCTGTTGCTTCAGAAGGAGAAACAGACCTACACGAACAGAGGGAAAAGTGCAGACTGCACCCAGACTGTACACAGACTGAACTGACAGAACTTTAAAGTTGCATTCTACCAATCTACCAATGAAATTAGTTTAGACTATCTTGTTTTTGTTTAAATATCAAAAACATTCAGCCAGTGTTCAGCAACTGTCCCTTTCTTAAAGGCACAGCCTAAACCGGTCACAATCATGAATTCATCAATTCCCTATTCCAATGCCTGACCACTCTTTCAGTAAAGAGATTTGTCTTAACATCCAATCTACACCTCCCCTAGTGCAACTTGAGGCCATTTCCTCTCATCCTAGTTACTTGGAAGAAGAGCCTAACAACTACTTCACTGTAACCTCCTTTCAGGTAGTTGTAGAGAGCAATAAGGTCTCTCCTCTGCCTCCTCCTCTTCAGACTAAACAACCCCAGTTCTCAGGCGCTTTTCATAAGACTTTTTCTCTAAACACTTTGTCAGCTTTGCTGACCTTCTCTGAACATAATCCAACAACTCAGTGTCCTTCCAAAGGGCCCAAAACTGAACACAGTGTATGAAGTGCAGTCTCACCAGTGTTGTTTACAGGAGAATAATCACTACCCTACTCCTGCTGGCCATGCTAACATAAAACAAAACACAGTCTCATGACCAAACTGCTGGGAAATAAAGACTTTGCCACTACTGTCTTCTTGTACCTGGTCCATGATGATGTAGTTTAAATCTCTTCTGATGAGAAGACACTATCCTTGAAGACAATAGTCTTGGCATACTGTTTTTGGCTTGTTAAATTGCTGTATTTCCCTCCTTCTGTGTGTTAAAGATCAATGTTGTTGCATGAAGACTGTCAGCCTGTGTCGCTGCTGTGATTACAGTTCCAATTATTCCTTTGAGTAAAAAATTGAGTGCATTCCTTTTGAGTGAAAAAAAAATTAGTAGAGAAGGAAGGATACCTTGGATGAGAGAGGAGCTGCTGAAAAAAAGGCTTGTGGAAGAAAGAAGTTCACAGTATGTGGAAATATTGACTGGTCACTTGGGAGAATTATAGTAATGTTTTCAGGATATGTAGGAGTGCAACAAAATGCAAAAGCCCTTTCAGAATTACAGCCAACAAAGGAATTAAAAGAGAACAAGAGGGGCTTCTTCAAATACATTAGTGGCAAAAGGAAGAATAAGGAAAATATGGGCCCACTGCTGAATGAGTTGTGAGCCCTGGTGACAGAAGATGTAGAGAATGCAGAGTTACTGAATGCCTTCTTTTCTTCAGCCTTTTCTGCTAGGACCAGCCCTCAGGAGTCCCAGATTCTGGAAGTAAGAGAGAAAGCCCGGAAGGAGTAATGCTGTTTACTGTTCAACAAGGATTCTGTGATAGCGTGACTGAATTGGTAGACTCGGGAAGAGGAGTGGATGGTGCCTACCTTGACTTTAGCAAGGCTTCTGACACTATCTCCTATAACATCCTCTTAGGTGAACTCAGAAAGTGTGAGTTACAAGAGCAGATGGTGAGATGGATCATGAACTGCCTAAATAGCAGAGCTCAGAGTGTCATGGTCAATGGTGAAGAGTTCAGTTTGAGACCTGTAACTAATGGTGTTCTATAAGAGTCAGTACCAGGTCCAGTCTTACTAAACATCTTCATGGACAATATGGATGAGGGGACATAGTGTACCCTCACCAAGTTTGCTGATGATACCAAACTGGGAACATTGGCTTTACACTGTACACTGTAAGGCTGTGCTGTCATTCAGTGAGATCTGGATAGTCTGGGGAGCTGAGCAAAGGAGAACCTAATGAGGTTTACAGGAATAAGTCTGAAGTCCTGAACCTGCTGGAAAGTAGCTCCATGGAGAAGGACCTTGGGGTCCTGGTGGTCAGTAAGACAGTAATGTCCCCTTATGGTCAAGGAGGCCACTGATACCCTGGCGCACATTAAGGAGAGTGTGACCTAATCTGCCCTGGTGAGACCACACCTGAAGTATTGTGTACAGTTCGGAATGCCCCAGTTCAAGGACAGGGATATACTAGAGAGTGTCCAGCAGAAGGCTACAGGATGATTAAGAAACACAAATATCTGTTTTACAAAGAAAGACAGAGAGAACTGGGGATGTTTAGTCTTGAGAAGAGAAGGCTGAGACTTGATAATCTCTGGAGGTCCCTTCCAACCCATAGCATTTTCTAATTCTATGATTATGCAATGACCTGTCCTGTCCACTTAATTCCACACTGCTGCTTACTCAAAATATCAAACAAAACAAAACAAAACAAACCCCAACCACACACACAAAAAAAAACCCAACCAAAACCCCAAATAAATAATTTTTTTTTTCTCTATTTTACATTTGAAAAAATATTTTAAGCTTAAGCATCACGATAATGGTTATTTTTTAAACAAAGGTGATATTATAGAACTATTTTCAGGTGCTTACCTGAACATTTTTGACTAGATGTTTCAGAAAGGTGAGCTTTCATTTTGGTCAATACAAAAAAAGTCCATATGGAGCATGCTGGAATACTTTGAAAGTCCAGTGTTATTCTGGAATTTGTAGGCATTTTATTTAATCTATTGTGTATTAAGAATTGCTAAACCATCTGATATTAAACTACTGTACATTTTAATATTACTGTGCAAAGTAAAATGGTCATTTTCATTTCTATTTTATCTTTTTATCATAAAATGTTTCTGTGACTTTTATGTATGGTGTAATAAAGTTTTCTAATAGCACATTTTCCTTATTGTTTCCATTATGTTATAGTGCCATTCTCCTCATTAATGTCTTTCACTTTATTCTACTTTCTCCCAAGTCCATGTCTGCATTTTTTTCTGAACAGAGTCTGATAGAAAGAATTTTACCTTGTAAGAGAATCAGAGTAGCTTGCTCACTCATAGGCAGAAGTGGAGATGCTCTAGTGCTCTCTTCATTGTTGTGGCCTCAATACTATAGCAGCTCAGCATCCCATAATCTTTAAAGGTTTCTCCTTATCATAGGTCAGTACAGAATGGAGCTGCCCTGTAGCACTTCATATGTGGCAATGAATTTTGTGACTGTCCCTTGCCATCTTTTCTTCCTAATCTATTGTCTTTTTTTCTATGTTAACAAAGAGCAATGAACTTTACAAGAAGTAAATTTTCTGCTCCTCCTCTAAGACAATGGGAAACTAGTTAGTTTTGACAGTTTTAATTTACATGTATCTTAATTATTTTATATATAAATAGAATTAATCCTGCATATTTATTATTATAATTAATTATTATTTATTCCTAAATATATATTTATTTGTTATATTTACACATAATCACACAGAATTTATTATATATATATTTAGTTACTGTGTCAATAAGTTTTTGTCTGTGCTCTGTTTTCAGAAGAAATAATATGATTTTAAGAGGCTTGTAGCAAGGTTGCTCTAATGTATAATATGGGACACTTTGGTTGAGTAATAAATACAGATGAAACAAGAAGATGAAAGTATGTTGCTGAACCTCTTTATTTGGAGCCTGTAATTCAGAGATTAATTCTGTGGGATGAAACTAGAATAGAAGCTGACCTGGAGTTACCATATCAGTAAGCAAGCAGAGCTCCTTTCCGTGTGGCATATGTCATGCATTTGAAGGTTGAGTGGTTGAGTGACAGTAAGTGCAGAGCTATTCCACAGATGGACTTCCAAATAGGGCTGGTACAAAATCACATTTATCAATACTCAATAAAAAAATATAATAAGCCACTGAGGCCCTATTTCTCACATGCTCTTTCTGGGTGATCATTATAGTCACAGCGGTTATCCCCAGTATAGCCTAGGGTAACTCCAAGATTTTGCCAAGTTACATGTGCCAAAAGAAGTGAGAAGTATTTAAAAATGAGAGCTATTAGCTTTTAAGGTATTTGTAAAACTAGAGGTGCTGAGAAAACGCAACTGTGACTTAGTCATTTAATGTCTAAGGGGTTTTACTCTTTTGTTTAAAAAGTTTTCTCCAGGTATGAAACAGAAACTTGACAGTGAATCATAAACAGGAACTTGACAGTGAAACATAAAATTCATTGGGATGGAAAATACCTCTAAGATCATCAAGCCCTGACACTGTCATGATCATTAAACCATATAACAAAATGCCATGCCCACAGGTTTCTTGAACACTTCCAGGGATGGTGACTCTACCACTGCCTGGGAAGTCTGTTCCAATACCTGACTTCTCCCATAACGAAGTTTTACCTAATACCCAATTTAATTCACCCCGGCACAGTTTGAGGCTATTTCCTCTCATTATGTCAGCTGATACCAAGGAGAAGAACCTGACTCCCCCCCTCAGTACAACCTCCTTCCAGGTAGCTGTAGAGAGCAATGAGGTCTCCCCTCAACCTCCTCCAGAATGAAAAATCCCAGTTCTTTTAGCAGTAAGGCTTGACAGTGCTTCTGTCATTTGCCATTACACAAAGTGTATGTCAGCGTCCTAGTCCTATTAATTCTTCAACATCTGCTTAACATTTAATGTAAACAGTACAATGACTCTTGTGAACTCTTCTTTAACAGGAGAGCTGTGTGTCTTCAAAAGTGATGACAGAATTCAGGTCTAAGTTTGTAAATAGTCTGTTAGCAACATGAGTATGGCTGTCATTGCAGTTAAGCCTAGGTTACGATTAAGGTTTCTCAGCACTACCACAGTAAAAGACATAGTAACAGATCTCATTTCATACACCACGATTTCTCTAGCTTAAAATGGTAATGTTTTGCAACATACAATGAAGAGCAAGCTTTTTAAGTTCTGATGGGCTTGTGATAGAAGGAGGATGTCATGTTCTTTCTGATCAAAATGCTGTGAACAGATGTATTTTTCTTGGTTTCAGTTATTATAAAAAAGCACAGAGGATAAGGTGCCATCTCTCAAGCAGATTAATACTATAATTGGCAGTTTATGAGGTTTCACAGCACCCTTATAGCAGTGTGTTCTAACAGACCCTAACATCTCAGGATCGCTGTGTATCCTGTAATCTTGAGAGATGATCTGGCTTATAGTTTCATAGTTTCATAGTTTCAGTTAGGGTTGGAAGGGACCACAAGGATCATCTAGTTCCAACCCCGCTGCCATGGGCAGGGACACTCCACACTAGATCAGGCTGGACAGAGCCTCATCCAGCCTGGTCTTAAACACCTCAAGGGACAGGGCCTCAACCACCTCCCTGGACAACCCATTCCAGGCCTTCCCCACCCTCACGGTGAAGAACTTCCTCCTCATGTCCAGCCTGAATCTCCCCACCTCTAGCTTCATTCCATTCCCCCTAGTCCTATCACTCCCTGATAGCCTGAAAAGTCCCTCCCCAGCCTTCTTGGAGGCCCCCTTCAGATACTGGAAGGCCACAATGAGGTCACCTCGGAGCCTTCTCTTCTCCAGACTGAACAGCCCCAACTCCTTCAGTCTGTCCTCATAGGAGAGGTGCTCCAGCCCTCTGATCATCCTCGTGGCCCTTCCCTAGACACGCTCCAGCACCTCCAGATCCCTCTTGTCATAGGGGCTCCAGAACTGGAGGCAGTACTCCAGGTGGGGTCTCACCAGAGCTGAGTAGAGGGGGAGAATCACCTCCCTTGACCTGCTGGCCACACTTCTCCTGATGCAGCCCAGGATCTGATTGGCTTTCTGGGCTGCAAGTGCACATTGAGAGCTCCTGTTGAGCTTCTCGTCCACCAGCACCCCCAAGTCTCTCTCCTCTGGGCTGCTTTCCAGCCAGTCCCTGCCCAGCTTGTATTTGTGCCTGGGATTGCCTCGACCCAGATGCAGGACCCTGCACTTGGTCTTCTTGAAGCTCATGAGGTTGGCTTGTGCCCACCTCTCCAGCCTGTCAAGGTCCCTCTGGATGGCATCCCTTCCCTCCAGCATGTCTGCTGCACCACACAGCTTGGTGTCATCAGCAAACTTGCTGAGGGTGCACTCAATGCCACTGTCCATGGCACCCCCAAAGATGTTGAACAAGACAGGTCCCAGGACTGATCCCTGAGGGACTCTGCTTGTCACTGGCCTCCACTGGGACATGGACCCGTTGACAGCCACTCTTTGGGTGCGGCCATCAAGCCAGTTCTTTATCCATCTGGTGGTCTGTTTGTTATCCGTTTGTCTGTCTCATTTCAGTCTCTTTCCCGCCTCTGACAACTAGGCTTGCAAAAGTTTTTAAGGTCTGTACAGTGTAACTCTTTATGGTCTTGTCATCATACTGCTACATATATTTCACTCCAGTCAAACATTTTTTATCATGGAAAAATTTGAAAGGATTTGTACGTCACAGTACCTGACAGTTCTCTTTGCCTTTGCTCTTCATTAATTCCTAGACACATTTCAATTTCACTTAGTAGACATTTTCATTATTGCAAATACCTTGTGAAAAATATTAACTCCCTGTATAATTATATTCCTAGAATCATAGCATCAATACGGTTGGAAATGACTCAAAGATCATCAACCCCAACCTGTCACCACAGACCTCATGACTACTAAACCATGGAACCAAGTGCCATGTCCATTCCCTTTTTTGAACACCTCCAGGGATGGTGACTCCACCACGTCCCTGGGCAGCACATTCCAATGGCGAACCACTCTCTGAGATGAACTTTCTCCTCACCTCGAGCCTAAACCTCCCTTGGCACAGTTTGAGACCGTGTCCTCTTGTTCTGGTGCTGGTTGCCTGGGAGAAGAGACCAATCCCCACCTGGCTACAACCTCCCTTCAGGTAGTTGTGGAGAGCAAGAAGGTCTCCCCTGAGCCTCCTCTTCTCCAGGCTAAACAATCCCAGCTCCTTCAGCCTCTCCTCGCAGGGCTTGTGCTCAAAGCCTCTCACCAACCTTGTTGCCCTTCTCTAGACACATTCAAGTGTCTCAATGTCCTTCATAAATTGAGGGGCCCAGAACTGGACACAGGACTCAAGGTGTGACCTATCCAGTGCAGAGTACAGGGGCACAATGACTTCCCTGCTCATGCTGGCCACACTATTCTTGATGCAGGCCAGGATACCATTGACCTTCTTGGCCACCTGGGCACACTGCTGGCTTATATTTAGGCAGCTGTCAATCAGTACCCCTAGGTCCCTTTCTGCCTGGCCGTTCTCCAGCCACCCTGACCCCCGCCTGTAGCACTGAATGGAGTTGTTGTGGCCAAAGTGCAGCACCCAGCACTTGGACTTGTTGAATGCCACCATGTTGCACCTGTTCACGGCTATATTTATTTCATTAGCTTCTTCTCCTCTTTGTTCTCTGTTATCTTTTCTAATCATGGAAGAATAGCTCCAGAAACAGATTGCTTATTTTGTTCTTATCAGCATTATGAAAGCCTATAAAAATATTATTTTATATGACATCCTATTGAAGGACATTTGACCCAAGATTGACCTCTTTGCTTGGAGAGAATGAACCCTAAGCTAAGCAGTGCAATTCATATCAGGCTGTGTTAATTCCATCACCTACATTCCAAGAATGTCAATTTTAACTAGGAACGTTCAGTTTCAGTTGTAAATCGGGCCTGAGAGATGCAATGGTTTAGTCTTCCAGCTGGACATTTTCAACCTCTTAAAATCGCACAAGAAAAGTAAAGAAAATTTATAGCTGCCTACAGTCTGTACAAATTAGTCATCTCACAGGATTTACTGTGCTATGAATTTTCTATTTCAGTTATGGTGGAGATTAATGAAGAAGATTTGAGGTAAAAAGGTAATCATCAGTGCACTCAGACTCTGCCTTCAAAATAGTATTTAGCAGTTATCATAGAATCACAGAATTGTTAGGGTTGGAAGGGACCTCAAGGATCATCCAGTTCCAACCCCCCTGCCATGGGCAGGGACACCTCACACTATATCTGGTTGCTCAGAGCTACATCCAGCCTGGCCTTCAAAACCTCCAGGGATGGGTCTTCCACCACCTCCCTGGGCAACCTATGCCAGTGTCTCACCAGCCTCATGGGGAAAAACTTCTTCCTAACATCCAATCTAAATCTACCCATTTTAATTTTTGTTCCATTCCTCCAAGTCCTATCACTCCCTGACACCCTAAAAAGTACCTCACCATCTTTCTTGCAGACCTCCTTCTGATACTGGAAGGCCACAATAAGGTCTCCTTGGAGCCTTCTCTTCTCCAGACTGAATAGCCCCAGTTCTTCATAGGAGAGATGCTCCAGCCTCTAGTCATTCTCGTGGCCCTTCTCTGGACAGGTTCCAGTGCATTCAGATCCTTCTTGTAATATGGTCCCAGAACTGTACATAGTACTCCAGGTGGGGTCTCACCAGAGTGCAGCAGAAGGGGAGAATCACTTCCCTTGACCTGCTGGCTATGCTTCTGTTGATGCAGCCCAGGATGTGATTGAGTTTCTGGGCTGCAAGTGCACACTGGTGGCTCATGTGGAGTTTCTCATCCACCAACACCCCCATCTCATCAGGTCCTATGGACTTGAACACTTTCAGGTTCTTCAGATGGTCACAAGCCTGATCATCAGTTACAATGGGCAGTTCCTTCTTTCCGCCCCTGCCGTTATCGTCCGTTATTCCAGGAGTGTGGCTGAAGCCCTTGCCAGTGAAGACTGAGCTAAAAGAAGTCTTTGAGAACCTCAGCCATCTCTATGTCACTTGTCACCAGTTCACCTGTTTCCTTTCTGAGGGGATTCACAGCTTCCCTAGTCTTCATCCAGTCAAAGTTTGTTGTTTGCTGCAGACAATACTGAAATTCAAACATACTGTCTCCCTGCTGATTTATTTTTTACTTGGAAAACAGTTTCCTTATTGCTCAATTGTGTCTTTCCCTGAGATAGTTGCAAGGTTATGTGAGGCAGTATGGTTCAGAGAGGAGGGACATCAAGACCATAAGCTAGGCCACAGGGCTGCTGTTGGACCTTCATGTCTTTTGCCTGGCATGTGTCTTTCTGCCATATAGTCTATGGCAGTAATGTAAAACTCTGATCTGGTTAGGCTCCTGGTTGATGCATAGTACAAACACTAACAACTGTTAGTGGAACAGACTGGAAGAACCCAATCATTTAATTATTTTTTCCCCCCTGAAATTTCAGATCTGGAACAAAAAATAAAATCCTCCAAATCTATATTTATTAAAAGAATTACCTCAAAATACCTGCCCTTGGTCAGCACAAGTTAAGTTTTCACTTTGTTTCTCTGTCACTTCTGGTTAGAACTATGACCTCTTAAACCTTCGTGTGAAAACATTTCTTACAACTGATAGGTCTCTTTGAAACAGAATTCACTCTATTTAACAGTATGCTGAAATGAAGATACATTTTGTTTAAAATGTTCTGACTTTGGCCCCAGTTGTTTGTTCTCTGCACGAAAACACCAGGGCTTTTTCTATACCAGAGGAACAATAGAACTTCTGGATTTAGTAGCCTTTGTTCTCAAACTTCATGTTTACACGAGGTAAGATCAGTACACATCTTTAAACTTCAACTGTATTCCAGACCTTGGCAATGCAGTTCTACTACTAATGAAGAAATAAGTAAACTACTTTTCTCTAACTCCACCTGATCTCACCAGCTGTCTGTAATTTTCCCATGTTTTTTCTATGCATTTTCTGTCTGAAACCTGTCACTCAGAGCTAAAATACAAAATATACAAAACAAAAATCCTAGACAACAACAAACCACAACTTTTAAAATAATGCTTGAACCCCTCCATTTGAAACATTTTTACAGCCACTGATCTTTTTAGAGTTATACAGCCTGTAATCCTCCTTTAAATAATTGTGAAGGAGGAAAGGAGCTGTGAAGGCTGCTGATGGCCCTGAAACTCATGGAAATGAAAGAAAAAAGGAAACAAAAAGAATGAAAAGAAAAAAAGGGGGATTAGCATGTATTTTCCTCTCTCTATTAAGAGAATCTTTCATTAATTTTTTCAGATTTTGTCTGACCAATTGAAAGGAGTAGTACTAATGATGTGGAAAACATAAGTAATGACCCTGGATCAGTTTAATGCATCAACCTTTGTCTTTTCCATGTAATCAGAAATCATTTAGAGGAAAGAAAATAAATGGCATGATGCTATGTAGTCAGAAGGGAACCATGGCAATAGCACTTACCACCAAGTTGCAGTCAATGCAGATATTTTATCTTGTGGTATATGGTGACCAGGCCACTGAAACCATGTGGTTAAGTCATGGAGGCATGCACTAACATCACAATATGGTAAAAGCAGTTTGCACACTTCTTAATTTTCAGGGTTACAGCCTTGGACCAAAATTTCCTGTTGCCTTTAGTGAATGTTTGGAATACATCAGGGTTTGATGACCTGATAGCTTTACTTGCTTTACTCAGAAAGACTTCCTGCAGACCTCAGTTTCAAGTTTATGCATACCGAGATGAGACTTCTCTGTGTATTATTATTATACTGTGTTAAAATTACTAGTGGATAATCCTGCCGTTTTTCAGGAACATATGCTTTTCCATGCTTTTGCATCAATGTGCTTTCCAAATCCGTCCTAAATGCTCTTGCTTTAATCACCTCATCTAAGCACTATTTCTAGTGCATGCTACAACACACACTCTATCAGCAGAGAATGAAACCTTCAGGACAGGTAGTACAGCAGCAGTGACCTTTCAGTTGGAAGACATTCAGATGATTTGAAGCAGGCACCTTCTGTAAAGGCAGAGGCATCCTTCAAACCTTTTACACAGCTGCCTATTTTGTAGTGTCTGAATTTCTTCTACTTGAAATAGTCTGTCAGATGCAGAGACCTGCATGGAGCCAGTCTCTAGGTTTCATAGAGTTTCAGCTTCTACATAGCATAAAGTCAGGAAGTAGAATTGTTATCCATTGTTGGTCCATTTTTTTGTTTGTCTTTAGAAGAAATTTTTGGCACTTGTGAGACGATAGCAGATGATATGGATAGCATTCTGTTTATGGTAGAAAGTCTTTATCAAGTAGGAAGACTTTGCTTCATTTCCTAGCTATGGCCAGACTTTCATTCCAATCACTTCTGGTTTGTTTGTTCTACACTCAGATCCCTTCAAAATAAGTCCTGAAGGCACTGATTTCCACTGGCCTGAGATATTTTCCAGACACTCACAGTTCATTTCTGTGCAAATTGTTAATGACCTTAATTTGACCAGTGTACCAGCTTCTTAGGTAAGACTTAAAATCCAGAGGAGTTAGTCCTACTCTCTAAGTACATAATAAAGGTACAATTCAGGAGATCAAAACTGCATGCTGATGTTCCTCTTGTAGTCAATGAAGAGAAACTGGTGCCAGTGAAAGTAATTTTAGAACAACATCAAAAGGCCAAAGTTAGACGGAATAAATATATCTGTAAACACTCCTTCCCTAATTTTTATAGTGCTTCATCTGAGCAGAGGTACTTTGAAAGTGCAATATATCAGAAGTCTACTTTTCAAGGAAAATAATGTGGGGTTTTTTCTGTATTTAATGGTCAAGGCATGCTATCTTTTCCTTACAGCAGTCCAGCAGTTACTGTAAGAAGTTGACTGAGAGGTGGTAGGTCTTGTTTAAATTACCTTTAGGAGATCAGATCACCATTTCTCTGGCCTGGGAGTATCTTTGCCAGCTAGGAGCCTGCCTACCTGTTATTAGTGGGCTGCTGTGCACAAAATACAAGCATGGCTGACCAAGGAAAAAGGACTCCTTACCACCATGGTGTGAACATCATCATGGTGTGAACATCATCATGGTGTGAGCATCAGCAGTGTGCCCAGGGTGAGCCATCTCCTTGCATTCCTGCTCTCAGAGGCACTGTGCTTTGATGAAGTCAGATGCAGCAGACCATTTCAGCCCCAAACTGAACAGAGAGGTCCACTTTGAAGGGAGTTTTTACAATTTTATGAGAAGCCCAAGAATCTGAAATTATACCTGGAAAATTTTCTGGGGACATTTAAAATCATGGGACAAGGCAAAGAAGTTGCTGGCTGGTGCAGCTGTTCCAGTGAGCCTTAAAATAAATTCTCATTCATAAAAATGCAGTAATTGCATCTTGTGAGACTACAGTATCAAGTAAAAGACAAAAAAATAAAACAAAAAAAGAGCTGTTCAGGAAAGAAGGAGTTGAAGACTAACATTTAAAGCTTTTTAAAGCACAGATTTTTGAGTCAGGTCTAATGGTAGACATAATTCATAGAATTGTTTTACTTATAGGTTGACCAACACTGGCTTGGAAAGGCCATGGGGGAACTCATTCCTAGATGCATTCCTATTCCAAGGCAAATAGAGGGAGTATTATTGATAAAAACTTCCCCAAAAGCTAAAAGAAAAGGAATCACTGCCAAAAGGAATTAATAGGAATTAACTACTGACAAGGAAGCCACATAACCTTTATGCACTCTTTCAGAAGAGTCTGTTTGCTTAGACAAAAGCCCTTACATTTTGCATTCATTGCAAACATGCCTCATGGGCAATGGGAAGATAATGCAACCCGGGTTAGACAGCAAAACTTAATATAAAGGTCTTAATATGATAAAGCTACAGTTCTATATACTAGCTTAAGTCATGAAGTAATTTGTGTAACATTTAAAACTTCAGATTGTGTACATAAGGAAGACAATAAACATTATGCAAAAAAAATTTCTAGCATAGATGTAACTACATTTCTTAAGCTCTCTGAAAATCATGTTTTTAATGTAAAATCTTTTTTAAACTAAAGTGCTAACACTAAAAAACAAATAGCTTCCTCCCATCTCTCCCTTAAACCGAGTCCAGGTTATTTCCCTGTGAGTGATATGTTTTTTGTGGCATTTCCCATAAAATAAATAGAAAAACAATTAATATGACTGGTAGGGATAGATTCTATTAGAATCTTTCACTTGTCCTTAACTTGTACTGCATGGCACAGAAGTTGTGTTTTCTGTTCACTTTAAACCTGTTGGGGTGGGGTTTTCAAGATCAAATGTATTTCTTACACTTTTTTGAAAAAAAATTCTAGTTTCTTCAGAGAATAATCACAGAATCATGGAAAACAACCAGTTGGGAGAGACCCCAGACATCATCCAGTCCAATCTTTGACCCTGCACTGAAGGGCCAACACTATGTCCCTAAGCAACATGTCCACACACTGCTTAAACACCTCCAGAACAGTGACTCCACCACTGCCCTGGGCAGAGCATAACAATGTCTGATAACCTTCTCTGTGAAGAATTATCTCCTAGTATCCATCCCAAACCTCCCCTGGTGCACCTTGAAACCATTCCCTCTAGTCCTGTTGCTGGCCACCCAGGGGCAGAGGCTGTCTACCTCCTCACCTCAACCTCTCTTTCAACCTCTCTTCAGGTATTTGTAGAGAGAGATGAGGCCTCCCCTCAATCTCCTCCTTTTCAGACTGAACACCACCTGCTCTCTCAGACTCTCCTCATAGGTCATGTGCTTCAGGCAGTCCACAAGACTTATTGCCCTTCTCTGAACACACTCCAGCACCTCAGTGTTCTCTCATAGTGAGAGGCCCAGAGCTGAACACAGTACTTGAGGTGTGGCCTCACCAGTGCCAAGTACAGGGAGATGATCACCTCCCTGCTCCTGCTGGCCACAGTGTTTCTAATACAAGCCACAATGCCATTGGATTTCTTGGCCACCTGGGCACACTGCTGACTCATATATGATTGTCAACCAGTACACCCAGGGCCCTCTCCAAGTTGCAACTTTTCAACCACACATCCCCAAGTCTGTAGCTTAACATAGGGCTGTTGTGACTCAGGTGGAGGACCTTGCACTTGGCCTTGTTAAACTTCACAAAGTTAGCCTTGGCCCATTGGTCTAACCTGTCCAGGTCCCACTGCAAAGCCTTCCTACTATCTAGCAGATAGCTGCCCAGCTTGATGTCATCTGCAAACGTACTGAGGATGCACTGAACCACTTCATGCAGATCATTGATAAAGATATTAAAGAGCACAGGCCCCAGTACTGAACCCTGAGGGACACCACTAGTGACTGGGTGCCTGCCAGAATTAACTCCATTCACCACCACTGTTTAAGCCCAGCCAGCAAGCCAATTTTTTATCCAGTGCAGAGTACATTTATCCAAGCCAAGCACCCTGAATTCCTGAAGGAGAATGCTGTGGGAGACCATGTCAAAAGCTCTACCAAAATCTGGGTAGACAATGTCCACAGAACCTCCTTCACCCACTAGGGGGGTTGTTTTAGAAGCAGATCAGATTGGTCAGACAAGACCTGCCATCCTGTAGAAATCTTGAAGATTGCATGCAACTCTGATTGCTTCTCTTAAAACAAAAAGAACCAAAACCAAAAAAACCCGAACTAAACCAACCAAACAAAAAACACCAACAACAAACACCAAGAAACCAACCAAACAAACAAAATCCACCACCACCAAAAAAACCCACAAAACCCCAAAACTTCCATTTTCGTCCGTTCAGGAACTGGGAGAGTACTAAATATAATTCAAAACCCAGCTATAACAGCAACAAAAGAAGTGAGAGCAATAATCCTTCATAACTTAACAGAAAAAATCCAAGTCAATAGTTTCAAAATATCTACAAAAAATATCATAGAAGTGTACTAAGTGGTGAAGTGTACTAAGAGTACAAGTGGCTCAAAGCCTGGTGCCACCAACAGAATTTTGGTTTTTTTGATCTTGGGGAACTTTCTATGGCACCAGGTCCACTAGCAACAGATGGAGTACATCCATCCCAGAGGGGAAGAAAAATCCTAGCATGTGAGAACAGCCTATCCCACAGAGGGAAAAGGGTTCTAGGAAGGGAGTTGGCAGGTCTCATTGACAGGGCTTTAAACTAGATTTGAAGGGGGAAGGTGCTGAAACCAGTCCCCCCAGACAGGAGTCAGGGTGGTAAGCTGGAGTCAGGAGTGAAACCAGCAGCCTAGCTGAAGTGCTGTACATTAAGGCACGCAGTAGGGGTAATAGTTTCATAGTTTCAGTTAGGGTTGGAAGGGACCACAAGGATCATCTAGTTCCAACCCCCCTGCCATGGGCAGGGACACTCTACCCTAGATCAGGCTGGCCAGAGCCTCATCCAGCCTGGTCTTAAACACCTCCAGAGACGGGGCCTCAACCAGGGACCTGGACAACCCATTCCAGGCCTTCACCACCCTCACGATGAAGAACTTCCTCCTCACATCTAGCCTGAATCTCCCCACCTCCAGCTTCATCCCATTCCCCCTAGTCCTATCACTCCCTGATAGCCTGAGAAGTCCCTCCCCAGCCGTGTTGTAGGCCCCCTTCAGATACTGGAAGGCCACAATGAGGTCACCTCGGAGCCTTCTCTTCTCCAGACAAGAGGAGCTGGAAGCCTTGTTACAGCAGGAAAGTTATGATGTAGTTGCCATCACAGAAACATGGTGGGATGACTGACATGACTGGAGCACTGTAATTGATGGCTACAGGCTCTTCAGGAGAGACAGGCGAGGGAGAAGGGGTGGAGGGGTCACATGTACATCAGGAAGATTCTAGAGGCCATGGAACTAGAGATTACAGATGGTCAAGTTGAGTGTCTGTGGGTGAGAACTAGACATCCTGGTTGGAGTCTGTTGTAGACCACCCAAGCATGATGAAGAGGTTGATGAATTATTTTATGGGCAGGTAGAGGCTGTCTCAAGATCACCAGACCTTGCTCTTATGGGCAACTTTAACCTGCCAGATATCTGCTGGGAACTTAACACAGCAGAGAGGAGGAAGTCTAGAAGGTTCTTAGAGCCTATAGAGGATAGCTTCTTATCCCAGCAGCTGTGTTAATCTACCAGGTGTAAAGCTTTGCTTGAATTTCTTTTTACAAACAGAGAAGGCCTGGTGAGAGATGTGCAACTAACTCAGAAGGTACCTTGGGAAACAGCCCTTAAAAACAAAGGGGTCCAGGAGGGCTGGACCCACTTCAAGAAAGAACTCTTGAAGGCTCAGGAACAGGCTGTGCCAATGTTCTAGAAGACGAGCCGCCGGGGCAGATGGCCAGCCTGGATGGGCAATGAGCTTCTGGGTGAATTAAGAGGAAAAAAAGAGGGAGTATCATCTTTGGAAGAAAGGAGAGGTTACCCATGAAATGTATAAGGATGTTGCTAGGTCTTGCAGGAAAATAATTAGAAAGGCAAAAGCCATTTAGTGCTTAGACTGGCCTCTGCTGTGAAGGACAACAAAAATGCTTTTATAAATATATTGATGGCAAGAGGAGGGGCAAGGACAACCTCCACTCCTTGGTGGACAAGGAGAGGAATATTGTAACTAAAGATAAGCAAAAGGCAGAGGTACATAACACCTTCCTTGCCTCAATTTTTAATAGCAAGATAGGCTGTCTTCTGGACAACAGGCCTCCTGAGCTGGCAGATGGAGTCAGGGAGCAGTATAGTTCCCCTGTAATCCAGGAGGAAGTAGTTAGAGACCTTCTTAGCTGCTTGGATCCCCACAAGTCCATGGGACAGGATGGGATCCATCCTAGGGTGCTGAGAGAGCTGGCAGATGAGCTGGCCAAGCCTCACTCCATCATTTTTCACCAGTCCTGGCTCACTGGAGAGGTCCCAGATGACTGGAAGCAGGCCAATGTGATGCCCATCCACGAGAAGGGCTGGTTCCATGAGCCAGGGAATTCCAGGCCTGTCAGCCTGACCTGATTATGAAACAGGGCATCTTGAGTGCAATCACACAGCACTTACAGGATGGCCAAGGCATCAGGCCCAGCCAGCACGGATTTAGGAAGGGCAGGTCCTGCCTCACCAACCTGATCTCCTTCTAGGATCAGGTGACCCGACTGGTGGATGTGGGGAAGGCTGTGGATGTAGTCTACCTGGACTTCAACAAGGCCTTTGACACTGTCCCCCACAGCAAACTCCTGGCCAAGCTGGCAGCTTGGACAGCAGCACTCTGTGCTGGGTTAGGAACTGGCTGGAGGGCTGAGCCCAGAGAGTGGTGGTGAATGGTGTCACATCCAACTGGCAGCCAGTCACTAGTGGTGTGCCCCAGGGATCAGTGCTGGGCCCAATCCTATTCAATATCTTTACTGATTATCTGGATGAGGGCATTGAGTCCATCATCAGTAAATTTGCTGACAACACCAAGCTGGGGGCAGGGGTTGATCTGCTGGAGGGCAGAGAAGCTTTGCAGAGGGACCTCAACAGGCTGGACAGATGGGCAGAATCCAACGGCATGAGATTGAACACATCCAAGTGCTGGGTTCTGCACATTGGCCACAGCAACCCCATGCAGTGCTAGAGGCTGGGGTCAGAGTGGCTGGAGAATGGCCAGGCAGAGAGGGACCTGGGGGTACTGGTTGATGGTAGGCAGAACATGAGCCTGCAGTGTGCCCAGGCAGCCAAGAGGGCCAATGGCATCCTGTCGTGTGTCAGGAATAGTGCGGCCAGCAGGAGCAGAGAAGTCACTGTGCCCCTGTACTCAGCATTGATTAGGCCACCCCTCAAGTACTGTGTCCAGTTCTGGGCTTCTCAGTTTAGGAAAGATGCTGAGTTGCTGGAATGTGTCCAGAGAAGGGCAACAAAGCTGAGGTGAGGTTTTGAGAAGAAGCCCTCTGGGGAGAGGCTGAGGGAGCTGGGGTTGCTTAGCCTGGAGAAGAGGAGGTTCAGAGGAGACCTCCATGATGTCTATAACTACCTGAAAGGATGTTGTAGCCAGGTGGGGGTTGGTCTCTTCTCCCAGACAACCACCACCAGAATGAGAGGACACAGTCTCAGGCTGCACCAGGGGAGGTTTAGGCTGGATATTAGGAGGAAGCTCTTCACAGAAAGAGTGATTGTCCCATGCAATGTGCTGCCCAGGGAGGTGGTGGAATCACCATCACTGGAGGTGTTTAGGAAGAGACTGGATGGGGCTCTTGGTGCCATGGTTTATTTGATTAGATGGTGTTGGATAATAGGTTGGACTTGACAATCTCAAAGTTCTTTTCCAACATGGTTGTTTCCTTTCTATTCTATTCTATTCTATTCTATTCTATTCTATTCTATTCTATTCTATTCTATTCTATTCTATTCTATTCTATCCTATTCTTCTGAAAGCACTGTAGGTTTTAAATTTTTTTCTTTTTTTCTTTTATCAACAACTTAGCAACATGATTCTATCTCCCTGAAACACAGAGATTATTTGGGCATTTGCAGACAGAGACTAGAATCTCATTGTTCCTTTTAACAACAATGGAAAACATTTGGCTGTTTACACATTGTGTCTCAGGGCTATCCTACATCACATAAAAACCTCAATCTCTTTAGAAACATTGATATTAAATAAATGTTAGGGAACCTGTTATAAAGATGAATCTTTATTTCAGAAACCTAACTGTGAGCTTCATGAGTCTTCTGAAGTCCATTTTGGAATAGTGCTAGTCTAAAACTATCTCATTTGGTTTGGTTTTCACCTATTAACAGAATCCATTAGACTGATAGTCACTCTGATCCAGCAACATTAATCTGGAGATCACACAGGAATGTAATTTTTTATCTTTTGCTTTTATTTTCTTCTTTCATCTCCTTGTGTTAACAACACAGAGAGTAGGCTTTCTGACTATGTTTTATCAGCTTATTCTGTGTTCCTGACAAGAAATACTAGAGTTCAGGAAAATGGAATCTAGTAATATCATACAAGTGTTTTGCTCTATTTCAGAACCTCTACAAAGTATTATTCTGTTTCACGTTTGACATACTACTTCTTTTGTAACCATTAAGAAATCTGTAAGACATTTCTAAATATCTCAGTTTAATTCACCTGCTGGGTTGCAATGATTTAGCTTTTTATGTATTGCTCTGAATATATGGTAATATGTCAGAGTATTGTTCCCAAGAGAGATCAATGCGTTATTCTGAGAGATAGTCAAGATTCCGTGCTCAGATTAGGATCTTGTAGTGACTAGTTTTCATTTTTATGAGTGTATTTATAGGTATATTACAAAAAGTTTATCATCACAGAAATCAATTAGGGAATCAATTGCTGTCCATTGCTCTAATGTATTTCTAAATAACTAAAATAAAATAAAAGTTTTATGTTAAGGACTGTAGGACCTTGTAAGATACAAGAGGTTAGTAAATTACTTACAATCAAGACTTAGGAAAAGAAAAGAAGTGCAGTTTTCAAAATTATTAAAGGCTATTTCCTATCCTATAAGTCTCCCTGGAATGACAAGAGATCAGTTAAGGGGCTGGATCCTTTTTCCTATCTCTTTGCAGCTTTATGAAGTGGGTAACATTAGCATCCATGCTCCATAGTCCATTCATTCCCAAAATCTGGGAGAAATGCCCTTCAGATTTTACCAAACTGATTTCCCTGCTGAAAAATGGAAGGATTAAGAAATGAAATGTGATTATGGTTTAGTAGCTGGACATAAAAGTGACAGAGACTGCTCTAGCATAATGGTACTGAGAATTCTCTGTAAATCTGCTGCACTGTACTTCCTTGTGATCCAGCTGTACCAGTATGCTGCTCTTTGCCAGCTGGGGTTTAGAGCACAGGTGTCACCACTGTGTTCAAACATGCCTCTGAGAGCTGAAGTAGCTTGTTTAAAATGTGTGTTGCTGTAAATGCTCACATGCATGTGTCTTTGCATTCATGTTTTTTGTGCCTATTACAAAATTCTTAATACCATATTCTCGGCAAGGTTGATAATCCTCATTTCTCAGGGTGGCCTCTGAATGGATACTGCATCTCCTGCAACATAATGGAGATGTTTTGAGAGAATGACAATCCTATGATTGGTCTCACCTAATAAATTCAATTTTTAATAGAGGTACTGGATCCAGCTGATAAGCCTAGCCAATTCATGTAACCAAAAATCATAATCAGTATTCAGAAAAGTCAAGCAAGTGCCCACAGGATATAAACCAGTAAGGTGTAATATATGGTCATACTCAGAAACATTTTAGCTCTTTAGGAGCTATTATTCCTGAATATGTGGTTAACAGCTTCAGGCTCACAGCTGTCAGTAGACCATAATCCTTGTCCATTTCATGAGCACTGTAAAACACTTTAGCACAGAGGCAAAAGGTTTTGTTGATTCCTGGAAAATATGGATTTTCAGCAACCTCTGCCTTAAACTGTATACTCAGCATAGCTTTCAAAGCCTTGCATGAGGCTGGAACTGAGCTGTTGTGCATAGTGAACAAGTTACACAAGAGCAGCCCCTGGATAAAGCAGAAAGTGAAATCATTTCCTTCTCACCATTCTTACGAGTTATTTTGGCAGATTCATTGTATTACTTTGAATTGGCTTGTGTCACAGAATTGTTTTGGTTTTCCTGAGAACTGAGTGTGTACGTGTGTTGAGGGGCAGGCTGGAGGAGAGAAAAGGTGTTTTTCCATTCATGTTCATTATACTTAGAGATATCATAGCCATTGTAGAGGTTTCAACAGAAAATAGTTTGAATGCACTGCCGTACACAGAGACCAGTGCAGATAAATCTACCTTCATGAAGGGAAGTTCCCAGTCTTACTTCTTTGCTCAAATATTGATATCTTAGGAGGCTTGTAACCGCTATAATCAGCTATACTTACACTAACATACTAAATACATCTAGGGCGTAGGGCAAGGTGGTGTCCTGTAATCATTGTTTAGTTGTTAGCATGCATCGTAGCACAGTTTTGACCCACAACAGCTGGTATCCTCACTAACAGTCAAGCAGAATTAAGGGTTAGCAAGGACCAGGGATGGTTCCACTGAGTAGTGTGAACACAGATGCTCTTTTAATGTCAGAGAATTTAACTGTAGTATCATGCCCTTTGCTTTCATGCTGGAAAAAGTCTTCTGAGTTATTATGTTGGCATAACCCCTTTAACAGGACACTAGGTTGCCACCTAAGATATCTGGGTTTATATCTGTGTTGTACCTGTGAAGTGCTAAGTTCTTGAAGGTATTTGAGAGTACGCATTTGCTACTAAACTGAGGTACCTTTGCAGTTCTCTAAATATCCTTCCACAGGAAGTAAAGTATTTATATCCTCTGCCAATGAATAGAAATGATAAAAAGTTGAATGTACTAAAATTCTATGGTCTGGGAGACCATATTACTTCAAGAGATAGTAGTGTGCATGGAGGAGGTTATTTGCCTTCTTTCTCATCTTTCATGTCCTAATGTGATTTCTGACTGTTTCTTTGTGAATTTACAAAACACAGACACAAACACATCCTGAGACTTCTTAGCATGCAAAACACGGGCACTTTTGCAGTGCAGAATAAAAGTTAGTATTAAAACCAGCAACAAAACTTGCAAATTTTTAGTGATTATACCAACCACAATATAATAAAGAGCTATTTGAAAAATACTATATCATTTCAGAGGATGAAAGAAGAAGAAAGGAAGAAAAGAAGAAAAAATGAAAACTATAATTTGCATTTTTAACAGTTTAATAGGAACTTTAATTCCAAATGAAGAGATGAGGACTTGCTCCCTAACGTGTATTACACTCTGGAAAGTATCTTAAACTAAGCTCATCTGGACCACAAGTTACTTTGGCATCTTCATGTCTGTGTCCATGGCAGTTCAGCATCAGAGAGACATTGGTTGAACTATTAGATGCTTAGGAGCAGCACTAGACTGTATTTCACATAATTACATTGTTACTTGGTGCTGTAAACCTCCCTTCCCCCACTTCCATCAGCAGAGGTTTGAATGCCTTCCAAGGTGCGAAATTGCCTTCCCCTTTCCCTGGGGACAGGTAAACGGAGCCCATTCTTCCCACCAGGGAGGAGGTCCCTCACGAGGTATTTACCAGTGGAGGAGGTCCACTGGGTTTGGGAGCTAAGATTAAGCAGGGTGCTTTGCTCCCATTATACATTGGCCTTGGACACATTGTCTAGAAAAACCTTAAATAGAGTGACTAGAAAGCAGTCGGGGCTCTTGCCTTCACCTTGCTGGCTTCCACTCTCTTGAACTTGCTCTGCATTCACGGCGAAATTGGAGAAACCAGCACTCAGAACTGGCTTCTCCCCAGACCTGCCTGCCTTGGGGTCCTGCTCCCTGACTCCTGCGGAGTGACCCTGTCTGCCGTGAATCTGTCGCTTTCTTGCACTGTTCAGACTGCCCTGCTGCTCACGAGTTTTCCCTCGCAGCAGCTGAATACAGACACTTTGATTCTGGCGGGTTCCTTCTCCTTTTGATCTGTGCCATGTCATCCACAAATTACAAAACCTGCAGTTCTGGAGCCTGCCATCGAAGAGAGATCTAGGGACTGTCACCAAATTCCTGCTCCATCCTTATGAGTACAACCTGGTGTTCTCGTTAGCTTTCCCTAAGGTTCTGGCTTGCCTCTGATTTTGTAAGCAGGGGGAAGCTATTTTGTGGCTTAGCCTTTTCCATTTTCTGAATTCTCTAAATTGTACTAAAGTTGCCCATAAGCATCCTGGTAGAATTCGTGACCGAATAGAACCTGTAAACAATCTAATAAGTTTCACACCTAATTTTGGGGTAGGGTTTTTGGGAAAAATAAAGATAACTATATTTTTGTAATTCCTGCCTTGTTAACTTAACCCCAATCAAATAATACATTTTCATTGTTTCAGCAATGAAAATTTCTTTTACCTGTTCATCTCATATCCATGATACTTAGTGTTACCTTAGTGGTCATTTCTCAGATAGGAGGAGTGTGAATTCACACTTCCAATTTTCAAATGTTTGTCAAATATGTGCTCTTAATGCCTCAGTAAAATCACAATCTAAAGACAAAATGTACTTGTCTTGTAAGCCTTGGGTGGAGTCACTGTATATTGACTGTTTTGAATAGTGTATAAGACAGAATCAAAAAATAGACTGAAAATAAGATACAACTTTAAAAGAACAGTCATCTGTTGAGAACTGAAAATTGTATTTGAAAGGTATTTAGTATCATATTCATTTACCAGCTCACGATACAGTCATAATGAAAATACATACAGTGGGACAATAAGAGTATGACTATGTCTCCTAAGTAAGGTTGAGAGTGACACTTAACTGGAAATTACTGAAAACATAGCAATTGTGATTACCACTTGCTATTCTAGTTTCTAGTTGAGTTCTTTGTTTTTTTGTATCACTGTTTCAATTTTCTGTGTCCTGAAATATGACTACTGCTTCTTAACTTAGCTACGGGGCTTCAAAGAGGACTTCACGTGCAATATTAGTAACAACAGAAGAGAATTAGTGCATGCTTGTTAGTGACTTTAGAATCATATAAAATTCAGAGTTCTTTATTTTAAACATAAAATCACTTTTATGCAAAAAGTAAGGATAGCATCAGAGAAATTAATTTTGTATTTGTAGAAGTGAAAAAACAATACTCCATCCAAAAGTGTGTGCTCTAAATTACTTCCAAAATAAGTTTTAAAGTACTGTATTTCAAGAGGAAGCAACGTTGCAAGAGCATCTGCTTTCTCTTATGTCCCATTGACACCATTAATCAAAATGGTCCTGGTTAATATAATAAAACAAAATATCCTACATGGATATATAACTTCAGTATTTAGTATTTGCCCAGTTTTACTAGGCACAGTACTTATGCGCAGGATCTACCCTACATTCTCAATACACTCCACTTGAAAACTACCTGTTTATGCAGAGTAAAAAGATGCATCCAGTTTTGTCCTTCTCTAGACTGGCATTCCCAAGCATCTATTATTTGACTTCTTAATATCTCTGACATTTGCTTCAGGGTACAACATTTCCATAATATTCTGGCTTTCGTTGCATCTGTCTCTTGCCAGCAGAAAATTTCCTGGTGATTCCTGTTTCCTGCTAGCCTGAATGAAGTCATGCTTTTTGTGATTCAAAACTCCTAGAGGTGAAGCAGAAGGTATGTAAGAGGTTGTTTTTGACAGCATACAACAGTGATGATAACACATTTGACTGCAGATGCTGTAAATCACATATACATGTAGTTACAAGTGCAAGACATGCTTTTTCTTTGCTGTTTCTTTATTTGACAACAGCTGAATGACAGATCTGTGTAGCACACAGTTGTTTTGATCCAGCCTACAAATTCTCCTTTAAATATTGTTAGTTATTTGAGAAGATTGCTATCCAGACATGCACACACATACACAGACACAAATATATTAACATCTCTTGTCTGGGGAACAGACACATCACGGCTCATTTGCCATGGATAATTTGGTATGTAATCTCTTGCTTGGCAGCAAACCACATACACAGGCATACGTACCAAGAAGAATAATATGTTGTTATTTCTCCTTAGATAAACAGAGCTGCCAGTTTACAGATCAGAGCGATCTGGTTTTATTGCAGAAGTGCTAGGAGAAACTTCTTTATTTAGTTTAGAACTCTACTGCTACAGGTGTACAAGGACTCCTCACAGTAAATTTATGTGTGAATTTTCTCAAGGACATATACAGCGTATGTCATGTCTATCCTCACTAACATCTGAAGAGGTATGAAACTCTGGCAAATATGAGCATGCCTGTCTTTGTCTTCACTGTCATATTATTTGTCCTTTTTTGTTGTTGCTGGTTTTGTTTTGGTTTTGGTCTGCTAAAGTTTCCTCATACAAAAATAATTTACAACTAAAACGGGCTCCCTCTGGTCAAGGTTTTCTCATCCTGAATGCATGCTTAGTCGCACCACTCCACATTCATAAATAGCTCGAGAGCTTTCAAGCATCTGGGGTCATTGTGCTTCACACAATTGTTCTTTGTTGTACTCTGTGAATGAGATTACTTGAGGGCAAGCTGGAATTCCTGGATATCACATTTCTCACTATTGAAGGGCTATCTCCTTGAATAAAAAAAGCAACAAGGCTATCTGAAGTGACCTTGGCAATTGTTCACGTAGCTTACAATGTTATACAATTAGATATGAGGTCAAATCAAGAAGTCCTAGAAAATCATACACATCATTTTCAGGCCTAATAACGCCTCTGATCTGGTCAATTTTGTTTCTAGATGATGCATTTTCTAAAATACAGCTCTATATACCAAACAAACTAGTTGATTAGTACTTTCCTTCATGATTTAACTCTGTCTATTCTAGCATTCCATTATCCTCAGCCTCTGAGCTGTTAATCCCTATAAGCATAGTTATATTAAACATATATGATGGGAAAATGTTGCTGCTGCTAGGAATAATTGTTGGTAAGTAGAGCCAAAACATCAAACTACAAGTAATCTCACTGTTGCTAAATTAATAATATTAATGCAACCACTTGCTAATAGATAATCAAGTATTCGGCACCATATAATAGAAGAATGTGCTAAATTATTTTTCTTCCCTTTGAGTCTAATAAAAATGAGACATGCAAGGGTAAGAGTCAACCTCTCTGCATAAAATCTTTTCGATGTCATTCCTTAGTGAAAAAGTAGGAGATATCCAAGCTTCTAGAATACTAGTCTTCAGAAAAGAGGATACTGGACAGTGAATGGAAACTAGTATCCATGGAGAGAGAAAGATATCACGGAGGCTGTACTTCATACTGTAGTCTATAGAATTCAGTGAAAAAAGACAGATGTTGTGGGTGCCACTGGAAAAGTTTCCACTGAATCTTTACTTTATTACATGTCCAAAATCCTAAAGACTCAAAGCCAGAGCACACCACACTGCTAATCAGTGTGCAGAATAATGTGTGCTCTTGGAACTAAGCTAACTTTAAACATTATCTTCTCTATTTTAAATTCTATTGGAGTGTTTCCCTTTCACCACTAAGAAGATCTCTGATTAAAACAAATATTAAATCCCTACTGATTTAATATATGTCTTTTCCAAAGTGTGACAATACTTTATCACAAAGGCAGACTACATTGTCAACAAACATAATTTCACATTTCAGAAAACTTTTTATTTTACTTGTGTTTTGAAATGACTTCTTTGCTTTTTATAAGATGTTTAGATATCTCATAAGCATAGGATATATAAATATATGTTTTACATTGATAAAACATATAAAAATATTACTTGGTCAAAATGTATTATTTAATACTACTAGAAATTGTCTGGGGTTTTTTGCTTGTTTTGGGAGTTCAGGGTGGGACTCAAACATTGGGAACTTTTCTAAAAGACAAAATGTTGTGGTTAAAGAGTTGGCCACAGCTAACACTTTATTTTGGAAATTTAATCAATTTCAGGCTGCAGTTAAGAAAAAGCAGAGACATAAAACCATTTTTTAAAAATTATTTTCTTTATGGGTATTAATGTGTAAAAGCACCAGAGGGATTTTCTGTGTTTCATGAGATTACAGACATGTGTAGAGCTTTGGTAGTGCGTTTGTAGAAAGCATGATACAAAAGCAGTATTAGGTTAATGAGATTTCACATGAATAGCTGGTCTGTAGTACAGCAAACACAGACAGTGCTGGGCTCACAGGAAGTGTCATGAAACCCAAATGCATTGTATGTTATTATATTTGACCATCTTTTTCTGCTCTTAAACCAAAATATTTCAAAAGTCACAATAATATTGTATGGTCCTAAGTCAAATAAAAAGGCAGAAGGAAGCAGCATCTGAATTCTGACTCTGTGAAAGCAAGCACAGTAAACATGTTTTAAATTGAGAATTAAATTAGTTCAGGTCTCTGAAAAAGCACAAAATACAATAACTAAAAACTTTTCAAGCATTAAGCTTGCAGAAATTTTAGCAGATATGGTAAACATAGACTTTCAAAGTATCTCATGACATTCACCTGAGTCAGCACAAACAGGGATTTTGTACATGCTACCTTCAAACTCATTAAGGGCTAAACATCAGATGTTGGTGATGTTTATAACATCAATCTCTAGTATACAAGTGAAAGGTGTATTTTCAGAGTTTGGAAAGGTCACATATTTCAGTCTATTTTTTTAGTCTCTTACAGCCAAAGTACCTCCCTGTTGATTTTGGACTTCTGCCCAAGGAAGTGGAGGAGGAATTTAATGTGGCTAGAAGTCTCTAAAACCTTCCCATTTACTAAGAAGGTCCATTGTGTAAAATCTTCATCTTCACTAAGAGGTTCTATTGTTAAACATTTTCCTTGGTTTTCCCAGTTTTCAACAACTATTCTCTTTTCCCTCTTTGAAGAAAGATAACATCCTGCCTAGCCTCAAGTAGGGAACCCCCCCACCATGTGTGCGTGCATTTAAGCATGAATGCAGTCCCGTTCACAACTCTTGGCGAGTACTAATGAAGATTTTTAACGAGTTGTAGTTGAACTTGGACACTTTGATTCAAATGCCAATGTACTCATGTTCGCTAAGCACCATTTTAGATGAAGAGTGAAAAATAATATCTATTACACTGTCTTTAGGAAGAGAATAAAAGGACAGTGAACCTCTATATAAATGCAGAATTCACAGCTACAACAACAGAACTGCTCTGATTTTTAATCAAAATAGACTTGAGAATTAGGAGAAGGAAGAGTAATTACAATAATGAAGGTACCTCCTTTCTATGCATACAACACTGACATACTGTTGTTTAATTTCACATTTTTTTTCCTGAAATTTTTCCAACCTTTTCCCCCTTCTCTCATAGAGGCTTAGCTTCTGAGGAAAAGGCTAAGAGCTGGTCTTGCCACAGATCAGTGCCTTGATATTGGATACCTCACATACATTTATCAGCTGTTAATGTTTCAAGTGTCCAGGGGCTGAAACTATTTTGTCAAGGTAATGAAACTTAGTTGATCGTTTCATAGCATTACTAGAGGATTCAAGATTAGTTTGCTTTTCCATTATGTTTTCCAGACCTCTGCTGCATGAGAAGTAGTCATAATGGTCATTAGACAAGCCACATAAACTCATCTCAAATATTTATGAGTAATGAGGAATTATGCAGACTTCTAGTACCTTCTTCCTGAATGTTTCCTAAACGATTAGGAATTACATCCTCTTCATTATTCAGTAATAAACACACTGATCATACACAGTTAGTCATAACAGTAAGGTAAATTCTCCATTACATTTGCTTGACCATCGAAGAAATGGTGAAAATAAAGATGTAGACCAGATTCAGACTACTTAATACGGGATGCCTAGAAGAAATATATGTCTTAGTGTTGTGTCAGTTCTATGCTGCTCACAGACAGAAAAATAAGTAAAAGCTAGTTACCACTGGCTACAGAAATTACTTCTCTTAGATAGGCTGTTTGGCAAGATATCTCTTAGGTGTTCATAAAGATGCCTGATTTAGAGTGGATGGGTCTAGGCCAATGTCCTTCTTCACTAAAGATTAAAGTTCTCCTGTGTGGCAAGGTGAAAATAATTTTAAACTCAGGAGTTTATTTCTACCACTTCAGAATAAACTACAGCAATCTTCACCTCTATGCAGTGTAGGCAATAACTGAATATAGGCAGAAATACTGTGCAAAAAGAGCCGTAAACATCCCTAAGATTAGTTGTCTTTCTCCAACAACAGTGTGGTTTACATCTCTCTGTATCACTCCAGTCAGCTTTTCTTGGGTAATAGTGTTTATTGATCATACATACCATGCTGTCATGGTCACAAGACTGCAAAGGTTTTGCTGATTTTAATATCTATTAGAGAATTAACTTGGAAAATACTGCTGAGATTATTTTTAGAGAAGATAATAGACGTGAATACACTCGAGTAGGTGGATTATTAAATCAGTGTAACTCAAAGGTGAGATGTGCAAGAATGAGTCGTATGAAAGCACAATGCACAAGCTATGAAATATCTGTGATATAGTTAGCAGAACTAGTCAGCAAGTGCAGATCCACTTTTCCTGACAGACATGTTGAGCTCTTTAACCTCATACCACATATAAAGTGATCAATATTTTAATTTTCTAGCATTATTCAGAGACTACAATGAGGCAAATTAAACATGACTAAAAATGTACTATTTTAATTTTGCTCAATTTGCAGAGCTGTCAGCTAATGAAAACTCTACCTAAACTTTGGGCGAAACATTTTATTCCCCTTTAGTTTTTTACATAGTAGCTTGTTTTGATAACCAAATGAATAAAGCAAGACAGAATATGGAAATAAATTCTAAGATGGTAAAAACAAAGGTGGGATTTATAAGCACTCTGGTGGATAGGATCAAGATTCAAATGATCTTGACAACAATGGAAAGTCATTCCAAAAATGTACAGTATGCAATTTTTTGAGTCAATCACAAAATAAAATATTAATAGAAAGATGAAGTTAATAAATAGTTTCAGAAGACAAATACTTCAGTAGTCAGAGACATAGCAGAAAAGAACCAGCAGAGGTCAAGAATTTTGATTCTGGGTGGGCATAGCAGAAAGGCAAAGTTTGTTCTAGGAGGTCTGCAAGTCAAGAACGGCAGCTGTCTCATGGTACTGATAAAGTGATTCTAAGTCTCTGCTTCAGGAGAGATCTTTGTGAGCAGTTCAGGTTTCATATGTGTGAACTACATTATAGGCAAATCAAAGTGCAATAGTTAGTGATGCAAGCTCCTTCTGTTCTACTTATGGGGAGGGATGCTGTTGGTTTGCCTTAGCAAAGTTCAGCACAAGTTTGTAAATCTTACTGAGAGTCTATATTTAGAAATTCAGACTTTCTCATATGGTCAAATGAACCTGTAGGGTGTTTGGCTTTTAAAATATAGTTTACTTTTTTCCCCCCGTACAAGGAGAGTCATATACCTGCCTATAAAGTGCATATACAATAAAAAGTATTTTAAAAAAATAAGATATGAAATATGGTGGACCACTGGGTAGACAGCATAAAGTCAAACAGTACACATGATGCATATTCTCAAAATAGAATTTAACTAGGGTGCTTTCTCAATATGTTTCTGTAAGAAAGTCTCTTGGGCTTTTCAAAACACTAGTTAGTCATCAGTATGTTCTCTTCCTGTCTTATCCCAAAGACAGCTTCATTTGCAATAGCAGCAGTATTACAACGCCTTCATTTAGTCCTCATTTAGGATTATCTCTGAGGGAGAACCTTGCCTTTCTTATTTATCTTTTCCCTCCCTACACCTGTGGGTATTCCAGGGGAGCCCATTTGTAGGGTAATTTGGATCATACACACATCTTATGGAATTTAGCCCCACTGCCAGCTATTCAATGTTAATAAATATGGTATGCATGGGCTCCAGAGACTGCCACAGTTAAGTAGACAGAAAATTAATGTGACAGGTGATTTACTGGTCCTTTCTGCAGTTTGACAGCTCAGACACAGAGGGAATTGCTACTGCCAGCAAAAGGGAATGTGTGACTGGTGGTAATGATGTGCCCAACTGAGATTTGTCCCCAATCCCTCTCCAGTAGTGCATCTTAGTGACAAACTGCAGTGGGGCATATATGCAGATAAGAGGTGTATTCCTCGGTTTAAAGTGTAACAGGTGCTGAATCCATCAAGTGTGGATGAGGTTTTTATTACTTATTGAGTGGCTTTGTCCTTCATATTATTGCTTGTCTTTATTAAAACAAAACAAAACATGATTTTTTTTCTTTTCCTGCCTTTCTCAGCAATTATGCTGTGTGTTTATTTCCTCTTTTGCTGAAAGTAGGTACTAAGATTTTATTTGGGGGATGTTATGAGAGCAAAAGTTTTGTTATAACTTTTTCCAAGGCATAAATGCTGTGATCAATGATACAATACTTTCTCCA
Organism: Colaptes auratus; assembly: GCA_015227895.2. Classification (NCBI taxonomy): domain Eukaryota; kingdom Metazoa; phylum Chordata; class Aves; order Piciformes; family Picidae; genus Colaptes; species Colaptes auratus. The sequence goes on along the minus strand of CM026897.1, from coordinate 30,124,518 downwards.
AATTACATCCCACTTCATAATCCTAGAAATTTGGATTTTGCTTGGGTTTTTTGAGTGCAAGGCACAAATTCAAAGGAACATAGGAAAAAATGTACCACGTGTTTATTTTTACATATTGTGGTGAAGGCATCATATTCCCAGAATTATGGCCCAGATACTGAAACTTGTCCCAGCATGTGTGCATGCGCCCATCGCGTGGGATGCTCGTGCTAATACCAAGTATGGGCATAATTCTAGCTTCACGCTTTCAATAGGCTAAAGCTGGTTGTTTATGGGAGTGCCCATTGGTCAAATCCAGCCTCGAGAAACTTACAAATATTACCCCAACTTGTAAACAAGTTGCTCTCTTTCTCTTTGTCCTCTTTCTCTTTGCTCGAGCTAACAAGCTCTCTGCCTACGTGCCATAGCCTTTGGTGTTAAGGCATGGCTAATAAGGCTTCTCACTCCCACATGCAAGCAAGCTAGCGGCCTCTGCATGACAAGGAGAAGCTAGCATCCAGGGAGGACCGTTGTGTCTCAGCCCTGAGAGCCTCCAGAGGAGGGACCTACGCTGAAAGCCTGCGAAGCTGCAGCGTTGCATTGCCAGCCCCACCAGTCAGAAGAGCCCACCATGTCTTGTTCAAGAGGACTGGACTCCCGAGGGTAAGACTCCCCCAGTTGATGGGGAAGGGACTAGCTGAGTCCAGCAGTCCAAACGTCTGCTACAGCCTTAAGTAGCAGAATGATTAGTTTCATAGTTTCAGTTAGGGTTGGAAGGGACCACAAGGATCATCTAGTTCCAACCCCCCTGCCATGGGCAGGGACACTCTACCCTAGATCAGGCTGGACAGAGCCTCATCCAGCCTGGTCTTAAACACCTCAAGGAACGGGGGCCTCAACCACCTCCCTGGACAACCCATTCCAGGCCTTCACCACCCTCACAGTGAAGAACTTCCTCCTCATGTCCAGCCTGAATCTCCCCACCTCCAGCTTCATTCCATTCCCCCTAGTCCTATCACTCCCTGATAGCCTGAAAAGTCCCTCCCCAGCCTTCTTGGAGGCCCCCTTCAGATACTGGAAGGCCACAATGAGGTCACCTCAGAGCCTTCTCTTCTCCAGACTGAACAGCCCCAACTCCTTCAGTCTGTCCTCATAGGAGAGGTGCTCCAGCCCTCTCATCATCCTCGTGGCCCTTCTCTGGACACATTCCAGCACCTCCAGATCCCTCTTGTAATAGGGGCTCCAGAACTGGAGGCAGTACTCCAGGTGGAGTCTCACCAGAGCTGAGTAGAGGGGGAGAATCACCTCCCTTGACCTGCTGGCCACACTTCTCCTGATGCAGCCCAGGATCTGATTGGCTTTCTGGGCTGCAAGTGCACATTGAGAGCTCATGTTGAGCTTCTCATCCACCAGCACCCCCAAGTCTCTCTCCTCAGGGCTGCTCCCCAGCCAGTCCCTGCCCAGCCTGGATTTGTGCCTGGGATTGCCTCGACCCAGATGCAGGACCCTGCACTTGGTCTTGTTGAAGCTCATGAGGTTGGCCTGTGCCCACCTCTCCAGCCTGTCAAGGTCCCTCTGGATGGCATCCCTTCCCTCCAGCGTGTCTGCTGCACCACACAGCTTGGTGTCATCAGCAAACTTGCTGAGGGTGCACTCAATGCCACTGTCCATGGCACCCACAAAGATGTTGAACAAGACTGGTCCCAGGACTGATCCCTGAGGGACTCTGCTTGTCACTGGCCTCCACTGGGACATGGACCCATTGACAGCCACTCTTTTGGGTGCGGCCATCAAGCCAGTTCTTTATCCATCTAGTGGTCCATCCATCAAACCCGTGTGTCACCAGCTTGGAGACCAGGATGTGGTGTGGGACAGTGTCGAAGGCTTTGCTCAGGTCCAGGTAAACGACATCAGTTGCTCGCCCCTCATCTATTAATGCTGTCACTTGTTCATAGAAGGCCACCAGGTTTGTCAGGCAGGATTTGCCCTTGGCAAAGCCATGCTGACTGTTCCCAATCACCTCTTCACTACTCTTCTGAGTCAGTAGTGCCTCCAGGAGGATCTGCTCCATGATCTTTCCGGGCACAGAGGTGAGACTGACTGGCCTGTAGTTCCCCTGGTTCCTCCTTCTTACCCTTTCTGAAAATGGGAGCAATGTTTGCCCTTTTCCAGTCTGTGGGGACTTCCCCAGTCTGCCATGACTTTTGGAATATAATAGAGAGGGGCTTAGCAACCTCATCTGCCAGTTCCCTCAGCACCCGTGGGTGTGTCCCATCAGGTCCCATGGACTTGAACACTTTCAGGTTCTTCAGGTGATCATGAACCTGAGCTTCACTTATGATGGGCATTTCTTCCTCCCCATCCCTGGCATCGTCTTCCATGACACCAGGAGTGCGGTGCACAACCCTGTGTGTCAGCTCGGAAAGCAGGACCAGCACCTAGCCGCATGCCTGTATAACCCTGCCGTTGCGGGAGAGGAGCTGCCACGTTGCTGCTCTGTGCCCTCTGAACCCCAGAGAAACCTAGAGCACTGTCTGTGCCTGAGCTCCAAAGCCGGGACCACTCTGAGAGGGTCCCACCCACTCCTTTGAGCCAAGCAAAGGGGAAGCCACCACTTCATGTAGCCATGCCTCCTCCCCAGGGCTGATCTCACCGGGCCCGAAGGTCGTTGCCGTAGGGAAGACCCCATCTAGAGACCAGCCCTACTGGCTCTGCTGCGCTGACCCCGCAGGACCGCTCCCTGCCATCCGGAGGGAGCCGCCTGAGTCCTGCGAAAGGAGCCTGCCTACCAGCTAGCCTACATTCCGCTCCCTCTACGCTGCCGTGGGAGGGACAAGGTTGCCCGCCAGCCGCTCTGCCGCAGCCTAGCAACTAACCTTGCTACAAACAAAGGATGCAGTGTACTTTCCACATGCCATCCACTCACTAACATTTAGTTCAAAGCACCCGCGCCTAGCAGTATAACATTTCCAGTTCAAGCCTCTGACACATTGTAATACTCTCTGTGTAGTTAAGCAGCCGCCAGCATCCTGTTGAGTAGCCACCCGGTGGACAAGCAGTGGAATAGCACCCTCTGTTCCTTGAAATTAATTCTGTAAATATTCTGATGTGGTCCAAATTGTAAATACTAAACAACTTATGGGATGTATTTCACAATTGTGCACTAAAATATGCATATAAAATAGTGATTAATTCGTTATTAATAATGCTAATAATTAATAAAATTACTGTTTATATATATTATATTTCATCTTCATTAATTAATAACCTTTTCATCACACATATATAATGGGAAAATAAGTAACACATACGGCAGGACATAGGTATTTCCCTCTGTGTTTCCCTGAAGAATAAGGAATCAAAATAGTTTTTTTTTACAGGAACATTTTACATATAAATCCCACTGAAAGACAGGTATCTTAAAATGGAGCGTGTTGTAAGGATGAGTTTCAAGATGTCACCTTCCTGCATCACTGTATCATGTGTCAAGCAAGTTGTCATGATCACACACCTGTCTGCAGCAGGAAGGTTTCACACTGCAGGAACAAGACTTACAGCATAAATACTGGCTATGCTTGTATTGTAGATGTTTCAGCAAGCATAAAAAGGTAAAGTAGAGAGAAAATTTTGAATAAACAACTTCATTAAAATATCCTGTTTCATTGAAGCTAAAACATATTAAGGAGACTTACAAGTTAGGTAGGAAATTCCAGCTTTAGGATTTTTGGTAAGACAGTCTTTATCCTGTGAGAACACAAACAGCCTTGAATATAGGGATTCTTCTCCTTGCTGTGCTATATAAACAATCTGCTCTGAGCCCAACACTCTTCATATGAAACAAATACCAAAATGACTCCATATTCTTGGAGTCATTAAACACACGTTTAAACATGGTGTGGTGTTGACCTACTCTCTCTAGGTCAATGCCAAAGGGCTCTTTTTTCCCTTATTTTCACCCCTTGGCTCCAGTGAAAAATGCAGTCTTTCCCACTGAATGTTGCCTTTCATACACATACTGGAATACTGAATAAAACTTATACCTCTAGATTTTCATATAGCCAAAGGCCATTTTGGCTGCAGAGCTGATCGGGACCCAGGAACCCTGCGCTTGGACCAAGAGCTTTCTCCTTTGGTTTTGCTTTCTTTTCAGGGCTTTGCAGGTCGGAAAGACCCCTGGTAGACAGCGAGGTCCGGCAGGGTCGACCTCTCACATGCCTGCTTGGGATCAGGACTGTGATGTCAGCTGCGGGAAGTTTAAAACCCACCGGGGCTATGTGCACGAAGCCATTTTGGCTGCAGAGCCTTCCATCCAACAGGGAATGGGGGATACAGTCAGTTTATTAAATGTCTCTGCCACTCTTTCCTCTCCCCAGATTATTCCAGCATGAGCCACAAGTTCTGCCAATAAACCTGCTTCAACAAAGGCTCTTCCTCCCATGGGCCCACAGGTACTGCCAGGAGCCTATTCCCATGGGGCTGGAGTCTTCTTCTGGCATCCAGCTCCTCCATTGTGTGGTCCTCCTCAGGCTAAAGCTGTTTATCTGCTCTACTGTTATGGGCTGCATGGGGGCAGACTGCCTCAACATGGTCTTCACCATGGGCTGAAGGCAATCTCTCTTTTGACACCCCTAAACACCTTCTCCTCCTTCTTCACCTTTTCACCTGCAGGAGTTGTTTCTGTCACACATTCTCACTGCTCTCTTCTGATTGTCATTGTGCACCAGTGTTTCCTCTTCTTAAATATGTTAGCACAGAGGTACTGCCACCATCTGATGGGCTTGGCCTTGGCCAGCAGCAGGTCTGTCTGGGAGCTGGCTGCTGTTGGCTCTATCAGTCACAGGGGAAGCTTCTAGTAACTTTTCACATAAAACATCACTGTGGCTACCCAGCTATCACAATTTTGCCATTCAAACTAAATATGATGTCTTAATGACCTTGAAAATAATTTTTACATGTGTGAGGTTTGGGTTTGGTTTTGGATTATTTATTTTTTTATGGAATATAGACTATTGCTTAACAAAATATGTGAATTATGTGAATTATTCTAATTTAATTTCTTCAGATCTGCTTTGGTTTTGGATTTTTTTTTATGGAATATGAGCTATTGCTTAACAAAATATGTGAATACAATACAATACAGTAAAACCAGGTTGGAAGAGACCTTCAAGATCATCGCGTCCAACCTATCAACCAATCCAACCCACCTAAACAACTAGATCATGACACCAAGCACCCCATCAAGTCTCCTCCTGAATACCTCCAATGATGGTGATTCCACCACCTCCCCGGGCAGACCATTCAGTCTAAACCTCCCCTGGCGCAGCCTGAGACTGTGTCCTCTTGTTCTGGTGCTGCCTGCCTGGGAGAAGAGACCAACCTCTGCCTGGCTACAATCTCCCTTCAGGTAGTTGTAGAGAGCAATAAGGTCACCCCTGAGTCTCCTCTTCTCCAGGCTAAGCAATATCAGCTCCCTCAGCCTCTCCTCGTAGGGCTTGTGTTCCAAACCCCTCACCAATTTTTGTTGGCCTTCTCTGGACACGTTCCAGCAAGTCAACATCCTTCCTAAACTGAGGGGCCCAGAACTGGGAACAGGACTCAGGGTGTGGCCTAACCAGGGGCAGAATGACCTCCCTGCTCCTGCTGGCCACACTGTTCCTGATGCAGGCCAGGATGCCATTGGCCCTCTTGGCTGCCTGGGCACACTGCAGGCTCATGTTCAGCCTCCCATCAACCAGCACCCCCAGGTCCCTCTCTGCCTGGCCGCTCTCCAGCCACTCTGACCCCAGCCTGTAGCACTGCATGGGGTTGTTGTGGCCAATGTGCAGAACCCGGCACTTGGATGTGTTCAATCTCATGCCGTTGGATTCTGCCCATCTGTCTAGCCTGTCGAGGTCCCTCTGCAAAGCCTCTCTACCCTCCAGCAGATCAACTCCTGCCCCCAGCTTGGTGTTGTCCGCAAATTTACTGATGATGGACTCGATGCCCTCATCCAGATCATCATAAAGATGTTGAAGAGCATGGGGCCCAGCACTGATCCCTGGGGCACACCACTAGTGACAGGCCACCAGCTGGATGTGGCACCATTCACCACTACTCTCTGGGCTCGACCCTCCAGCCAGTTCCTAACCCAACGCAGTGTGCTCCTGTCGAAGCCATGGGCTGCCAGCTTGGCCAGGAGTCTGTTGTGGGAGACGGTGTCAAAGGCCTTGCTGAATTATGTGAATTATTCTGATTTATTTCTTCAGTTCTTTTTCCTTCAACAGAGACATGATCAATACTGCTAAGCCTCAGAAATGGTTGTGATAACATCCATGGAAATGTCTATGGATCTGTCACGTGCCCACTGGTAGGTTGCATCTCTGCCTTGATGTCCTGACGAATCGTGAGCCCACCGAGCTAAGAATATCTCCCCTCGGTGTTTCCAGTCGAGATCAAGATCAGAGTCCATGTCTACTTGAGAAACTCTTGCAGCTAGATCTGCCTGATGGTTGTGTTGCTGTTCCTCAGTAGCTTTGCTCTTAAGGATGTGAGCATCAATGTGTCTCACCTTCAGTGGAATTCTCTCGATTCGATCAGCAATGTCCTGCCACAGGTCAGCTGCCCATATAGGCTTTCCTTTTCTCTGTCAACCATTCTTTTTCCAGTTCTTTAGCCAACCCCACAGAGCATTGGCTACCATCCATGAGTCGGTGTAGAGATAAAGCTTTGGCCACCTCTCACGTTCAGCTACGTCGAGAGCTAGCTGGACAGCTTTTACCTCTGCAAACTGACTGGATTCTCCTTCTCCATCCTTTGCCTCTGCAACTCGGCGTGTTGGACTCCACACTGCAGACTTCCACCTTCGCTTGTTCCTGACAAGACGACAGGAACCGTCTGTGAACAAAGCATATTTCTTTTCATCATCAGAAAGGTCATTGTAAGGAGGAGCTTCCTCAGCATGAGTCACTCTCTCCTCTGGAGGTTTAGTGCAGTTGATACCTTCAGGCCAACTTGAGATCACCTCCACCAGACCAGGTCTTTCAAGATTTCCCATTCGAGCTCTCTGTGTTATCAGAGCCATCCACTTAGACCAGGTGGAATCTGTTGCATGATGTGGTGTGGAACCTTTGCCTTTGAACATCCAATTCAAAACTGGTAATCTGGGACCTAGGAGAAGTTGTGATTCAGTTCCAATCACTTCAGAAGCTGCTTTTGCTCCTTCATAGGCAGCTAGAATCTCTTTCTCTGTTGGAGTATAATTAGCCTCTGAACCTCTGTAACCTCGACTCCAAAAACCAAGAGGTCTTCCACGTGTCTCACCTGGAGCTCTCTGCCACAAGCACCAGGTTGGACCATTGTCACTTGCAGCCATGTACAAAATGTTCTTAATGTCTGGACCATCTTGGCGTGGATTCTGTGGCTCAGGTAGTAGGGCATGAGACTGTGAGTGCTGAGGTCATGGGTTCGAATCCTGCAATGGGCAACAGAGCCATGCAAAAATTAGTTTTCTTATCTGGTTAGCTGTTAACTCAAGGCCGTTCCTGCTTCAGAAAGAGAGAAGCCGTCCAGCCCACAGGACAGAGAAGCACAGACTGCACCCAGCCTGAACCCAGACCAGACACAGACTGAACTAACAGAACCCAAACTCAAAATTGCACTCTACAACAACCTACCAATGAAATTAGTTTAGACTATCTTATTTTTGTTCAAATATCAAAAACATTCAGCCAGAGTGTTCAGCAACTGTCTCTTTCTTAAAGGCATAGCATCAACCGGTCACAATGGTGCAAAAGAGCTGATGTTACAGTGACAGCTAGTCAGAAATAAATCCATTCCCATCCACTCTTGATGAGTCTGTAATGTTGGGAATGTGATTAGACATGATGTTTCTCTGGAGTACACAGGATTCATTTCAGAGTTTCCACCAGTGGAGCCTGAAGCAAATGGATCTGCAACATCTTCAGTGCAGTGCTGACCTTGCAGCCAGCAGTTCCAGCACTTCAGTTTGTGACTGTTGTTTGGATCTTCTGAATCTTGTGGATGGGAAGCTCTAGCATTTCAATATGTCAGGTAGTGAAGCAAACACTTTCATCTGCCCCTTGATGATTCTGAGGAGTATGTGCTGTCTTCCAGACTTAGTCAGACTGGGCTCTTCAGTATTTGCACAGCCTACAGCCTCTACTAGTGCTCTGAAACAGGACTCAGTCCAAAGTTTGATCTTAAAATAGAAGGGGGGCAGGGAGTGGGGGGTGGAGAGGGGAGGGCAGGGAGAGAGGGAAGAGGTGGGAAACACTTTTCAAGGAAGCAAGTTTGAAATTTAGATTCTGAAGTACTCTCTATAAGGAATTTTTCTTGCACAGACTAGCTTGAATTCTAAAGCTTGAAGACTTAAGCCCTGCCTATTCCTACAGATATCCATTCTCAAGTCTGAAAGGCAATATTCATCTTATACATTGTTGAATACAGGTTTAGGATTTCATTGAGGGCATGATGGCTTTAGGGTGTGATGTTGATGCCTTCAGCCCTTCACTCCTACTGTATTCTCAAGGCCTTCCTCTCCAACAACAGATGTTCCATGAGAAGCAGAGGAGAAAGTACTAAATTTAGAGTGTGGTGTGGTGTACACTCTGCAACAGAGGAGCTCTCAGGATAACTATTAATACTGTAGTTAGACTATGCTTAAATACAAGAAAATTGATTTAAGAGGATCTACAACTCCTGGTAGTTTGTGCAATGACATGGTGGTTTGTGTTTTTTTCTCAGTGGCTGCAGTTCCTTTCTGCAGCTGTCTGTGACGGTTTCTTAAAACTGGTGAAGTTACAATATTAATGAAGTGATGAGATCTGCTGCAGAAATAAACACGAGGGATCTGACTAGCTGGAAATGTTGGTTTATAGAGTGATATTGACAATGTTGTTTTCATGTTATGGAATTTGAAGGTGGTGGAAAATTGCAGACTTTGGGTGAATTTTTTTGGTTGTTGCAAGATTTCTATGTTCCATTATATCCTCTGGTGGATGGAATTAAGACCCATGTCTGTCATGCTGCCCCAGGTACCACAATATGGGATGTTTTGCATGTTCCTGTCCCTTTTTTAAAGGCCTGTAGAAAAAAATTGCTAAAAGGTTCTAAGGAGTAAGGACTCTTTTTGCCTGGTATGCATGACGATTACCTGGCTATCAAATCAACCTGTTAATTGTTTTCTCTCTCTAGTCAAATGAATCTTGAATTCTTTTCTAGTGCAGTAGAACAGGTTAAATAGAATGAAATGGTGACACTTCCAATGCAGAATAGCTAATAACAGTTGATTTTTTTTCTTATAGACATGAACGTTTGAAATATCTCAAGCAAGGAGAAGTCTCTCCTGTTTACTTATGTGTGCTCTTTGGATACACTATAGAAGAGGATACAAGTGCTGAGATCACTTTGGTCATGAAAAGTGACTTCAGTCAGAGCTTTGAGAGGAAGGAAGAATGCTCTAGTTTGAAGATCTTGACTCAGAAGAGGCAACACCTTACAGACTCCTGGAAGTGAACTGATGTGAGTTTTGTTTGTAACCAGATTTTCCTGTTGGCTGTTTCTAGGCAGCCCAGCAACGAGCACTTTGTTCATTAAAAGCTTTGTATAGGGGCTCTGACATCTACTTTTCAAGTAGCATGAAACTTGCAGCTGAAAGACCCATACTGGAGCTGACTCAGAGTCCCTACATGCAACATGATAGACCAGAGCCTGCCTGCCTCAGTACTGAGGGAAAAAAAATAGGAAAAAAAAATAACAAGTGCTGCACTAGGGTTTCATAAATATATTTTTGGTTATTTGTAAAACCCACTGATGTGTCAAAGTATTTTCAATTTTAAAGCAGGTGTTCCTTTGGCAAAATTCTCACTGAATTCAGGAGTTTTGCTTTAAGAGATGTAGTCTCCAGAGCACTAAAGAATACAGTTACATTTGCTTTTTCTGATATATTCCATCAAACATGACTAAACATTACTGCCTTTTTTCCCCTTCCTATGGTGATTCATAGCATAGAATCTATTGTTAAAATTGGATACACGCCACTTTCACAGCTGAACACTGCAAAAATCTAAAATAAATTCAAAGAACTAGATGACAAAATTCTTAAAAGCTCTTGATGGTATGCAGTAGCTCATGTATTTGTAGCTCATGAGTGGGAGAATATTGTACACTAACCATTGTTAGGAAATGCTAACCTATGAGCTCCTTTGCTTGCTGAGGAAAGGGGGTTGTTACATGTGTTTTTGAATATTTGAAGCTAAGTAGATAAATCACTTGCCTCACATGGGAAAAAATGTATGATGAAAATGGCTGGTCTCATAATATGGAAAGGGTCTCATAATACGGAAATGTATGACATTTCACAAATGCCCATTGTCCACAACCAGGAGAGTACTTCCCCCTGTGGATTATTCTCTTTGCATTAGATTTAATTCTTAACCTGATAATTGAGGTCACTCAAGTGTCTCAAAGTGCTCATGATAAAGGGGTGTGTTCTTCCTCCAAATCAATTGGATGGGAGTGTTTGCCTTTGATTTTCAATCCTCTCCACAATAAATATACTCCACTTTGTGTAGTAAATCAATTTCAATCTCACCTTCTCTGTGAGTAAATACTCCTACCAATACATTTCTGCCTGAAAGTTTAAATATTAACTTGCATCAGACTTATTTGTTCTCTTGCATGAGAAAAATGCATGACTGTTGTTTTTATCTAAGTTCAGGGTTATTTTGCATTCCTGACACTGACTGTAGGATTTGACTGTCTTCCGTCTTCTTCACTGTTAAACAGACAAAGCTACACTTCATTTTGTGGTGCACACATGGTCCATTTATTTGGGTTTATAAAAGAATGCTACTTTCATGAGGATATTGGCAGGGATCAGAGGTATAAATAAGAATCAGTCTTGTAGGGACTGGAATGACTGAGGGGGTCTTATATCTTCCACGAAGGTGGTTCATGCTTCTGTTTTATGTAGCTGAATCATGCTGGTGAAAAATGATTGGTCTTGAAAGTCAGCACCAGAGCTTTACAATACAATACAATACAATACAATACAATATAATACAATACAATAAACCAGGTTGGAAGAGACCTTCAAGATCATCGCGTCCAACCTATCAACCAATCCACCCACCTAAACAACTAGACCATGGCACCAAGCACCCCATCAAGTCTCCTCCTGAATACCTCCAGTGATGGTAACTCCACCACCTCCCCAGGGAGTCCATTCCAATGGGCAATAACTCTCTCTGTAGAGAACTTCTTCCTAACATGCAGTCTAAACCTCCCTGGCGCAGCTTGAGACTGTGTCTTCTTGTTCTGGTGCTGCCTGCCTGGCTGCCTTACATTCCTGAGCAGAAGCATACTGTCTTTTCATCAACCTCTGTATAGATAAAGGTGTAGATATGCTGCCTGTGTTATCCTTGTTCCTTCACATGCTGGCCTTCACAAGCCCCTGTGGGTTGGAGCAGTCTTTCAGCTTCACTGTAATCAAGGGGCACAGTTACAGTCATCTAGACAAGCTCTTAATGTGTGTAGTCTAGAGGAAGCCATGTAGCTCTATAATTGTGTCTGAGAGAATGGTTGATGAAACCTAAGATGCTTAGTTTCATTATTATCAGTTCTTTGGCTAGGCAAATTGAAGTTACTGTTATTATAAGCAAGAGCTGCTTGTGCAGATGTATCTTGTGAAAGATAATGATTCCCTTGTCTTGATTTAATCTTTGATATCTGACTACTAAGGGTCTCATTATTTTCTTACAAGTATTCCCAGGACATAGAGTCACAGAATCATAAAATGGGTTTAGTTGGAAAAGACTTTTAAGATCATCAAGTCCAAACATCCACTGTGTGTTCAAGAGTTCCTGTGCCATCTCTTGGCCTCTTTCTAGCCAGCCCAGTTTTGTAGCTTTCCCCCTTCTGACCTAGGGCTAAAACTCTTTCAATGAGCTCTGCAACATTCTGGCCTAAGATCCTTTTCCCCTTCTGAGACAGGTGTATCCTGTGTGTTGCCAGCAGACCTCACGTCCTGTAAATCAAGCCATGATGTCATTCTTTGTTACTGAGGAAAGGCTCATGCTCTAAAAATAGCGAGGCCACTCACACCAAGAAACTAAACTAGATTATTTTCTGAGCTTTAGGAAAATCCCATGTAATCTCACACAGACAGCATAGAAAATCATGGCAAAGTGCAAGTAATGCACCAACAAGGTCTAAGTGTGGGAAAAGACATCCAAAATATATAACAGTAGGTTAGTGGAAATATATTTTCTGCAAAACGTTTACCAAAAATTGAAAGTTTTCTGAGAAAATCTATGAAATGGCAGTGTTGAAAAACAGGTGTCCTGAGCTGTTGCCTCTGAGAAGGTTGAAATGAGCTAGAGCAGAAGCATATTTTTGAAAACTAGTATCAGAGAAGTGTTTCAAAGTACTCCAAACAAACACATAGTAGCTCCTATCCTATGAGACCTATCAGTGTTTCAGTTTTTTTTCCAAGGAAGCAAAAACATCTGTCAGAGTCTATTAACAGTTCCCCAGAACCAAGTAGTGCAACAACATTTGTGTAGGTAACAAAAGGGGGGAAAATAACCCAATCAACCAACCAACCGAAAAAACCCTCCTTATTCTAGGATTCCTTGACAAGCTCTTCAGCTTTTGGAGCTCTGAAAGAAATTCATTTTAGGTGAGGTAGGAGAGAAACATCAGGTAAATATGTCAATAACCCTGTAACAGACAGAACAACAATCAAATTAAATAAGCATTAACTTTGGTGCATGGAGACATGTAAGGGCAAGGCCATGCCCACTGAAACTGTATTACAGCCTTGAAGAGGGAAAATAAAAGCAGTATGTGAAATATTCAATATATGGAGTGTTCTGTAATACATGAAGTGTCCCAAACCTTTGTAGACTAACAATGTCTTGAAATAGGCCATATGATACTACTAACATGGACTTATGTTAGTACCTGAAGATTAGAAGATTCTGGATACTTAGGGTGATGTGTCTGGGAAAATGTTGTCTGTTTATGTCAGTGGAATGAACCATATGCTCTCTAGTTTATGCAAATCTTCCTAATTTTAAGCTTATTTGACCTTCACAGTATGCAGACTTATTATGGGTACAGTAAACTTCCAATAAATATTTATTGCTATTATTTACCAAGTAAATTATTGTAGGGGATAAAGAGCAAAAGTTTTACTGACATTTTAATACTTTGAAGCAAAGAGAATAGTGAAAAAAATAAAAATAACAACAACAAAAATCCTTACATTCCTTTTCCCAGAATTTTATGTTTTCAGGAGGCTCAGGGACATGCAGAGTGGCAGAGGTCGAGGTAGTAATTCCAGAAGGGTAGCTGTTACTTCCTCAGTTTCCCAGAACAGCTCTAGTAGCTCCAACAGTGATTCCAGTTCTAACACTGGACACTGTGCTAACTGCACATGTGGACATATTCCCCATAATTAGGGGTGCCCTGCTTCCCACCACAGGGAGGACAGGGATAATGGAGATAACAGAATCTATTGGGATGTGTTCATGCAGTGGCCTGACCCTTCAAAATTTCAGAAGTACAGGGCCTTGGTTGACACAGGAGCTCAGTGCACTACAATGCCATCAAATTATCAGGGATCAGAGCCTATAAATATTCTAGGAGGCACTGGTGGATCTCAAGAGTTAACTAAGATAGAAGTTGATATAAGTTTAACTGGTAAACAATGGAAGAAGCGTACTGTTGTGATAGAACATGAGGCACATGCAGTGTGCCCAGGCAGCCAAGAGGGCCAATGGCATCCTGGCCTGCATCAGGAACAGTGTGGCCAGCAGGAGCAGGGAGGTCATTCTGCCCCTGTACACAGCACTGGTTAGGCCACACCTTGAGTACTGTGTCCAGTTCTGGGCCCCTCAGTTTAGGAAGGATGTTGACTTGCTGGAACGTGTCCAGAGAAGGCCAACAAAGTTGGTGAGGGGTTTGGAACACAAGCCCTATGAGGAGCGGCTCAGGGAGCTGGGGTTGCTTAGCCTGGAGGAGACTCAGGGGTGACCTTCTTGCTCTCTACAACTACCTGAAGGGAGATTGTAGCCAGGCAGAGGTTGGTCTCTTCTCCCAGGCAGCCAGCACCAGAACAAGAGGACACAGTCTCAGGCTGCGCCAGGGGAAGTTTAGACTGGATGTTAGGAAGAAGTTCTCTACAGAGAGAGTGATTGCCCATTGGAATGGACTGCCCGGGGAGGTGGTGGAGTCACCATCATTGGAGGTATTCAGGAGGAGACTTGATGGGGTGCTTGGTGCCATGGTTAAGTTGTTTAGGTGGGTTGGATTGGTTGATAGGTTGGACGTGATGATCTTGAAGGTCTCTTCCAACCTGGTGTATTGTATTGTATTGTATTGTATTGTATTGTATTGTATTGTAAAGCTCTGGTGCTGACTTTCAAGACCAATCATTTTTCACCAGCATGATTCAGCTACATAAAACAGAAGCATGAACCACCTATAGTGGTGAAATTCAGTGTATTCCGCAAAGAAATCTAACTTTACCTGAGAGAGTTTAATTTCAGAGTGTTGTATAGCTACATCGTGCCCAAAGGAAGAATCCATGGCACATGAACCCTGAGAGCCCTGAGAGCCCTGAGTCCCTGATTGCTTTTCTTTGCTTCATCTGTGAAGAGACAAACTGTTTTCTGTGTTCTTGTTTCCTGATTTTTCTTGGACTTCTGATTCATCTAACCTTGAGGACAGCTGGGATGGACTGTGAACTTTACTTACGAATTGTAGATATTGTTTTAGATTAGATGGACAGTACTAACAGCCAATGAAATTTTTTAGAAGGGGTGGATTGTGACAGTCTAGGCTGTGTCTTTAAGAAAGGATAGCTGCATAATTCTCTAGCTGAATGTTTGAGTATAAAAAGGAAAACTAAAGGAAGATAATACTAAATAAATTTAATTGGTAGATGAGTGGGATGTAGTTTTATGACCTTGCATTCTGTTCTCACTCTGGGCTCAGTCTGTCTTCTGTTTCTTGGCCAGAATGCATGCATGCTGACCCTGGACTGAAATTCATGATAAGCAGCTAACTTCTTAACAATTGCTTTGAGCTAACTGGAATTCTCCTAACATCTTTTTTCTACTCTTTTCTTTTCTTCTAATTAACTAGAGGGAAAGAGAGGTTTGGGGGGAACCAGAGGTGGGATCCTCCTCCTGAGGAGGATTTCTGTGTTGCTTCTTTTCCTGTAAATTCTTGTATAATATTGTAAATACTGTATATTTTGTATATATTCCTTGCATTTCATTATTGCTTGTAAAATATAGCTTTCATTCGCTTCTCTGGCTGAGTTCAGCTGTGCTTTTTGTTGTTGTGGTTGGGCTAAACCATCACAGTATAACACCGGGAAATCAGTGGAAGTAGAGTTTGGGGTTTTTTTCTAAATTTGGATATGGGATAGCAATTTTTTACAGAAGTATCTGGCAGTCACAGAATTGATGTCAATTTTCAGTCCTAGGTTCTCTCTAGTGGGTCTTGAGAGTACTCCTGCTGCTGTTAACTTCTATAGGTATTGCTCTTCTGGAATTCAAAGGATATTTGGGTAAAAAGGATGGTGAATTTTCTGCTTTTCCTCCTAGAACAGTATTTATACTGTCTACATCTTCTAGATATTATGGGTAATTTCAATGTTTTGGTTGGTTTGGTTGGGTTTTTGTTTTTTGTTGTTTTGTTTTTTTTTTTTTTTGTAGGGTTGGTTTGTTTGTTGGTTGGTTTTGGTTTTCTTCAGTATTACATGTTATTCACAAAGCTGCTAGGTACATTGCCACTGTTTTAATGTTCTGGGGTTTATACATACATATCTGTGCTAACAGGTTATCCTTCTAACGCCCCATATGCCAGATGTGGTTGCTTCATGGAAGGTTTATCAAACTCCTAATAAAACTGTTCAAGAGACAGAGTCCTGGATTTGTATTTGTAATCAACATAAGGCATACACTATTACTACTTTCTTAGGATTCCAAAGGCAAGCTGGAAAAGTGTTTTTTAATTTCTGGAGATGTTTGGGAAAAAAAAAATCTCACAGGCTTTTCTATCAACACATCAGCCAAAACCTGAGCAGATTATGAATCTGACTTATCACTGTGAACAAATGAGAATGTTTAGGGTTCCCTAAAATTATCCTTCAAAGCATTTTTTATTATCTACCAAAATGCTTTGGTAGACTTTGAAAATATACAAATATGTATACATACATACATATATATATATATATATATATATATATACATGTATATACATGAAAATATACATAAATTTACATAAATACAAAAAATACAAACATTTCTGTGAATGGTGAGTCTAGGACTGATCTCTCCCAGTTTAAGCATTGGTTTTGAACTAGTTTCTTTCATTTAGTTTTCAGTGAAATCAGAACTATTGGCACTTCTGGCTCGTGGCTCATTTCTTTTTTAGAAGGAGGCATCTGAAGAGGGTTAAGTACCTTTAGGGTGTGGATTGTCCACCTCATCCTGTTCACTGAAAAACTAGCTCAGATATAGACAGATGTGTGCAAACAAAGCACAACCATCACAATCTGGGCAAAGACAGACGCATAGTCCCTTGTCCTTTGGTAACTTTGACTGTCATAAATCTTGTGTTGTAATTATTGCTTGAAATGTTAAGGACATTTGGCCAGTGTCTTTAGGTTACCAGCTCGTACCTAGTGGAAAAAGCTTCTCACTCAGGGAAAACAAAAAATATCTGAGAGCAGAAGGATAATGATAAATACAAGGTCACAATTAAGTAAAAAAAAAATAAATTAAAAAAACCCTAGAACCCAGGAACTGAGTTTTCTTAGAAATAAAGCTTTCCTATTGCTTTTGTTTCTTTTTGGGTTTTGATATCTCTTCACAAATTAAATGTACTCTGCTGTTTTATGAATCACAAAAATAAATTAAAAAAGTTATCACGTTATTGAAAAATGTATAGGATATTTTCAGGGTAGTAGGTATTCTGAAGTAACTGCTGCAATATCACACAGGTATGTCAGTGTCCACTTAAAATGTCTCCAGCTAACGTACATATCACAGTAAGTTAAAAAACAAAACAAAACAAAACAAAAACAACAACCAAAAAAAAAAAAAAGGAAACAAACAAAAACCCAAACCCACTAGACAGCAAAAGACAGGTCTTAGTACAGAACTTCTGAAGAGAAAAGACAGTGTGAACTGCACTGATTATACATCTGCATGTGTACTTATGCATCTACAAAATGTTGCTGCTGGGGCTGGAAAACTCATACTAGATAAAGCTTTGGCTCTTCAGGTTTGTCTTGTCAGCTACACATATTGAGAACTTTACAAGGTCTGATTTCTTCAGGCAGACTGAAACAATTACTTAAATGACTGAAACATTATAGTTGATGGCAATAAACTTGTATCGTGAAAGCAATGTTTTGGTCTTGTGTGGTCTAAATATCTACACTGCTACCAGGATATTGAAAGTGGCAGTTCAACCCAAATCCAAAATCTTTGTTTTAATCCCATTCTATGTAAGAATATATTTGGAAGACAAATAGTTCCTCTAACTAATATTAAAATGCAATATTAGTAAGTACCATGAGAAATACCGAATACCTGTTGTTATTGATTTCACAGGATCACAGGCAGTTAATGTTTGAAAGGGACTGTGAGAGAGTTAGGAAGAGTTCTCTACAGAGAGAGTGATTGCCCATTGGAATGGGCTGCCTGTGGAGGTGGTGGAGTCACCTTCATTGGCGGTGTTCAGGAGGAGACTTGATGGGGTGCTTGGTAGCATGGTTTAGTTGTTTAGGTGGGTTGGATTGGTTGATGGGTTGGACGCGATGATCTTGAAGGTCTCTTCCAACCTGGTTTATTCTATTGTATTCTATTATTCTATTGTATTCTTCTACAGCTGAAGCCTCAATATCGTTTCTCTACAAACCCAAGATCTCCTGCAGCACCTTTCCTCCACAGTCTTGGGGGGGGGTGAGGGGTGTGGTAATATAATTCCTTTCCTCTTCTCTCTTCTCTCTCTATTTTCTCTCTCCCCTTCTGATCCCTCCACTTTATTTATGTAATAAATAGTTTAGCTGTTGATATTTTGGCCTCGTTTGTGCCTCTAATTTCACAATACAGGAATATTCAAAAGAACTGAGTCTCTTTCCCTCTCCAGACCAAGACAGGGACCTCCAAAAATCATCAAGTCCAACCCCCCTGCCAGAGCAGCACCATAGAATCCAGCACAGGTCGCACAGGAATGCATCCAGATGGGTCTTGAAAGTCCCCAGAGAAGGACACTCCACCTCCCTGGGCAGCCTGTTCCAGTGCTCTGTGACCCTCACAGTGAGGAAGTTCCTCCTCATGTTGAGGTGGAACATCCTGTGCTGTAGTTTATATCCATTGCCCCTTGTCCTGTCACAGGGTGCAACTGAGCAGAGTCTGTCCCCTTCCTCTTGACACCCAGCCCTCAGGTATTTACAAACATTTTTAAAATCCCTTCTCAGTCTTCTCCATACTGAAAAGCCCCAGGTCTCTCAGCCTCTCATAAGTCAGAGCTCCAGTCCCTTAATCATCCTTGTACCCTCTGTTGGGCTGTTTCAAGTAGATCCTTGTCCTTCTTGAACTGAGAGCCCAGAACCGGTGCAATATCCCAGGCCTTGCCAGGGCAGAGTAGAGGGTGAGGAGAACCTCCCTTGATCTTCTGGACACATTCCTCATGCATCCCAGGATCACATTGGCCTTCTTGGCCACAAGGGCACATTGCTGTCTCATGGATAATTTGTTAGCCACTGGGACTCCCAGGTCCTTCGCCACAGGGCTGCTCTCTGGCAGATCACCTCCTAACCTGTACTGGTGCAGTTTATTATTCCTTCCCAAGTGTATGACTCTGCACTCACCTTTGTTGAACCTCATTATTTTACTCTCTGCCCAGCTCTCCAGTCTGTCCATGTCTCACTGAATGGCCTCACAGCCTTCAAGTGTATCAGCTAAGCCTCCCAGTTTGGTATCATCAGCAAATTTGCTGAGCAGACACTGTCGCCTCACCAATGTCATTGATGAAGATGTTGAACAGAACCAGACTCAGCACTGATCCCTGGGGGACTCCACTACTCACAGCTCTCCAGCTGGACTTGGCACCATTGACCACCACTCTTTGGACTATAGTTTCTAATCAGTTCCTAATGCACATCACTTCTATCTATCTTCTTCTATCCCACACTTCCTGAGCTTACTCTCAAGGATGTTACAGGAGACAGTGTCAAAAGCTTTACTAAGGTCAAGATAGGCTATATCCACTAGTCTCCCTTCACCTACCATTCAGTTACAACATCATAGAAGGCTATCAGAATAGTCAAGCATGATTTCCCCTTGGTAAATTTCATAGAATCATAGAATGGTTTGGGTTGGAAGGGACCTCCAAGAGTCAAGTCCATGGAAGATCTTTATTAGGTGTCCCTGGAGCCTTTTCTCCAGGCTGAACAACCCCAGTTCTCTCAGCCTATCATTGTAGCAGAGGTGCTCCAACATCCTGATCATATTTGTGGCCCTCCTCTGGACCTGCTCCATCAGGTCCATGCCATTCCTGTATTGAGGGCTTCAGAGCCGGACACAGTACTGCAAGTGAGGTATTACCAGAGCAGAGTAAAGTGGCAGAATCACCTGTCTTTATCTGGTTTGCACGTCTTATTTAAGAAAAAGGTGTTACCACAGAAATAGAGAATCCATGGGACTTTGACTTTCCAGTAAGCTAAATTCAACCTTTTTTATGGGAACTTGCTAATAAATATACTGGTTTTTTGCCATCTATTGTACAGTTTTTATGCAAAAGAACAAAGTGTTTCTGATAAAGAGATTAATACAATGTAATTGGCCCTCCTACTAGCTATGTATGATTGTTCTAGTGAAACTATTTTCATCATTGTAGAAGCAGAGTATGCCGCTGATGATCTGCATGCCTTACTGACTCTAACTTTTGTTGACTGCAACTATTTTGGCAAATGACCTATTTGTCAAACACAGCTTTGGAGTATAAAAAAAACCTGCTTGTGCATCTTCACATCTCTCAAACTTGTTCCACTGAAAAAGATGAGGAAATAATATAATTTCAATTTCCATATTTCTGAACCCCTCCCTCTACAGGACCTGTGGAAAGGGCTGTGGCTGCTGTTGTGCTAGATTACATGGCATATAGACAGTGTACTGTGCAAGAGAGTAAAATAGAGTAGAGTAGAGTAGAGTAGAGTAGAGTAGAGTAGAGTAGAGTAGAATAAACGAGGTTGGAAAAGACCTTCGAGATCGTCAAGTCCAACCTATCACCCAACACTATCCAATCAACTAAACCATGGCACCAAGCGCCCCATCCAGTCTCTTTTTAAACACTTCCAGTGATGGTGACTCTACCACCTCCTCTGGTGCAGCTTGAGACTGTGTCCTCTTGTTCTGGTGCTGGTTGCCTGGGAGAAGAGACCAACCCCCACCTGGCTACAACCTCCCTTCGGGTAGTTGTAGACAGCAATAAGGTCTCCTTTGAGCCTCCTCTTCTCCAGGCTAAGCAGCCACAGTTTCAGCTGGTTTTCTGTTCATGGTGGAACTTTCCCTATACCTACTATACCTTGAGGCCATCACTTCCAAGAAAAAAAAATATCTTATGGGTATAAAGCTCTGGAAGGTGGTTTATTGTTTGTTTGTTTGTTTGTTTTCCTTTTTGTTTTGTTTTGTTTTGTTGTTGTTGTTTGGGTTTTTGTGTTTTGTATTCGGTTTTTTTTACATAACATCACTTAATGCATGTAATTAGGTCACTCAGGAGGAAGAGTTTGCTTCAGAAAGACATTCCCCATTTAGATTCATCTAAGAATAAAATATCTTCCAGGCTCCCTTTCAGCCCCTGAGCAAAGAACTCAATGACTTGCAATGCCCTGCTCTCACTGCTATATTACATGCAGCTCAATAAAATGTTTTTTGTTGCAGGTCAGGTTACTGCAAATAGAAATCAGAAATTGTAAGTGCTTTATAACTAGTGCTGATTGAGCAACTATAAATAACCCTTTGGTTCTAATTCTAGTTCATTCTATGGCCTTCATTTAGCAAGAAACATTCAGGTATTGTATCTAGGAATTTTAGCTGCTATACTATTGAACTGGTAGTTACCAAATTATTTATTCTAACTGATTAGAACCCATATAGGAGAGACAGAAGCAGAAAGGTTTGAGAGTTGGTATCACAATTATGTGCATGTGTATCACAATTATATGCATCCCTGGTATTTTGCCTTAGGTAGGAGATGCTTTAATGAGCCAAGTAAGGGGTCTCTCGGAGGGGTGCAAATTTGAAACATTTATGGTGGCCTGTCTTTTTAGTGATGGATGATGATGGTCTCATCTCCGAGAAGAGAAACTCAGTGAAAAAAGATAACAAAGCTGGATTAGAGCAACCATGTCCACATGTAGCCCAAACCTCTTAATTCCTTTGTCAAAATATATAATTGCTTATATTTCACAGGGGTTTCAACTGCTTGGCAACTTTTGCTACCTTGATATATCTTATTGTCTTGGCTTTCTTCTGCCTGATCTGAAGTGACTAAAATATATCATTCTGTTTCTAGCACACTCAAGGATCAGGGAAGTGAGACAGTGGACAATCTTAAATGTCATTAGCATGTAAGGAAGTCCAATTCACACACACACACAAAAAATTACCCTCTTTGAGGGGTAGAAACAGCATCTTCACATGAGTGTCTATGGGCAGAGTAATAGAGCATGTATCCAAAATGCTGATATTGTCCAGATTATACATGGTGAAATGCAAGGTAATGTTATTCTGCCTTCTCCTTTTCTTCCTGCGTTATTCATAGCATTTTTGATGGAAAGTCTTTCATCACTTTAGATGCATTCTCAAAACATCTGACATGTGCTTCATTTATCTTGGGCAGAAGTGTTCAAAATCTCTGTTGCCTTCAGTTTTTGCTGTGCTGCATCTCTCATGTGGAAAGTCTATCCAGTACTACCCTCCCCTCTCAGGCCAGAGATTACCTTGTTTTATTTTTAATCAATATATTCATTGTGTCATCTATCTTTCTCCTAAAATTAAACAACTTTTTTCATCGATATGTGTAAGACCTGCGGACAGGAGGTGATTAATGCCTGTTGCCTCTCATTAACTTATATTAGATGCATAAATATTATATTAGAAAACTAACTCTTAATTTTTATCTCTCAAAACAATTTCAACTCAACCCCAATTATATCTCAGCTATCAAATGCTGAACCAATCACGTCCACACCAGAAGCAATGCAATTGATGAGACTGCTTGTTGCTTGCATAGGGTGACAGTGTGCCCAGTAGAGGAGCATTTTATGAGCATTTTAAGTGCCATGTAAATAGGGCACAATTAAAATGAGTCAAAGGGATAATTTTTGAATGATATATGATTAGATACTTAATCAAGAAAAATAATTTTGCTGAGAGTTTTGTTGTATTGGTATTACCTGATGGACAAGGGCTATATTTTTGTATTATTATAGTCTACTGTAGCTCTCAATTTATTTTATTTCTGTCCCTCCCCTCTTTTTATGGCCTCTTTCTCACTAGTATTTCCCTGTGCTACTCCCAACTTCCTGTTTATTTTTCTTCTAAATTTTTCTTTCTTAGCATTTAATTGTTATCCCACAAATTTTCCCCAGACAGTGCTAATCAAGTGTTAGGAAATGTACTCAAATCCATATCAGCTGTTGAATGACACCTGGATCCTTTATTGTGACCTTAAATCTGGTAAGGTACTAATGAAAGATTTTATTCAAGCTCTCAAAAACATCTCATAAGAGATCATCCCATAAGAGATCATAACCTTTTGTTATTAAATCTTTTAGGAGATGTATTAGATGTCCTCAAATGGTGAATGAAAGTCTAAATATTGAAACCTAGAAAATTAATTTTACATTTTTCCTCAGAATTGAGTTTAGTTGCATTCATATCTCTTTGTCAGTGATGCTTGGTCTATGTATTTTGACAGAATTGAAAATGGTTGCACACAAAGCATTCTGCATAATAACATTGGATCTACCTAGAGATATGGACTCTTTGGGGCCAGACTGACTAGGCTTTGTATGGTGTTAACCATGTCATCTCATGCTGCATATCTGAATTTAGCTGTGCAGACTAAGACTCTTGGGATCTGGTCAGGCTCTTGTGTACCTCTGTGTCTTGTTGAAGCAGTCTCTGGTCATTCCTTTGCTGTTAGAAGCTTGTATCTGTGGGCTGATGGACAATAACATATGGCTAACCTGAGTCAACTTAGTTTAGTTTTTCAGGGAAGCCTCCTTTTATGTATTGAGACCAAGTAACTCTAAGGCTATGCAAACATGACCCAGGAATATGTACCAGCAGCTATGACGAGGAACTCCAGTCACCACATAATTCCTTGAGCTTTCTGTTCACTGCCTGCTAATCCACAGCTACACAGATTCCTTGAAGACAGTCTTCTAGATGGATTGCATCCTATATGGTGTCTTAGGCCCCATTGACTCTGATCTGCTCTGGTGCAAGAGCAGCAACCAGTCATTGCTATTAATGGGAGACAGGCAAATCAAGGAGCATGAGAAAGAAAACCAAAGCAATTCACTTTTAGTGAGAGAGTTATTTATTGAGTGAGTGAATAAGCCAAGTATTTTTATTTAAAAAAAAAAAAATTAAATTTCCTGGCTTCCACCTCCTCCCTCCCCCCCTCCCTTTTCTTTTTCTTTTCTTTGGTGGTTATTGTAAGAAGTTTGGTGTGCTGCAGTTCCTTTCACCATGCAAAAGATATGGCAGCATCAGTAGCAGAGATTCCTTTTTTTTTTTTAAATGCAATTTCTTTAACCATTTTTTGGAAGAATGTCTAGTTCAGTGTGTCTCTTCAAACTTATTTCTTCCTATCTTTTTAATATATGCCTTCTTCTAATGAAGTTCTTGAGAATCTTAGAATCAATAATGTTGGAAAAGACCTCAGAGATCATGAAGTCCAACCTGTCGCCTAACACCTCATGACTAAACCATGACTTCAAGTGTCATGTCCAATACTCTCTTAAACACCTCCAGGGACAACGACTCCACCACCTCCCTGGGCAGGACACTCAAATGACCTTTCCGTGACGAACTTTCTCCTCACCTCAAGCCTAAACTTCCCCTGGCACAGCCTGAGACTGTGTCCTCTTGTTTTGGTGCTGGTTGCCTGGGAGAAAAGACCAGCCCCCACCTGTCTACAACCTCCCTTCAGGTAGTTGTAAACAGTGATAAGGTAGAATAGAATAGAATAGAATAGAATAGAATAGAATAGAATAGAATAGAATAGAATAGAATAGAATAATTTAATTAACCAGGTTGGAAAATACCTTTGAGATCATCAAGTCCAACCTATTATCCAACACCATCTAATCAACTAAACCATGGCACCAAGAGCCCTATCCAGTCTCTTCCTAAACACCTCCAGTGATGGTGATTACACCACCTCCCCGGGGAGTCCATTCCAATGGGCAATCACTCTCTCTGTGAAGAACTTCTTCCTAACATCCAGCCTAAACCTCCCCTGGTGCAGCTTGAGACTGTGTCCTCTTGTTCTGGTGCTGCCTGCTGGGAGAAGAGACCAACCTCTGCCTGTCTACAATCTCCCTTCAGGTAGTTGTAGACAGCATGAAGGTCTCCTCTGAGCCTCCTCTTCTCCAGGCTAAGCAAGCCCAGCTCACTCAGCTTCTCCACATAGGGCTTGTGTTCCAAACCCCTCACCAGCTTTGTTGCCCTTCTCTGGACACGTTTCAGCAACACAACATCTTTCCTAAACTGAGGGGCCCAGAACTGGACACAGTACCTGAGGTGTGGCCTAACCTGTGCTGAGTACAGGGGCACAATGACTTCCCTGCTCTTGCTGGCCACACTATTTCTGCATGCATTGGTGTACATGCACTTCAGCTGGGCTGCTGATTTCTCAGCTAACTCTAGTTTATGTCCCACTCTCTCCTCTCAGGAGAGATTTGTTTCATCACCATCCCCCTTCAAACCTAGTTTAAAGTCCTCCCAGTGAGCCCTGCCTGCCAACTCTAGTGCTAGAGCCCTCTTGCCCTTTCTAGATAGATTCAGCCCATCTGGGTCCAGCAGGTCAGGTATGGGAAAAGTTGTCCCTTGATCAAAGAACCCAAAATTCCACTGCTGGCACCATCCCTTGAGCCATTTGTTGATGGCATGGGTTCTCCTGTTCAATACAATACAATACAATAAATCCAGGTTGGAAGAGACCTTCAAGATCATCTCGTCCAACCTATCAACCAATCCAACCCACCTAAACAACTAGATCATGGCACCAAGCACCCCATCAAGTCTCCTCCTGAATACCTCCAATGATGGTGACTCCACCACCTCCCTGGGCAGACCACTCCAATGGGCAATCACTCTCTCTGTAGAGAATTTCCTCCTAACATCCAGTCTAAACCTCCCCTGGCACAGCTTAAGACTGTGTCCTCTTGTTCTGGTGCTGCCTGCCTGGGAGAAGAGACCAACCTCTGCCTGTCTACAATCTCCCTTCAGGTAGTTGTAGAGAGCAAGAAGGTCACCCCTGAGTCTCCTTTTCTCCAGGCTAAGCAACCCCAGCTCCCTCAGCCTCTCCTCACAGGGCTTGTCTTCCAAACCCCTCACCAACTTTGTTGGCCTTCTCTGGACACGTTCCAGCAAGTCAACATCCTTCCTAAACTGAGGTTCCTTTCAGTGTACACCCCTGCCACTGAGGGAATTGAGCAGAGCACCACTTGAGCTCCTGCTCCATCAATCAATTGACTGAGGGCCTTCAATTCCTTTTTGATTGTCCTAGTGCCCTTCTTATCAAGCTCATTGCTTCCAGCTGGGATTTCCAGCAATGGGTAATAGTCAGAGGTCTGGATTATCTTTAGTAGTCTCCTGGTGATGCCCCTTACCTGGGCCCCAGGTGGGATGGGTCAGGACAACATATAGGACCCTCTGTTCCCCTCTGGAGAGAGTCACCAACAACAATTACCCTC
Organism: Colaptes auratus; assembly: GCA_015227895.2. Taxonomy (NCBI): domain Eukaryota; kingdom Metazoa; phylum Chordata; class Aves; order Piciformes; family Picidae; genus Colaptes; species Colaptes auratus. The sequence goes on along the minus strand of CM026897.1, from coordinate 30,098,519 downwards.
CTCTTTTTCCTTATGGCACTAGTCCTGATGGTTGGTGGGGACTGACTTGCTTTAGGCATCCCCTCAGATTGTTCCTGTTCAGCCTTCTCATCCACATTGCCCTCAGCCTGCAGGGTCTCATACTTACTGTGCAAGGGCAACAGGGCAGGTGAAGAGGGCCAGGATGGATTTCCCATGCTTCTCCTAACAGGGACTTGTACCCATTCCCCCCTGTTTCTGGGAATGCCTCCCTCAACAGGGGAAGTCTGTAAAGCCTGCTCCCACATATCTAACTCCCTTTCACATTCCCTTATAGTCCTGAGTCTTGATACTTCATCCTTTATCTCAGCCACCAGATTGAGAAGATAATTCACTTGGTCACACCTCCCACAGGTGTTGTCTCCTTCACCCTCCATTCCAAGTGCCAGGCTCCAGCACTCTCTGCAGCTAGCAGCCTGGACACCTGTGTGCTTGCACACAGGCTCTGTCTGGGTACCTGCTGTTTTTCTAGTAGCCTTTGGCTGAGTTGTTACCATGGCTGGATCTCTTCAGGCATGTGAAATTAAGTTTAGGGGGTTTTATTGTTTGTTGTTAATTATATATATTCCACCTGACTACTATATTTTGTCCAAGCTACCACAGAGGCTTCTGTACTCTGTCAGCTGATCCGGTACGTACCGCTAGCTGCAACTGAGCAAGAAGACAGCTTTCTAGCCAAAGTGGTGTCACGCGGCTCAGCCCTCCCACGTTTAAGTTTCCCGTGGTTAACATCATGATCTTGAGCAGGCATGCGAGAAGATGACCCTTGCCAGTCCTCGCTGTCTGCCAAGGTCCTCCTGTTCCCCCAAAAGAAACCAAAATAGAGACCTCTTGGCTCAAGCACGCTGGTCCCAGTGCCAGTCCCAAGGTATCTCTCTAGCCAAAATGGCTGGCTTACTGTGACAAGACTTTCCTAATTGCAAACCTGGCACTCTGTCTTTTCATGGATTATGGTGATTGTGAAATGACTTACAAGAATGTTAAGCAGCTGCATTTTGCTTAAGGAAGCATACCAGGCTGTCAATTCAAATCTGTGAGGAGGCACAGGTGTGTTGTGGTTCATCTCCTATGCTTTATTTCAGAACTCCAGAATCTCTGAATGAAACTGGACTCTCCAATATAGAATATTGGACTCTCCAATATAGAATAAAAGGACAAAAGTAGAAACAACCCTGTCATGGACTGAGTTAAATCTGCTGCTGTTATTCATACCGTGCCGTAGCCATGCCAGCTTCAAAAATGAAAGTTCTAAATGGAACAAAGTATTGTGAATCTTGAAGTTCAGATTGCAACATGAGAGGCTTCTTGCTCCAGTTACTGCTTCTGAGTCTGGGTTCTTGGATGTTGGCTCTTTTCTGCAGGAATGGCAGTGGGACATGAGGAAGTGGAGTAGCCCTTTAGTTTTGGTTTTCTGGTTTGTGTTGGTTTCTGTTTTTTTCCTGTATTTCACCGTGCTGCTTCTGCAGATAGGCTAAGATAAGGTAATCATGCATTAGATTAATTAAATTATTAACTATTAGATTAATTAAATTATTAGCTAAGGTAATTATGCCTTTTGATTATGGTGTCTTCTTGTCCTATCTCTTTATCTCACCTCTGAGTTTTGTGTGTTACTCTTCCCTTCACTATTGTTTTGGGAGAGCAGACAGGCTAGCCCTTGCTCTAAACCATTACAAACGCTTGTGATTTTTTTTCCTGCCTTTGAAAGAAAATGCATGGCCATAAAGCCTGCTGATTGAAAGGAGTCACACCATTTTGGCATCAATCTCCAGTCTCACACTTTGCCAATATCTCCAGTGATAAATTTGTGTCAGTAAAATATGATGACATCTGAGTTTAAGGTATGTTGTTCAGTTAGTTTACTAGACAAAATTGGGGAAGGATCAGAATTTGCATCACGGTGAAAGTATAAAATATTCCATACCAAACCACTAGTCCAAGTAGTCATCTCTTGTCACTCTTGTCTTCTGTTGTGATATTAAACTGTATGTGCCTTATAATCTGCCTCTGGTGATATAGGTTTTAAATTTCTGAATGCAAACCAACTGAATCTGTAAAAATTGATTCATTGTCTTAGATCCTTAAATATGTTTTCTAAAGTACTACAGGAACCTTTCTCAGCTTTTCATTCTGTTTCCCAACATCCTGTTGTTTTCCAATTTTAAAATGGGTTTACAAAAAATATCAGATATTTAGATAATTTACATGTAAATGTAAGAGCTCTCCGGTGCAGTGACAGCATTCCCATCCTTTTGGGTGGAGCCAGAAATTGAGTTGAAATGTTTCCAAGACAGAATAAAAATAATTGTTGTCTGGTTCTGAAAAGTCTTTCAAAGAATGAGTTTATTATCTGTAATGGCTAATTTCTTTGTCAGAATCTGATGAAAATTACTTTTCCCAGGTTGCTCCCACTAAACCAAAAATGAATTTAACACCTGTCAGTCAGGACTGTATCCGAGTCATAAATTCAATCTTTTCATTTTCAGCTTTTTTAGTATTGTATACATAGTAATACCAGGAATGGTGACCACACATTACCCATTCTGTCTTGTGGCACTGATGACTTGAAACTGGAAGTGATGGCTGACACACCAGAAAGTTGTGCTGCCATTCAGAGAGAGCTGAACAGGCTGGAGAGTTGGGCAGAGGGTAAACTTACAAAGTTCATCAAGGGCACGTGTAGGGTACTGCACCAAGGGAGGAATAACACCATGTATCAGTCCATGTTAGGAACTGGCCTGTTGGAAAGGAGCTCTCCAGAAAAAGACCTGGGAGACCTCAGAGACAACAGGGATGGACATGAGCCACCAATTTGCCCTTGTGGCCAAGAAGGCAAATGGCCTTCTATCAAGAAGAATGTGGCAAGCAGGTTGAGAGAGGTTCTACTCCCCCTCTGTCTCTGGAGTACCGTGTCCAGTTCTGGGCTCCCCAGTTCAAGGACAGGGAACTGCTAGAGAGGGTACAGCAAAGGGCTACAAAGGTGATTAATGGACTGGAGCTTCTGTCTTATGAAGGAAGCCTGGGAAATTAGGGCTTTTTAGTCTAGGGAAAGCAAGACTGAGGTGGGATCTTATCAGCGTTTATAGATACTTAAAAGTGGGTGTCAAGAGGATGGGGCCAGTCTATTTTAAAGTGGTGCCCAGTGACAGGACAAGAGGTAATGGGCACAAAGTTGAACACAGGAAGTTCCATCTAAAACAGAAAGAGGAACTTCTTTACTTTGAGGATGTTGTAAAGTATCTATTTCTGGGGTCATTCAAAACTCTCCTGGATGCCATCCTGTGCAACTTGCTTGAAGTAAAACCTGCTCTGTCATGGCAGATGGACTAGCCCCGTCATTCTGTGATTCACCAGTGACTAACAAGATGGATGCTACCTACAGGAGCTTATGAACTATGCACAAAAACTAGCATGTTCTGACTTGGTTAGTCTTATGCTGAATGTCTCAATTTTGGGTTCATATTCTGAGCATTTAAATCATTCCATTGCTTCACAAGAATGGCAAAGCAGCTTTATAGTGGTTCTGCATTAGACTCCAGCAGACAGCTTCAGAGTGCAGCACACTGTCTACAAGAGGTCTGTAAGAATTTCTCTATCTTTAAAATGCCTGAATCATAGGCTCATCCTAGTTTGGGAAATTCATTGAAGATTGCTTATTTAGCAAAATTACTCAGTTCCATTATCAGACCTTCAAAAAGATTCTTACAAAATAACATAATCTTGTCTGGGCACTGTGGAGTAGCTCACATTTCTGTTCAGTTTGCTGTGCCAATTTTTAAGTATGACTTCTGAGATCCTAAAAGATGACAAATATCTGCCCAGAGATGATTTTCTGGCAAATTGCTCTAGCACTGAGGTATTGTAAAATACAAAGTCACATCTGATGCCTCATTTAACACTACTTCAATGGAATTTGAAAGCAAAGCTTTGAAAAGTCTTAAACATAAACTCCATGAGAAATAGACTTCTCAAAGTGTTTTGTTTTTTTTTTTTTTAAAGACATTAAGCAGGTCTGTATTGTTCTCTTCTGATAATTATTTTATGTCACCTAATCTCCTTCAGCCAAAATTACTTTAGCTTAGATAACAGAAAGAATAGCAATAAGATTTTGAAGCCATTGTAGATGCATTTAGTTTTTCTGAAGTCAATGGATTTATTCCAGCTTTTACACGGAATCACAGAATATATTTTTTCAGAAGACATCATCAAGATCATATAGTCCAAGCTCTGATCCATCACAGCAGGGTCAACACTAAACCATGTCCCTAAACACCGGGTCCACACACCATTTAAACACCGCCAGGTACGGTGACTTTACCACTGCCCTGGGCAGACCACTGCAGTGTTTGATAAGCCTTTCAGGGTATTTTCTAATATCAGGCCTAAATCTCCCCTGGCTCAGCTTGTAGCCATTTCCTCTAGTCTTGTCACTTGCCACCAAGGAGAAGAGGCTGGCCCCTTTCTTGCTCCAACCTCTTTTCAGGTAGGTGTATGGAGCCTAACTGTCTGCTGCTAAACAGTACCTACTTTGTGACTTACCACTGCTAAGTGGCAGAAGGTGCTTGGCAAGCATGATATTGTGTCACTTAATAAGATAGCTTTTATTTCTGGGGTTTGCCTTAAAAGAATGTTCCACCAAAGATATGGGTTATGCATCCAGCATATGTCTGAGTGTGCTGCCTGGGTTTCGAACATTAGCTCTTCATCCTCTGTCCTCTTAGCCTTAAAAGGAGATGCTTGAGCAAAGCACTTGTGGGCTTCAAAAACTTCCTGTAAGAGATGAAAGGAGCCCTTAAATCTTAATAACTTGGGGAAGCTAGAAGGAGGTAAATTATTCCTCGAAATCCTGCATTATGTCTTATCTCATGATATGTGTACACAAGGAGACAATGTGAGGGCAGAACCAACCACTTCTGTGTGTAGCATTTCATGACTCCAGGTTTGAAATTTTCCTTAACTTTCTCTTCCTATTTTAATGTCCTTCTAAGTATTTAATGAAGCTCTCATTTTCCAATGTTTTTGTCTATTACCACTACCTTAACCCTTCAACAGCAACAAGAAGAACAGCAAAATAAAAAAATCATTGAAGAATTTGTTGGACAAAGTGTTGATCTAGACCCCCCCATTGACAAGTGTTAGTAATAGCAAGCAGTTGAGCTGAAAGAAGGTTTTAATTCTTCACTTGTTCTAATTATCTTTAATGGAATGTCTTCAGAAAGGTGCTAGTGCCCAAGCAGAAGAATGTGGATAAAGCAAAAATAAGGATACTGGGAATTCTTCTGTGGTGAGATTACTGCAATTCTGTCTCTTCTGCTATTCATGAAGAAAGCAATAGCTTCACCATCTCAGTAGACCAGGTCATCACATTTTTTGTCCCATGGCCTAAGCAGTTAATAGAGGTACTGATATAGGAAAAGCCTGTTTTCAAAACAACAACAAATCTCAGCTGGTCTCACTGTCAGCAGGTATCTGTGTGTAAGATACACAGCAAACAAGATTTCTTGGAAATGAGACCAGGGTATTTGCATCCTTCTTAGTTTTTCCAATCATAAGCATTAGATGCTGACTTATATCATACATGCCCTGTGTCCAGCCTGCATTAAAAAATTAAACTTAGTGCTGCTTCTATAAAGAACACCTTAAAAAAAATCTATGAAGAGAATAGGGGTTACAATGAAATCTTCACATTTGTCAGTGATCAGATTTCAAAGCACACCTCCTTACATCTGTCTTTCAGAAGAAGATAACTACAACAGTAGACTTCATGCACAGTAAGTCCGTGTGAACAGTGTGGCACACATTTGTGTGAGGAAACTTGTCCCTACACTTGCACCCTTGCAGTGTAGGCTCTCATTCACCTGACCTGCCAAATAGATCCTGCAGAAATGTCATATGTAGAGTGTCTGTGCCCTGCTAGGCAATGCCTTGTGACCCTGGGCAGCAGGATTCTCTTTCCCCTCAGTGTTACTGTGCTGCTTTGTGTCCTTTCCTGGTGAGACAAGAGCACTGCTACATTGAAAGGTCTTGGACTGAAACTCCAGGTGGGAAGGAAGCAGTGTGCAGTATCTTTTTTTTCATAAATATAATGTAATTATACTGGAGAATGTCCAAATAAAGAAAGTTTACATGAAAGCAGAATCATGTGACTCTGATGAAGCATTTAAAGCACTTGCTGCAAAATAGGGCAAAGTAAGCTAGAATGCATGAAACCTGGAGCCCTTAGACCCAGCCTAAGGTAGCCTAGGTCTCGTAACCTAGCAAAATGTACCTATAGCTTATGTGAGTTTTCACAGAAAATGTGATTGTGATGTTTTGGTGTGTTTGCACATGAAGTTGTATCAACTACAGATCTAAACTGTGCACTTTTTTAAGTTATTTTGAGGATAACTTCAAAATAGATGTAGAGCAAATAATTATATTTATAGTAATACATCTTTATACAGTGTGCCATGCCTACATAAAATGTTTACTAAGGGCAGATAAAGGAAGATTTGAATCTGTGTGGTTATGTTTGTTGTTTGCATTAATGATTTTCAGTATCAAATCTGTATTATTCAGTTTCAAATCTAATTAGTTTATTGATGTTACACAGTCAAACTCTTCTTACTTATCTGGTCTGTCTGTAAATGAAGCATGTGCTAATTTCCCCTGGTAATAAAAATATCAAAGTAGCAGCTGCTTAATTATCGGAAGGTTTTTTCTTAGAGTATTTGCATGTGGTTCTGGTGGTTTTAAAGATTTGATTTAACCAATTTTATGACTAAAACTGATATTACAGGTAGACAAGACGTATGGCATATGAATAAGAATGTCAGAAAAAGTAGGAGGATGAGGAAAGTGGTGTGTGATTGGTTGAAATGCAAAATGATTTACAGATGAATGAATGACTTTCCCAGCTTGTCATTGTACTAAGTTTTAGTAATTTGGAAATTTCATTTAGTACAGCCTGCCTAAATGCAATTTGAATATTGGAAGTAATGGCCACAGGTTTGTAAACAGGATAAGTCCTGTCTAATATCACATTATAACAATATTGAGGTTAATTATGCCACAAATGGGACAGATTATTGGCCACATCTATTGATAAATAAATAGCAATTAAAGATATCAAAGTGAGATCAAAATCTGTATGTTTGTTTACATTGGTGTAAACTGATTTAAACTCTGATCTCCCTTTGTTGCAAAATTAAAGAACATTTGATAGAAGTATCTCCCAATAATGGATGAAAGGTTCAATATATATTCCAGGGATTTTCTGACATCAACACTATTCAGAGAGATACTTGCCACATTTGTTTCAACATGTGAGAAAAGGCGTACAAAATTTCTGCAGGGTTATTTATAAGATCTAAGTACATCAGAGCTGTTCCCTGTGGAGCCCCATTTCCTCTGCATGTTCAAGCTATGCTTAGTGCTAGGCTGGAGACCAGCCATCATGAAAGCTTCAGGAAACTGAGGTGACCAGTGGGCTGCGCTCTCTTTCACAGCAGATCAAGAGCCATTCTGGTTTGCTCCCAGTTTCCTCATCTGGACGTAATGACACATGCAAGCCATGAGCCATTTTCTTCGATTGCACCTTCTCTGGTAGTAGTTGGTTAGATAAGAGATGAGCCTCCCAATCTCTCTGATAGACACAATTTATCAAAGGAACATCCTACTCTTCCTTGTGCAACTAGAACCACATGGTGCTGTGTACGTGCTCTCAGTCATGGGACACTGAACAGTCATGGGCAGTTCTGCTTCTGCTGAAGAAATGCCCAATAAAGCAGAAGTGGTAAGTCCCAAACTTGGCATTAACACAGATTTTCAGAGTTCTTGTGGAACTTGCTCCCCCAGAAAATTGTCATTTCTGGCCTAGATACCTTATGCATGCCAAGTTATTTACAGCAGCTATAAAGTTATTCTTGTTAATGATCACAATAAATCACTTTAAAACTGCACTGAAGTTAAATGAAGGTGGCAAACAGCCAGAAATACCATTCTGTATGACAGTGTGCACAAAAGACAACCTGTTCACAAAACATATAATTTAAAACTGGTTGCCCCCAAATTTCTTTTTGCAACCAGCTCTCATTTCCATTGGTAGTTAAGTTCATCCAATGGGTTTGTAACACCCACTTGAGAAGGACTGGTAAGATGAGACAGCAGATGGGTTTGGGCAAGGGACAAGGTGGTTAAGTACTGCTGGTCAGGAGAAGAAGCAGTCCTCAGTGTATCAGGGCTCTTTTATGATTCTTATTGTGTATTTTGGCAAAGGAGTATAGAAGGAGGAAGCATAATATAAATGTGTCTTTCCTTTTTTTTTTTTTTCCTTAAGAAAGTTCTTACATATCTTAGGGACATAATGGAAGTCACAGGGGATGAGAAGAAGGTGGCTCATGTCAGGCTCTACTATTTTTTAATAAATATACTTCCAGAGTAGCATGGAAATTTTCCTATCTCCACATCTCTTTCCTTTTCACAAGGGAGAGAACTAAGCAGCAAGTTTTGCAGGTGAGGTTGCAGTGATATGAAGGTAGAAGACAACCTGTCTGCTGGGTCTAATGATGCAGGAAAGACATAATTTCATAGTAAAATGAATAGAAACTGAAGAGCAAATAAGGAGTCTTAGAAGTATTCCCATAATCAATTAAATGTCATGGGAAGATCAAGAGGAGGGAGTCAACATTTGGACTGAAACTTTTTTCAATCAGATAAATGTTCTGGCCAGACTGATACTCTTATAGAGCAAGATAATGAAATAGAAGTTCCCAAGACTTCATTGGTACCACCTAGAATATTAAAACATATCAAACTTTATTTGTACTGTTATTAAAGAAAGTATTGAATATACTTTTCATTTAAGCCACCCATATATGCTGGAAAACATCAAGCAAACAACAAAATCAAAGCAGAGAATAAAAATTTGTGCATTTCATTATATTAAAAACTGTTAACGATAAATATTTAATCCTCAAATAAAAAGTAGGCAGATGGTCAGCAATGCAACACAACTAATAAAACATTCAGGTGCTGTAACACTGATAATACCTTCACAAATTATGCAAACTGTCTACCTTGTTATCTATTTTGAATGCAAATTTGATCAAATAGTAAGTCATACAGTGCTTATTAGTATATCACAAGACTTGCCAGTCATATATTCAACTGTATTTCTTCAAGGAAATACAGATGTGTTATTGAATATCAAGATATATTATACCTCCCTTCATAGAATCATAGAATCATAGAATTGTTAGGGCTGAAAGGGACCTCAAGGACCATCAAGTTCCAAGCCCCTTGCCATGAGCAGGGACGCCTCATACTAGATCAGGCTGCTCACAGCCAGATCCAGCCTGGCCTTAAAAACATTCAGGGATAGTTTTTTTCCCCACTTCTTTGGGTAACTTATTCCAGTGTTTCACCAACTTCATGGTGAAAAACTTCTTCCTAACATCCAATCTGAATCTGCCCACTTCTATTTTTGTTCCATTACCCCTAGTCCTATTATTACCTGACTCCCTAAAAAGTCCCCCACCCGCTTTCTTGTAGGCCCCCTTATAATACTGAAAGTCCACAACAAGGTCCCCTCAGAGCCTTGTCTTCCCCAGACTGAATAGCTCCTGACTCTCTTGGTCTGTCCTCATAGGAGAGGTGCTCCAACCCTCTGATCATCCTCATGGCCCTTCTCCAGACATGCTCCAGCATGTCCAGATCCTTCCTGTAATAGGGCTCCAGAACTGGGCACAGTACTCCAGGTGGGGTCTCACCAGAGCTGAGTAGAGGGGGAGAATCATATCCCTCGACCTGCTGGCTGTGCTTCTCTTGATGCAGCCCAGGATGTGATTGGCTTTCTGGGCTGCAAGTGCACACTGGTGGCTGATGTTGAACTTCTCATCCATCAGCAAACCCACGTCCTTTTCTTCAGGGCTGCTGTGGTGGGGTGAGAAAGTTCCCCCCCACACACACAAAGAAAGAAACCACAGCTAACTCAGTCGGAAAAGCAGATGAAAGCTATATTTACAGGCAGAAATGGAATGCAATGAATATGTACACAAATATACAATATTTACAATATATACAGAAATACACAGCAATGCAGAAAAGCCTTTTCCCTCCAGCCAGCCAGGGGGGTTCCCTGATCCCCCCTCTCTCCCTCCCTACCTCCCCTTTTTCCCAAAAAGGGTTAGAGAGAGAGAGAAAGGCAATTAAGGAGGAAAAATTCTGTTAGCTCAAAAGCGCATGCAAGAATTAGTTTTCTTATCTGATTAGCTCTGTTAACTCAAGGCCGTTCCTGCTTCAGAAAGAGAGAAGCCGTCCAGCCCACAGGACAGAGAAGCACAGACTGCACACAGCCTGAACCCAGACCAGACTGAACTAACAGAACCCAAACTTAAAATTGCATTCTACAATCTACCAATGAAATTAGTTTAGACTATCTTGGTTTTGTTCAAATATCAAAAACATTTAGCCAGAGTGTTCAGCAACTGTCTCTTTCTTAAAGGCATAGCCTAAACCGGTCACAGCTGCTCTCAAGGCAGTCGCTGCCCAGCCTGCATCAGTGCTTGGGATTGTCCCAACCCTGATGCAGGACCTTGTATTTGCCCTTTTTGAACCTCATGAGGTTGTCATGGACCCACCTCTCCAGCCTTCTGGATGCCATACCTTCCCTCCACTGTGTCTTCTGCACCACACAGCTTGGTGTCATCAGCAAACTTGCTGAGGGTGTACTCAATGCCACTGTCCATGTTGACAACAAAGATGTTAAACAAGACTAGTCCCAGCACTGATCCCTGAGGGACTCCACTTGTCACTGTCCTCCACTTGGACATGGACCCATTGACAGACACCCTTTGCATGTGGCTGTCAAGCCAGTTCTTTATCCACAGAATGGTCCATCCATTAAACCCATTCTGTACCAGCTTGGAGATCAGGATGTCGTGTGGGACGGTGTCAAAGACTTTGCTCAGGTCCAGGTAAATGATGTCAGTTGCTTGTCCCCCATCTGTTAGTGTTGTGACCTTATCATAGAAGGCCACCAGGTTTGTCAGGCAGGATTTGCCCTTGTTTAGCCATGCTGATTGTACCAAATCACATCTTCCTTATTCTTCTGCCTCATCAATGACTCCAGGAGGATCTGCTCCATGATCTTACTGGGCACAAAGATGAGACTGACTGGCCTATAGTTCCCTGGGTCATGCATCCTTCCCTTCTATAAAATGGGGGTGGAAAAGCAGTTAGAGCCTGATTGTTCTGACTTGCTTGCCCCAGGGGTGGAAATACGCCACTGAGTAAATATAGATGGAAATAAATATTCAGTTGGGAAGTTGTGAGGTTCTTCCAGGTGACCAGGATGTCCAACGAATCCATGAAGAACTCGCACTGCAGAAGAATGAATTGTGCATCAGTGGGAGGTCCCATTCGATGAAAGAAGAAGAACTGGAATGAACTGACACTTGAGCCTGAATGAGAGACTGTTTGGGAGGACTCCTGAATGAAGATATGGACCTTGCTAGACATGTCATCAGAAGATTTCTAATTTGATGATGGTTTGGGTGCAGGGATTATGGTATAAAATAAGGGGTAGCATGTGGCAATTTGGGCCAGTGCCTCCTGCTGTGTTCACATGAGAAACACCTCCTGTGTCCCGAAGGAGTCCAGCCCCGTGGGTGGACACAGGAAGTCAGGTATTTTATCCCATAATGTCCTGCTCCCCTATAAGACCTCAGCAGGGGTCCTGCACTTCCTCTTTTCTTCCCTCACTACCACCTGGCAACTGGAGGGAGATGTCTCCCAGCCTTTTGGGCCTAACTAGGCCCAAGGCCAGGGGGATGGGCAATCTCAGATTTGGCCAGCTGAGATTAGCCTATCAGTGGAGGGGGGTGAGGGGGAAGGAGGGAGAAAGAGCCCTGGGGGTTTTGGGTGTACCCAGGTGGGGATGGGATATTTCTGGGTGTGCTTTGGGATCTCTTTTGTCACTATGCTTCTGGCTCTCTGTAGTAAACATTCAGCGCTTCCCATTTAAACTTTCCACCACTTTTGCAATCTGTTTGTCTCAGTTTCATTTTTGCTCGTGGTGGGGAGGAGGTCTGCCTCAACCCATCACACTTTTCCTTTTTTTTCTTTTCCCTTCTTTCTTTGTTTGTTTTGTTTTATCGTTGTTTGAGTTTCTCCATAACCATATAGCCTAGGTTCCACAGCAGCAAATTGAAACTGAGTAAATGAAGCAGTTTCCCAGAGCCACACAGGTAAGGTGACAGTTATCAGCTCTGATAAGTACCCCTTGCTGTGGGTATATTGTGGCAGCCAGAGGCTCAGTGTTCATCTCACAGGTGACTAGACTGCCATTAATTAGCCATGTCTTAGACCCTGCAAACAGACCACACAGGCCTGCACACAGGAGTATGTTATGGTTCAATATGGGTAGATTTCCTCTACCACGCTGAGGACAAAATTCTGAAAATCTCCATCTTAATACATAGACTAGGTCTGTAAATCTGACTCCATGCAGTCTCGTCCTGGATGCAGCTGCAATATACACTCTGTAAGTGCATCGGTCTCTGAACTATTTAGATGGAGAAGGTGCATTGAATGCCTCTAAAGATTTTTAGATGCTAAGTTAGGTCTCTTAATTCCTCCTCTCTCATCCTCTGAGATACACTCTGAGGACATGTCCTGTAGGCTGAGTAGACATAAATATTAATTGGACATAAGGATCAGGCAGTAAAGGTCTATTTCTTTTTTTTTTTATCCTCCACTGAAAAGTTTGGGCAGGCTGAAGTTAAATAGCTAACTCTATTGATTGTTGCACGCATTTCCTCACGTTCCAGTTTGTTATGGCAATAATGGAAAGAGGGGATAACTCCTGTACCATAAAATAAACTTCCTTAATTTTACTTTTTGTTCTATCCTCCTTATTCCTTCTTTTTGCTGATACTATTCCTGTGGTGAAGTTTGATTTTACACATTATTGACACTATCAGAGTTTGAAAGAAACACAGCTTGTTGGTTTAGGGGATTTGTTGGGGGGTTTTGGTTGTTGTTGTTTGGGGGTTTGTTGTTTTGGGTTTTTTGACAATTCCAACATGTTTTGTTACTTTGAGCAAAGTGATAGATTAATTTCAGCTTACATAGAATTTTCATTCATTTCAGGACCAATATTACATGTAATTTGGGCATGCAAACTCATCTTCCTACTGCCTTGGTTATTTAATATAAAGATCCAGATAATGTGGTTTGCTTTTCTGGTGCTGCAAGGTTGAGAAAAAAAATTGAGAATGATGAAGGGGTCTTGAAGTTATGAGTTTTCTGTTCTCAGAAGCATCTCTTGGATCTGCCAAAGAAAAGGTTTACAAATGACATGACCAATGTACCTCTCTGTTGTTCGCTTGACACATGCAAGTACTCAGTGCTTTGGTTGCCCTTCACTGACAAAGCTGTTGAAAATCGCATGCCTTATGTATATTTATTTGTCTGTTCAGGGGGGTTGATTAAGTCTACAAACCTGACAAGTACTAACACACTACTAACAATAGTCTGCCATGGTAAATCAACTGTCAAGCTGCATAAGCTCTTGGTTTACATCCCAGCTAATTAAATTCTTTCACTGATAATGATGTTCTGCTCTGACTGATCTGAAGGACAGTTGTAGAGTGAAAAACACCAGTTCACACTACTGTGGCACCTGAGTCTCTGTTGGCTGCTCAGTGGTGAGACACTGTCAGAGTCTTCTTGGACACACACCATTATGTGCAAACACTCATCTCAAGCAGATCTTCACTCTCTACCTCTCAAAGCCGAGGACACCTTCCCTCTAGCCAAGTAATGTTCATATGCTTCCACAAAACAAAACCTCTCCAGTAGAAGACGCCGACCAATAAATTCAGTGTATGCAGAAGATGCTTGAGTCTTCCACATATTGCACAGATGGACTCATTTCTGGGCTACTGAATTACCTAAATCAGTCTGTGAACTGATAATTTGTATGTGTTAGAGGGGAGTTTTAGGAAAAAATTCAAGGATGAAGTTGCCAGCGTTACAAAGGAATGTCATACACAGGGATGAAAATACCTCATATCTGCATGTCAAAGTTTCAAGTTCAGTCTCTGACTAACTTCCTTTGGCATGCAACACAGCTATACTTTGGCAATGTAAATTTCAGCTTTACTAGTGTATGCAGGGAACTTGCAGTCAACTAATAGGCTGGCACAGGTACCTGATAGGATCAACAGAAAACTTACTGACTTGATCTGAAGTAGTTGGGTCTGTCCTGCCTAGAGTCACCACTGGCACAGTTGATCTTTCCCCCACCATCTGATCCCAGATGAATAGTGAAAACAAAGAATAAGCTAGGAAAATACTCTTCACAACCCCTTCAGTTTTCCACTACAGCTGACAACCTTGCCCAATGCAGATTTCCTGACTTTTAGCTCAGTGTGTGTAAAAACAGCAAAAATGTCTATGCAGTGGGTGTGTAACACAAAACTGTGTAACTGTGGTAGAATGTGTCACAACTAACACCTGTTTTCTTCTTTGGATCAACACCAGATGGACTGTAGGTTTCACTGAGCAAAGGTAACTCATCTGATTGTTAATATTTTTTGGTGGAAAATCAGATCTTGGGCTTTTATTCCCTGAGGAAAAAAAAAATGGCAACACACCAAAAACCTGGCAGAGAAGGAAATGCCTGGCTGGGTTTCATTAACCATTTGCTGCCAGGCACTGTAAGATCATGGATAATGATGACCCTTTCACTTTTCAAAGTGTTTGCTTTTCAAAGTGGTGAGAATTTTACTCTTTCTGCACTGACTGTCAGAGGATTGATGCAAATATTCTCTATCTGGATTTTTTCTAATGTCTTCAACAAAATATGACTTCACTTTTACACTAGTTTATGACCCTTTTTCTTACCCCTATTCTTGCAAATGGAGGAATTTTCTTATTGGCCAGTATTTCTCCAAACCGCAGTGACTAGACATTTTTTGTCTCTAGTATGTAGCTCAAACAGAGATGACAAGATCTGACAAGTGCTGGAATACACTGCTTTTGCTCACACAAGTTTGAAGGTATGTCTTGATTTATTGTTTTTAACATCTATCTAGCAATTCTTCATTCTGTACTCCAAAGAAAAAGAATACTTCTCTGCCTTTTAACTTCTTTGTCTGACAGGTCTTTTCACAGTCCTTCACAGATAAATGTGTGTTTGCCTCTTTTGCTTATTGAATAGCAAGGAGCTACAAGTACTAACACAGACATTTGAGGAAAAGATTAAATAAACCCTTTAAAATGTAAATTGAACTAGAAACTGAGTTGAACTCATCACAATCTGTATTTACCAGTGTGGTGGGTTTAGGCTATGCCTTTTCAATTTAGTTACAGATTTTGATCAGAAAAGTAAAAAATATAAATAAATCACTATTGAGTGTTAAAAATGAAAGCAAAATATTATTCTAAACAAATTCATTGGTTAAATATCTAGAATAAGACGAGCTGTACCATAACAATTCTCTCTCTTCTCTTCTGATCTCAGTTGGGGTTTTTTTGCTTTGCTCAGGAGAGATAATTTGCTTGTTGGCTGGCCTTGGCTAAGTCTAACCCACTGCTTTTCTCACCACTCCCTTTCTCTCTTGGGACCTGCTGGGGCTGTGCGTGGGATGCCATTGTGGCTGCAGAGCCGACTGGGACGGGTACCCGGGACTGCGCCATTTGAACCGTGAACTTTCTGCCTGGCTTTTAGCTTTCTTTTCAGGGCTTTGCAGTGGTTGGCAGTGAGGTCCGGCAGGATCATCCTCTCGCGAGCCTGCCCGGGATCGGGAGCATGATGTCAGCTGCAGGAGGTTTAAATCCCGCCCAGGCTGTGGGCACGCTGTCACTGTGGCTGCAGAGCCTTCCTGCTGCTCACTTGGGAAAATAAATTTTAAAAATTTTCAATAAATCCCTGAACCATGGTTGTCACTCAGACAAAGGCTAGAAAAACAGTGTCTACCCAGAAAGAGCTGCTGCATCAGCACGCAGGAGTCCAGGCTGATGGCTGCAGAGAGTGCATCAGCCTGGCACTTGGAATGGAGGGGCAAGGAGAGAACACCTGTGTCAGGTGTGACCAGGTGAACTTTCTCCTCAACCTGGTGGTGGAGTTAAAGGATGAAGTGGCTGAGCTGAAGGATGAGTTATCTAGGCTCAGGTCAATAAGGGAAAGTGAAAGGGATTTAGATATGTGGAAGCAGGCTCTGCAGATCTCCCCTGCTGAGGGAAGTGTCTCTGGAAACAGGGAGGCATGGATACAGGTCCCTGTCAGGGGTAGCAAGGGGAATCCATCCCAGCCCTCTCCTCCTCTTCCATTGCCCTTGCATAATAAGTATGAGGCCCTGCAAGCTGAGGGCAATGGGGATGAGAGGGCTGAGGAGCAGCCATCTGGGGAGATGCCTAAGGCCAAGCAGTCCCCACCAACTATAACAACCAGCTCCACAAAGAAAAAGGGAAGGGTTATAGTCGTTGGGGACTCTCTCCTGAGTGGTACTGAGGGACCCATATGTCGTCCCAACCCATCCCACAGGGAGGTCTGCTCCCTACCCGGGGCGCAGCTAAGGGACATCACAAGGAGACTCCCAAAGCTAATCTAGCCCTTTGACTATCACCCTTTGCTGGTAATACAAGCTGGAAGTAATGAAATTAACAAGAAGGGCACCAGGGTGATTAAGAGAGAATTCAAGGCCCTCAGACAATGGAGTGATGGGGCAGGAGCACAAGTGGTGTTCTGCTCAGTTCCCTCAGTGGCAGGGGTGTACACTGAGAGGAACAGGAGAACCAATGCCATCAACAATTGGCTCAGGGGATGGTGCCAGTAGTGGAATTTTGGGTTCTTTGATCATGGGGCAGTTTTTACTGCACCCAAGCTGCTGGGTCCTGATGGGGTGCAATTATCTAGAAAGGGCAAGAGAGTCCTAGCACTAGAGTTGGCAGGGCTCATTAAGAGGGCTTTAAACTAGGTCTGAAGGGGGTGGGTGAGGAAATCAGTCCCTCTGAAGAGGAAAGAATGGGTGGCTCTCTGTATTAGGGAGTCACAGTATCACAGTATAACCAACCAAGGTTGGAAGAGACCCCAAGGATCATCAAGTCCAACCTGTCCTAACAGACCTCACAACTAGACCATGGCACCAAGCGCCACGTCCAATCTCCCCTTGAACACCTCCAGGGACGGCGACTCCACCACCTCCCTGGGCAGCCCATTCCAATGACGAATGACTCGCTCAGTGAAGAACTTCCTCCTCACCTCGAGTCTAAACCTCCCCTGGCACAGCTTGAGACTGTGTCCTCTTGTTCTGGTGCTGGTTGCCTGGGAGAAGAGACGAACCCCCTCCTGTCTACAACCACCTTTCAGGTAGTTGTAGAGAGCAATGAGGTCACCTCTGATCCTTCTCTTCTCCAGGCTAAACAATCCCAGCTCCCTCAGCCTCTCCTCATAGGGCTTGTGCTCAAGGCCTCTCACCAGCCTTGTTGCCCTTTTCTGGACACGCTCAAGTAGCTCGATGTCCTTCTTAAACTGAGGGGCCCAGAACTGGACACAGTACTCAAGGTGTGGCCTAACCAATGCAGAGTACAGGGGCAGAATGACCTCCCTGCTCCTGCTGGCCACACTATTCCCAATGCAGGCCAGGATGCCATTGGCCTTCTTGGCCACCTGGGCACACTGTTGGCTCATGTTTAGGTGGGTGTCAATCAGCACCCCCAGGTCCCTCTCTGTTTGGCAGCTCTCCAGCCACTCTGACCCCAGCCTGTAGCTCTGCATGGGGTTGCTGTGGCCAAAGTGCAGCACCCGGCACTTGGACTTATTAAATGCCATCCCATTGGACTCTGCCCATCTGTCTAGTCGGTCGAGGTCCCTCTGCAGAGCCTTTCTACCCTCTAACTGACTAACATCTGTTCCCAACTTGGTGTCATCTGCAAACTTGCTGATGACTGACTCAACCCCCTCATCCATATCATCAATGAAGATGTTAAAGAGGATGGGGCCCAGCACCGATCCCTGGGGGACGCCGCTGGTGACTGGCCGCCAGCCGGACACGGCACCATTCACCACCACTCTCTGGGCTCGGCCCTCCAGCCAGTTCCTAACCCAGCACAGAGTGTTGCGGTCCAAACCACGAGCTGACAGTTTAGCCAGCAGTTTACTGTGGGGGACGGTGTCAAAGGCCTTGCTGAAGTCCAGATAGACTACATCCACAGGCCTCCCCACATCCACCAGGCGGGTCACCTGATCATAGAAGGAGATCAGGTTGGAGAGGCAGGACCTGCCCTTCCTAAATCCATGTTGGCTGGACCTGAGCCCTTGGCCATCCTGCAGGTGCGCAGTTATTGCCGCCAGGATGATCTGTTCCATCACTTTCCCTGGCACTGAGGTCAGGCTGACTGGCCTGTAGTTTCCGGGCTCCTCCATCCGTCCCTTCTTGTGGATGGGGATCACATTGGCCAGTTTCCAGTCATCTGGGACCTCTCCAGTGAGCCAGGACTGGAGGAAAATGATGGAGAGCGGCTTGGCCAGCTCATCTGCCAGCTCTCTCAGCACCCTAGGATGGATCCCATCCGGTCCCATGGACTTGTGGGTGTCCAAGTGGCTCAGCAGGTCCCGAACTAATTCCTCATGGATTTCTGGGGCATTACACTGCTCCCCGACCCTATTACCCAGCTCAGGAGGCCACTCATCCTGGACTCCTGCCTTGCTGTTAAACATGGAGGCAAAGAAGGCGTTCAGGACCTCAGCCTTTTCCTCATCTTCGGTCACCGTGTTCCCCTCCAGGTCCAGTAAGGAGTGGAGGTTCTTCTTGCCCTTCTTTTTAGCGTTGATATATTTGTAAAATTGCTTTTTATTTTCTTTCACAGAGGTGGCCAGTTTCAGTTCTAACTGGGCCTTTGCCTCTCTAATTTTATTCCTACATAATCTAACCACTTCCTTGAACCTACCTCGAGAAGCCTTCCCCCCCTTCCAAAGGTGATACAGCCTCTTTTTTTCCCTTAATTCCCCCAGGAGCTGCTTGCTCATCCAGGCCGGTCGCCTTCCCCGCCGGCTCATCTTTCGACACATGGGGACCGCCAGTTCCTGTGCCCTCAAGAGCTCCTTTTTGAAGTAGGTCCAACCCTCCTGGACCCCTCGGTTCATGAGGGTTGGTACCCAGGGAACTTTACAAATAAGTTTCTTAAAGAGGCTGAAGTTTGCCCTCCGGAAGTCCAGGGTGAAGGTTCTGTTGGTACTCCTCCCTATCTCCCTGCATATTGAAAACTTCACTATCTCGTGGTCACTGCACCCTAGGCAGCCTCCCACGGTCACATCTCCCACCAGCCCTTCCCTATTGGAGAGCAGCAGGTCAAGCAGAGCCTGTCCCCTGGTCGGCTCGCTTAACAGCTGCGTTAGGAAGCAGTCCTCTATTCGCTCCAGGAATCTTCTGGACTGCCTTCTCTCTGCTGAATTAAGTTCCCAGCAGATATCTGGCAGATTGAAGTCACCCACGAGGACAAGATCTGATGATCTTGAGACAGCCTCCAGTTGTTTATAGAATAATTCATCCATCTCCTCATCCTGGTTGGGTGGTCTATAACAGACTCCAACCAGGATGTCAGGTTTGTTGGGTTGCCCTCTGATTTTAACCCACAGGCTCTCAATTCCCTCATCTTCCACCTCAAGTTCTGAGGCAGAAAGTGTCTCCCTAATATACAAAGCCACCCCTCCTCCTCTTCTCCCTCTCCTATCCCTCCTAAAGAGCCTGTAACCCCCCAGTGTAGCACTCCAATCGTGCGTGTTGTCCCACCATGTTTCTGAGATGGCAACTATATCATAGTTGCCCTGGTGGATTAGGACCTCCAGCTCCTCTTGCTTATTGCCTAGGCTGCGTGCATTGGTGTACATGCACTGCAGCTGGGCTCCCGACCTCTCAGTTGACCCTACCTTGTGCCCTACTCTTACCTCTGCAGAGGGACCGATGTCTTCACCCACCCCCTTCAGACCTAGTTTAAAGCCCTCCTAATGAGCCCTGCCAACTCTAGTGCTAGGACTCTCTTGCCCCTTCTAGATAAATGCACCCCATCAGGACCCAGCAGGTCGGGTGCTGTAAGAGTAGGCCCATGATCAAAGAAACCAAAGTTCCTCTGCTGGCACCATTCCCTGAGCCACTTATTGATGGTGTGGGTTCTCCCGTTCCTCTCAGTGTACTCCCCTGCCACTGAGGGAACTGAGCAGAACACCACTTGCGCGCCTGCCCCATCAATCAATTGTCCAAGGGCCCTGAACTCCTTCTTAATTGCCCTGGTGCCCTTCCTGTCGATCTCATCACTCCCAGCCTGTATTACCAGTAGAGGGTAATAGTCAGAGGGACTGATGAGCTTGGGGATTCCCCTTGCAATATCCCTTATCCGCGCCCCAGGTAGAGAGCAGACCTCCCTGTGGGATGGGTCGGGACGACATATGGGTCCCTCAGTACCCCCCAGGAGAGAGTCCCCAACAACTATAACCCTTCTCCTTCTCTTTGTGGAGCCGGTCATTATAGCTGGTGGTGGCCGCTTGGTCTTAGGCTTGGCCTTAGGCTGCTCCCCAGAGCTGGTCGTTACAGCCGGCGGGGACCGCTTGGCCCTGGTATCCCCTCTGGATGGCCGCTCCTCAGCCCTCTCATCCCCACCGCCCTCAGCCTGCAGGGCCTCATACTTATTACGCAAGGGCAGCGGAGGAGGAGGAGAGGGCCGGGGGGGATTTCTCTTGCCACCCTTGGCAGGGACCTGTGTCCATCCCTCTCCGTTTTCAGGGGCCCGGCCCTCAGCAGGGGAGATCTGCAGAGCCTTCTCCCACAAGTCTAACTCCCGTTCGCTTTCCCTTATTGACCTGAGCCTAGACACCTCCTCTTTCAGCTTGGCCACTTCATCCTTCAGGTCAGCCACCAGGCTGAGGAGAAAGTTCACCTGCTCACACCTGACACAGGTGTCCTCTCCCTCTCCCTCTATTCCAACTGCCAGGCTGAAGCACTCTCCGCAGCTGGCAGCCTGGACTCCAGCATGCTGGAGAAACAACTCTGTCTGGGTAGATGCTATTTTTCTACCCTTGGTCCGAGTAATGACCATGGTGCAGCGTATGAGTGAAAACAAAAAACAAAAACCAAAAACAAAGCAAGCAAAAAAAAAATTTTTTTTTTTTTTTTTTTTTTTTTTTTTTTTTTTTTTTTTTTTTTTTTCCTGCGCAAGCAGCCGAGAGGCTAGCGATTGAGCCGAACTGGCGTCGCCCGCACAGCCCGGCTGGGATTTAAATCTCCCGCGGCTGACGTCAGGCACTCGCTCCCGTGCACGCTCGCGAGAGCACGAGCCCGCCTCAATCCCTGCCCCCCAGGAGTCCTCCCGACCCGCTAAACCCCGAAAGCAAGGCAAAAGCCCAGCAGAAACTCACTAGGCAAGCGGAGCTGTCCCGAAGGAGCGGTTCTGAGTGGCGATTGAGCCGAACTGGCGTCGCCCGCACAGCCCGGCTGGGATTTAAATCTCCCGCGGCTGACGTCAGGCACTCGCTCCCGTGCACGCTCGCGAGAGCACGAGCCCGCCTCAATCCCTGCCCCCCAGGAGTCCTCCCGACCCGCTAAACCCCGAAAGCAAGGCAAAAGCCCAGCAGAAACTCACTAGGCAAGCAGAGCTGTCCCGAAGGAGCGGTTCTGAGTGGCGATTGAGCCGAACTGGCGTCGCCCGCACAGCCCGGCTGGGATTTAAATCTCCCGCGGCTGACGTCAGGCACTCGCTCCCGTGCACGCTCGCGAGAGCACGAGCCCGCCTCAATCCCTGCCCCCCAGGAGTCCTCCCGACCCGCTAAACCCCGAAAGCAAGGCAAAAGCCCAGCAGAAACTCACTAGGCAAGCGGAGCTGTCCCGAAGGAGCGGTTCTGAGTGGCGATTGAGCCGAACTGGCGTCGCCCGCACAGCCCGGCTGGGATTTAAATCTCCCGCGGCTGACGTCAGGCACTCGCTCCCGTGCACGCTCGCGAGAGCACGAGCCCGCCTCAATCCCTGCCCCCCAGGAGTCCTCCCGACCCGCTAAACCCCGAAAGCAAGGCAAAAGCCCAGCAGAAACTCACTAGGCAAGCAGAGCTGTCCCGAAGGAGCGGTTCTGAGTGGCGATTGAGCCGATTGAGTCACTCTTTGCCACAGAGCTTGAGGTGGAGGATGAAGGGATTGGGAGCCTGAGGGTTAAAATCAGAGGGAGGGCTAACAAATCTGACATCCTGGTTGGAGTCTGTTATAGACCACCCAACCAGGATGAGGAGGCAGACGAATTATTTTCTAAGTAACTGGAGGCTGTCTCAAGATCATCAGATCTTGTCCTTGTAGGTGACTTTAACCTGCTAGATATCTGCTGGGAATTTAATTCAGCAGAGAGGAGGCAGTCCAGAAGATTCCTGGAGTGCATGGTGGACAGATTCCCTATGCAGCTGTTAAGTGAGCCTACCAGGGGTCAGGCTCTGCTTGACCTGCTGTTCTCCAATAGAGAAGGGCTGGTGGGAGACATGACCATGGGAGGCTGTCTAGGGTGCAGTGACCATGAGATAGTGAAGTTTTCAATATGCAGGGAGATAGGGAGGAGCACCAACAGAACCTTCACCTTGGACTTCCGGAGGGCAAACTTCAGCCTGTTTAAGAAAATTATTTGCAAAGTTCTCTGGGTATCAGCCCTCAAGAACCAAGGGGTCCAGGATGGTTGGACCTGCTTCAAACAGGAGCTCTTGAAGGCACAGGAACTGGCAGTTCCCATCTGCCGAAAGATGAGCCGGCGGGGAAGGCGACCGGCCTGGATGAGCAAGCAGCTCCTGGAGGATTTAAGGGAAAAAAGAGGCTGTATAACCTTTGGAAGGAGGGGAAGGCTTCTCGAGGTATGTTTAAGGAAGTTGTTAGATTATGTAGGAGAAAAATTAGAGAAGTGAAGGCCCAGTTGGAACTGAAGCTGGCCACCTCTGTGAAAGATAATAAAAAGCATTTTTACAAATATATTAAAACTAAAAAGAAGGGCAAGAAGAACCTGCACTCCCTATTGGACCTGGAGGGGAACACAGTGATTGAAGATGAGGAAAAGGCTGAGGTCCTGAACACCTTCTTTGCCTCAATTTTTAACAGCAAGGCAGGAGGAGTTCAGGACGAGTGGCCTCCTGAGCTGGGTGATGAGGTCAGGGAGCAGTGTAATGCCCCAGAAATCCATGAGGAATTAGTTCGGGACCTGCTGAGCCATTTGGACACTCACAAGTCCATGGGGCCTGATGGGATCCATCCTAGGGTGCTGAGAGAGCTGGCAGGTGAGCTGGCCAAGCCGCTCTCCATCATTTTCCTCCAGTCCTGGCTCACCAGAGAGGTCCCAGATGACTGGAAACTGGCAAATATGATCTCCATCCACATGAAGGGTCGGATGGAGGAACCTGGAAACTCCAGGCCAGTCAGCCTGACCTCAGTGCCTGGTGAAATCATGGAGCAGATTATCCTGGCGGCAATAACTGCGCACCTGCAGGATGGCCAAGGGCTCAGGTCCAGCCAACATGGATTTAGGAAGGGCAGGTCCTGCCTCTCCAACCTGATCTCCTTCTATGATCAGGTGACCCACCTGGTGGATGTGGGGAGGCCTGTGGATGTGGTCTCCCTGGACTTCAGCAAGGCCTTTGACACAGTCCCCCACAGCAAACTCCTGGCCAAGCTATCAGCTAAGCTGTCAGCTCGTGGCTTGGACAGCAACACTCTGCACTGGGTTAGGAACTGGCTGGAGGGCCGAACCCAGAGAGTGGTGGTGAATGGTGCCAGCTCCAGCTGGAGGCCAGTCACCAGTGGTGTGCACCAGGGATCATTGCTGGGCCCCATCCTCTTTAATATCTTCACTGACAATCTGGATGAGGGGATTGAGACAGTCATCAGCAAATTTGCAGATTAGACCAGGTTGGGAGCAGATGTTGGTCAGTTAGAGGCCAGAAGGGCTCTGCAGAGGGACCTCGACCGGCTGGACAGATGGGCGGAGTCCAATGGGATGACATTCAAAGAGTCCAAGTGCCGGGTGCTGCACTTTGGCCACAACAACCCCATGCAGAGCTACAGGCTGGGGTCAGAGTGGCTGGAGAGCTGCCAAACAGAAAAGGACCTGGGGGTACTGAGCTAGCAGTGTGCCCAGGTGGCCAGGAAGGCCAACGGCATCCTGGTCTGCATTAAGAGTGGTGTGGCCAGCAGGAGCAGGGAAGTCATTGTGCCCCTGGACTATGTATTGGTTAGGCCACACCTTGAGTACTGTGTCCAGTTCTGGGCTCCTCAGTTTAGGAAGGACATCAAGACACTTGAACGTGTCCAGAGAAGGGCAACAAGGCTGGTGAGAGGCCTTGAGCACAAGCCCTATGAAGAGAGGCTGAGAGAGCTGGAATTGTTTAGCCTGGAGAAGAGGAGGCTCAAGGTAGACCTCATTGCTCTCTGCAACTACCTGAAGGGTGGCTGTAGCCAGGAGGGGGTTGGTCTCTTCTCCCAGGCAACCAGCACCAGAACAAGAGACCACAGTCTCAAGCTGCACCAGGGGAAGTTTAGGCTCAATGTGAGGAGAAAGCTCTTCACTGAGAAAGTTGTTTGCCATTGGAATGTGCTGCCCGGGGAGGTGGTGGAGTCACCATCCCTGGAGGTGTTCAAGAGGGGACTTGATGTGGCACTTGGTGCCATGGCCTAGTCATGAGGTCTGTGGTGACCGGTTGGACTTGATGATCTTTGAGGTCTCTTCCAACCTTGGTGATACTGTGACTGTGACTGGGCCAGGGGAGACAGGGATAGAGATGGAGATGGGGGGGGGGACAGCGGAATGGCTTCCCTGGTCTTTTTGACCAGGGGCGTTTTCGTGTTGTTTGCTAATTGCAAATATCTGTATAATATTGCAAATACTGTACATTGTGTACATATTCAATACAATACAATACAATACAATACAATACAATAAACCAGGTTGGAAGATTCATTGCATTCCATTGTATAGTGTAGACTTTGCTTGTAAATACAGCTTTATTTGCTTCTAACTGAGTTTTGCTTCATTTGCTTCTAACTGGCAAAGGTAATGATGGGGGGGAACTTCAACCCACCACAACCAGCAGAAGCTCTTTAAAAGAAAAAGACCTATTGGCATCTAACAGTGGAAAAGGAAGTTATAAATATTAAGTTTTTATGTCTATATTTTAATGTGAGTGAAACCATTAAATTCAAACACATAAAAATTGTCAATCCAGTGTCCTTGAAATTAGCACTGGTTGGCATTTCAAATATTTTTGTTTGAGAGAGGTTTTAGTTGATGATGCTGCCAGAAATGTTTCTCTCTTCAGCATCAACTGCTAATGAATTGATTAATAGACATTATTTTCAAATTGGTATCTGTAGTCTAAGAGCCATAAGTTTTCTTCAGATAAATAAAATTTTTCATAGTATGTTTCTCTTTCCTCAGCCTGTTGAGATAATGCAAATTTGCCATTCTGCATTGTGTTTCTCACAGGCATTTTAAAGACATTTTACATTCCTGTGTTTCAGGTGTTCAAATTCACCAATAGCTCATTTTATTGCCTTTGATCTAAGCAGTTACCACAGAGTAAGAAGGAAGAGTATTTGCTTATTTGTGAAAGGTACACCCTGTCTGCTCTTACTGTCTATACTTCTTACTTACGAATCTTGGCATGTAATCCTTAAACTAATCATCTTCCACTGAGAAATCCAGATAAATATTTATTTTAGAGACAAAGTGAAAGAATTCAGAGAGGGAAAAATAGCTAGAAGGAGCGATTTGTTAGGAAAGACTAAAATGCTCCCCGACAGATAATGGGGATGATGATGAGCACTCCTTCCAGTCAGAGTGAGACAGGTGAGCAGGAAGTTATCCAAATCTATGCAGTTTTAAACAAAAAAATGAAAAGACCTTTCAGACCACCCCATCTATTTCCATATTTTAATAAACAGAGACCAGTAACTTGAATAGTTTTAGGAGAGCCATGCTGGAGATCAGAGAAACAGCGCCTATGCCAACTGCTGACATGTTTCTATTCACGTTAGGCTTACTCCTTATTTTATGCATTTCCCTATTTAAGACCACAGTTCAATACACTGTGTCTTGAAGCAATCCCCAGTAATGTCAATGGCAGACTCCAATACTGCAATGCTCATTTCCTAAACCAACAAAGATGGTGGCACGGTAATTTTTTATTCTTTCAACTGCAAGTCTAATCAGAATTAGCCTGATTACTTTCAACTTCTGCCCATCCTCATCCTTCTCCTCCCACTCACAGTGTTTCATTTCTGATTATCAAGCAACAGAGAACAAAAAAAATCCTGGAGACTTCACTGGGAGAAAACTTTTATTTACTTGAATGGAATGTGTCTTCTTAAAATACAGTATGCTCAGCATTCATTACTAATAGGGGGTCATAATCAAGCAATGACAAAATTGCATCCCCAGAATGTTTAGATAATACAATTTCAATAGAGCTTTTTTGAAAGTCTCTTGAAAATATTAGGTTAAAAATATCATAGTCATGCAGAGTGTATTGTTGATTATGCAAAAAGCATCTAGCTCTTCAAAATACAATTTCAGGCCAAGTTGGAAAATCAAAACGAACAAGATACAAAGAGAGATAGAACAGCAAATACACATTTTTGAAAATTATTATTATTTAAATCTGGGAACAAAGGCAAAAAAAAAGAATGGAACCAGTTTCTTTTCAGTGCCATGTCACTGGACAAGAAGCAAAGGACACAAGCTGAAACATGATGGGTTCTCTCTGAACATCAGGAAGTATTTGTTTACTGTGATCTTCATAGAGTACTGGCACAGACTGAGTAACCTACTGTAGGTGGCCCTGCTTGAGCAACAAGCTGTACAAGATAACCTCTAAAGGTACCTTCCACCCTTCACCATTCCACATTTCTGAGATTCTAAATTCAAGATGAAAGAGCAGGAGCATCCTGAAAGTACTGCAAGATTTCTGCTTTTGATTTTTTGTTTATATTCACTCTCTCAGTTTTGTGAGCAAAAAAATTCTCTGAGAAAATGCTTCATTTATGATAATATCTGTACTGTACATTAGACATTAAAGACATTACTTAGCTGGATAGAATGGGCAGCAACGGTTTTCAGTTACTATACTATACTATTAATACTGTAAGAGCTGGGATATTAAGATAATGTTAATATTTGATATTGCAGTGTTTGCAGGATTCCTCCAATCTGCCCCCACTGAATACTGATTTGAAAAAGGATAAAAGAATAAGGCTAGTAGACTTCCTTTGTTCTTGTCATTGTGGGCCCTGCCATCCCCTGAGCTCGCAAGCACTTATCAATACAAGAGTTCTGCACAGGAAGTCTTGGGAAGCCGTAGCCACCATTTTGATAATGCAAATATTAAGGCAAATGTTTCTATGTTTGCTTTACCTTTTGCAGTAATGATTAGGGTTTCTCTTAAGAGGTGCACTTCAGGAACAACCACAACAAAATATTCCATTCTTCACTAGAAATGGAATCAGTAATAAGCTTAAAAAAAGTGAAGGGAAGGAGCAAAAAGTATCAAAGCCCAGCTGCAACAGGCCAGTGGTTATTTCCCACCTGATTTCTCATTTGGTTTTGTTGTTTTGATTCTTTTTGTCAGATTCTTTAAGTTTTGCCATTGTCAAAGCATCATTTTTCTTTTCTGAAAATGTTCCCTTTTACAGATGTAATTGCAAGCCTTCTAGTACTTTTATCTAATACTGCGTAAGGCAGCATGAACGTTATTTATTTAAGTCTACAACCCAGACAGCAAAAAGGTAACCTTTGTTTGATTTCTGATGGCTTAATCTATACCTTTGGATTTATCAGAAAAGTGCACAGGCTGCTACACATGACATATCCAAGCTTCAGAGTCAGGCTTTATTTTAAAGAGCTCTGCAGCTGCTTAGCATCAGCTTTCCCAGTTATCCATATGTGATTCCTCTGTAACCTGCACATCTCCTCTGCAACTATTGAATAAATTTCAACACTAAGATACTGCTGTATTGCTAAGATTTCAAATGTATAGAAAAATACTCCCCCCCCCCCCCTTTATTTAAGAGAAAAAAAATAAACTCTTTGTCTTTATTGTCTGGCCTTTTAACAAGATTTCAGAATTATTTTGAGCAGCGTGACATTTCATGTCTTCCTCTTTTTTCAGTCAAATAACCAAGATAATTTTTTTTTCTTCTTAAACTAAGGAATTCTGCAAGATTCTGAATATCTCAAGGTATTGGGTGCCCTGAGCACCTAATTTGCTTAAAACATACAGTTAGTTACAATTCAACTAGGAGTGGAAAATTTTTGGGTTTGTGCTAATTTGGTTTGTGCTTTTTTTTTTTTTTTTCTTTTCAAAAGGGAAGAGGAGAATATGGTGACATCCTGGCAGGGGGAGATAAACTGCACAGCTTCATATGCTAAGGAACTGATTGCAGAATGAAAGCTGACTAGAGATGAGTAAATCTAGCACAAAAAGACTAGGGCGACATAACCTGTGACTGCCTCACGCATGAATTCTGCAAATTGCTGATCTGTAGATTACTACACTTTAAAGAAATGTAGGCACTGAACTAAAATAAGCCACCCGATGGCTAGTCCAGGATAAAATTTTCTTTGTTTTTTTGTTATATCATACCAAAAAGAGTATACCAATCCTGGAAAATCCCTGTAAAGGCATGTATGTTCAGAAGATTTTTTTGAAGAGACTCTAATATAATCTTCCACAGGTAAGCCAAAATTACTCAAAAATTCACGATGCTTTGAAAAGTAGAAGGTTAGAGGTAAGAAGGTAGTCTTTAAATATTTTGGGTGTATTTCAGTTTACTATTTTTCTCCCAAATTACAGAGCATCAAATTTTGTATTTTTGTGAAAAAATTCTAGCTTTCACATTTTATGTAGCCTTGACTCTAGGTTTTGCTACTTACGGAGCATCAGCTCTCAAAATATAAATTTCTGTCTGTACTGCAAGTTGCAATCTTGAAGTACAAGCAAGCAAAGAAAGACACAATATGGACCACACTGCCTAAAGATGTAAGCTTGCCTGTCTAATATTAAGAACTACCTGAAGGGTGGTTGTAGCCAGGAGGGGGTTGGCCTCTTCTCCCAGGCAACCAGCACCAGAACAAGAGGACACAGTCTCAAGCTGTGCCAGGGGAAGTTTAGGCTCGAGGTGAGGAGAAAGTTCTTCACCGAGAGAGTGATTTGCCATTGGAATGGGCTACCCAGGGAGGTGGTGGAGTCACCATCCCTGGAGGTGTTCAAGAGGGGATTAGACGTGGCACTCAGTGTCATGGTCTAGTCATGAGGTCTTGGGTGATAGGTTGGACTTGATGATCTTTGAGGTCTCTTCCAACCTTGGTGATACTGTGATACTGTGATACTGTAAACAGTCAGAAAAGAACTTCTGTGATGGCTCCAAAAATATTACACGTAGTCTCAGGTTTCACTTAGCTTGCAGGTTCACATACTATGATTATTAATTTAATCAAATTAATTTCTAGTAGCAGTGCACTATTTTTATGGACATACTATGATGAGCTACTCAGTAAAATATTTTTGTTTAAAATGATTTTTTATTCAAGCCTTCAAGCCTATTTCATTACAAGTTTTGACAGAATTGCTGCAAGTGACTTTTTGCAAGCTTCAGGAAAGGGTGCCTATTTTTCAGAGTTTAAAAATCTAAGAAAAGATGGTTATATTTTTAACAATTTTCAGTAAGTATCTTGAGGTTTGGGGATAGCCTTGCTTAAAGAACAATAAAATATTGGCATTAATATCCAAGAACTCTAAATGTAAGATTTTGAATTTCCTGTTTGTCTAACTACTATAGCCATTATGAGAGTTTAGCATGACTGCAGAAAAGTTCATGCTCTCTGCTCTGAGAATCAGTCATGAGAACAGTGATGTGTTCTGAAAGGACTGGATATGAATAAAAATTCTCCCAGTCCTCTTGTGGTTAGTGAGTGTGGAAACTGTATTAAAATGTACACAAAAAATAAAAGAAATATTTTGATTTCTATTGCCTACCTCGATTTTTACATAAAAATACTAAAGAGGGAGATTAGATTATTAACAAAGATCTCTTATTTCTTAGCACTATTTCCCTTACTACTGAACTTCAGATATGTATAAATTGACCTGTTAAATAGCACATAAAAGCAGCTTCAGAAAGCAGGATTGATTCATGTGATTGTGTGCATGCTTTTCTGGGCAAAGAGCAATAATTTACTCAGGAAAATCCTGAACAGGAAATCAGACCACACAGTAGCGTCTCATGACTATAAAATCTAAGACATATTTTAAAGGAAACTCTCAAACAGACATTGATAATAAGACATGCCAAATAAGTCTTCACAGGATTGTTTTCAGAGCATAAGACTTGTAAAGCTGTCAAACAAATGTAGAAATAAATATACTCCATTATATTTAGGCACCTCTCAGATTCTGAAGTTATGAAAAATATGTGCCATGTTATGTGCTCAACTTGTGCCAAGTATCATATCAGGCAATTGCAGACTATTTTCCTGCACAATAATAGGGCCAGTCACATGCAATTATTTCAAATAAGTTGACAGAATGTAAGTTCATTAAAAAACTCTCATCCAGATTATTAATTCCTTGAATTTGTGCAATGTGAGAAATTAATCACATAACCTTCACATCTGGTCATGCTCTCTTACAGTTTTCTCCTGTAAGGAAAGTTCCAATGCAGTTGGAACTAGATGCCAGTTTCAAAATGCTTGTGGACATTCATCCCCATTTAAAAAAAATAATTTGTTCTTATCTGCTTTCTATAAACATAGTACTGATTTGGTTTACTGACAGAAACATATGCAAAAATACTGGTTTAAGTGAACAGGAGAGATCATTTGGAAGAGAATATTGATTTTTAGAATCATTTAGCATTAGCTTTTCAGCATTTATTCTGTCCTCATCCATTCAGCAAACAGAAAACAAAAATAAAAAAGGAGTGATTCTCCTAAGGTTCAGGTTTTCACCATTGGGTGATTGGGAGTATGCATTATTGCAAGTCCTCAGATTTATGTCCTATCATAAGTTATATCCTATCATAGGTTCCCAAATAATCTTCTCTGGATATTAAGTAAAGCTACATTTAATGATTGAAATTAATATCCATTTTATTAACTGACCCCTCTATGTGTTAGTTGTCTCTTGTATTGCCATTGAAGATATCAAAGGGCAGTATCTGTTTTGTGCGAATGGAGGGCATGGCCTGGAACTGAAAATAGCAGTGGGGCATAACAGAGGTTTGTCATCCTCTCCTGCACCAAGACAAAGCTATAGCAATACCTCAGTTCTGTTTTTTTCTGCCATTGCAAGGACAGTTCCTCAATTGTAGGAGAGCAGAAAGAATCTATGGAAGGTTTCAGGACAAGAAAGAACAGGCCGCTGATAACAGAACAATTACCTGATCATAAAAGAAACTGACTTTGGTAAAGAACCTGAAGTGTGTGACAGAAGGATGCTTGCATCCATGCAAGAAGAGCTCAATCTGATACGGAATGAAGATAACAATGGAGAGCTGCATATCAAATTAAAAAATCAATTAGCAACAGAGGTGCAAAAATGTCAAGGAGTTGTGTAGCTTGGTCTATTTTTCCTATACAAGCTGCTTGTTCTGTACCAATAAACGATTCCTGCTTTGCCTTCATGGGAATCCATGCATGCATTCCAACACTCAGTGTGGGACAGAACTTGTCTCTGATTTGGTGAGTGAAAGTTTGTTTTGTTTTGACCTTTTAATGACTTGAACATGAGGAAAATTTAAACTAGAGTCCCTGTTCCTGCAGGATTCATTGTTTTCACTAACAATTTTCACCTCTTACCCCTCATGTCTTCTCTTGGGTAATACTTGATTTTGCTCCTTATCTCACATTTTCACCTAAATTTCACAAGCTTTCCTCAAGCCCTGAGAAAGCCTTGGCTGCAGCACCAAACCGCTGATATACTGCTCCTGCATATGAAAAAAGCCTTCCCAGAGTCTTGCAGCATGGTCTAGTAACTGTCAAACTGCAGAGCACCATGGGACGCTGGTAAAAGAGGTCATTGATGATTGCATTACAAAATCAAGAACACTACCGTACAGTCGTTGTCTATTTAGTTTGAGATCACCCAATGTGGCTGATATTGCCAAATAACAATAAAAATAAAAAAAGCTATACTGATAATCACCCATTTCATTACTAACAGGGCTATTTTATTTTCTTTCACATTCAACAATCTTCATGAAATGTCCCATGTTTGAATTTTCATGACATTTGTCATGTTTTATTTAGTTCAGCACAAGCCCTATGAGGAAAGGCTGAGGGAGCTGGGGTTGCTTAGCCTGGAGAAGAGGAGACTCAGGGGTCTCCTTCTTGCTCTCTACAACTACCTGAAGGGAGGTTGTAGCCAGGCGGAGGTTGGTCTCTTCTCCCAGGCAGCCAGTACCAGAACAAGAGGACACAGTCTCAGGCTGTGCCAGGACAGGTTTAAGCTGGATGTTAGGAAGAAGTTCTCTACAGAGAGAGTGATTGCCCATTGGAATTGGCTACCCGTGGAGGTGGTGGAGTCACGTTCATTGGAGGTGTTCAGGAGGAGACTTGATGGGGTGCTTGGCTGCATGGTTTAGTTGTTTAGGTGGGTTGGATTGGTTGATGGGTTGGACGCGATGATCTTGAGGGTCTCTTTCAACCTGGTGTATTGTATTGTATTGTAAATTCTGAATGCAAATATTTGAGGCTCAGTTAAAGTTATGCTAGTTTTCTGTGTTTTTTTCTGGCCCTTCCAGAAAGCATCTGTTATACTTGCTGAATTCATGTATAGCCAAATTACCCTAAGTGTTCCTCATTTTATTCTCTACTTGCTACCCATTATACTTTGAGAATTTGACTGCTTCAACTCCCATTCCAACTTCCCTTCCTCTCTGCGCCATGACAAATGAAACTGAAACCTGATGAGAAATATCAAATCAAATTATGGCTGAGCACATGCTTTTTTGTCATTAAAGATATTCCATTAAATACACTGTCGGAAAAAGAATTCTATTACTCCAAGACCCTACATCTGTTGTTTGTTTGAAGAATCATATAACTTGGCAGTGACTGTGTTTTGCACTGAGAAGTAAGGGAGTGAAAAGTGGTCAAATGCCTACCTTGATCTGTGATGGCCCTTTGTTTTCTCATCTTCCTCGATTTTCATTGTGATTAAAAGAGTCTTATGCCAACTGGTTTTATTATGAAGCCAATGTCTGCAGCTCCTCCAAGTTCCTGAGAAAAATAAATGCCCTAGGGGGGAAGTAGCAAGAAACTCATGTTATTGATTAAGAAAAACAAATTCCTCCATCCATGGATTTATTAATGGAAATTCATAGTATGTATTATGTCTCACTTTCATCTAGTTTCCATTTCTCATTTTTTTCTAGACTCTGCTCAGAATCCATTTCTAGCAAAGACAGCAGCTCTTTGCATGGTAATACATTAACAAGACTAAATAAAGGAGCATTTCTTATGTAAAATTAAGAAAACCTCAGAAATATAATACATTAAGGTTTGATAAAATCAAAACCTCTGCCAATCAGAAAAAGTTT
Source organism: Colaptes auratus (assembly GCA_015227895.2). NCBI lineage: Eukaryota > Metazoa > Chordata > Aves > Piciformes > Picidae > Colaptes > Colaptes auratus. Next base: position 30,064,914 of record CM026897.1, on the reverse strand, counting down.
CCCTATTGCTCAACATGTAACTAAAAAGATAATGGTTAAGTTTAGTCTGAGAAGAAACAATAGTAAGGAACTCAGAAAAGAATACATTGTGGACTTCAAGCTCTTTCTTTATTGTTCCTTTCTTGCTTGAAATCAAATACTGTGCCTAAATCCTCTCTTTGATCTTTATAGTTAGAAAGTAATTAAATTTGGAAGATGTATTCGTTGTTGTTCACATGCTTGTAAGTAGTATAGTAACCAAAAAAACCCTCAATACTTTGAAATGAAGTAATTTTCAATAATATTGTTAATTCAGTATTCAGTAAGAATGGTGAAGAAATACATGCCAAAATAGCAAGCACCTTCATAGAAGCCAGTTAATTCTGATGCTTTATGGAAGTTTCCATCTTGCTTGCATATTGTTATACCCCATGAATCCTCCATGCTTCTCTTTTTTAGCTTTTAGCATTCCTAGAGGGAAAATAAGTTGATGCAACAGAATCTGTGTGAGGTATATATGACAATACCTCATACAGCTTCATTTGCATTCAACATGTTTCACAGAAAAAAAGTGACATTATAGTAAATATCTTGCCTTTTTTTTCTGCTCTGGATGAAATTGTAAACGATAAAACAAGAAAAAGAATGCACCTAGAATGAATTTACATCAGTCACATAAAGTAAAGGTGAGATGCCTTGCCAGTTGAATCTGTCTTCTACACCATCACAGTAGATTGATTCAATTCAGTGATTGCCACTTGCACATCAGTTCTGATAGGCTTCACACCTTCAGGGGAAAAAAAAAAGAGAAAAGGAAAAAAAGTAGTGTTAGTGAGGTCAGAAAGCTAACTTATATTCATCCAGCTATTTTTGTGCCTATTTTGATATTCACATACATACACAAGTAAAGTTGTTAAGAATAGAAATGTCTCACAGGCCAGAAGCAAGACTGTAAAAATCTAGGAACACTGAGATCTACATTCAGGTTTCCAACTCAGCACAATTCTGGTATACTGCGATCACATTTCAAACTCTTTATGCAGCTGATGGGGTTAAATATGGGTTCCCCTTCTCAAAAATACCAGGTACTGGATAAATGTAGGAAAATAAAATGTTTGAAAATTTAATTGCTCAAACTCATCGAAGACTATAAAGAAAGCAGGAAATCATGGAGACAAGAAACATTTCCAACCAAATTGGGAAAGTGTAGTGGTGACTGGTAAATAAATCTAGATTAATACACCAAGTGTATTTCTGATACGCTAGCGTCGTAGTCCGCATCTTGCTGTTGTGATTATACCATTTTGTATATTAAAACCTATGTCCTTTATAGGACCATTTAAGAGTGAATTACAAAAGCATGTTTTCCGAGAAATAGTGAGAAGACTGAGTACAAGAATTAGTGGAGGTTTGTACTGAACATGGGGGCACTCTCTTTGACATTCATCAATATTGCATACATCTCAACTTAGTGTATTGCACAATGGCAAGTCTTCAAGAGCCACAATGAGATGAAGGGAAACAACAGTGAAGAGATGCTGTGTTCAATGAGCAGTAATAGAGTGGTGGATAATATGGAAATTCTTAACTAGGAGTACCACCTTGTTAGTTCAATCCAAGGCAAATTTGATGCTCTAAGAGGAAAGACCTTGCCTGGAGTGCTGACAAGCCATATAATCAAGTATGTGGTACAGACAGCAAATGATGCCAGGATCCACTATTAGGTGAGATTAATGTACACAGTCCTTTCTTTTTTTACTTATCTGAATGGTGATTTTGTTGTATTTTTCTTTGCATTTTATGCAATACATATGAATAGAATAGAAGAATAGAATAGAATAGAATAGAATAGAATAGAATAGAATAGAATAGAATAGAATAGAATAGAATAGAATAGAATAGAATAGACCAGGTTGGAAGAGACCTTCAAGGTCATTGCGTCCAACCTATCATCCAACGCTACCTAATCAACTAAACCATGCAACCAAGCACCCTATGAAGTCTCCTCCTAAACACCTCTAATGATGGGGACTCCACCACCTCCCCGAGCAGTCCATTCCAATGGGCAATCACTCTCTCTGTGTAGAACTTCTTCCTAACATCCAGCCTAAACCTCCCCTGGCACAGCCTGAGACTGTGTCCTCTTGTTTTGGTGCTGGTTGCCTGGGAGAAGATACCAACCTCTGCCTGTCTACAGCCTCCCTTCAGGTAGTTGTAGAGAGCAAGAAGGTCACCCCTGAGTCTCCTCTTCTTCAGGCTTAGCAACCCCAGCTCCCTCAGTCTCTCTGCATAGTAGAGGGTAAGCTTCTTAGAGGAAGCTTTACAGTGAGATCAAGAAAGGCAAGACTGATGAACTAAGGTTAAATTTTATGAGGTTCAGCAAGGCCAAGTGCCAGGTCCTGTACATGGGTGACAGCAAATGCATGGTAAACTAGAGACTTGGGCGTGTGTGGTTGGAAAGCTGCAACTTGGAGAGGGATCTGGAGATACTGGCTGATAGTTGACTAAATATGAGTCATCAGTGTGCCCGGGCGGTCAAGAAAGCCAATGGTATCCTGTCTTGTATTAAAAACACTGTGGCCAGCAGGGACAAGCTGTGAGCTGGTGGCTTGCACAGTAGCACTCTGTGCTGGATTAGGAACTGGCTGGAGGGGAGGGCTGGGCCCAGAGAGTGGTAGTTGTTGTAATTTATAAATTTATTGGCTGGAAAGATGATAAAATATAAATATTATTTATTAAAAATCAAAATTGCTTTCCCAAGCCAATTTTATTCAGATTCGTTTGCCTGGTCTATGACAGGTTGCTTACACATGGTAGAAGGCTAATAAAGAGTAGAATAACAACTTTCTTTCCAACTGTGGCCAAAAGCATGCGCACCTGGCTCATTCTAGCTCTGACACATGTTCAGGAAAGCCTAAAAATCCACATCTACTAGCTTCTGTCTCATTATCTGGTTCAGAGCATTTTGGAGGCTTTTGTCCATTCAGGACACTCTCAGAAAACAGCATTACTATGAAAAAGTTGGCTGTGGTCCTCTGAACTCGGTTTATGATGAATTGTCAGCAGACCAGTGAGGACCTCTCACTTCCAAAGAGTCAAATGAAGTATCTCTTCTGTGAGCTCAGAATTTAGCAGTTTCAAAATGCAAACCTGTGTATCATTTTTGTAGTCTTCCTCCATGCAGACAGACATGAAGGAGTGTGAATGAATGTCTAACCTCTATACAATCCGGGTATGCAAGGGAAGCTTTTCATTTTTTCTTAATTTGGTCAGGATCCCATTCAGAAAACTCTGAAACTTCTACCTTTTTATTAACATGCATTAAAAGACTTTTGGTCTGCAGTTTGGGTAAACAGGCTGTCAATTCTGGGAAACCTACTCTGAAAAGAAGATGGTGATGTTTTGTTTGTTTGGATTCAGGAGGGCTAGTTAAGGACTGGTACTGAAAACATGCACTACCCTGAGCTTCTCTATCTCCAAAATAGGTTGTTGCCATAAATATAATTCTGCATCAATAGGTTTGCATCTCTCCCAAATTGAATTAACTGTTTAACTAACTAGGTTAGATTCTGGTGTTTTGTCAGTAAATAAGCACTAAAATTGTGGAGACTTCACAGTTTGCTTAGCCTGGAGAAGAGGAGACTGAGAGGTGACCTTATTGCTCTCTACAACTACCTGAAGGGAGGTTGTAGCCAGGCAGAGGTTGGTCTCTTCTCCCAGGCAGCCAGTACCAGAACAAGAGGACACAGTCTCAGGCTGCGCCAGGGCAGGTTTAGGCTGGATGTTAGGAAGAGGTTCTATACAGAGAGAGTGATTGCCCATTGGAATGGGCTGCCCATGGAGGTGGTGGAGTCACCTTCATTGGAGGTGTTCAGGAGGAGACTTGATGGGGTGCTTGGTCCCATGGTTTAGTTATTTAGGTGGGTTGGATTGGTTGATGGGTTGGATGCGATGAAGGTCTCTTTCAACCTGGTGTATTGTATTGTATTGTATTGTATTGTACTGTATTATTTTCCTCTCCTTAGGTAGGACTCAGAATTTTATCTCCTAGAATTTTGATGCTGGAGATAAATAGAGCAAGGGGAACAAAACAGAAGGCATGCATCACCATTTATATAGAAAGGCAGAAAAATACAGGCAACTGCAATGCCTCAAACCAATCTCTGCATTACCCATTGCCTGCTATCATTTATCCTTTCACTTCTTGCCAAGACTGCTCAAGTATGAAATCTTCCCAAGGGACAGGAGTAGGGTAGCAAAGCCATTTTGGTCAGGTTAATAATGCTGCTCAAAATGTAAAGACTCATATCCATTTTTGTCATTAAAAAGGGAGGCTTTTTCTTCCACAGGTGATGTAAGAAACTAATTTTTATTCTCTCTCTGATGGGAATGCACATTAGACACAGTCTGAAATTGCATTCATCACTCTGCATTCACAGCATGCTGGCATGTCAATCCTCCTCTTCTTTCCAACAGTGAGAATAGAAATGGTAGCACTTAGGAGTGAATCAGTCAAATTACTTTCAGAGAAGTAGGACTGCCAAGAGTACTACTTTTCCCTCAGCTTTAGCTATTTTCTGAGTGACCTAGCAACAACTGTCTCTTGAACTCCGGTGCAATATAGTCAGAAAGTCTAATGGAACAAATAACATCTCGTGTATCACAGGGAACCAGCAATAGAGAGAAATAAAGACAAAAAGCATTGTTACAAGATTTAAACCAGCTCTAATCCATTTTCCTCTGTGAATCTTTACTTTTTTTTTCCTTTCCTAATAATATGCCTTCCCACACTCGTCATTATGCCATGCAAGATCTCACAGCTCCTTTTTTTTTTAACATATGGTCTCTTTGCTGCCTACTCCTTCTCTAGAACTACATTTGGAACTGATGCATAAATATATCCTGTTTTTCTCAGCTAGAAAAGTCACCCTGCTCAATAATCTACCTTATTAACACCTTTACATTTGTTGGTGCAATTGAATGCAGATTTAACATTTTCATTTCAAATCAGAGAGAGGTTGGAGGTATTTTAATTTCCTCGCCAAATGCCATAATGCCATGATGATCTTAATGCTTGTGTATTCAGAAGTCAGATGTAGATTGCAATACTTAATATTGGTTGCAGCCCTATTTAAATCCTTCCTTAACATTTTAGAAGCTAACAAAATTGAAAAATAAAATGAGATGGACAGAGCAAATCAGAAATGTGTTGCCACATTGTGTGGTTATGCAATAAATTGAAAGTGATTTAAAAATAAAGCTACAGTAAAATACCAAAAAGGGAGAAGAAGTCTTTGTAGCACCTGCATTTATGTATTTTAGTTATAGAGCTCTGACTAATGACTATGATAACATTTCACCATAAATATTTGTTAAAATAAGTAGTTTAGTTGGTGAAATGCAGATGAACGTCTCATTAAATTAACTTATAACAAAAGCCTGTGTAGGACCTGGTTTAAAAATGTGTCTATTAAAAACAAACAAACAAACCCCAACACAACAAAAGAAAAAAATCAAAACCAGACAAAACAAAGAAACAAACAAACCCCCCCAGAACAGCTCATCATTAAAGATAACAAACATGCAATACAGGGAGATCACTTTTTTCACAAATAAGCATTGGTACCTTCCAATGCAAACTAGTTTCTTCCCAGTGAAATTTTATATCACTGCATTCCAGGTTATGAATCTGGTGGTATGATCAGGTCTATGATCAGTAGGAGCATTTGAACAGAATTACAGAATGGTAGGGGTTGGAAGGCACCTCTTGAGATCAAGCAGGATATTGTCACCCATGTTTTCCAGCAAGTCAGCCTCTAACTTCCTCCCCAGGTGCAAGACTCTACACTTGACCTTGTTGTACTTCATCAAGTTCACCTCTGCACAACTCTCCAGCCTGTCCAAGGCTTCCAGTGTGTCAGCCACTCCTCTCAGTTTGGTATCATTAGAAAATGTTGAGAGAATAATCTATTCCTTCATCCAGGTTGTTGAAGGTGCTAAACAAAGCAGGACCTTGTATAGACCTTTGGGGAACACCACTACCCACAGGCTCTCCAACTAGATCCTGAACCATTGATCCCAGTCCTCTGTGCTCTGTCATTCACCCTGTTCTCAATCCACCTCACTGTCCTGTCATCTAAGCCACAGTGATGAGACACTGGTACAGGTTTCCCATGGGGGTTGTGGATGCCCCCTTTCTCCCTGGGTGTGTTCAAGGCCATATTGGACAAGGGCCTGTGCAACTTAGTCTAGTGGAAATTGTCCCTGCTCAAGGCCAGTGAGGGACGGGGTGGAACTAGAAGATCTTTGAGGTCCCTTTCTACACAAACCATTCTGTGATTCTGTGATTTGTGTATTTTCTGTATTATCAGGCATATCCAACTTAAATACACAGGTCATTACCCTTTGCTAATGGTAGCTCTCCTTTTTCGACAGGCCGTTCTGTTACTGTGCAAAAACTACTTCACTGAACTTTCTATACTACAAGTTAATCCTTTGTGTGTGTGTTTTTTTTTTCCCCCAGAAAGTTGCCCTTAACACAACACATAGGGTCAGTGTCACCACCTAAACCTATACTATCTTTCTCCAGACTTAAAACATCAGCCTAAAAATCCTCATCTATTCTGTTTCAGAATCCTGCAGTTGGTAAATAATTGATAGAGCCATTAGCAAAGGCTCTTAGCTTCTTAGGACATATCTGAAATAGCAGAAGCTGCCATTGCACTAATAGTAAAGCTATTCAGCAGGCTAGCAGACAATATTTTTTCTTAAGGATTTTATATTTCTCTTACACTTTCACCTCCTGGGTTTCACAGATGTACTGTTCTGTTAGCAAGTAGACTCTGCACACTGAGCAAGAAAAAGAGCCTGCATCTGGTAAGTCCACTAATCAAAGTAAGACAGCAATGGGTGATAGTACTGAGTGCCTTTCTTCTGAGAGGAACAGAGGCACCCATTTGCTGTCATGATCTGAAATGTAGAAAGGAGTGCTGCTTACCAGGGACTTGCATGAAGAATGTAAGAGAGGTTATCAGACCTGTACATCCCACTAACTGTTGTCCCTTGCTGCTATTTCACATGGGCAGCAACAACACACCTGTGAGCAATTTAAAGAGCACCAAGAGGGACTACAAAGCATTGGGAGATGCAGTGAAGGATTCCAGAGCACAACTAGTCTGTTCAGCAATATTCCCAGTTAAGAGGATGGGAATTGAAAGGGCTGATAGAATTGGGAATATCATTAAATGGTTGAGGAAGTGGGGTCATGGACAGCACTTTGGCTGTTTAAGCCATGGGACTTACTTTCAGAAATCTGGTTATATAGGGGCTGATGGAGTACATCTTTCAGAGAAAGGGAAGAATGTCTTTTGCCATAAGCTTTCCTATCTAGTGAAAAGGGCTTTTAACTAGAGGTGCTGGGAGAAGAGATCTTCAATTCATCCCATATAAAGGGGATGAATGATACTAATAGGTACCTGGGCCTGTTGTTGGACTGCAGGGTGGGAAGAAAGCACCTGAAGTGCAGGATAAGGGAACCTTACCTGGTAAATCGGTGTTGCAGTTTGGGCTGGGTGCCCTCTGCTACATGAGGTGCTTCCTGTGTCTGGAGGTCCAGCCCAGTGGGTGGACACAGGAAACTAGGTATTTCTACCATAATTCTCTGCACCACTATAAGATCCAGCGCGAGGTCTGGCACCTTCTCTTTCTTCCTCGCTGTCACCTGGTAACTGGGGGAGATGTTGTCTCCCGGCCATGGGCCTGGCTAGGCCCAAGGCCATGGGGGGATGGGCAGTCTCAGATCTGGCCAGCTGAAACTAGCCTAGCAGTGGAGAGGGGGGAAGAAGGAGCCCTGGGGGTCTTGGATGTACCCCCAGGTGGGGATGGGATCTTCCTGGGTATGTTTTGGGATTTTCTTTTGTCACTGCTTCTGGCTCTCTGTAAACATTCACTGCTTTTTCATTTAAACTTTCCATCACTTTTGCAATCCGTTTGTCTGAGTTGTTATTTTTGCCTGTGGTGGGGAGGGGGGCTGCCTCAACCCACTACCATCGGCTTCAACGAACCCAAACTCAAATGCCTCTACAGTAACACACAGAACATGGGAAATAAACAAGAAGAGCTACAGCTATGTGCGTGCCTGCAGGACTATGATTTCATTGGCATTACTGAGACTTGGTGGGATGGTTCTCTCAACTGCAGCATAGGATTAGATGGATGTAAGCTCTTCCGGAAAGAAGAACAAAGGAGAAGGGGAGGGGAATTTGCCCTCTATATCAAGGACCAACTGAAGTCCCTGGAGCTCCATTTGTAGACAGATGAAAAGCTGGCAGCCTATAGGAGAGGATTAAATGGAAGGCAAGGGAGCGAGACATCATAGTGGGGGTCTGCTACAGGCCACCTGACCACCACATGAGTATATAAGCCCCTCTATAAACAGCAGCAGCTTTGCATTCACAAACTGTGGTCCTCATAAGAGATTTTAGCCACCTGGTTATCTGTTGGAAGGACAATACATCAGGTCACCAGCAATCTAAGAGGTTCCTGGATTGCATTGATGGTAATTTCCACCTTCAGGAACCCACAAGAAAAGGTGTTATGCTGAACCTTATCCTCACCAGCAAGGAAGGCTTGATGAATGATGTGAAACTTAAGGGCAGCCTTGGCTGCAGCAACCATGAAATGAGAGAGTTTAAGATAGATAGATTAGGTAGATTAGATCTATCTAATGATGAGACATCTAATCTATCTAATCTATCTAATGAAATGAGAGAGTTTAAGATCCTCAAGTAGGGTGCAAAACAGGCTCACTACTCTGGATTTCAAGTGAGCAGACTTCATCTTCTTCAGGGATCTACTTTACAGGATGTTGTGGGATAAAGCCATGGAGGGAACAGGTGCCCAAGAGAGCTGGTTAATATTCAAGCGCCATCTCTTCTAAGCCCAGGAGCAGTGCATCCTAAGAAGGAATAAGGCAAGCAAGAGTGCCAGAAGGCCAGGATGATGAACAAAGTTCTCCTGGACTTACTTGGGCAAAGAAAGGGAGGTTTATAAGCAGTGGAAGCAAGAACGGGCCACATGGAAGGACTACAAAGAACTTGTTCTAGAGGCCAGGGATCAGGTTAGGAAATTGAAAGTACAGATAGAATTAAACTTGTCTAGGGGACATAAAAGGGAATAAGAAGTATTTCTTCAGGTACATCAGTGACAAAATGAAAGCTAGAGAAGTTGTGGGGCCTCTCCAAAGGAAACTGAGACTTGGTCATGTGGGATACAGAGAAGGCTGATGTGCTCAATGACTAGTTTGCCTCAGTCTTCACTGACAAAGGCTCTAGCTGCACCACCCAAGCCACAGAAAACAAAGGTAGGGAGTGGGAAAATGAAACCCCACACACTAGGTCAGAGACCAAGGGCCTTTTGTGATGGAGTTACAACATCAGTGGATAAGGAAAAAGCAACTGATGTCATCTACCTGGACTTGGGTTGGGTAAACTGACACTGTCCTGCATGGAACATGGTCAACAAATTGGAAAAACATGGACCTGAGGGGTGGTGTCCTTCAGGGGTTGGTACTGGAACCAGTGCTGTTTAGCATGTTTGTCAGTAACACAGAGAATGGCATTGAATACATCCTTAGCAAATTTCCAGGTGATACCAATCTGTGTGGTACAGCCAACACTGGATGGAAGGGATGCTATCCAGAGGGACTTGAACAAGCTTGAGAGGTGGGCCCAAGCCAACCTCATGAAGTTCAGCAAAGCCAAATGCAAGGCCTAACACCTGGGTTGGGGCAATCCCAAACACAATGTAAACTGGGCAAGGAGTGGCTTGAGAGCAGTCTTAAGGAGAAGAAATTGGGGGTGTCAGTTGATGAAAAACACATCATGAGTCAACAACATGCACTTGTATCCCAGAAAGACCAACCATATCCTGGGCTGCATCAAAAGAAATGTGACCAGCAAGACAAAGAAGGGGATTCACCCCCTCTACTCTGTTCTTGTGAGACCCCATCCAGAGCACTCTGTCCAACTCTGGCACTCCCAGCATAGAAAGGACATTGAACTACTGGAGCAGGTCTGGAGAAGGGCCACAAAGATGGTCTGAGGGCTGGAGCACCTCACCTATGGGGACAGGCTGCAAGAGTTGGGGCTGTTCAGCCTGCAGAAGAGAGGGCTACGGAGAGACATTGTAGTGACCTTCCAGTATCTGAAAGGGGCCTACAAGAAAGCTGGTTGTAATGGACAAGAAGGAATGGATTGAAGCTTGAAAATTTAGACTGAATATTAGAAAGAAATTCTTTCCAGTGAGAGTGGTGAGACACTAGAACAGGTTGCCCATGGAGGTTGTGGATATCCCCTCCCTGGTGGTGTCCAAGGCCAGGTTGGATGAGGCCTTGCACAGCCTGGTCTAGTGTCTATTATGTTGGGGAAGTAGGAGTTGGACGATCTTTAAGGTTGCTTTCAAATTCCAACCACTCTATGAATCTATGATTCTATGACGTATACATCCCAAAGTCAGTAATTCTGAAAATAATATTCCTGATATACATAACTGGTCTAACAACCATAATTACTGAATACTTGCTGACAAAATTTGTATTTTTTAAAGGCATTCATATGTCCTATTTCTATTGTATTTCCCTCCAGAAGCAGTCTAACCCTAGGGCTAGAAAACAGAGGGACAGTCATCTTTTTCAAGTGAGTCAGTACTGAAGATCTTAATAAATAACCAATGAATACCTAAAACAAATCCATCTGCCCTTCACATTTGTATGCATAAGCTCAGTGTTCTTGAAAATATCTTTGTAATCATAACTTTTTAATCCTCCTAAGAATTGTATCAAGGACATTATGAAAATTTTATTTCAGAGATGCTAACCACTATTTCTAATTTCTGTGTCAGGAAGAAATTCCACTGAGTGAAAATATACAACTTAAATATAAAACACTTCTGTTATCATTAACAAAATGTCACACTGAACTCTGAATGTGCATCTAGCTACCTGTGCTAATGAGCTGGAAGAAGTTAGTATTTTTCCACAGTGTGCTGCATTTTCAGGATGCTGAGGGGTCATGCAGAGTTCGCATGTTCTACATATAGTGTAGGAAATTGATATACTTCTGCAAAAAATAGAATTTTTTAATAACTGATATCGCTCTGTCAAAGGTCAGATATCCAGTTAATATTTCTTCTGCCATTCTATTTTTGAAGACAGCAGCAAATGTAATAGATGTGTTTGCTAGACCCCCTCTTACGACCTCATCAAATGCCCCTGTGATACACACTTGTGAACACAAATGAAGATGACATTCTACAATATTAATATAAAAGAGAGAAGGAACTGTTATGATGATGTTCAATGCCAGTGTACACAGGAAAATGAGTGCCTATTTCTTGCAAATAACCTAGCCAAAGCAGTGGTGGGAACAAACACAGATATATGACCAAGTGTGGTAGTTTTAGGCTAGGCCTTTAAAATTTTCTTCAGATCTTGAACAGAAAAGAAGTAAAATGCAAATTGGATGTAAAAAGTAAAACAAAGATAATTCTAAACACTCCTGTTGGAGAGATATCTATCATAAGATTGCTTGTACCGAAACAGTTTTCATCTTCTCACTTCTTCGCTCTGGAGAGATACTAACTTGCTTCTGCTTGACCTTGGCTGCATTATTTAGTTTAAGTCTAGCAGCAACTTTCTCTGCTCCTTTCTCCCTTTTGTACAGGGGGGTCTGTGTAGGCAGGGAAGGAGAAAGTAGTAGCTTTCCTTGGTCTCTGACCAAGGGGAGGTTTGTGCTGTTTATTTGTTGTGAATATCTGTAAATATTGTAAATACTGTATATTTTGTACATATTCATTGCATTCCATTGTAGATTGTAGTTTGCTTGTAAGTACAGCTTTCATTTGCTTCCAACTGGGCTGGGCTGACAAAGTTAATGTTGGGGGGGGGGAAATTTCAACCAACCACAGCAGGACAGCAAAAGAGAAGACAGGAAACATAGTGGCTTATTTCTCCAGTGAACTTGGTTAAACGTCATTAGCAAACGTCATTAGCTTAACTGTATTAAGCCAGTTAGTTACCTGCAGGTTTCTTTTCTGCTGTTGTACTTGAAACTTGAACTAAAGTTGTTGGCTTCCATTTAGAGAAACAACTCCCCACTCTTATGGGAATAAATCAAATAAAACATTGGCATTGGTGTGGGGATGAGTACCTACATTTTTATTACTTATCCTAAGAAACACCACTTTAAGCCTATACATTTTCTTTACAGTATTAAAAGTTAAGGAGGAGATTAAGACCCTATCCCAAGCTATCACCAAACTGTCTTTTCTTTAATGCTGAGCCTGCATCTCATACATCAGGAGGCCCACAGAGTAGACACTCATCCACTTTTTAATCAATGTTTACATCTCCTGGCAGTCCACACACATCATATATCACCTCACAGCTGAGAGTTTCTCATCTTGCTTAATCAGGGAAGTCGGGAACAATTTCCTGAAGGACTTTGCTAAGATTCCCTGTTGAGATCCTGTCACACCCATCTACCCATCCTGCTCACAAGAGTCTTTTGAAGGGTTGCTTTACAAAAGCCATCTCCAAGTTAAGAGCACTCCCTTGTGCTCTGCAAAACAGAGTGAATTTGAAAGTGGCTGTTTGCAAAAAGCAGTTGGGATAACAACTATGCTACAAGCAATTCCTGATGGTGAAGGTGTTCGTCACCTGGAATATTCCACTATAGCAGCTACTAGAGTTACTGTGCTAATCCCATATGAATGCCACATCTTGTTGAGGCTGTGACATCTGTTCTTGATGTCTCATCAGAAGAGAGGTAGGAGCCACACACAGAGATGACTATAGCCTCTAAAATCAGAGCTGAAATCTGGTATTACTGAAAGAGAGTTGCCATGTCAAAGTGACTCTTTACTCAAATGTCATCCAAGGAGAAATAACAAAGGCCAAAACTGGAACTCAGAATGTGAGTTTTCAATGTATGAGCAATGCAAGACACAAGGAACACAAGGAACTGTGAACCAACAGAGGAGACTGTCAGTAAGACAAGTTAGAATCTCTCTTCTTTTAAGTTTCTGGTCTCCAGTCTTCCACACCAGTGTGCTCCAAGATGAATTCCAAACTTACTGTTGGGAATCTCTTCCTCCAGAGGGGCACTGTGAATTAGTCAGTGCTAGGAGCACCTCTCTTCACACCATGTTTAGTACTGTTCCTGGAGGCCATGAGTCACTGCACTGTTTTGGTGGGTTGCAACACTGGTTTCTCCCTATTTAAGATATCATTAACTGAAAAAAACCAAACAAACCCGAACAAACAAAACCAAACAAAAAGCTACATAAAATATGAATAATGATAGAAATTTAACCTCTGCAAGATTTGTGGTCAGACTCAGAGCAGGCAGAAATTAATATGGAAAATCTCACTGTATGAGTCTCATCATGCACAAATGAAAGCTGAATTAGACAAACACTTCCAAATTGTCTGTGCTACAATGCTGGTGATGTTAACACAATGCCTCCCTGGAAATGTTACTCTGAAATATTGTATGCTCAGATAACCCTGGAACGGTCTAATCCAACACAAATCTCTCACACCCAGGGAGCAGTGACAGAACTCTTCCCAGCACTCCTTGTCCCTCCTACATCTGGAATTAGCTGTCATCTTCTCTGCTTACCTTTGTTACTGTCAAATTCCTCCTGACTGTTTACTCTAACACTCCCACAGTTCCTAATAAAATTTGCTTTCTTAATATAAAGGCAAGATAATCTTCTTCTTGTTTTTGTTTTGTACTTTTTTATACCTACCTGAACTGTCTGTAACTGATAAAACTTTTCACAGTTGGAAATAAATTATCTTCCACTTAGTCTTGTTTTCCTCTTTGGTGGGTTTTATTTGTAAGGTTAAAAAAAGCCAACAATCAGTAACACTGCCAAAAAACTCCCAAAACTTTGGTAAAGGCACACAAAACTATTTATTGTCTCACTTTATCTGGTTTTACATACTGCAAGATTCTATAAAATAATCTCATATTCTACTTTTTGTTGCTGAATGAATGACTTCATTTGCAATGACCCCTTGCTTGCATTCCACACCCCAATTTTATTATCCTAATGTGAGGTAGGCACGGTGATAGGAAAATTATTCTGAATTGTTTTCTTTCCATTCACACATACAGATGTGAAAATGGACATAAAGAATTCCATGGAACAGCAAGGATATTTGTTGAGCCATTTCTAAGGGCTGAATTGTTGCAATTATCTAACATGGTGCAGAAAAGACCTGCCCCTCCTCCACAGGCTATAATAGGGATGCTGTACTCATGGTGTGTATATAAGCACTTGTTTAAACAGTCTCGGTGCAATGCTTTCACCACAGGCTGTCATCAGCTATGCTTCATGCAGCAAGACAGAAAGCACAGAAGACACTGAGTGCCAAGGAATGAAGACCCCACTGCAAATCAGAGGTTGGGAGAAATAAGCATTCCTGATAGCTACCACACTGGTGATAGGCGGAGGGCAGCTGGGCAGCAGCATCCCCAAAGCAGCATGTCGTGGGCACACCGGTACATGTGAAACGTTTGAAATGCACTGAGAAAGGGACCGCTTGCCACCAGACATGTAATCTGATGCCAGCTTCAGCACTCAGCTTTCCTGCCAAAACATGAATTGTGCCAAAACGCCACAGATACAATTCTGTCCCCAGTTGTTTCTCAGAGCACTGCGCTTCCAAATTAGACTGATGTAACCCAAAGCCTTATCTCTGCACTAAAGCACCAGGGCTGACAGGAGAAACTAGAAAGCCCTGGGCTATTAGATCTAATTGAAGACACTTGAATATTCGGTTCTAAAGTACTCAAGGGAGTACTCTCTCTCTCTACTCGCTCTCACATCAGCATAGTACAAAGAATGTCTATTAATTGTGGTAATACTTCTAATCTACTGATAGTTTTTTTTCTTAAAACAATACATTTATAGGAGCATTTTAATTTTAACTTTTTTTAACTATAGGAGCATTTTAACTTCTACTTTGTGCCAAAAAGAAAATTTTTAATGGCCCCAACCAAATATGGAAAAATATGAATTCTGAGAAGCTTACTTTTTGGAATTTGGGAACGTGTGTTGGATTTGGCTTAGACAGAGTTATTTTTCTTCACATAGCTGCTGTGGGGCTATGTTTTGGATTTCTGTCGGAAACAATGTTGTTAATAGAGGGATGTTTTCCTTATGTCTGTGTAGTGCTTCCAGAACCAGGACCTTTTCTGCTCCTCACACCATCCCACTAGCAAGTGGGTTAGGAGTACACCAGAAGCCGAAAGCAGACACAGAAGGAATAGCTGGCCCCAAATGAAAAAAAAAGATATGCAGTATCATATGACATCATACTCAGCCCAATAAGCTGGAGGAAGAATAAAAGGGAGACATTTGGGTTTGTCTTCCCAAATAATGGTTACACGTGGTGGAGCCCTGCATTCCCGGAGACAGCTGAAAGCCTGCATGCCAGTACAAAATGGTGAATCAATCCCTTGTTTCACATTTCTTGTGTACATGACTTTTGCTTTACCTGTTAAACTGTCTTTATCTCAACCCATGGATTTTCTTACTTTTGCCCTTCCAATTCTCCCCCCACATCCCATTGAGGGTGAGTGAGCAAGTGACTGTGTGGGGCTCGTTGCTGGCAATAGTTACACAGAGCATCAAACCATTTTCAATCCATTGTCATTCTTGATTTCCTGTTTACTGACATGTTCAAGTCAGCCTATCATCAGCACATCATTTATTTCTACTGGTAACTCAAATTTTGCTTTAGTTTTCTTCACTCAGTGTATCACTACACAGTTCAGATAAAGTTTGTATTATGGAAGAGGTTTTGACCTGGACAGACCAGATGGTCTGAGGGCTGGAGTTCTTCCCCTGTGGGGTCAGGCTGCAAGAGTTGGGGCTGTTCATCCTGCAGAAGAGAGGGCTACAGAGAGACCTTGTAATGACCTTCCAGTATCTGAAAGGGGCCTACAAGAAAGCTGGGGAGAGAGTTTTTACAAGGGCTTGTTGTAATGGACAAGAGGGAATGGACTGAAGCTTGAGAAGCGTAAATTTAGACTGAATATTAGAAAGAAATTCTTTCCAGTGAGAGTGGTGAGACACTGGAACAGGTTGCCCATGCGGGTTGTGGATGTCCCCTCCCTGGTGGTGTTCAAGGCCATGTTGAATGAGGCCTTGCACAGCCTGGTCTAGTGGAAGGTGTCCCTGCCTATTATGCTGGGGGGAGTAGGAGCAAGGTAATATTTAAAGACCCTTTCTACCCAAAGCCGTGAATAGTTTCCCTTTTTTGCAATGGAAAACAAAATATTTCAGGAACTGAGTATTTCACTGGAGAAATTTTTAATTTTATGAGCAAGCATTTTTCCCTCTGTTAAACACTGTGACAAAAAGAAATATGCTCACCTCTGTCTTCACCATGAGCTGTGTCTGTTCATGGTCAGATGAAAATTGTCCCTGTGCCTATATCCCACCCTACATCAATGATGACATGAGGAGGAGTGTGAACACACTTCCAGCCTTCTGCAGTCTATAACAAGTAGGGATCTTTCACTTGTACCTTAGTCCCTGGAAGCCTATCCAGCCTTGTTATATCAATCCTGTGGCATCTGCCAATTCATCCTTGAGAATAATTCAAAGATTTGTATCCAGTTCATCATCAGATCCTACTCTTCCACAAGACTGCTGGTAGCCTCTGAAGCATAAAAACTGATTAACTACAAAAAAAACAGTATGTCTTAAAGTCACAGAAGTGCTTAATGATTTCTGAAGTCTATTTTGTCTGTCCTTTTGCAGGTTAACTTGTGCACATGTCCTTCAGATAGATTTATTTCCAACAGGTTGTCTCATTGACTAAGAAATTCAACAAAGTATTACATATGACATAAGAAACAAAATAGATTCTTGACAATATATTTCTTGCTTGTGTTACAAGACATTTGAGTTCACATTGGGCATCAACTCAGAAATTCATGGTCCTGTATCTCAGTTATGTGCATGGAGTAAGAGTACCTGCTTCAGGCTGAAGGTGACAAAATGGGCGGTTTAATTTCTGAAATCACAGTTATTTTAACACCAAAAGCTGCAGTTTCCTGTAACAGTGTTACTGTAATAGTATATGTGGTAATCAGGACCGTGGCATATTGAACACATCTCATCAAAAAGCCAATTCAGTAATTACCTCTCAAAATGGTCCTTTCACCTTCTGCAAATTCAGTTTTGGTGCTTCCCCCTTCCTTTCCCTTCTGGTGTGGTTTTTAGTTTGTTTATTTGTGGGGGTTTTGGTGATTTTATTTTGTTGTTTGGGTTTTGCTGGGTTGGGGTTTTTTGTGGGTTTGGTAGAGTTTTGGTTAGTTGGGTTTTTTTTTTTTTTGGGCTTTTTGTGTTTTTTGTTGTTGTTGTCTTTGGTGTTTGGTTTTGAGGTTATTTTTTATGCAGCTGAGGGCTTTCAAATCCTCTTGCAAAGAGATACAAACCTATGACCAGTGATCTTGTGCAGAATGGCATTAAACCTTCATGGATATTTATGCATTCTTTGTCTCTTCTTCTGGAACATTTCTGTGAGTAATCTAATGTTAAAGCCCAAAGGAGTACCCTAACTGCAAGACTTATTTCTCTAATCATAAATTCTATGTTGGAAGAGAAATGCTTCTCCTCCCTCAAACAAAACAGTGGTTCACACCGGTTAATTCTTTGTATATGCAAGATCAGTATTTCCAGACAAATTATATTTTTAGTAAAAAGTTAGTCACCAGTTTTAACTACTGAATCTGATTAGCAGTTAGAGATAACATGAAAACACTGACCAACTTCCTTGTCCCTGAGTCAATGCAAAGGCCAGAAATAGAATAAGGGAACCTTCAGCAGTACCCAGCCTACCAGTGGCATCTCAAACATCAGACTGAAAAGCAGCTGGAATCAATGATGTTGCCAGGCAGTGCTCATGGGCAGTTACCACACAATGGCATCTGCAACTGTGCAGGAAATATTGTCATTGTCTAAAATCCTGCCACATGGCAACATCCAGCAAGTGTTGACTTACTACACCACACACTGTACACCAGAGTGGCACTACCAACGTGAAAGATAAAAACGGGAATGTATTTGTTACTACCTGAAGTCTAAAGGCAACAAATGCTGTTGCTAAAATGTTTGTTCGTAGCAACTAAACCCAAAGATTACTTCTAATCAATAAATCATTTTAGACTGTAGATTTTGACAATTTTGCATGTGGTGCTCATAAATAATAGGGAGCAAGACTGAGATATTAATCACAAAAGCTCCTTAAACCATAAAAAAACCCCACACAATAAAGTTGGCAAATGTTTGAGGGTGACTAAATGATGACTTAATTTGTGATTATCAAGCTCTAGGCTGTGACTCATGCTATAAAAACTTTTTTGTTGATTTTTTTTTTCAGCCTGTATAAATATGCAAATGTGTTTGGTATTTTGTTTATTTTTGTAAATGCTAAGGGCAGTATTTTGATCTGGTGTAAATCTGCTGTAGCAACATCAGATTTAGCCATTCCAGATAATGTAGGAGAAGTTAGTCCCACATACATCTATCCACTGTGTGGGGAATAGGAACTTCTGAGGTGACTCAGAAATGTAAAGTTCTACACAGAAATGAGAGCATGAGCTTAAAAGGTGTTTCAAGCTGTATTTCTGGGTCTGCTCAGTCCTTAGATCAAGCAAAATAACTCTTTAAAATTTATTTATTTGTCTTTTTGACTTGTACATGTATCCATGAATTCTCTTGAGCCTAAAATAATTCCATGAAAGTGGTTATGTAAAAATAGCAACACTGCAGCTCTGCCAGTGTATTTCTTAGATGCATTTCATCTCTCTGCAGCCTTATGAGCAAAAGAAATGTGTCCTTCTGAAAAGCCAGAAACTTTCCAGGAGGGTGGACTATTATCTTCTGTTTCAAATACAATTAAAACAAGGAGATTTAATTGCCTGTACATATGCTGACTGTAAAATACTGATCTTTAATGCTAAGGTAGGAAAAAAATCAGCTGTTTGAATTTCAGATCCTTGATTTTCAGCATTTTCAGCTAGGGGGAAAAAATCTACTCACAGGGTAGGAATATTTACTCTAAAATTAATGAAGTAATCCTCAGTTCAGCCTTTCAGATTCATGTATCATCATGTATATAAATGCATTTAAAATCATTACAGACTTCAAAGCTCACACCTCATTTCGAAAGTCCTGATACCCACACAGAATTTTAGAATCATAGAATGTTAGGGGTTGGGAAGTGCCTCTGGAGACCATTTGGGAGTTGGTTCCCTGCTTCCAGCAAGGATGAGGGAAAGGTTGCACAATGGCATGGAAGGCCAATGGCATCTTGACATGTATCAGGAGTAGTGTGGCCAGCAGGACTAGGAATGTAATTCTGCCCCTGTATTTGGCACTGGAAAGGTCTCACCTCAAGTACTGTGTGCAATTCTGGGCCCTTCACTTCAGGAAAGATACTGAGGCACTGGAGTGGGTCCAGGGGAGAGTGACAAGACTGGTGAAGGGACTGGAGGGAAAGTCTTATGAGAAGAGGCTGAGGGACCTGGGTTTGTTTTGCTTGGAGGAGACTAAGGAGTGACCTTATCACACTCTACAACTACCTGAATGGAAGTTGTAGTAAGGTGGGGATTGGGCTCTTCTCCCAGGCAACTTGTGACAAGATGAGAGGGCATGGCCTTGAGCTGTGCCATGGGAGGCTTAGGTTGGAGGTCAGAAAGCATTTCCTCATAGAAAGGGACCACTTCCTCATGGAGTGGACTGCCCAGGGAGGTGGTGTAGTTGGTGCAGTTGCTGTCCCTGAGGATGCTTAAGGAAAGATTGGATGTGCCACTTAGTGAAATGGACTAGTCAAAGTGGTGGTGTTAGGCTACAGGCTGGACTTGATGATCTCAGAAGTCTATTCCAGCCTCAGTAATTCTGTGATCCTGTATCATTTACCTGGACATTAGTAAAGCCTCTGACACTGGCTTCCGCAGCATCCTCCAGGAGAAACTGGCTGCTCATGGCTTGGATGTCTGGACTCTTTGATGGGTTAAGAACTGGCCAGATGGTCAGATCCAAACAGTGGTGGTAAATGGAATTAAATCCAATTGGGGGCCAGTCACTAGTGGTGTTCCCCAGGGCTCAGTTTGGGGGCCAGGTCTTGTTTAATCTCTTTATCAATTATCTGGGTAAGGGGATTGAATTCACCTTCAATAAGTTTACAGATGACACTAAATTGGATGGGAATGTTCACAGAATCACCAAAGCACAGAAAGTTAGGAGTTGAAAGGGGAACTCAAAAGATCAGCTAGTCCCACCCTGCTGCAAAAGCAGCACTGCTTAGGGCAGGCCTCACAGGAATGCATCCAGGCAGGTTTTGAGAATCTCCAGAGACTCCACAACCTCTCACGGCAGCCTGTTCCAGTGCCCCATCACCCTCACAGGAAATAAGTTTCTCCTCATGTTGAAGTGGAGCTTATACCCATTGCTCCTTGTCCTATTACTGGACACCACCAAAAAGAGACTGTCACCTTGACACACACCCTTCATATATGTATAGACATTAGTAAGATCTTCTCTCTGCATTCTCAAGACTAAACAGCTCAAATTCTCAGTCTTTCTCCATAGGAACGATGTTCAAGTCTGTTAATCATCCCTGTAGCTCTCCATTGGACTGTCTTTAAGGTAGGAAGAGAAAAAACAAGACCGGTCTTAAAATTGAGGGAAGCTCACCAAAGCTACTCCAGGCTGTGCCATCATTAATCCTGCACCCTGAGGAGAGGTCCAGGGGCTGGGACACAGTTGAGCATTGTTAAGCAGCCAGCAAGTTCAGGGAGTGTGAGAGGCAGAGGAGTGCCTACACAGGTCCCTGTGGAAGGGGGATAAAAGCACCTGCATAGCAAACACAACTCTGCTGTCCCCATGTTACAAACCCATTTATGGCTCAGCCTGGTGAACCAGCTCAAAAAGATGTACCTACTGTAATTCACTTATCTAAACTATTTAATCCAATTAATTTACTCATCTGAGGAGAAAAGACTAGATAGCTTAGATACCTGCAAGGACTTAACAGCTCTGCAGAATTAATGAACAGTCTGAACTAGAGCTGTCTCCAGTGAGAATTGTTTCTTCTGTCATGAAATATATAAATATTAATTGCACTAGATGTTCAAACTCTGGTGTTTTTTTTTGTGTGGTTTTTTTTTTTTTTTTGTTTGTTTGGTTGGTTGGTTGGTTTGGTTTGTTGTTGGAGTTTGGGGTTTGGTTTTATTTTATTCATTTTCTTTCTAAATCTCCTAGCCATGAGGCTCCACAAAGCTTCCCTTTCCCCTGTGAGTCTTTAATTATTTTGCAGAAAATAGAAGACCTTCATTACCTTTCTTATTCTTATTACTGAAATTAATTATCAGGAAGACAAGGAAAGGGATTAAGTTTTCCCCAAAGGAAAAATGTGAAATTAATGAAATATAAACCGCAACAGATACTAATTTTAAATGTTAGAATTTGTACCCATTTTAAGGTAAAGTGTTTTTTCTGATTTCAGCAGGGTACCTCTGAGTTCAGGTGTTTTAGGAATGTGAACAGAATTGTTACTTAATGACACAGGACCAGAATCTGGACTTAGCCTTGTAGTTAAGTGAAAGGCTCTTACCAGAGGTACAGTGGGAGAGTGTCTCAACCAGAATTTTATGGCTTCTTTAAGGGTTTTCTCTGTGCTTATTTTGAAACAGCGACATGAAGTGTCAGCACAACACAACGGGGGCTTAAGAGAACAAAACAAGGACAGTCTGTGACTATCTATAAGCTCAGAGAGATGGGCCTGCCAAGGTATTTTACAAAGGAGTAGCTATATTTTTCCATTTTGCAAGATATTATAACTGAGTATTCTCATGCCGTTAACATTGTATTGTCAGGAATAATACAATAATAAATATTTATCATGACAATAATTAATGACCTTGTTTTGTGTAACATTTTTCACTTTAAACCTCCTGTGTATGCATGTGTGTACACAGATGTCTTCTAAAAAATTTTATATCAAGATCCTCACTCACATTTTATATCAAGCTCAAAAAAAAAAAAATTGGTTTTGTAAGGTTATCTCATTATTTCAAATTTCAAATTACTTGGATATGATTTCACTTTTTAAGATCACAAACATTATTTTCGTCAGCCAGAATTCCTAAAAAGAATGATTTTGAATAAAAGAGAACACAGGAAGATATAATAATAATAATTCAACTAGGTCATACTACTCAAATCTCTTACCTCTACAGACTTGTCATACACATCCTCTCTCTCTAAACATGTTACAGAGGGATATGAGCAACTGATGAGTTTGGGAGTGAAAATTTCTTAAAGCATTAGCTGGAAAATCTGTATGGATGTCCACTGTTAAAAACAGTACTGCATTTTTCACTCTTGGCTAAGGTATTGAATTTTAACATGGGCACAAGCTGAGTTTCCTTAGAAAAACAAGATGTTGAAACCTTAATAAAGCTACAGATAATAGCATTTTCTTGTTGTGTTTGTGTTGCTGCAAATGGCTGGATTAAACTGCTTTAAACCTCCCTGAATTCAGACCACACAACTTTGTACAGAATCTCTGCCTCTTCACAGAAGCAACAAGAAATGCTCAGTGGCAGTGTTTATGGTTCATTGTACACCACGGGAAGCCAAGAAGAAATCTTGTGTCATTGGAGCACTTGTTATTGAAACACATACAAAGTTATTGAAAGGGAAGAGAATATCCATTGCTGGCACTCATAATGAGACTTTAAAAATAATTCTAAAGGAACATCACCTGCAAGCAAAAAGTAGGGAAGAAAAATCAATTTTTTTAACAAAATAAGCTAAAAACAAAGTAATGAAAATATCTTTAATTGACTTAAAATTCAGGACAGTGAGTAAAATATTGCCATATATGCCAGGAAAGAAGTATCTGATTATGAATTCTTCCAAAGAGATAATTATTGCACTGTTTTTCTGATCCAGAAATGATCCTGTAAGAAACATTTCAGAGGCTTTTTATCTTGAAACTTACCGCTGCATCTGTCCAACACTGCAGGGATTGTTGGTATTCTGAGCTACACCACCCACATTACTGAATGTAAAGGATTGTACCCAAAGCTCAATCCGATTGCCGACTTTCAACTGAGACACTCAACATCAAGAGTGCCAAGTACTTAAACATACAGACAATGCAAAGGGTCTACAGAGATTAGCGCCTGTGCTGGGAAGATTCCTCTCAGGAGATGCAGGGGATGTGATTAGGGGCAGTGGATGGATTCTCAGGTTCCTTCAACTCTTGTTTTCTAATAATCTATGAGATACTGAGAATAACAGGAGTGGAGTCTTTCAGCAGGAGTAACTTGAAATCAGCACAGTTCACTTGTAGAACAGCAACCAATGAAGAAACTGTAGCGTGATGCTAGAAAGGTAATTAAATTGGCTTTTGTATTAGGACCTTAGCAAAAATATGCCAGCATAATTTAGGGCTTCATAGTCTATGGTTCTCTGTATGAGTTTCTTGCATGTGACTTTCCATATTTGCTCCAATTTTTGGCATCATTAAAACTCAAAAGAGATTTTACATAGTCAGGGCCTTCCTCATAGTTTGACTTCATAGAATCAGAGAATAATAGAATGGTCTGGGCCAGACTGGACCTCCAAAGGTCATCTAGTCCAACCTCCCCACAGTCAGCAGGGACATGCCCAACTAGATCAGGTAGCTGAGGGCCCCTTCGAGCCTCACCTTGAATATCTCCAGGGAAGGGGCCTCAACCACCTCCCTGGACAACTTGTTCCAGTGCCCCACCACCCTCATAGTAAAAAACTTGTTCCTAACATCCAATCTAAATCATGATTGCTGTTCCCTTCCAGCTGAAACCTGGGCAATTCCCAAAGAGGTAATAATATCAGTACTTAAAACTTTAAATGCTGCACTGAATCACTACATGCTAGGAATGGATTATCTTATCTTTTCAGGAAATTACCTAATGCCAAATTAATGTTTCTCAGCTATGTTTTCACTTTGTCAGAAAATTAAGGTAACATTTTTACATTTTCTGTTTTAGCCTCTGCTCAAGGATTCGGCCAATGGCCACAGACAAAAAAATTAAATTAAAAATCAAAACAAAACAACCACCCTCCCCAAAAAAACCCAAACCAAAACAAACAAAAAACCCCACCAGAAAAACAGCTGCAAGTTTAAAATGCAAAGACCACAATGGCAAGCAAATCTGGGACTACGCTGAGATTGTTTTGATAAATGATAGTGCAAGATCTTTCCCTTCAGGTATTTGGTGATATTTGTTGATTTTTCTGCTCCTTAAAGTTCATTCAACAAAACATATAGCAACAAGGTTAGCAGCAAAGTAAAACACACTCATGAAAGGCCCACAGACTTCCCTGGCTGCTCCATCAGGGAAGATGAGGCAGGAACTGTGGGAAAGAACAAGGCAGTAAAGCAGCAAGGCAGATCTGCTACTAGTCAGGTGGAACCCAGTAACAGTTTGCGAGCAGCAGCAATCAGGGTTGGGAGCTGGAACATCTACAACATAGCCCAGGCCAGGGCTGGGGATCCTGGGTTGTGTGTGCCCTCAACGTGACACTGAGTTGCCTGGCCAAAACCCTGACACTGCTACAGTGAAGTCACCAAGAAACAAAGAGTAACAAAAAATATAAAGCCCACCCTCCTTAGCAAACAGAAAGCTATCATTTCTCCACTTTGATGTCTTCTTGAAAGGAGGAAAAGATTCTCCAGAAATTTCACAAAGATTGTTGTGCAGCATATTTATGAAGGTCAGACAGATTCAAATGACCACTTGAAAGCAAATAATCTTTCCTGAGGTTTGGGGGGGAAAAAAAAGGCATTAAATACTTTAAAGCTGATTTTCTTTTCTGAGTGTTTCAGCACCACTTCTTCCCAGAGCAGCTGAGAACTGAGCATGTGTAAAATCTCAGGAGTAAAACAAAGTAGGTCCTTTTACATTTTTCATTAAACTCCAGGCCTGTTCAGAGAAGATCTGAGCAAACTTTTTTTTTCCAGCACTTGCCTGAACTGAAATCTTCAATCTTTGAAGTTGGCTTGTTATTTTATCTAACTGAAGTAATATTTATCTCTAATTCTCCTATAAAGTGTGAATACCTGTGAAGACTCATAGAGAGATAAAAGGAGTTGAATGTAGTTATGATTTTTTGGTTTTACTGCAAATGTGTCCCAAATAGAGTTACTGGACTCATCAAAGGGCTTTACAAGGAACTTTTGGTGTGAACACAACAGCAAGACCTTTCTGGTTCCATAAACCCCCAGCAAAGGCCCAATGTACAGAGCCACATGTATAGAGTATTTTCAGATAACAGCAGCTCAGCCTTTTTTTTTCACCACACACACAACTGCACTTGGAAAGTCTAAATTAAGAGGTTTATAGAATTTCAGACTTACTTGATGGCTTTTAAAAAGTCCTGGACTGTTAATACACCATAATAAATCACTCTCACCATGCGTGGCAGGATAAAAAGCACGAGGGAAATTGTAATATGAAACACTAAGGAGGCCTTTAAAAGTAACACTATTTTGAGGACTTTTTCAAGATGATAAAAAATTAAGATATAGACTGAGTTTAATTTTAATTTTATAATCTTATATTATGTTACAAGCTGTAACACAAGTAACACAATTTATGAGGCACATCACATGTGCAGTCTCCTTGCTGTAAGACCTGCTGCTGGTAATTTATAAGATAGGTGAAGCTTCTTTTCTTCCTGAAAAGTCCCATAGACTCATTTGCTACCAAACCACATCTAATCATTTAACAGGCCAAGACCTGGAGAAGCAGCTGTGAAGGGGCTTCAGCAATCAAGCAGCAGCCCACTCTCAGATCCTTTACTTGGGGCAAGGCTGCCCAGTATGTCTTGCTAGACCTGCACATATCTGCATAAGCCAGGCACTGCTGGAAGCAGCAAAATGGATAAGGGTGTTGGGTGCTGCTGGTACAGGCAGGATCTCGCATAGGCTTGCTTTAGCACCATTCACCATCACATCATGCAAGAGCAGAGGGGAGATAAGTCACCATAAGATTGGTGGCCAAACTTTGCTGTGTGATTACAGTTAAACCAAGGAAAAAAAAGGAGACATAAACTTCACGGTAGCTTTGCCAGGCATTTCATGTACCGTTTCTTCTAAGAGGCTTATGACATCCTCTTGGATTTTCCTTAAGGCTTCTTCCTTCTGCTGCCTGTGATAGACCTTTCATTCTTGTTCTATTTTCTGTCTTTGTGCCATCTTAAACCCATTTTATACTGCTTATGCTTTCCCACATCAGCATATCAATAGGTATTTCTAATCCCTTTTATGACTGTAAAGAAACATCTAAATATAACCTGACTGAAATCAGATTCTCAGAGCTAATATTGATTAAATATTGACCAAAGGATTTTTATATTAAAGCACTCATCACACTGAAATCAATGGCATATGCCATATTCCCAGCATTGTGCCAGAATTTTGGGTGCTGCAGAGTGTCCAGGGGCAACAAAGAATATTTGGGGCCATCAAAAGGTGACACATGGTTTGATGAAATCAAGAGTTTCATTTTTAAGAGCACTTCCACTAGACAGTCAGGCATGTGTGATTCCCTGTGTGGATTTATATTCAGCAGAGTCCTGATATATGTGCAGGTAGCAGAGGTGGAGGAGATTGAGTGGGATGGTTCCTCTCCACATTCTGCTCCAGATGCCAAAATATCTTGCTGTGGTTTTCTGCCAGAGCAATGCTTTCCATGAAAGGGAAGGAGGATGCTGAATGGCTTTCAGAACTCTTTAACAAAGAAGGGATGAGAAGAAAACCTTAGGGTATGTCCCTTCAGACACTGAAGCAAAAAACATGCTGAAAAACACCAACATGATGTGATCTGATCTATAAAGACTTTTTTTTTTTTTAATTTGGTGTGCAAATAATCTGATAGGGAAAGAATTACTTGAAGCAGTATGCAACTTTCATGTGCGTTTTCTTCCAAGATTCAGTTTTCCCTTTGAGGGAAGGAAACTTGTCTCTTACTCAAAATAACCAGTAAAGGACATAACATGGTGAAAAGAACATTCCCCAGGTAGATAGAAATCACCAGAATTTCTTGTTAGAATAAAGAGCAAAGAAAATGGAACTTTTCAAGTGCAAAAATGTTTCAGTTCAGTTTCTAATTAGTCCCGTTCAAAGCCATGAGTGAGTTAACCAGATGACAGCCTTATGAGAATCAAGAGCATGCAGTGTTCATTTGATCTCGTCCATAACTCCCACTTGGATTAAAGATGCATTTTTTTGGTCTCATATCTCCTGGCAAGGCAAAAATCTTTCCTGCCTTGTGGCTGTTCTATATTTACTCCACATTCTCCTCACAGTCAGATTGAGATTTCCAGCACATTCATACCACTGTAAAATTGTGTGTGTGTTCTCTTGCAATTCTTTCTCCAAATACTTAGTCAGAGGTAAAAGGCCTCCACTTTCTTCTTTTTTCCATTTGTCTCAGGAGTGACTGCAACCTGCAGTCCTACAACCAGCAGAGCAAGAAGTGGAAGCAATGGGTTGCAAACAGCTCCAGAGCTGGAAGGGTCCAGGCAAAAAAATAATTCTTCTCCCACATGCTGCTGCCTGCACAGACAAAGTCAGGAAATAAGAGATCAGGGGGAAGAACACAGGCTGCAGATCTCTGCCATGGGTTTGGCCCAATATCTTCTCCTGTGGTTCAAACTGCAATTAATATCTGAAGTCCCCATTAAAAATAAAGCTAGTTTTCACATGCACATTGATATTTGTTCCCATACTCTTCTTAATTTTAAAAAGGACCAAACCTCTCACTGATTGTTAGCACTTGGCTGCTCTTACCATGAGTTTGTTAAATTTTGCATGGTAGAGATTTGAGATTTTATAATGTTGTGTATTGGATAAAAATGGTTATGACTGACAACACAACTGACATGAAGTGGAAATGTCACCACATCAAAAGATGTTATTGAAATATCTATAAAAAATCATCAAGACCATCTACCAACTCAAATGAGGAAGTGGAGAAAGCTATATGTAAACAAATACTCAGTTCAGAAGAAAAACATCAGAACTTCACACAGCACAACCTGTAAAAATCATCAGGAGCAACATACATCAGACAGCATTACCAACAGACAATTTCAAGACCTGCAATGAGCTGAGGCAATGCATTATAAGGTTTTTTTTTCCCAGTCCACAGCTCACCACAGGAAGAGGCAGGCAAGCATCATGGGAATTGCCATGGGTGGAATAAATGGAAATGCATAGAGATCAGTAATTTCCCTGCCCTCCCTTAAACATCAGCCAGATTGTTTTGGGCATGATCTCCATCAGGTAAGATATTGCATAAATAGAATAGAATAGAATAGAATAGAATAGAATAGAATAGAATAGAATAGAATAGAATAGAATAGAATAGAACAGAACAGAACAGAACAGGTTGGAAGAGACGTTCAAGATCATCGTGTCTAACCTATCATCCAACACCACCTAATTAACTAAACCACGCAACCAAAGACCCTATCAAGTCTCCTCCTGAACACCTCCAATGACGGCAAATCCACCACCTCCCTGGGCAGCCCATTCCAATGGGCAATCACTCACTCTGCGTAGAACTTGTTCCTAACATCCAGCCTAAACCTCCCCTGGCGCAGCTTGAGACTGTATCCTCTTGTCCTGATGCTGGTTGCCTGGGAGGAGAGACCAACCTCTGCCTGTCTACAACCTCCCTTCAGGTAATTGTAGAGAGCTATATGGTCACCCCTGAGTCTCCTTCTCTCCAGGCTAAGCAATCCCAGCTCCCTCAGCCTCTCCTCATAGGCTTGTGTTCCAAATCCCTCACCAACCTTGTTGCCCTTCTCTGGACACGTTCCAGCAAGTCAACATCCTTCCTAAACTGAGGGGCCCAGAACTGGACACAGGACTCAAGGTGCGGCCTAACCAGTGCAGTGTACAGGTGCAGAATGACCTCCCACCTCACAGGACCACTGCTGCCCAGCCTTTGATCTATAGGATGCACCATCAGCCATGCTGCAACTGCTATAAGTAAAGCAGCATGAGTCACAGAATCACAGAATGCATTGTGTTGGAAATAGCCCTTTAAGGTCATCTTGTCCAGTCCCACTGCAGTGAGCAGGGACAAGTCCAGCCAATTACCTAGCTTTGTCTACAAAAGTAGCAGTGAGGATCATGTTCCCAAATGACAAAAGGAATGCATATACCAAATGCAAACAAATTACAAAGTAAGGATAAAGTTCTGTCTTGTTCAGGCAGATAAGTGCCTCATTTGTCAGGATCTTTTGGGGTGCACCAATCAATTTGCTTTGGGTCTTACCATCTCCTGCATGAAAACATTTTGGAAGGCTATGTCAAGCAAAAGTACACCCTCAATATCTTTGGTATCCTGGCTACTGTGATGACAACAAAGCCTGATAGCCAGCTTTTATTTTCAGGATAGCATAATAGTCAAGTTACTACCTATGGCAGTTTTTATTACGTCTCTTCCATTACCATGAAAGCTGATCTTCTCAGATCATAACACATTATAGACACTTTCTTGAGCCTGGGTGGGCAGATTGCTCAGGTGAGCTCTACAGAATTATTCGTCACCCCACATCTACAAAATAATGCAATCTATAAAGTGGGCTTTACTACATCTTTGGCTGTGCTCATGCTCATACAAAAGTAGAATACACCGTCCAAAAATACCAAAATTCATTCCTTTTCATCTTTTGTAGATATTGTGCAACCAAAAAGACATTTCACCTCCTCTGTTGATACAGTCACTTGGTTCACGTAGCATGAGCAGCCACTATTTTATTTCTGTAACAAATGTGCAGGGGTGTGCAGTGTGCTGAGACATAGCAGCCTGCGACACATAGCTATGATTAGGTCTGCTCTTGGGGCAGAAGGTTCTCCCTTTGCACAGTGGTAGAAAGGGCAGGAGGAGTCCTCAGTTCCAAAGCCAGCATGGTTGCAGGCTCTAAGATATCCACTTCACGAAGGCACTGGAATTAGAGAAGAGACACTCTCATGGCTAAAGTTATATGGTGTTTGTCCTGGATTAACATATCCTGTTCTCACAAGCCCTCTCTACCCCCCTTCCCACACTGACAGTGTTCTTGGGCTAGCTATCTGAATTCCTTTCTGGAGATTTATAAATCACTGGAAATGCCTAAGTAAATGAGGAAACTTACATTCAATTCAGGGAGTCTTGTATTTTTTTCTTAAATATTTAATCATAAACAATACCAAGAAAGCTCCTGAGCCTAAGATAGATCCATTGTTAGCTGGAATGAGAGAGAAAGAAAGAACAAGACTGATCAATAGCTCTTACAGTTGCATTACAGTTTCTAAAAATAACTCTTGTGCTCCACAGTAATTTTTATGAAAGGATGAAGACTAAAACTCACTGATTTTGTAATGTACTTGGTTTTCCAAAACCCTTCCCACAAGATGCTTCTATAGACGATTAGCCATGAAACAACCCAAAATGCTCTTTGCTTTAGATAATGACAATGAGGTTCTCCAAAAGAAGTAATCCTCTGTATGGATCTGAAAGACTGTGGGCACATGGAGGCAGCACTGGAGTGTGGCAAACATACCAGCTTACTGTAAGGTATATTGGCAATAGTTCCCACTGAGGTACAAGCCTCAGCTACGAGACAACACCAGCTGCAGCTGTTACTCCTGTATTTATCTACTTAGATAACAATAGGACTGACCCCCTATGCGCCATTATGCACTAAACTGATGCTTTTAGGAGAGCCTGTTGGAACAACTTCAGCAAATTTCCTCATGAGAAAGGACAGGGTGGTGTTTTTAAATTAATCAGAAATTTTAATCTGGGTTGTCAGAAACTCTTCAGGTATTGACACAGGGAAGAAATGGGGAAAAAAGTATTCCAAAATACAGACCTCAAACTTGATAGGGGAAAAAAAAATCACTATTTTATTGATGAATTTTTTTTTTTTTTGTATTTGTGTCATTGAGAGAATGGGAAACTCAATATTTCTGAGTAAGTCTAGACAAAATTAGCTTGTACTCTTTAAAATAAATTAGTCAGGTGGTAACATTTCTCTTTTCAGGTAGAAACCTCTTCATTTATTCTGGTGGAAATTAGCGTTCTAAGTGCTTAACAGGCCTTTCTGACTTCCTGTATTTCCAAAGGAGAGTGCCAGTTACAGAATATCTCCCAGAAGCAAATAAGGACCTATCACACACTGAATAAACAAACAATATGTTTCTTTCAGAAAGTCTTGCATACAAAAGTAGCAAATTTTGGTAAAAAAACACCTACATAGTTATTTCTCAGAGTTTTAGCATGTGAGAGGAAATGCCTCAAGACAATAAAAAGGTAGCTTCAGAAAACACATTTAGTCACAATAATGTGTTTATAAAAACTAGTTGAAACCTTTAATTTCACAACACTTCATCTATCTGTTGTAAACATAGATTTCTGGATGAAAAACTGCTCAGGCATGACAGCTCCATCACTTAATGTTTTTCTTCCTTGTGCTGCTGAAACTAGATGGATTTAAGTGAGAGTGAAGGACTATGGAATTTCTTCTGAAAATTATACATTTTATTTCTAGTTAGAAACATATCTGTATGGATTCACATTTTTAAAATCTAACAGAGGGCAAAGATTCTCCTTAGTCCTCCTTTTGTTGTTAATCTATTTGTGGCAGCATTTCTTGTTGCTTTTTACAGCTGAAGCCAGGTTAATTTCCAGTTGGGCTTTGGTCCTTTCGATTTTTTCCCTACATAGCCTCACAACATCTTTGCTTCCTGGGTGCCTAGCCCCTTTTTCCAGTGACCATAAACTCTACACTTTTTTTCATTGAGTTGCAACCAAATGTCTCTATTAAGCCGGATTGGCTTTATTCCCCATCAACTCATCTTTCAGCACATGGGAAAGGCCTGCTTCTGCAACTTTAAGACTTCCCTCATGAACAGTGTCCAGCTTTCCTGGACTCCATGGCCCCTCAGGACTGCCTCCCAAGAGACTATCTACCAGTCTCTGAAACAGGCCAAAGTTCTGCTGAGCCTGCTTTTTACTTCTTGTTGTAGGCTAGGGGTTAACGGTTCAACCATAGACAATTCTACTGTTTCACGATCATAGCATCAATAAGGTTGGAAGAGGCCTCAAAGATCACCAAGTCCAACCTGTCACCCAAGACCTCATGACTACTAAACCATGGCACCGAGTGCCACGTCTAATCCCCTCTTGAACACCTCCAGGGTTGGTGACTCCACCACCTCCCTGGGCAGTTCATTCCAATGGCAAATGACTCTCTCAGTGAAGAACTTTCTCCTCACCTCGAGCACAAACTTCCCCTGGCACAGCTTGAGATTGTGTCCTCTTGCTCTGGTGCTGGTTGCCTGGGAGAAGAGACCAACCCCCACCTGGCTACAACCACCCTTCAGGTAGTTGTAGACAGCAAGAAGGTCTCCCCTGAGCCTCCTCTTCTCCAGGCCAAACAATTCCAGCTCCCTCAGCCTCTCCTCATAGGGTTTGTGCTAAAAACCCCTCACCAGCTTTGTTGCCCTTCTCTGGACAGAGTCTCAATATCCTTCTTAAACTGAGGGGCCCAGAACTGGACACAGGACTCACAGTATCACAGTATCAGAGTATCACTAAGGTTGGAAGAGACCTCGAAGATCATTGAGTCCAACCTGTCACCACAGAGCCCACGACTAGACCATGGCACCAAGTGCCACGTCCAATCCCCTCTTGAACACCTCCAGGGACGGTGACTCCACCACCTCCCCGGACAGCCCATTCCAATGGCGAACAACTCTCTCAGTGAAGAACTTTCTCCTCACCTCCAGCCTAAACTTCCCCTGACGCAGCTTGAGACTGTGTCCCCTTGTTCTGGTGCTGGTTGCTAGAGAGACAACAACCCCAGCTCCCTCAGCCTCTCCTCATAGGGCTTGTGCTCAAGGCCTCTCACCAGCCTTGTTGCCCTTCTCTGGACACATTCAAATGTCTTGATGTCCTTCTTAAACTGAGGGGCCCAGAACTGGACACAGGACTCAAGGTGTGGCCTAACCAGTGCAGGGTACAGGGGCACAATGACCTCCCTGCTCCTGCTGGCCACACTATTCCTAATGCAGGCCAGGATGCCGTTGGACTTCTTGGCCACCTGGGCACACTGCAGGCTCATGTTCAGGTGGCTGTCGATCAGCACCCCCAGGTCCTTTCTGTTTGGCCACTCTCCAGCCACTCTGCCCCCAGCCTGTAGCTCTGCATGGGGTTGTTGTGGCCAAAGTGCAGCACCTGGCACTTGGACTCTTTGAATGCCATCCCATTGGACTCCGCCCATCTGTCCAGCCGGTCGAGGTCCCTCTGCAGGGCCCTTCCACCCTCTAACTGACCAACATCTGCTCCCAACTTGGTGTCATCTGCAAATTTGCTGGTGACTGTCTCAATCCCCTCATCCAGATCGTCAATGAAGACATTGAAGAGGATGGGGCCCAGCACGGATCCCTGGGGCACACCACTGGTGACTGGCCTCCAGCTGGATCTGATTGGCTTTCTGGGCTGCAAGTGCACATTGAGAGCTCATGTTGAGCTTCTCGTCCACCAGCACCCCCAAGTCTCTCTCCTCTGGGCTGCTCTCCAGCCAGTCACTGCCCAGCCTGTAGTTGTGCCTGGGATTGCCTTGACCCAGATGCAGCACCCTGCACTTGGTCTTGTTGAAGCTCATGAGGTTGGCTTGTGCCCACCTCTCCAGCCTGTCAAGGTCCCTCTGGATGCCATCCCTTCCCTCCAGCGTGTCTGCTGCACCACACAGCTTGGTTTCATCAGCAAACTTGCTGAGGGTGCACTCAATGCCACTGTCCATGTCACCCACAAAGATGTTGAACAAGACTGGTCCCAGGACTGATCCCTGAGGGACTCTGCTTGTCACTGGCCTCCACTGGGACATGGACCCATTGACAGCCACTCTTTGGGCGTGGCCATCAAGCCAGTTCTTTATCCATCTAGTGGTCCATCCATCAAACCCATGCTTCACCAGTTTGGAGACCAGGATGTGGTGTGGGACAGTGTCGAAGGCTTTGCTCAGGTCCAGGTAAACGACATCACGACATGGTGTAGTATCTAAGCATTTGTATTGCAGTGAAACTTCTATCCCATATTTGGAACAAAGGTAAGATTTATTTAGAAGGAATGGAATATTGCAACAGTTTAGAGTAACCTAGGAATGTGATTTTTAAAAAAATGTTTCTGTAGTTACAAGGTGCAGTATGCTGCACATCTTTCATCTGCCATCAAGCTATAACACCACAAGAAACATGCTACAGCCAACATAAAAAAGGTCTGTTCAAGTTAAACTAGAAAAAAAAAAGTCTATATGGAAAGAGAAAACCTCCCATAAGGATGACTAGAAAGACACAATTTTAATAATTCAAGGTCTTTAACATTTGGTTTTAAAGAGCAGAATACAAGAAGGAAGATCAAAAGGAAACTAAAGAAAAATAAATAGGGTGGGTGTTTTTTTGGGGGGTTTGTTTGTTTGTTTGTTTGTTTTTTATCCTAACATCACTGAACAGATAAAAGGCAGCAATGTGTAGCTGCAGGACAACAAACGGAATCCACCCCACATTATCTGGACAATTGGACAGGTCAGATGAATATTTCTTCTGTTTCTTTGATGTCTTTACAATTTGGGAAACAAGAAGTAGTCACACCATCTGGTAAGAGCACAGGTGAGAATCATTCCCCAAAACTCACCTCCTTCAGATGAGGTGCTTAATATATTTCTCCAATCTGCCCCTCTGGTGGAGGCTTGCTTTCACCACTCTTCACCTGCAGACCATAGGCACTAGCACCTCAGCTAAGACTCAATAGATGCATGGTAGCTCTCCTCACCCTTAATCATATTTTACTGGTAGCTTCAACAGTGCAAACTCACATGGTGCCAGGGGAGGTTTAGGCTGGATGTTAGGAAGAAGTTCTTCATGTAAAGAGTTATTGGCCATTGGAATGGGCTGCCCAGGGAGGTGGTGGAGTCACCATCACAGGAGGTGTTTAGGAAGAGACTTGATGGAGTGCTTGGTGCCATGGTTTAGTTGATTAGATAGTGTTGGATGATAGGTTGGACTTGATGACCTCAAAGTTCTCTTCCAACCTGGTCTATTCTATTCTATTCTATTCTATTCTATTCTATTCTATTCTATTCTATTCTATTCTATTCTAACATTAAATACTGCACAACTACTAAGTGAGGAAGTTTCACTATTTGAAGTCCAAACATTTCAACAGATTTCAAATTTCAGAAGCCAAAAAGTGGTTGGTTGGGCAATCCAGTGCCCAGCATGGTCACTTTTTCAGAGCCCCAGCACCCAGCATATGCACAATATGGCCAGAAGAGGAAAGAGTTCACAGGCATTCTCCCACTATGTGTTTAGACTCAGTGAGAGATGATCTTTCTGAGACAACCTGGCAGAGCTGAAGGAAGAAAGTATTGATGACAGGCTGCCCTACCTGCCTAGGAGCTCTCCCAAGGGGTGTCTTTGCTGCATTTGACTTGCAGTGACATCATGAGACCATAGAACACAAAGCAACCTGAACAGGACAGGCTGTGCCAGACATGTCCAGGTGACTAGGAGACTCTTCTAGCTAGCTAGCTAGGTAATTTGTACCTGGTTCCTGCTTCTAATCCCTTCATATTGTGTAGAGTAGCTACACAATAGTCTCTGTAATTTGACACTTTTCATACTAAGAACAAACAAAACCTAATTCCACAAATAATTTAAAACAAAAAAGGAATAATGTTTGTTACACCCTACATTTGAAACAATTCCTGTATTATCCAAAAAAAAAAAAAAAAGACCACCACAATTTTCCAAACTGCTAGTACTCCTGGGACACATTACATAAAAGGTTCAGACAGGTTAGGGACTGACTGAGGTTCTAAGCAATTAATCTCAGAACCATAACATTCAATTTACATTGGCAGCCAGGATAAAGAATGGTGCTCAGTAATATTTAATAATAATACAATAATACAATAAACCAGGTTGGAAGAGATCTTCAAGATCATCGCATCCAACCCATCAACCAATCCAACCCACCCAAACAACTAAACCATGGCACCAAGCACCCTATCAAGTCTCCTCCTGAACACCTCCAATGAAGGTGACTCCACCACCTCCATGGGCAGCCCATTCCAATGGGCAATCACTCTCTCTGTATAGAACTTCTTCCTAACATCCAGCCTAAACCTGCCCTGGTGCAGCCTGAGACTGTG
This sequence comes from Colaptes auratus, assembly GCA_015227895.2. Lineage (NCBI taxonomy): Eukaryota > Metazoa > Chordata > Aves > Piciformes > Picidae > Colaptes > Colaptes auratus. The sequence goes on along the minus strand of CM026897.1, from coordinate 30,028,587 downwards.
TCCTCTTGTTCTGATACTGGCTGCTTGGGAGAAGAGACCAACCTCTGCCTGTCTACCACCTCCCTTCAGGTAGTTGTAGAGAGCAATAAGGTCTCCCCTGAGTCTCCTCTTCTCCAGGCTAAGCAACCCCAGCTCCCTCAGCCTCTCCTGATAGGGCTTGTGTTCCAAACCCCTCACCAACTTCGTTGCCCTTCTCTGGACAAGTTCCAGCAAGTCAACATCCTTCCTAAACTGAGGGGCCCAGAACTGGAAGCAGTTTTGCAGTCTCCAGCTGTTTATCAAATTATATTATTGTTTAATTCTAACATTGTTCTCATATTTGGTGCCTAAGAAGGCAGCATGTTAGAGACAGTGCTATACCTATAGTCTTCCTAATGGTCATCATTCACAGATAAATTTACTCTGTCAGGAGCACCAAAACCAGTCAACCATAGCTGTGGTAACACAAGCTTGTGTAAACAGTTCCAAGGGAAAAGTTTGAAAAACATAAGTCAGAGGTTGATAATGTATGGCTGCCCCCTGACGTGTGCAGTGTTAAAATGGCAGTGGCACTGTGCCAGCCATCATGAGTAAAACAAACACCACGGTTCTGCCCAATGCTCTGCTTCCTTTACCCACCAACACCAGGTCAGCCTGAAAATCTGGCTGCATTTTGCAGGATTAAAGCCTGTACAATACACCCTCTGCTGGCACTTCTACTGCTCCATGGAGCTTCACATATGCTTTTGAAATTACTCGGTTGCTTCAGTGCGTTCACTAGTTCTAACAAAAATGCAATTTATATTACGTGCAATTTGCCTAAGCCAATTTTCCAGCACAACCTCTCTTACAAAGACAAAGGCCACCTCACTGGCTGGCTGCCCACCTGTCCAAGCAAGCAGGACTTCCTGCCCTGCTGTGTGAACTGGTGGTAGTGCTGGCACTCTGTGCAACTTTAGTGCCAAGATGAAGGGGGTTGATAGTCTACAGTAAACATCCCTTTTCCTATTTTTATCATAGGCTGTATCGCTAAGTGCAATTGCAGCTGCAGATTTTAAAATAACTTAAGTAAAAGCTTTCTGCCACCAGTAAGAGTGTGTTAGAGGGCAAAATTGGAAGCAATGTTAGGTGTGCAACTAAACTGACCAAACCAAACAGGGCTGTGCTATAGGCACTTGCCTTATGCAATATGCCATGGTTGTTGTAGAATTTCAGAGATTCCCACACAAAACAGCATAAAAATAAGAGAAAAAAAGAGCATCAGGTGTGTGAGAGTTTATCTGCTACCTCCCAGTGGTGTTTAATTAATAAAAAATATATCTCAGCCAGGTCTACACACATTATATATATGCATACTTACTTTGCTAGGTCCCCAAAGATTTAGCATTTTAGGAAGAGCTAACCTTTGAGGACTTATGTCAGCCATGTTCTTGGCATCACTCCTGTTTCATTGTTAGCAGGACTTTCTTTTAGTACAGCAGGATTTCTGCCATGATTCATGGGTTTTAATATTCATCTCTCTCAAGGACTAGATATAGACTGCCAGATTAATTTCATTTGCAATTTAAAGTTTATACTGGTTGGGTGTCTTTGTTGTTGTTGTGCTCATGTCTCCATCTCTTCCAAAGCTGGCAATGGTTCCCAAGACAGAGGAATGTTGCACTGTTGGCAGTCAGCAGCCTCAGAGAGGTGATAAAGTTCTCTCTGGCACAAGCTGTTTACCTCCAGCTCCCACAGAAATCAGTGTAAGCAAAATTATGCATGTTCTGGCCCTTGCAAACACTCTTGAAAGTCAACTTGATCACCATGGGCCTCAGAGAGTCAGGAAATGCAGCAGTCAGTCAAGGACTTGGCTAGTGATAGCTGGTCATTACTAGACCATGTGTGTCAATTTTTGCCATTGGAGCTATCTGATTATTATCCAAAATGCACACAGAACTTCTGGATTCCCTGTGTTTAATCCCCTTGTCTAAAATAGCCTTGAGAGAAATTTTAATTACAGCCAAGAGTAGCCAAAAATCTCCTTGACAAGCAGCTCACCAAACTCTTTCCTGGTCTTTGGGTTACTACATCTCTTTTAAGCAAGATTGCTTTTGAAATTGTTTTTGAGTTGAAGCTAACAAGTTATACTGAAACATGTTTACACATTCCCTCAGGAAAGACACTGTGAAGGTCAAGAGCCCACCTTCAATTTTAAGCAAAATGTGGTGGAAAAATATGAATTTCAACAAAAATAGCCTGTTTTCTCACATTTCCTGATCATTCACAGCCTGAGATCACACACACTTTGGGCCATAAATCATATAACTTTCTAGTACAACCTAGAATAATAAATGGGTTTTTAAAGTTTTTTTTTACTGGTTGTCTTTTCACTTAGACACAAGCCTAACACATCTGACTGAAGTACATCATCATCCACATCTTTAAAGTTGCTTGACAGAGCTGCTGCCAGTACTCAATGCTGTGCTTTCAACTACTTCATCAGAATTTTGCTTTCTTGCAATATAGGCAACAAGTATTTTTCCAATTCACCAGCTTCTATGAATGACCTTCACGTGGTTGCTTTGTTAACACAATAAGCAAAACATAGAATGGAATCATAGAATCAATAAGGTTGGAAAAGACCTCAAAAGATCATCAAGTCCAACCTGTCACCCAAGACCTCATGACTACTAAACCATGGCACCAAGTGCCATGTCCAATCCCCTCTTGACCACCTCCAGGGCTGGTGACTCTACCACCTCCCTGGGCAGCACATCCCAATGGCTAACAACTCTCTCTGTGAAGAACTTTCTCCCCACCTTGAGCCTAAACTTCCCCTGGCACAGCTCGAGACTGTATCCTCTTGTTCTGATTACTGATTGATAAGGCATGAAAACTTTTTAAAAGATAGCTGTCTTAATAGGAGACAATATTATGAGCTTGTGAGTCTAAAGAAGTCCTTATCAAAAATTCCCACCATATCATGCCTTTCCTGTACAGAAACACACATTTAAGTGCAAGCACAGAGTCATTCCCAGAAAGCAGTTGAACAGCTGCGTATAGATGCAAATAAAACAGTAGTCTTCGTCCTTACACTCACCCACACACAACATAAAGAGTATGGTTTAAATTGTCACACAGCAATTAACAATATTCTAGCCTCCTAAGAGAATAGATGACTTAAACTATTATAGCAATGATGTATTTACAACTTTATCTGGTTACTGCGTCCAGTTCTGGAGCCCCTATTACAAGAGGGATCTGGAGGCACTGGAACGTGTCCAGAGAAGGGCCATGAGGATGATCAGAGGGCTGGAGCACCTCTCCTATGAGGACAGACTGAAGGAGTTGGGGCTGTTCAGTCTGGAGAAGAGAAGGCTCCGAGGTGACCTCATTGTGGCCTTCCAGTATCTGAAGGGGGCCTCCAAGAAGGCTGGGGAGGGACTTTTCAGGCTATCAGGTAGTGATAGGACTAGGGGGAATGGAATGAAGCTGCAGGTGGGGAGATTCAGGCTAGATGTGAGGAGGAAGTTCTTCACCATGAGGGTGGTGAAGGCCTGGAATGGGTTGTCCAGGGAGGTGGTCGAGGCCCCATCCTTGGAGGTGTAGAAGACCAGGCTGGATGAGGCTCTGGCCAGCCTGATCTAGTGTGGGGTGTCCCTGCCCATGGCAGGGGGTTTGGAACTAGATGATCCTTGTGGTCCCTTCCAACCCTGACTGAAACTATGAAACTATGTTAGTGTATTTCAGGTACTTTCAGCTTCCTGTCTACTTTCATTCAAGAGAATTAAGGATTGCAAAAGATATCTGCTGTTTTTGTTTTGTTATCACACTGAAGAATGTTTAAAGGTAATGCTAGTGTTGTTGAGAATGTTGCAAACATTTCAATCACAGGAAGTGTTAGTGTTGATATTCTAGCAGACGAGATTCATGCCAAAATAAAGGCACGAGGCTGTTATAACTGTTGGAAGTGTGTACTCAAGAAACCAAGAATTTAAGCTGAAGGGATAAATCTCTTTCAGAATTTTTACTCAGTCCTGACAGCTCTTGCAGGTTTAGCTGTTTTGTTTCATCAGAGGAAACAGTACTTTGGCCCTCAAGCCAAACAAAAAATCCAGCAAAACAATCTACAAAGTCCAGACTTCTCCTGCTCTGACATCAGATCCTGGAAGAAAGCCTCCTGTTAGTGCTGCAGTCATTCTAAACTGGGAATATTATTTCCAGATCCTTCAGTTTACAGGAACTTAACAGGTTTGCATTTATGCTCATCACTGTGAGATGGCTAGATGTACAAGCAGCCAGTCTTTTCAGAAAGAGGAAGCTTTCTTTCAAGTTTTCCATGTGTGCATTATTAAAAAAGTAGACATTTTTTAGATCATATAATTCTTGTCAGCTTTGTGCAATTTCTTCAGGGCATAAAAATTCCTTCCTCTTCATGTTCTCACAACACACCTGCTTGGATAAACCCCAATTGCTCTGAGAAAAAAAAATGTTCACAGAAACGTTTTCCTTTGACCTGGGACTCCACCTTTTCCCTGAGGCAAATTGGCAAGGCTATATCCTCCTCAGCTGTTGAAGTAACGCCCAGTAATCATAATTAACAAACAACTAGTTATTTGGGCTGATGGAGGTCTCTAGTGGAAAATCAGCAGAAGCACAAGTTCATCTCTGATTTTCAAGACAAGATCTGTCTGACAGAAAAGGAAAAGGAGGAAAAAAAAAGGAAGAAGAAAAAAATGAAGAAGAAAAAAAAAGAAGAAGAAGAAGAAAGAAGGCATGTTGGAGAACTACCTTCTGTCTTCCTGGGCAGGGTGAAACTGTGGTGAACAACGGAGCTGATGGGCAGTTTAGGAGAAGGAACTTCCAGTGTAATCTCACTGTTCAGAACATTTTGTAATACTACATCTTTCCCCCCCCCCGTCCTTAATTGGATGAGAAATAGCCTCTTCTGTTTCAATATAACATTACTGGCCCACCGTAAACATTTAGTGAACTAAAAAATGGTTTGATTTTCAATTTGAAGGTGTGTAATATCTGGTGATAGATCAGACAGGTGGTAGAACGTGCTGTGGTCTCTGTGGCAGGTGGCGTATTCTTTGTGTCACTGGAGCTGGTGGCTTGGGCTGATTCTAGTTGAGGAATTCTCTAGACCTGCCAAATGCTCAGAAAGCATTTTTATGTTTATGGTTTTGTCCATTTTGGCATGTAGTATGCTATGCGAACTGAATTACCTTCAGTGAACATTTAATTCTCAGATGAACATACATGATAGTCGTAAATCACAGCATAACCGTTTCCTGTGAATCAGCAAGTTTTGGAAAGTAACCTGACTTACCAAAAAGAAAAGTTCAGAGCTATGCGCAGTTTAGAGTTTGTCTGCTTTCCTCCTCATGTGCCTAAATCGACCTGTTAAGCATGTGGCAACGCAGGGCTGGCTCTCTGTGTTGCTATGATATCTACCTGGATCTGCAGGTAGGATATCCACCTGCAGATGCTTCCAGAATTATTCCCAGTCAGGACTGTTACTCTCAACCAGTCTCTTGTGAATTTCTCTATGGTAGTTAAGATTGAAGTTGTATGTTACTCTTAAAGTTGTATGTCACTCTTGTGGGGCGGGGCCCGGCAGGGAATGCCACTCGTAGCCGGGAACCGGAGGGGGGGACGGATGGGGCACTGCCTCTGCCCCGTTTCGGAACGCATGGTTGTGGGGCATCCCGTGCTAAATCATTTGTAGACGACCTGATTCTGGGTCAGGGTTTCGTACATAATAGAAAATTGCCTGGGGTCGGAGTGGCTGGAGAGCTGCCAAACAGACAGGGACCTGGGGGTGGCGATCGATAGCCGCCTGAACATGAGCCAGCAGTGTGCCCAGGTGGCCAAGAGGGCCAATGGCATCCTGGCCTGCATTAGGAATGGTGTGGCCAGCAGGAGCAGGGAAGTCATTGTGCCCCTGTACTCTGCTTTGGTTAGGCCACACCTTGAGTCCTGTGTCCAGTTCTGGGCCCCTCAGTTTAAGAAGGACATTGAGACACTTGAATGTGTCCAGAGAAGGGCAACAAGGCTGGTGAGAGGCCTTGAGCACAAGCCCTATGAGGAGAGGCTGAGGGAGCTGGGCTTGTTTAGCCTGGAGAAGAGGAGGCTCAGGGGTGACCTCATTGCTCTCTACAACTACCTGAAGGGTGGTTGTAGCCTGGAAGGGGTTGGCCTCTTCTCTCTAGCAACCAGCACCAGAACAACGGGACACAGTCTCAAGCTGCACCAGGGGAAATTTAGGCTCGAGGTGAGGAGAAAGTTCTTCACTGAGAGAGTGATTCGCCATTGGAATGGGCTGCCCGGGGAGGTGGTGGAGTCACTGTCTCTGGAGGTGTTCAAGAGGAGATTGGACGTGGCACTTGGTGCCATGGTCTAGTCATGGGCTCTGTGGTGACAGGTTGGACTCGATGATCTTCGAGGTCTCTTCCAACCTTGGCGATACTGTGATACTGTAAGCAATTTAGCCATTAAGAAAATTGCTCGCAAGTTCATGATAATTTATACAGTTGCATAATATTTCTTGTGTGCATAATCTAATTCAACAGGAGTTTTTGTAATTTTGCCTTTTCCATCTAGGGAAAATTTTTTACAATAATAACTATAATAACTGAGATAATCAATGTAGAAACTATTGGTTTTGTTTCAAATAAATATTTATTTGACCATATTTATTTGAGTCTGCTTTTATAATAAAAAAAAGAGTACATGTGCACACAGTTATATCAACATAATGAAAATGCTTCATTAAAATAGCCTGAGGAAGCTAAGAAATAACCTGTAGCTAATTATGTAGTAAAAAATGGAGTCTGAGAAGTGAAATAATTCCTTTTCTTAACCTCTTCATTTCCTCGCATGCAGTATGGTTTCGATGCAAGTCAAAGTAAGTCAGTACTTGGTGCTTTATTCATGCTATGTCACTGGAATTAATGGGATTGCACAGTGCAACAAGGGTGAACAAGAGACAGATCACTCTGCTGTGAACATTTTTTCCCAAGTGCCTTTCTCATGCCAGATTTCTTCACATGGTTACAAAACATTAAATAGAATCAAGAAAATAATAAAAAATAAAAAGTTTCTGCCTCCCTAAGTGTCCTGCAAGAGGATATACTTTCCTTGTTGTTATCCAAACACAGAGCTAAATTATGTTTAATTGTATTACAGGGGATTGGACGTGGCACTTGGTGCCATGGTCTAGTCATGAGGTCTATGGTGACAGGTTGGACTTGATGATCTTTGAGGCCTCTTCCAACCTTGGTGATTCTGTGATTCCATCAGTTTTCAAGAAGCAACTGGAACTCAGGAATTATATATTGTTGTTATGAGCGGATTGACCTTTTAAATCATGTTTTCAGGATTTCTTTTCCAGTCATAGGGGTAAGAAAAAAAGAGACAAAATGGAGGAGATTCATTTATTTATTTAATAAATGCAATAAATACAATGTTGCCCTTCTTCATCTATATGCTCATGCACCCCTATGGATCCCTGCTCTCCAGTGTCTCACAGATCTCCACAACCGGGTGTCATCCCCAAATGTGCTGAGGATGTGCTGTTTCTCCTTGGTCATCTGCATCCTCCTGTGAATGAGACATGCTCAGCAACATCAGCCCCAGTAGGAGGTGCTTACAACCAACCATAGGTTAGACTTTGGCTCTGGCGGACTTAGAGGGACAAATGACTTCCTACTGCTTCAGTGAAGACCTATGCAATATGGTCAGACGTCCTGACATTTCTTGCAAGTGAATGTGAAAGAGATGTGAATACATCTCAGAAAAGTTCATTAAAATTCTGGCTTGACTTTGTAGCAGTGTTTTTCCAGTAATCCCATCACTTCAAAGAAAAGGTAATTGTAAAAACTTCAAAACACCATAAAATGATTAAACACTTTCAGCTGCCTATGTATTTAGAGTACAACGTGTACATTAATATTTTACTTCAAGATTCACTTCAGGAAAGAGATCTGGCTAACTTTTCCTGGAATCTTATGGGATTTCAGTAATATAGATGTTCTCCGGGCTCAGACTACCCTTTTTGCAGAGATGAAGTGTTACTTTTTCCATCCTCATATCACCCAACAGGCTTTGTCCAAGATATGATGAAGTATTACTACACCAACAGAACCACTCCTTTGTGAAATGCAGCATTTATAGCTATTACACGAGCTGCTGCAGATATTTGTTTCATTTTTATCATGACTATAGATTGGTACAATGCTTCATTTGCAAGCCTACTGAACTGAAAATCATCTTTTCATTTAGCAACATAAAACTGTCAATACTCTTCAAAATGGAAAAATACATACATACATACATACATACATACATAAATTAGTTTGGCATTACCAATCACTTCTGCTGAGAAAACTTTTTCAGGTAGTAAGAGTATCACAGTTAGGAATTACCTTTATACCTCCACCTGTGAGAAAACCAGACACTGAGAAGAATTCGTTGTTGCTTTCCTGAAAGGAATGTTTTCTCCTGGTCTGAAACTGATAGAGACCATTTGAAGAGTGAGACAAAGTATATCTTTAATAGGCTTCAGCTTCTCAAAAACAAAATCTGAAAAATCTGTGTTCATCTGGTGTTTAAAAAATTTAAAAAATAAATGTGCCTACCCTCAGTCACAGGACACACCTGAAGCAACCCATTTGCCCTCACTTGACCACAAATGTCCAATAACTTTATTTTCTTTGTGCTGTAATCTCTACAGAGCATCGTTCTTGAAGAAAAGATAATTAGGACAATTTTTAGGGCCATCAATCATGTTTCTACCTCCTGGTGTACCAGTGTGAGAGGTGATTGCTTCCAAAGAATCATCAGCACTCAGTCCAGGGGTGCTATTTCTAGTCTTCTGCTTGTGGTGGGGTTCATATGAAGGAATATAGGCCTGGAAGTAATATCTTTTGCTTAAACTAGCACCATAGATTTTCCTGGTCACTGTGGGAACTAACAGAGCACACAAATACTGTTCTGCAAGCCACTACTGCTGTGCAGAAATATGGGGAAGAAAAGCAGTGATCAGCCACCATCACTGGTGATCCTTTCCATGAAAACATCTGCCCAAAGACCATCTGTGGTCCCAAAGGCCATGCATGCTCACTGCTTCAGGTACTCAGTCTGCTGGTCAGATATCTTCACTGTATGAAATTCACTTCACTTTGGCAGGGGCGTGCACAAGAACTGAATCTGGATGCATGCAGCTTTAATTTTGTCCTTTTACAGCGGTAAAATATGTGCATTATCTCCCCCCCTCACCTGTGCTACATTATTTGCTATTTGTCTCTGTCGTTAAGCAGATTTTGCCCCACCTGCTAAATATGTGACTCTGAAGACACAATTATACCTTAGATGCTTGTGCAGAAGAAGGAAAGGTTGCACAAAAATCTGTGTTTTTGCAAAATCTTTAGGAATAACCAGCCAGGTAGACCCAGGTGCCTGGCAGACTATCTCCAGAAAAACTCAGTATCTGCCCTGGACTGATTTTAGCTATGCTGATTAACATCAGATTAAAATGTGGGTGCAGGAGTTAAGAAACAAAGGAATGTGTTTTGCAGCATATGTTGCAATTTTGAGCTACACGCAGCAGTAATAGGGAGAAACATCTGGTAATAGCAAATGCCCTGAGGAAAAAGACACCGTGCATTAATATTATGGGAACTATTCAAGACTGCATTTAGTGTAAGCTAGAAACTGGCCAACTGGCAAATTGTTTCCTTTCTCTAATCTGATATAACAAGGTGTTTTGTTGAGAAAAAAAGAAATTACGGAAAAACCAGTAGTGAGATGCGTACTTCACTCCACAGAAGCCAAACCACGGGGGGTGAGAGTAGAGACGGGGACATGGATGGAGGGGAATGTAGCATGGCAATGACCAGTCTTTCCCTGCTGGGACAGTTTGCACTGTGTAAACTGGTTTGTGCAATCTTCAGAGAAACCCAGCTACAGGCTAGACTGGCTTGGGAAACAGGTCAATGTGCTTTCACCAAGGTCAGATGACTTTCACTTCCCAGCAGCAGCACCAACATTTTGTGACCTGTATTGTTGAGGTTACTGCAGGACTGTACTGCACAGCATTGTGGCTCACAAACTTTGCATGTCTGCGTTGGTTTGATCTCCAGATGGTGTATGCACGTGTGATTAAAGTAGTCCGTAAGATCTTAAGAGATTTGTTATGATGAAAGTTTTGTGGAAATAATTAATATAAAAGACGATGCATTAAAGGTTTTCTCTTCTCTGTTCTTTAAAATCTTATACAGAGATAAGTGGAAGACTCGTTGGCAAGGTGTCTCTGGATATTTTAATGAGTGAAGACTCTTTTCATGCACACTCATGCTTTTGCCAGGTTCCCAGGAAGGCAAACATGGTGGTGTCATCATTGCTTTGAAACTGGAGGCAAAGATGTCAGGCAAAGCTTGTCAGGACACCTTCTGAGGTTTTACTGGGAAGCCTCCAGGGTGAAGAAAATTGAAAGTGAACTTTATACAGAATTGCTATATACACAAGTACACTTAGGCAGAGAAGAAAGATTCAGGGAAAGGTTCCTGTTAAGTTTTAATCATTATTCAAGCTAAGGAAAGCAACTTCATTTCCCTAAGAAAGCATTACCATATGGAGCAGGACAAAAATGTAATTTAGTCAGCAACAATTATTGAATGTTATAGCAGAAAATTTTAGTAGCAATATGCAAAATTGCATAGGGTTTTCAGCTGCTGCAAACATGACTGATTCCTGTTATACTTCACTATCTCAAATTAATATCTCACTATAAGAAAATAAAGGAAGGGTGGGCCTAAACAGCAGGAAAGGCTCAATGAGCGGTAATGAGCTGCAGGACTGTCTCACCAGGAAAGCTGTGGAAGCTTCTTCCCTTGAACTTTTAAGTAGTTTCTGCCAGTATCCCAGAGGAAATCTCTTTACCCACCCCTTGCAATGATTTAAACAATGTTTATCAGCTTTACTTAACTCTTAAGATATTCCAATATTTCTCAAGAAAAAAATCCATAGGCATAAGAGAAGAGCTCTGTATGCTGCTGCTAGTAGAATTTAGGGTTAAATTTGAATTTGATTAACTTTATTTGACATTATTTTATTAATTTCATGACTTACATAGAAAAACAAAGAGAAAAAAAGTGTATAAACATATTTTCATATCACTCTGATAGTTTTTGCTCTTTCCCTTCCTCATCTACAAGCAAATAAATAAAATTAAAGCAATAAATAAGTGCAATAAAATAAAATCCAATGCCCAAATATGGTGATTTATTTATACTTATGGAAAGCACTCTGTGGATCTTGTTATGATGTTTGATGTACCACAGTTATAGAACCAGTGGAACAGAAGACGCAATTCATTTGGGTTTTGTTCTGTCATGTTCACAAAAAAGTATATACCATTGTGGAATTCACTGGGTTATTTTCAAGGGAAAATGTGAGGCAGACCTACACTGCAGTTCAGAGCCAGGACAAATCACCACACCTTGCCTGTAATTTTGTTTGCAAGAGATCTGCTCAAAATCTTTGCATAATTTTTTTGACTGCTGTTCTCACCAGCCATCGCCTCTTCTTGGGAAGAGCTCTGCAATCTGCTTGGCTGAGCTGATCTGAAACCTGCTGCATGTGTCCTGGTCTGTCTTAAAGCAATCATGGAGGATAGTGCCTTCTGTCCCTTGTGCTAGCCTTTCTCACTGACAGTGAGGGCAAGCTAGTTTAATAGTACTCCTGTCATGTTGGCATGAATGGATTCTTCTATTCAATGCACATGCTAGCAGAAGTCTCTCTCCTGCAGCAAAAGGATGAGAAGTGGGCTATCTTTGGGGCAGAGGAGAGAGAATGTTCCCTCAGGACAGCATCAAGGGCAGGAGAAAAGCAAGTGGATGTAGACCCTTGGTCTAGGAGGGAGGAAATAGAGATGACACAAGGGGAGATGGTGCACCTGGCAGGTCTGGCACAGCAGTCCTCACACCAAAGTGTCAGTCAGCCCTATTTGCAGCTTGTAAATTATTTCAGTATCACTGGGTGAAGTACAAAATTTCAAAATTTATGAGCCTCTGCAATTCCTGAAATATCTCACGCTGTGCCAGGGTTCAAATAGCCCTCTGACAACTCTGTGCCTCAAGGTGCAATCAGACATCCATGGGTTTCTTCTGTTAAGTGGAATTTTGCTTTATTGATCAGATTTTTGTCATAATCCCATTCCAGCGTGGGGTCCAGGCTTAACAGAACACAGAGAAAACTCTCATCTGTCAGTCTGAAAAAATTACCGTGTGGCGACTGGGCATGGACAAATCCCAAGATGGACACTTTAGTGAGAGACTGAAGGTCACACTCATAGTAAATACATTTTTAATGTATTTAACTGCTTCTTTTATGTGATGTTTGCTTGGTGTTAAATACAAACATATTCAGTAGTGGTATCATGAACTTGCCCATTGGCAGATGCCGCTGGTGAAATGCAGCTTTTCTCAAACTTTTTGCCTGACTGTGGAGAAGAACAACATCTACAATAATGCAAGAAGTCAGCTGAGAACTGAATGCAAGGTCTCAGCACTGCCTAACTTACAGTTTCATAGCACCCACTACAATTTTGGGTTTGTTTTGCTTTTTTTTAATTTCATGAAAGAGCACAGTAATGATATTTGACACTGTCCCCCACAGCAGACTCCTGGCCAAGCTGTCAGCCCATGGCTAGGACAGGAGCACACTGCATTGGGTTAGGAAGTGGCTGGAGGGCCGAGCCCAGAGAGTGGTGGTGAATGGTGCCACATCCAGCTGGTGGCCAGCCAAGAATTGGAGGTGTTCAGGAGGAGACTTGATGGGGTGCTTGGTGCCATGGTTTAGTTGTTTAGGTGGGTTGGATTGGTTGATGGGTTGGATGCGATGATCTTGAAGGTCTCTTCCAACCTGGCTTATTGTATTGTATTGTGTTGTATTGTATTATTTGCTGTCATTGTAAAGAATAAGAAAAATATTTAAGATTATTTTCAAAGTAGTTCAGCAGCTCTTTTTGTCTTTTCCATTTTACCCCAGATCACATTACAAAACTTCATTTGTCTTGAATTATTAGCACTCATTTCAATTCAGTTTAGATAAATAAGATCATTTTGACCAGAATTAACAACATGTTGGGGTTCTGCAAGCACAGGAATCTAAACCCAGACCTGTCTAACCGAAAGCATTCAGTACTATAGTGCACTCACATGCTTTTGTATTTGCTGTGGTCATTTTCATTCTTTCTTCCATCCCTCATATATTAAATGCTATACCCATAAATAATATTAACCTAACCAATAAAACTGTGATGATTATTTTTTCTAATGTAGAAGAATCTGGGTTTTCAAAGCCTTAAGCAATTTGACTTAATTACCATTGCCTCAAAGGACCAGGGCTTTCTTTCTTAGTTCAAACATTTAAATACGCTCTCCTGTTTTCTTGAGGTTATACTTTCCAAATCTAGTAGTGTCATCCACACAAACAAAAAGGATATTTCCTTGGAAAAAAATTTACGCAGTCCCACCAGTTCAAGAATGCCCCCAAAATGCTTTCACCATTGGGAGTGTGGTGGTTTGGGCTGGGTGCCATCTGCTACATGGTGTACTTCCTGTGTCCAGAAGTCCAGCCCACTGGGTGGACCCAGGAAACCAGGTATCTCCTACCATAATCCCCTGCACCACCATAAAATCTAGTGCAGGCTCTGGCACTTCCTCTTTCTTCCCTCGCCGGCACCTGGTAACTGTTAAACTAACGATCACTCTGGACTGGGAACTGAACAATTGTTTTTTCAATCTATACAATATAATACAATACAATACAATACAATACAATACAATACACCAGGTTGGAAGAGACCTTCAAGATCATCGCGTCCAACCTATCTACCAATCCAACCCACCTAAATACAATACAATACAATACAATACATACAATACAATACAATACATACAATACAATACAATACAACCCACCTAAACAACTGAAAAACTAAACCGTGGCACCAAGCACCCCATCAAGCCTCTTCTTGAACACCTCCAATGAAGGTGACTCCACCACTTCTACAGGCAGCTGATTCCAGTGGGCAATCACTCTCTCGGTATAGAACTTCTTCCTAAGATCCAGACTAAACCTGCCCTGGTGCAGCCTGAGACTGTGTCCTCTTGTTCTGGTACTGGCTGCCTGGGAGAAGAGACCCTTGGGCCTGGCTAGGCCCAAGGCCAGGGGAATGGGCGGTCTCAGTCCTGGCCAGCCGAGACTAGCCTAGCGGGGTGGGTGGGGAGGGTCTTGGGCCCACCCTCAGGTGGGGATGGGATGCTTCTGGGTCTGTTTTGGGGTTTCTTTTGTCACTGTTTCTGGTTCTCTGTACACACTCACTCTTTTCTATTTAAACTTTCCATCACTTTTGCAATCTGTTTGTCAGAGTCGTTATTTCTGCCCGTGGTGGGGAGGGGGGCTGCCTCAACCCACTACAGGGAGCATTGCAGAACTTCCCTTTGTAGACCTATCTTTACCTTTGGGCAGGATGGGTACAATGGTCAAATGACTAGAAGTTACAGTCCAGGTATTTGGAAATGGTGATACATCCGGGAACTTTCTTACAATCAATGGCAAACACCTACTCATGTAGATGAGATGCAGCCAGAAAGATACCTGCAACAGCTATTGCTAAGCAGTTCTATGATGACAGGTTTAAAATGCAAATTACAGACAAACAACCCAGGGCAGGGTTGTAGAAATAACTAAAAGAATGTTCTCTATTAAAAAAAAAATAAAAAAGGAAGGGAGGAAGGAAAGAAGGGAGGGAGGGAGGAAGGGTGGAAGGAAGGAAGGAAGGAAGGAAGGAAGGAAGGAAGGAAGGAAGGAAGGAAGGAAGGAAGGGGGGAAGGGGGGAAGGAAGGAGGGAAGGAAGGAAGGGGGGAAGGAAGGAAGGAGGGAAGGAAGGAGGGAGAGAAGGAAGGAAGGAAGGAAGGAAGGAGGAAGGAAGGAAGGAAGGAAGGAAGGAAGGAAGGAAGGAAGGAAGGAAGGAAGAAGGAAGGAAGGAAGGAAGGAAGGAAGGGGAAGGAAGGGAGGAAGGGAGGGAGGAGGAAGAGAGGAAGAGAGGAAGGGAGGAAGGGAGGAAGGGAAGAATAAAAATAAAGCACAACCAATTGTGTGATATCAGACAGTAATCCTCTTCGAGGTTTTGTGAATAAGGAAAGTGCATATCTGATATTCAGGCTTAAGTCAAATGGCATGGAAGATTTACCATGAAATACATAGTTGGTACATTTTATCATGGTACTATAGGACAGGGAAGGGTGAAGCATCAAGTGAATCAGTATCAACCTGATGTGAATGGAGCGCCTTGCATTTTTGTTCCCCTGGCTCAAAGGAGTTCCAAGTGGAGGTCTCAGAGAGCAGTTGCCTCATTTATATTTAGCAATGTGAAGGGAACTTAAAAGGAAAGGAAAAAAATACCTGACATATAAAAGATATTTCTGTATGTATTTCTGATGAAAAAAAGGATTCTTCTTACAGGATAGCTCAAGAAACAAATGCATCACCTCCACCAAGGTTGCTAAAAGTTGCTAGTCTCTTTCTACAGACTGGATTCGGCCTTAAGCACTCACTGTCTGCCTGGTACTTATAAATAACTAATTAGTTTAGACTTCATAATTTCTTCCAGGGATGTGCAGCCACACAGCCTTATCCCTATATTTTTATTTCTCTTGCAAGCATCACTGCTGAAAAGAAAAGAGAGGTCTTGGTATGATCAGAGAACTGATCAAGGACAACAAAAACAAACCAAATCACACTTATCTATGTGCAAGTTACCCCTGTTTCATTGTGTCTGTGCTGCACAGCTATCACGCTGATTCATGCCATTACCTCATAGGAAAATCCTCTTAAAAGTCATGAGCAGTACTACTGCAATGTACATACATGATGTCATTATTTGCATCTAACTTTAGCACTGCTGTTGTCCTAACCAAATAGTTAGAACTAAATTTTCTGAGATATACTGAAATATTGAACAGTAGAGAGAAGGCATAAAAGCTTTTACACTGGTCCCAAAAGATTGTCCAAGGTCAAATGACCTACTAACTCATCCTCCAAACTGTGACCAAATGACTGAGTGTGCTTGAGGTACTTGCAAGCAGAAGTGCTTGCAGGTACAACAGGCAGGATGTTGTCTGAAAAAAAACATTTTGTTTGTCAGAAAACAAGGATTCAGCTTGTGGGAAGAAACTGGCATTTTTAAAACAAAACTTTCAGTAAGTGAATTACATTTATGAAACCGACCAATGTGACATTTCCCAGATTAAATCTTTACCTTTCTTTCCAAAGCATTTCCTTTTCAAAATCTGAGTTGTTTAAAAAACAGTTTAAAAATACGAAAGGTCAAAGCACCTATTACTTCTACATGACCTGTTGCGATGTACTCAGTAAGCTAATTAATGTCACACGGCCACTGGAAATTATGCAGCTGCAGCTTTGCAGCGCTGTGAACATAAGGTTTCAGTACTCAGCTTTGTGCGATACAGAGGTATGCTGCTTGCAGTTAGCTGGTCATGATGGAGCATGCTACAGTCAGGAGGCATTGGTTTCATCATGCAGGCTCCCCAGCATTTTTTCAGCTGGGAAACAACTGTGAGAACAATGGAGGATACGTTGCTGACAATAGGTGCAATATAATTTACATTTCTGACAAGCTCTCAGCATTGCTTTACCTCAGCTGAGTTCCTGCCTCCATTATGTGACTGCGATGTGCCTGCTGAGTGATGAAATGCTGGCTCCCTGACAATAGCTGAAGTGGGATACACCCAGTATTGGTTGAACACAAGGTGACTTTCCCAGCTTGTAAAGGCCTGGGAAAAGACATGAATAATGCTTGTGTAAACCACAATATCCAAAAGATATATTGCATTGTTCCCCACACATATGCAACAAATATAAATAATAGCTAGGAAGCTGGTGATGTTGCATTCATGGACATGTAAGCTTGGATCCCAAGTCCTTGCTAATTGTTGGAGAAGCTTCCTTGGGATCCTTAGCATTTTTCTGCTGATGGGAAATCTCTTTCCACTTCTCATGCAGTGGTTTAGAAAGAAGATTGTGCTTCACTTCTGCACAGATTTGTGTTTTCCTGTGCTAGCAACTCATGCATTTGGAAGATAATGCCATACCTCATATCAAAGTAATTAAAACAGGTGGAAAACATACAAAGAAGCAGTGGTGCTGGGCAGTAACTGCAGCATTTCTCAGATGAAAAGTCATCCACCACAGAGCCATAGGTCCACCAGGAAGGTAGGATTCGCTCATGTCCTTTTTCACAGCCTTGCTATGCAAACTTCTGATAAATTTTACTAGAATATCATGAATAACCAAACAGGAGAAAGTTAAACAAGGTGTCACAACTCCAGAATCTCAGCTCAACTATTCTTTAACTTAGATGCATAAAGTCCCATTATCTCCTCAAGAGCTGCATGGCTGTTTTTGAAGGCTTAAAATATTCCTTATCACCTACACAAGAGCACATTGAAACTGGTAAGTGGCATTTACCAGACCACCCTATTGTGCCTCAGGTTATGTGTTGATACTGATGTCTTTATATAGCAAATACACATTAGAGCTTTGTTTAATATTGGGTACAAACCTTCTCTTCATTTGAGCTCCTGGGGAGGTCTTTCAGCCCCAAAATATGTCCTTTACCTATGCAGACAATCTGCAAACCATGCTCAAGGCAACTAAACTGTAGCTCATGTGGGTCTGCACAGGACAACAGCAAGAGCCAGGTAATCTTGGCAGCCCTGGTTTTCATTTTGTTGAATTAGTAAGGTTCAAAATATTGTTTCTTGGAAAAGAGTTACAGAATTTACGATTTGAGATCTCAAATTCTTTAACAGTGGAGAGAAAAAAAAGGCAAATACACACTTTCCATGAGAACCAGTGCACCAAATATGTTGATCTGCTGGAGGGTAGAGAAGTTTTGCAGAGGGACCTCGACAGGCTGGACAGATGGGCAGAATCCAACGGCATGAGACTGAACACATCCAAGTGCCGGGTTCTGCACATTGGCCACAGCAACCCCATGCAGTGCTACAGGCTGGGGTCAGAGTGGTTGGAGAGCGGCCAGGCAGAGAGGGACCTGGGGGTGCTGCTTGATGGTAGGCTGAACATGAGCCTGCAGTGTGCCCAGGTGGCCAGGAGGGCAAATAGCATCCTGGCCTGCATCAGGAACAGTGTGGCCAGCAGGAGCAGGGAGGACATTCTGCCCCTGTTCACAGCACTGGTTAGGCCACACCTCGAGTACTGTGTCCAGTTCTGGGCCCCTCAGTTTAGGAAGGATGTTGACTTGCTGGAACGTGTCCAGAGAAGGGCAACAAAGTTGGTGAGGGGTTTGGAACACAAGCCCTATGAGGAGAGGCTGAGGGAGCTGGGGTTGCTTAGCCTGGAGAAGAGGAGACTCAGGGGTGACGTTCTTGCTGTCTACAACTACCTGAAGGGATGTTGTAGACAGGTGGAGGTTGGTCTCTTCTCCCAGGCAGGCAGCACCAAAACAAGAGGACACAGTCTCAGCCTGTGCCAGGGGAGGTTCAGACTGCATGTTAGGAAGAAGTTCTCTACAGAGAGAGTGATTGCCCATTGGAAAGGGCTGCCCATGGAGGTGGTGGAGTCACCATCATTGGAGGTGTTCAGGAGGAGACTTGATGGGGTGCTTGGTTGCATGGTTTAGTTACAGTATCACAGTATCACAGAATCGCTAAGGTTGGAAGAGACCTCGAATATCATCGAGTCCAACCTGTCACCACAGACCTCACGACTAGACCATGACACCAAGTGCCACATCCAGTCCCCTCTTGAACACCTCCAGGGACAGTGACTCCACTACCTCCCCGGGCAGCCCATTCCAATGGCGAACAACTCTCTCGGTGAAGAACTTTCTCCTCACCTCGAGCCTAAACTTCCCCTGACACAGCTTGAGACTGTGTCCCCTCGTTCTGGTGCTGGTTGCTAGAGAGAAGAGGCCAACCCCTTCCTGGCTACAACCACCTTTCAGGTAGTCGTAGGGAGCAATGAGGTCACCCCTGAGCCTACTCTACGCCAGGCTAAACAATCCCAGCTCCCTCAGCCTCTCCTCATAGGGCTTGTGCTCAAGGCCTCTCACCAGCCTTGTTGCCCTTCTCTGGACACATTCAAGTGTCTTGATGTCCTTCTTAAACTGAGGGGCCCAGAAGTGGACACAGTACACAGTTGATTAGGTGGTGTTGGATGATAGGTTGATGATAGTTTCTGTTCTATTCTATGCTATGCTATGCTATGCTATGCTATGCTATGCTATGTTATGCTATGCTGTTCTATTCTAAATGCACCGTGTGTTCATGTGTTCAGAGGGCTCTTCCTAAGACTCCAGGAGACGCTAAGCTACTCATTATGAAAAAGTTGCAATATGTTATTATGAGCTCCAAAACAAGGCCACGGATTACAAGACAAATCCAGCTCTCTTGTGAAATGATACTTTCTCTGTCCAAACTGTAAGTCTAGTTTTTTTAGTATGCAGACCATGTTGGTGTTACCCTGTCACATGCCTTACATTTTCTTTCAGCTGACAGGGTCAGATAAACTATTTCTTGCATGTTCCATCAGAATTTAGATGCAGCATTAGATACTCCATGCATCAATCCTACACAAAGTTCAATACCATTTCCCAGAGCACTGCTGTGTCTTTGGTCTTTCAGAACCAGTGACTCATTGTAAATTGGGGGAAGACACCTGGATCAAATGCAAGTAGGGATTCATGTATCTTCTATGTACTTCTGTCGAATGCAATACTCACCAGCAAATCACAGACTTCGCTGCAAGTAAAAGATTGAAGTTCATCAGTCCAGGCTTCTCTTTCCAAGAGACTCTTGTGTTTGTACAGCACTTTGAAGAGATAATTTTAGATAGACATTCCAGGCAAGAGTTTGGGGAAAAACAAACAAACAAACACACAAACGAAAATCCTGCTGCTTTGGAAGTCCTTCAAAATCAGTCCTTTGTGAAACCTATAACATGACACGTGAGTTTGTTTCTGTGAGTTAAAGCACATGTGGTGGGGGGCGGTGCTTGAAAGACAGTGCTTGGAGGGTATGGTGAGCTCAGGCAGTTCCTGGAGTGTGCTGTAAGTGATCTCAATTTGCTGTCACAGCAGGGATTTTAGAAGAAAAGTGTTAATGAGAACTCCTCCTTGTGATACTTCGGAAGTGTTGTTCATTAAAGATACTTTCCTGTACATGACCTGTGCATTGACACCTAAAATTCCCCATCTCCCAGAAGCAGAGGCTAGCCAGGCCTGCCTGTAAGCAGGGTGACTGTGGTAGTTTTAGGCTATGCCTTTAAAATTTTGTTACAGCTTTTGAGCAGAAAAGTAGTAAAATGTAAATAAATCACTATTGCATGTGAAAAGGAAAACTGAAGATAATTATAAACAATTTCATTGGAGGGATATCTAACATAAGACTGCTTGTACCAAAATATCCTGGGGGGCTTCTCCGCTTGCTTTGCTTGGGAGAGATTGACCTGCTTCTGCTGACCTTGGCTGCACTATTTTGATTAAGTCTAACTGTTCCTTTCTCTCTGTTCCTTTCTCCCTTTTGGACAGGGGATGATGGGACAGAGGGACAGTTTTCCTGGTCTTCTTGACCGGTGGGGGTTTTGTGTTGTTTGCTAATTGCAAATATCTGTATAAGAAGGCCAATGGCATCCTGGCCTGCATCAGGAACAGTGTGGCCAGCAGGAGCAGGGAGGTCATTCTGCCCCTGTACACTGCACTGGTTAGGCCACACCTTGAGTCCTGTGTCCAGTTCTGGGCCCCTCAGTTTAGGAAGGATGTTGACTTGCTGGAACGTGTCCAGAGAAGGGCAACAAAGTTGGTGAGGGGTTTGGAAGAGAAGCCCTAAAAGGAAAGGCTGAGGGAGCTGGGGTTGCTTAGCCTGGAGAAGAGGAGACTCAGGGGTGACCTTCTTGCTGTCTACAACTACCTGAAAGGAGGTTGTAGACAGGCAGAGGTTGGTCTCTTCTCCCAGGCAGCCAGTGCCAGAACAAGAGGACACAGTCTCAGGCTGCACCAGGGCAGGTTTAGGCTGGATGTTAGGAAGAAGTTCTCTACAGAGAGAGTGATTACCCATTGGAATGAGTTGCCTATCAAGGTGGTGGAGTCACGTTCATTGGAGGTGCTCAAGAGGAGACTTGATGGGGTGCTTAGCTGCATGGTTTAGTTGTTTAGGTGGGTTGGATTGTTTGATGGGTTGGACGTGATGATCTTGAAGGTCTCTTTCAACCTGGTGTATTGTATTGTATTGTATTGTATTGTATTGTATTGTATTGTATATTTTGTACATATCCATTACATTCTATTGGAGAGTGTAGTCTTGCTTGTAAATATGACTTCTATTTTCTTCCAACGGAGTTGGTCTTGCAAAGTTAATGTTGGGGGGTGGGGGGAATTTCGACCCACCACAGTGAACAGCAAGCTTCTGGGAGAATGAGAGCAAGGAGGAATTCCCCACTGAGGGACCCTGTGGCAAGGAGTAGCTGGTGTGGGACAAGTGTGGCTCTGGGTCTGCTACTGCCTCTCCAAAGTTGAGGAGTGGGAAACTGATAGGTCTGAAGAACTTGTTTTCAAGTTATCCTAGATTATGTTGTCCTTCTTACATACTTAAAATTATTGGTTAAGACAATCAATTCATTTTTGTAAGTGAGGAAAATTAGCCCTTTAGGTAGCAAAATCTTTAAATTTTCTGGATTGTTTAACAATGGCCTAAGACAATTATCTGTTAATGTTAATTTAAAATTTTAATCCATCCCTTGTGACTGCCTAAGAAGGTGCATATGTATCACAAGAAAAAATACTTTAGAGCCAGAAAGTCAATCCTTGATTTTCTTTTGCTGTTTTACCCCCAGTTTTGAGATCTTTATAAGCTCTGATTATTAATTTCTCCACAAATCAGATTTTTTTCCCCCCACAATCTCACACTCCCATCCATAATGCAAATTGTGTTAAAAGCCAAAATTCCCTACACTTTATATAAAGGAATTCAGTGCATTATCATGCCTGCATGACTTCTGCAATTTCAATGCTCACTAGAAGAGTAAGGTCTTGCTTTAAATTTTCTTCTGTTGTGCCCTCAAAAAATATGCCAAAACCTTCTGGAATCAGATACTGAAAAGCTCTGCTCTGATCTTGTGCTTTCTTAGCTGCCCTACTTAGCATTATCAAAGCAAAACTACAAATCACTATATTATTTTGCAGCCAACTTTAATCACTAAAAGCAGTGCTAACATTAGCATGGTGTGTAGGAGATATCTCCTGCTACCTGAATTTTTTTCTGCTTCTTTTTCAGAAATGGCTTCACTTAGTCTCTTACTATCAGAGAGAAGGTGGACAAAGGCCCCAAGTGGAAGTTTACTGCTCTGCTTCTAATTTAAGAGTTCAAGATTTCCTATTCAGATAGAAATTTTACACTTCCAGATTCATTTAGTAAGAGGTTTCTTAAATGGCCCAAAGCAAGAAATGACAAGGTGTAAGACATTATGAAGGAAAGGTTGATTTCAAACCTTTTCCTTTTTGTCTCCAAGAATGAAATTTGTTAATGAAGTCATTGTGCTTTTTAAGTTCTACATGATAAAAATAAAATACTACAATTTATCTATTTTCATGCAGACCAAGAGTATGCTGCACAGAATTACTTGTGTATTTACAGGCACTTCACCTGGAAAGCCACATACTCTTGATTACCTGCATTCCCCAAACTTAGTATTGCTCATCTGAGCTGCATTGTTCATAGTTTCTGATAAGCAGCACTTGACTCAGGACAATTACATTCTTTGAATATGAAGATAAATTCTTTCATCTTAGCAGAGAGATTTGTCTACATCAAATGCTGCCGCTGTGCTGCTGCTTTTTAATTAATATGCAAATTAAAGTCACAACCCAAGCAAATTCCTAGAGCAAGTCATCTCAACATGGTAAGCAGGACTTGCTGCATGCTACAGTGCAAATATATGATACAGAAAATACTTTAACTTGTCCAAAAAGAAGATAGATACATCTAATGACTTTCATTCATGTCTTATACCTATTATCTTCAATACAGACTGTACTAGACAATAAGAAATAATTGCTGAGCTCATAGTTACTATGCAGAATGGAAAAAGATGCAAGGAGATTTTTGGTCTCATGGTGCAACAAGCAGGAGTAGACTGGTACATGCCCTTTTCTGAATAATACTGTGTGGAGTGTGACAGTGAGAGAAGGCACATAAGCTCCGAGGCAAAGAATGAAATCACACCCTTTGGACTTGCAGTGATGCTTAGAGCCTAGGGAAACCCTTGAGCACCTCAGACCTACAGCCCCCAGGCTGGTTTTCTGCAGAGTAACTGAACCTGTTGCTAATGATGCTGATATGTTTGGCAAAAGTGTAAGAGCTTTGGAGACAGGATAGGCAGCAGCACCAGCATATTTGGAAAGGGTGCAAAAGGCATATGAAACTGCCGCTCCCAGAGGAACTGAGTTCAGCAAAGTCACCTCACTTTCTGGAGCTGTAAAGTACACCAGTAAAATGACAGCATGCCTGGACATAGCCAGACATACATATCTGTTTCTGTGTGTATTTTGGGGCAGGCTGTCTAGGAGAGTAAAACCAGTAAGCAGGGCAGTGATGGTGAAAACTTGCTGGAGCTCCTGTTGCAAATAAGTTTTCATCTATGTATTTCTTTCATTTTTAAAAAGTATGCACAACTATAAGCTAGAAACTCTCTCATTTGCTCTCCTACTGATACCCACAGGCCAATGTTTGCGGTCTTCTGCTTGAAAATCTATTGTCTTTGAAGATTAGGAAACTGGACTGTCTGAACATGACAGGCTTTGTAAATACCCACGTAGTCCATTCCCAGTCACAACATTGGTCACTTTGATAGAATGGAATTGTCACAGAAAGGCTTCTCACAGCAGCTGCACTATGCCCCTACCAGATAAGACAGGAAAAAAGTGGATCACTAAGAGAGTAAATCCATGGCTGGATGGAACTTATGACAAAATAAACAAAGCAGAGGTATGCTGGGGGGTAAGAAATGTCCTGGAATAACCGAGGTATGTTGTAACACCTATAAGCTCTGGGTTAATGAACAGGTGAGAAACTTGGCAGAGATAAGGAAACAGCTAAGGGAATTAATAGATGTATGTGCCTATGTGCCTTGGGAGATGAAAAATATTGTCAGAACTTCTAAGAGAAAAGCTTGGGAAGGTAATGCTGTCAACACTTTAAGGGAGGATGAGAAATACAGTGGAGGCCAAGATAAGCGGTAGGAAGATGAATAGCAGGAATAACCAAAAGACAATGCCAGGCTTGAGTAATAAGCCAAGGAACCCAAAGGAAGTGCCAAAAGACAGAAATTACCTGGAGGAGACAATTAACATGAAAGTCATCTCGTGAGAGTCAGGAGCTGTGGTCTAGAGATCAAGACATCAGCTTCTTTCTTCAGGTTATACTGAAAACTTGGACATTTTCTGGTATTGAGGATCCTTGCCTAGGTTTCTCATAGCAAAGATATGACAGTTTTATCTGCTTCTATAATATATATGCTGCACATGTTAGAATTATAGACAGCAGTGACTTTCAGTTCCATTGGTAGAAAATATCCAGAACTTAGAAGTCTTACAAAATCACAGCCCTTACCTAACCCAACCCAGACTCTAAATATATAAAATCACACAAACCCTTATATAAAAGAAAACACAAAATATACAATTTACCAGAAAAATTAATAGTGGTCTGGGGGACAGATAAACTTCTCCTTTAGCCCACTCACTTTTCCAGGGGTAGTGGTAGCTGGTGCAATGTTAGCATGAGAGCAAGGCTTTTCTCTGGTTCTTTAGCCTAATATACCACAGCAGGCACTTGGAGAGAAAGCAAAATACCCCAAAACCCCTCATGCACCAGTGTCCTTGGCAGCCACCCTGCACTCAGTGACCCAGCACATGCAGAAAACTGTAATCACAGAAACTATGAATCTGAGAGGACCAAACTCAACTCTTTTTAAACATATAGCCATGAGTAATCCAGCTGCCCCTAGCACAGGGACTTAATCTTGCAAGCAACCAGCACCAGAACAAGAGGACACAGTCTCAAGCTGCACCAGGGGAAGTTTAGGCTCGAGGTGAGGAGAAAGTTCTTTACTGAGAGAGTTGTTAGCCATTGGAATGTGCTGCCCAGGGAGGTGGTGGAGTCACCATCCGTGCAGGTGTTCAAAAAGGGATTGGACGTGGCACTTGGAGCAATGGTTTAGTAGTCATGAGGTCTTGGGTGACAGGTTGGACTTGATGGTCTTTGAGGTCTTTTTCAACTTTATTGATTCTATGATTCTGTGATTCTATGAATCTCAACTTTCTCAGAAAGTCTGTATTTTTCAGATTTTTCCCTTCTGAGTAGGGCCTGTCCCTATTCTACCCAGCAACAGCAAATCACTGTCTATTTTTCAGACTGAAAGCCATCAGGGAGTCCTTACAGCCAGCATGATGCCATGAACAATTCCCTTTGCCTATGGGAGAGGCAACAGTTGCCTCTATCCGTCGTTGAGAGAGAGTACATGTACACATATAACACTCCTCTTCCATATACTGTGGGTGTAATACTACACAACCTCTGAACCTTGCAAATTTATTTAGCCCAGTGTCAAGTCTGAAGGTTCCCACATCAGAAGGAGAATCTCTTGGCAAACTCACATCTCTCTTTTCCTACTGTAAATGGCGGTTCAGAGTACATGGCAATGGTAAATCCAATGAGGCTCTCCTCTTCCTGAGACAACTTTCACTTCCTACAAAGCATGGCTAATTCTGGACATGTCTGGTGCTTTTCTAGGTCCCTGATGCTATAGAACTAAATAAGTACACACTTTGATCTAAATGTGCCATGCTGAGTGGGTATTCAAGGAAATACAAGGGAGGTTCCTTTCATTTAGAGATAAGCTATGAAACAACAGGTTTTTCTAGGTTTGTTACTTTCCCAGGAGATAGCTAGTACACTGCCTCTGCACAGGTCAGTGACTAAGCAAGTGATTTTCTAGCATGGCATTGAGACATGGCATTACCACAAGTTTTGATTTCATGGCATCTAGATCTGTAAGAACTGGATTTACCAGGCAAATACAAACAAATAGTGCTTTGAAGAAAGCTGCACTTCCTTCCCATCTCCAGAATTTCCTTTTCACTGATTTCAAATGCAAATATTCAGAATTTACCAGGGGGAAAAAAATCTTTGATATTGGCTTAATACCTATACTTTTCTCTTAAAACATATTTTGTAAAAGTAGTATTATCTTCTCCTTGTGTCTGCATGATTTTAGACAAAGTAACAGAGGAGAAAAGTTTTGCTGTCTCTTCTCTGTTGTCTTTTTCTGTATTTGTTCACCCAGAGCAGTAGGATGAGGAACTTTAGAACATCTAGGTTGGACTAGATGATCTCAAAGGTCTTTTCCAACCTGGTCTATTCTATTCTATTCTATTCTATTCTATTCTATTCTATTCTATTCTATTCTATTCTACTCTATTCTATTCTGCAAATTAAGTGTGGTGGGGTGAGAAAGTTCCACACACACACGAAGAAAGAAAGAAACCACAGCTAGCTCAGTCAAAAAGGAGATGAAAGCTATATTTACAGGCATAAATGGAATGCAATGAATATGTACACAAATATTTACAATATACAATATTTACAATATATACAGAAATACACAGCAATGAACGTAATGCAGACAAGCCTTTTGCCTCCAGCCAGCCAGGGGGTTCCCTGAACCCCCCTCTCTCCCTCCCTACCTCCCCTTTTTCCCAAAAAGGGTTAGAGAGAGAAAGGCAATTAAGGAGGAAAAATTCTGTTAGCTCAAAAGCACATGCAAGAATTAGTTTTCTTATCTGGTTAGCTTTGTTAACCAAGGTCACTCCTGCTTCAGAAAGAGAGAAGCCGTCCAGCCCACAGGACAGAGAAGCACAGCCTGAACACAGCCTGAACCCAGACCAGACTGAACTAACAGAACCCAAACTTAAAATTGCATTCTACAATCTACCAATGAAATTAGTTTAGACTATCTTGGTTTTGTTCAAATATCAAAAACATTCAGCCAGTGTTCAGCAACTGTCTCTTTCTTAAAGGCATAGCCTAAACCAGTCACATTAAGTAAGTGGCAATGTGAGTAATTTTACACCCTTATATTTTGAAAATACAAAGTACAAACTGGATATTAGCATCAGCCAGTGAGTCAGCTCCTCTGAGCACAAGAAGAACTGAGATCATATTCAACATACAAAATTTCTAACATCCTTATTAAAATGCAAATATTTGTTCAGAAACCATTATGATTAATTAGCATGAAGATTGCATAGATGAAATACAAGTCATGGTGTTGGAAAACTGGCAAAATAAGGCCCCTTTGCTTTTCTACTACAAGAGCTGGATTTTTAAAATTAGTCACTTCAGCTTAAGACACCAGCTCATCTACCACATCACAATGACAGAGAGAGTAGCTAGCACTTAGTGATTTAGGGGTCTTCTCAAGCTGGAAATTATGCTGATGATGAACTATGATCTATGAAGCTGTCCAGGTTCTTTTAAAGCCCATTTGTACTTTTAACAAGTGCATTACAACAGAAATTTTCACTTGATTATACAGTTTTTGGAGAGGTAGTTTCCTTTTCATTTACTTGTAATTTTTTAACTGCTTCACACCAGTATCTTATCCTGTCAGAACTTATGCTCTGATCACTTTTCTGGGACATTCATGATTTCAACATTTTTATCAGATGACTCACAGTCATGTGTTACCTGTTGCTATCTGAGATGAAAAGTCTCATTTTATTTCTCCTCAGAGAAAGACAATTAAATATCAGTCAAGCTTTTTCAATCCATCTTCTAGATTTAGTGCTACTTTTCTGAAATAAGACAGCCAGGTTTCCAGGGCTTACTATGGATTTATAGTAGCACAGTGCAATTACTTATTTCTTACCTCCCCTCTCCCCCCTTCTCTATTTCTTTGTTAGTATTTTAGAACTCTCATCATTGACTTAATGATAAAGCTATTAACTCTGCCTGGAAAACACCTTCTGATCTTATTCATACACCATGCAACATACAAGACAGTAAGAATTTCTAACAATATTACTGGGGGTTTAACTCCTATTGAAAAAATGTTTTAAAAAATCTCCTTCTTGAGTGTTAATTTAGAGGCTTTGCACTTACAGTATTTGTTCTTTTTCTCACCACATGCATTACTTCATATTTACTAGTATTAGATTTAATACACCTTTTTATCATCCTGTTATTCAGTGCTGTAACATCTTTCTGCAGCCCTGTACCATCAGCTTTTAACTGGACTCTCCTAACAATAACGTGTAATCTGCAAACTTTATAAACTCACATTTTATCTCCTCACCAGATGATTTAAGAACAAGCTGCTCAGCTTGTGTCATCAACTGAGAAACCTAGGGTGAACATTAATTCTTGCTGCCAATCTTCTTTACTGTGAAAGAAATCTATTTATTGTTACTATTTATTTTAATGTTTCAATCAGTTGGTATTGAATACACACACACAAAACCCAAAAACCCACCTTTTTTGGTGTTTGTTTAATTAAGCTCTATTTTCCTGTGAGAGCTTGAGTTCATTATTTCTGCATATCCCAGTTCATACTTTGGATCTACATATGTGCAAAATTTCATATCTCTCAAACAACAGGTTTGTGAGGCATGACTTATGAAAACATTCCTCTTCATACTCCAAAAGGAAGCTATATGTATCTATGATAAACATTCAGTCCTACTATTTTATCATGGTTAATGTACAGTTCTACTATTTCCATACAGGTGTTTCCATAAACGTGCATGGTACAGAAGCCAGGCTTTTTGGTTGTGCCTTCAATAACATTTCTCCACATCTCTTTTGCAAAGACTAGCACCATGGTCTTCATCTTATGCATTTATTGAACTATGTTTAAAAGACATAAATATTTATATCAGAGTCTTTTAATAATTCTTGGGTGAATACTATTTGATCCTAGGAAGTTTAATAACTATTCACTTTATCCATGCCTTCGAAAACTTCACTTTTCAAGATTTACTTATAAATTGACATTGAAAACTCTAGATTTTCTCTTCCTGCACTGATGGACTATGGGGCAAGAGCTGTTCTCCATGGTCAATACCAAATGAAACAAACTAGTTTTATGGCTAAAGAAATTGACTTTGTTCTCCCTTTAATAATAATAACAATAAAAAATAGACAATGCCACATCTTGAAATGGATTGTACACAACGCTCAGAAATAAGTCGGTAATTCCTTCTTCTCTTCCACAGCAGTACTTGAGATTTTATAGTGTGACTATTTTCTGCTTGCCTGTGGTCTTCTCTGCCTCCTTTCCATCATATGGTTGCTGTTACCATCTTACCTGTTGAACGATCCAGTAAAACATATTCTAAAATCATGTTGCTTTGATATTTCAGTCCATAGGAATTAAACAGTTAATTTCTTAGAGTTGGCCTTGTACTGTGTAGTGTATCTTCATCATATGCCATCTCATTCTGTGTATTGCTTCCAGAAAATTTGTGAAATGATTACTCTAACTCGTATTTCTTGGGTTTATATGTCAGTATCTGTTCCACAACTTCAGCAGATCTGTGGACAGGTTTAAATCTGCATGTTCTACATATTTGCTTTATGGAGTATGAGCTCTTTTTGCTGTGGCAAAAATCAGTATGACTTAAAGGATGAGACAGTTCTATATCAAGGCAGAGTTATTTGAATCAGGTATGTTAAGCATGTTAACCACACCACACATCAAAGAAATAATGATTAAATGTTATAGGGTAATTCCTTCTCAGACAAATGATCACAAGATATCTAACAGCAGCATCACTGAGTTATGAGCAAAAATGCCCATAGGTAAGGCATCAAACTCTCATTGCCACTGACTTTGCTATCAAAGCTTGTCACACAAAAATATGCATATCTTCTAAGTGGCGATTAAGTGATATGCAAATCACAGTAACCTAAAGCAATCATCTTAATATTGCTAGACTTATATATCTTATCAAGATCAGAAAGGAAACGTTTAGGGTTTGGGTTTTTTTCAGTTCCTTGCCAAATCCCTTTCTTTTGTAATTCATGCACAGTGTATCATCACTATTGTTAGGTTGTGCAGGAGCACAGGGCTTATTTTCTTCAAAAAAGTATTAAGCATTCATAAAATGCATGGTTACTGTTGTGATTTTCAAGCTGTGAAAAAATAATCTTTTCTTTGTACTTCGATACACACTATCCTAAGGTATGTATTTGGAAACAGAGGAATACATTACTATGAAAATTAAGACTGTACCAAAAAAATGGAGAGAAGACAGCAGAAGTCGATGAGCATTCAGTGCTAACACATGTGCATGGTCATGGGATAGTTAGCTGCATGTTCTTTGCACAGCGTGAGTGGCTCATCACATTAGAGCAACTGGCCTGAAACTGGACAGGCCTTCTCCTCTCAGGAGGTAGTTAACAGAGATCTAATTTCTTAGTGTCTTTATTTTCCCAACAGCTTACATCTCCCCTGCTGTTGCAGTTTTAATTCCTCTAAAGACAGGCTATGCCAAATGGACAGGTATATAAGCAGGTTCCTTGGCTCAGTGGTTACTACTTTTACACTGAGTGGGTCCACCAGGTGGACAGCCCTGCATGCCTACTTCCACAAGTACATTGACATTCAATTAGACAATACCCATGCAACTAAGTCTCAGTTTAATCCCCTTGCCATTCTTCATGCCAGGGGAACTTGAAGGCAGTCTGAAGTGCTTAGCATGAAGTGTAGTGAGAAAGCAACAAAACTATACAGAGGTAGCTCTGCTTAGAAAGGCACTTGGTATTATCTCTCCCTCCACATCCCTACCTCCATGAATGTTCAGGACTGGTATCACTCCTTTCCAAGAAAATTATGTTTAAAAAAAATAGTATCTTCTGGATACCTGGAAGTTTTTCACACATAAATTAATGCAGCATTAGATATGAGAAATGTGAAGGAGTTGCAAGAGGCAAGTTAGATAGAGATGGTGCTCAATTTCCATCATCTCCACCAAAGAAAGTACCATCAGGAATGGAGACTTTCACAGGACTAAGTTTAAATTAAAGCCTGTCTGAAGAATAAGCAGTGTTATTCATGCTGAACAGGTTTACCCAGCTCTATAAAGACAGGTTGAGGTCAGCCCTTCCCAGCGCATTCTTGGTGCAGAAACCTCCTTAACTTTTGAACTTGCAAAGTACCTGAGCACAGATAATCAGTCAAAATAAAATATGTGGTATATCATTAAAAACAGTTTTTAATGATCTCTCCTTCTTTCTCCACTTCTAATACCGACAGATACGGGCTTTTTGTTATTACTATTGACTTTAGGCATTTGAAATACTACTGAGTGGTGACCCAGAAGGGTGGAGGTGGAATTAGGTTCAGCAGAGTTTATGCCATCATCTGTTTGGTATGTTATTTCCTTTCACTCTGATGTTGGGAAGATCACACCCAGCCTTCACATTCCTCTTAGACAAGTTGTGTCAAGGAATGGGGGGAAAGGAAGCTGCCCCACATACCACTGGATATCAGAAAGGAAGGTCTTAATTAGGAAATCTGCCCTTCCTCTTGTCAGTCCCAGGTCCAGCAGCTATAATAATTTCAACGATGTACTCTTAAGGAGTGAGACAACAAAGGGCAATGCAGTATTCTCTGGGGTTATTTAATACTTTTGTCTTATATTTAAAAGGATGTTGAATTAATAAACTTAACAGCAATAATAAAGACCTAAAAATGAAATGAAAGAATGGAGTTTGTTTTGGTTGGCATTTCAGAAAGTGGTGAGGTGATTAAAAAAAAACAATGTACCAGAATATGTAACTTGCTCAGTGTTATACAGTAGCAATTCATTCCTAACTAGCTGAATTAAAGAATTCCATTAATTTCTTTTCTGAAAATTTTGAGAAATACAGATTATAAACATTTGTCTACACCTTCTGTGTTCTTCAGCAGTAGCCATAATAGCACTAGGAACTCGCCAGAAGGCAGAAAGCCAAGAAATACACAGACCTGGTCGTGTATCTTCAATACTCCTCCTTCAGAATTTGTCTGAAACTTTCAAAAGAATGTTTGATCATAGTTTATAGTGATTCATGTGTAAAATAATTCTGTGACTCATGAAAAAATTCTTAACAAATTCATTCACGTTAGAAAGGAATGCATTGAAAATCTTTTGTAGTATGCCTATAAACCTGTATGAGACCATAGTAATTTAACATAAATTAAACAGTCATAGTATTTCACTAATAAGAGAAAAAAATCTGCTTAACCAGAGTCAAACAAACTATTTGCTTAAGAAGACATTGGAAATTAATTTAGGTTAAGAACCTTTCGTGCTTAGGCAAGTAAGGTGCTTCTTAAGCTTTTTTTGCAATGTTTGAACATTTCCAGTCCTGTAAACCATTTTTAAAATTTGATTTATTTTTTAAAAGTGACCAGCCATACCAGAGGGGCTAGAATGAGTTCTAAAACTGCAGCCACAAAATGTGTGTAATGATCAATGCATAACATGCCTCTTTGCCTTACCTGCATTTTGTAGTGC
The DNA here is from genome assembly GCA_015227895.2 of Colaptes auratus. Lineage (NCBI taxonomy): Eukaryota > Metazoa > Chordata > Aves > Piciformes > Picidae > Colaptes > Colaptes auratus. The sequence goes on along the minus strand of CM026897.1, from coordinate 29,995,955 downwards.
CAGACTCCACTAACAGGACTGTGTCTGTGAATTTAGAAACCCGAGCATACTGAAATATATCCCAAAGACAGACAAAATGCCACACTGAGGAAAGTGTGAAGCGCAGACACCATGTCACAACCACTTCAGGATAACTGAAGGATGTGCCCATGTTCCAGCAACTCATTCCTGGGAAGATATATAAAAAGAACTTAATCACTGAGTTACTTACCCATTATTGTCCATCAGATCATCAGCCTACAGGTTATTTCATTTTCCCCCACATTTTCTCTTGAGCACAGGCCAAACCACCAGGACTGGTGTTTTAGTTTTATTTTTATATGCCCATTTATTTTGATATTCCCATTTCCTGGTACCCATTTAAAGAATGACTTTTGATATCTAAGGGTTGGTTTGTTGGTTTGGTTTGTGGGGTTTTTTTAAGGCCTTAAAATTGAGAGTAAATATTCACATTAAAGTTTTTTCCCTTTCAGAACTGGGGAGACCATCCTTAGTGTGAAAGAGTACTAGGCATCATACAGGCAGTGGGAACTTCAGAAACCTTGGCCCTATTTGAACCATAGTGCTATTAAATAGAAGAAGGCTGATACTCCCTCCAGTTTCTTCAGCGGTTAGAAGAAGAACCTACTCTTCCACCAACTCAGAGAAAGCTCAGTAAGTTATTCCACTCTTTTGATTACTTATCTTTCCCTAGGTGCTTTGAATTATAGGTGTAGTCATTATCAGAAACAGTCCTGATCTACTTTTTATTTAAATTAGACCCTGCAAGATCCAAGTCATTACCACGTGTGGTCTTCACAGCAATATCTTCAGCCTACGGACATTTTTGTTAACATTTCTGCATCTCTTCAGAAACACTATGCAACCACGGGGACAAAAAGGAATATTGGACACAGAAAACAAATTGTGTGGGTCTAGCTCCCCCTTTTCTTTCAACTAGAAATATAACCATTATGCTAGGCAAATAGTAAAATAATAAAAAAGATAATTTCATGTGAAAAAGAAAACTGTTGTACTACTTAGTCTTTGAGAACACACAAGGGTTATGGATGTTACTGCACGGCTTGATGTGCTGCCTACAGAATAAATACATGTACCACTACTGAAGAAGGTTTTCCTAGTACTGGAATTGGGTGATCTAAAGGAAAGCATATGGCAAATACATTTAGAAAATATGAATAAACAGTTTCACAACTCTGGCTTCCATTTGTGCCTGGACATTCAATGTAGATACTCAGTTTGTTCTCTAAGCTTTCTGGAAGGGGGGTGGGGGGTGGAAATCCAACAGATAGGGATAGAGTTCATGTTTACTAACAATAGAAACTCAAGTTCCAATTCTACAGGAGATCACACTAATTAAAATTTGTTTATGACCTCAGACATTTCCTGGTATTCATTACTATAGGCCAAAAAAATCTTTATCACGTTCAGAAGATTGGAGCTGTAGGTAAACATTGGTTTTCTTCATTATTATATCCCTTTCTTTTCCAGCTACTATATCTGGAAGGTAATCTACTCCAAAACATAGGATCTACATCCAGGGCACATACCATTTACCAAATCTTTCTAGCAAGGTGGATATCAAAGTTGAGACTTTACCAGGATTTAAAACTTTTCAAGCATTTCAAGTTACTGTTTATATTCCACAGCTCTCGGCTCACAAATGAGACATTTCTACACTAGTGTACCTATACTTTATGAGAAGGAACAAACCAATATAGGGTCCTATAAGCTTAAGTATCCTCTCTTTATTCATACTTGGCTTTCTTCTTCCCCAAATCCAAGACTCACTGTGCATCTTCCCTGATTCTGAAGGGGTTTTTTTTATCCTTTCTAGTCATTCTAATCACAGAAGAACACTAAATTCACTATAAAGTTTCCCAGCTGTAGGAGTCTCCCACTTTGAAGAAATTGCTTTTGCACCAGTGAAACTTGTGCACTGATCTAAGAACTACGTTGTTTCTTCCTTCTGCAGCAAAGTGTCCCTCATCTGTTTGGGAACTGATGCTACTTAACACAACCTAGCTGACTACTGTTCCTTATGCAATATAAAAGAGAGCTGAAGCACAACACAAAAAGAGACCAGATCCTACTCAGAATGGATTCAGGTCCTGTTCTCTCCTGATACCAATTTCTTTGTCAAATGGAAAAGTGGTTTCTTACATAATGTTAACAGGCTTGTTATATCCCCACACACACTAAGGTTGCAGGATGCTTCAATGTATTCAAGGACATCCTCAAGTACTGAGCTTTGATTGTATATATCCTAGCTTCATCAGCGCTAAGAAACAAAACCTAAGTATCCATTCTGCAGTCACAAAAGTTTGAAATACTGAACTCTCACAACAGGGTAGTGTCCTACTCATGAAGCTGTGGCAATGGCCATTCCAAAAGCATAGAGTTTGATATACTTAACCAACAGTCATGAGGGCTCCTAGTGCAAATCTAAAGTGGTCAGCAGGATGGAGAATTTACTGTAGTCTTCACTGGTAAGGGGCAGTTGCCCCAGCAAGTCAGGACTCACTATGGCTCCAGAAGTTCAGTGCTATCTCTGTGCCCTCCTTCCATTTCCACCAACACGCACACACACATACTCTTAATCCCTGAGTGAAGGGAGCATGTCTGCACCTCTCACTGACATGGCTCACAGAGTTCTTTGTTTTTACTCTGCAAATGTAAGCAGTACATTATAGAACTCATGCAAAAAGCCTGTTACTGCACTGGAATCCTAATAATTGCTTCATTTTTATGTTCTTAAGCAAAGAGGACAGGATATAAAATAGAGTATGTAACAAGTAACTCCTCTTGGAAAGACAGCTCAGAAGTGAGCACAGTCGTTTTTCACCACATAATTTTTGAAGGATGCTACTCAGTGTCTCATTCCAAACTTTACTTTACAACACAAGAGATTTGCACTGAACCTTTAAGCACAGTCTAGACAGAGACACATTAGTAATTGTATAGGAACTTTACTGACACTAATGGTGGAAAACATTGTGAAGACTCTTCTACAGGCCTTTAATGAGACAGAAATGGATTGAGAGCTGCTTCTTCTCTTTGGTTTTCTCTTCTTTGGTTTTTAGGCTCTATAAAAAATACTTAGGAGTTAGCTGGAGACACTATCAAGAACTCAGACACAACACAGGATTATTTGACCACAACTTACATTAACCTTTGAATTTGAGTGAGAGCAGTAATTTGTCCTTCAAATGAGTTATGAGTAAGTGTAGTGGGAGACAATCCTTCACCTGCTTTTAAAGTAGGGCTACATTGTTGGTTAGGATTGGCTGGACGTTTTACTCAATCACACTTCAGCTCACTGGCAGAGGCATAAAGCACTACTGAGTGTGATAGCTGAGGAAGGATCAATAATGATTCCTCTATACAAACTAGAAAAGGTAAGAAAGCAGCTCTGAAAGACAGTCTTAAATGGTTACCATGAACAAAAAGGGGCCATGTTTCAGAAAACTTAAAAATGAAATTAATAAAGCCTGCAGAATAATAAACTACAATGCACAACGATACAGAGTAAAAGTGATCATTCAATTTCACTGTTACCTGAAGTTTGTTCCATCAGTTAAACACGCTCAGAAAATGGAATAAGATACAACCATCTCTGCCTACATGTTTTTGTATGCCTCACATTCCTTGCTTTCACTATGGCTTCATGACTTGTGGGCCAAATTGGACACAGAAAGGGAGCTTTGCATAAAACGAAAGGAGGGAGACAAGAATGCCGACATAAACTGTAAGAGCTTCAGTAATGAAGAATATCATCTACAGGCATACATATCCCTTCCCACAAGCGCTTGTCATGAATACCAAAAACTGACAGCAAAGCCTGGTCTGTAGGAAGAGTAAGGACTCCATTTTCTAGGGGTGCTTCCTGTGGATAAACTAAATATTTGGATTCTACCTGACTGTAATCAGATACTCAGAGCTCTCTGTGGCTTGAAGGATGTTTTATGTTGTGAGGCTAACAAATAAGCTTGCAGATATTTCTCTAAGAAGAATGCATGGCAATTACCCCACCAGCGGCATTTTCCACAGAATTTGGGTTTCCGGAGTTTTCCCTGCATTTTCCCATGAAAGGCCATGAAATGGCCAAAAATTAAGACTTCCTCTTACACTCCATTGAAGATCGAGTCAGAAAATTTTAGTTTTCATATGAGAGACGTTTTACTTTAGATCTCTGACAGGGCATAATTATTTCACTCAGTTGCACACCTTTGCATCCAAGCAGCAGGGTTAGATTTTTGCTTTCCTTTTTTGCCTCCTCTGGAGGAAGAAGATTTGGAATTAAGAAATGAGTCTCTGTGTGAAACACCTACAACAAAAGCACAGAGTCAGTTATTACTGGTATGGTTCTTTGAGCAGAGGCATGCACACAAGCTTCATCTCTTTTAGATACAGATTCCCTCTGTGAAAGAAGAACACATATTTTTGGATGGTGTTATATGCAAAATTAGTTGTGCTCAGGGTAAGAGATTACTACAATGAAATAAATTAATCTAATTTAGAATTACATAATACAGACTGGGGGCTGCCTTGCATAATACAAACAATGTCTGCCAGACAGAGTTTTTAGGTAGTTTAGGGTCCTCTTCAAATGTGTGGGCACATCTCTTCAGGTAAAACCGAAATATCATTAATACTTGATTTTTAAATTGTCCTTCCTCTTGTTCTTATATATCTATTTCAATGCAGGATTATATGAGGATCAAAAGTAGGCCTCTCCTAGCTAGAACAGAATTCCAGCTGGACTACCAATGTTTACCAGTTCCCTCTTCCACCTTACAATGCCATTGTTATTACACAGAATTCAAAGTCCTCCAGGTAAAACCAAGGACATCATTTGTTTGTCTGCCCTGTGTCTCTGGAGGAACACTGGTGTGGAGTAGAGTAACAGCCTTGAAGTCATAACCAGGAGCTTTGTGGGAGAGAAAAGAAAAAAATATAACCAAATTGCAAAAAACCCCAAACAAAACCAAAACAACAAAACAAAAACAAAACCCAAAACAAACAAAAACCCCACCTTAAATTCATAGTCCCTGAGTGACAAGATATAGTTTAGTCATCTTAAGCCTTTTGTTTTCCTCCAAAACAAAACTTGTTTCATATTTACTTGGCCTCTGATTTGTGTTTTCTTAATATATATGTTTCCTCAGGAATGGTAACAGATACAGTTTTATTCCATCTTTGCATTAAACCTCAATTACATTTCCTTGTCAGTCCTGCCAGTGCATTTGAATGCTGCTCTCGTACACCTCAGCTTCATTTCCATAGGAGAATCAGATAATGGCAAACATTTCATTCCTGAAAAGATGCAAGGGAAAGAGTTGATGCATGTAAGATAAGAACTACATCTTCACTGTAAACATAGTCAGAATGAGCACGCATGTGGGACACAGAAAATAACAAGGCTGCAAACCAGATTCCAGATAGTTCAGCACAAAAGTTCTGTCCCAATAGGTATCCTCAACTGAGGCAGCACTGGCAAAGAGCCCGCAGCCTGGCAGAGGCACCCAACAGGGTTTGTCAGAATTTGCTTTTCTGATAAATGTTTATTATTGATACCTGAATTTGAAGCTGACATAGAAAAGAAGTAAGATTTTAAAGGTTATTTTTAAAGCAAGTAGCAAAAAGTAAGGCCTACAAGCAGCAATAACAACAGCAAAACCCTCAATGACCGGGTGTTGAAGTTGATGACTTCCAAGAGCCTGAATTCACTCTACTAACCTCATGTATATACCATGAGATTGCCTTAAAATGAGCCATGTTTCAAGCATACCCATTACAGGTCATGGTCTTGGACTGTAGTTTCAATTCCCTGGCCCATTAGTTTTACATTCTGTGGCTAAAATCCCAGTGGCTGATCTCTTACAAGTACATTAGCTCCTGTATATCCTGAGAAGTGAGGGGCAGAAAGATCATCTCACACATTGCCATATCTTTGCTTCAGAAAGCTTTCCCTAGCAACCTAAATGTTAAAAACCTAAACCCACAACTTCTAAAAATGTAGTTACTTTTATACCTTATGCAAGAGTCTATGTTTCCACATCTAACTGTTGGATGCAGGAAGTTTTCTCAAATCTTGCAATGGAGCCAGTTTCTTTTATGATATCAAAGCTTCTGGCACTGACTGTTGACACCAAGAGCCTAGACTAGATTAAATGAATCACAGTAATAAGCCAAAAAAAAATATTTCTGATTTCTTATGTGGAGCAAAATTGACCAGTTAGAGATGGGATACTGCAGAATTCTTGTTAATAACACTGTTATATTGCCATACTCAGAGATCCAAAGAAACATACAGAAAGTGTTAGAAGACATTTTCAGGTTTCAGCGATTTTCAGCTATAAAAGGGACAAGATGCCTGTTCAGTATCATATAAAGTCACCTTTTCAGACATAAGCTAGTAAAAATCATAGTATCGTAGTATCAGTCAGGGTTGGAAGGGACCACAAGGATCATCTAGTTCCAAACCCCCTGCCATGGGCAGGGACAGCTCACATTGGATCAGGCTGGCCAGAACCTCATCCAGCCTGGGCTTAAAACACCTCCAGGGACGGGGCCTCAACCACCTCCCTGGACAACCCATTCCAGGGCTTCACCACTCTCACAGTGAAGAACTTCCTACTCATGTCTAGCCTGAATCTCCCCACCTCCAGCTTCATTCCATTCCCCCTAGTCCTATCACTACCTGATAGCCTGAGAAGTCCCTCCCCAGCCTTCTTGTAGCCCCCCTTCAGGTACTGGAAGGCCACAATGAGGTCACCTCAGAGCCTTCTCTTCTCCAGACTGAACAGCCCCAACTCCTTCAGCCTGTCCTCACAGAAGAGGTGCTCCAGCCCTCTGATCATCCTCGTGGCCCTTCTCTGGACACGCTCCAGCACCTCCAGATCCCTCTTGTAATTGGGGCTCCAGAACTGGAGGCAGTACTCCAGGTGGGGTCTCACCAGAGCTGAGTAGAGGGGGAGAATCACCTCCCTTGACCTGCTGGCCACACTTCTCCTGATGCAGCCCAGGATCTGATTGGCTTTCCGGGCTGCAAGTGCACATTGAGAGCTCATGTTGAGCTTCTCATCCACCAGCACCCCCAAGGCTCTCTCCTCAGGGCTGCTCTCCAGACAGTCCCTGCCCAGCCTGTATTTGTGCCTGGGATTGCCTTGACCCAGATGCAGGACCCTGCACTTGGTCTTGTTGAAGCTCCTGAGGTTGGCTTGTGCCCACCTCTCCAGCCTGTCAAGGTCCCTCTGGAGGGCATCCCTTCCCTCCAGCATGTCTGCTGCACCACACAGCTTGGTGTCATCAGCAAACTTGCTGAGGGTGCACTCAATGCCACTGTCCATGGCACCCACAAAGATGTTGAACAAGCCTGGTCCCAGGACTGATCCCTGAGGGACTCTGCTGGTCACTGGCCTCCACTGGGACACGGACCCCTTGACAGCCACTCTTTGGGTGCAGCCATCAAGCCAGTTCTTTATCCATCTAGTGGTCCATCCATCAAACCCATGCTTCACCAGTTTGGAGACCAGGATGTGGTGTAGGACAGTGTTGAAGGCTTTGCTCAGGTCCAGGTAAATTACATCAGTTGCTCGCCCCTCATCTATTAATGTTGTGACCTGTTCATAGAAGGCCACCAGGTTTGGTAGGTGGGATTTGCCCTTGGCAAAGCCATGCTGACTGTTCCAAATCACCTCTTCACTATTCTTCTGAGTCAGTAGTGCCTCCAGGAGGATCTGCTCCATGATCTTTCTGGGCACAGAGGTGAGACTGACTGGCCTGTAGTTCCCTGGTTCCTCCTTCTTACCCTTTTTGAAAATGGGAGTAATAGTAATAGAAACTAAAAAATAGTTTCTTATAGAATCATAGAATTTTTATATTTGCAGAAAACCTCTAAGATCAAGTTCAATCATTGACATAACACCACCATGGCCATTAAATCATGTCCTGTAGTGCCATGTCCACATATGTCTTGAACTCTTTCAGGGACAGAGACTCCACTGCCTCACTATTCCAATGCATGACCACTGTTGCCATAAAGAAATGCTTCCTAATATCCAACCTTAACCTCCCCTGACACAACCTGGGGCCATCTCCTTTTGTTCTATCACCTGATACTAGGGAGAAGAGACCAATGCATACCTCACTGCAACCTCATTTTGGGCAATTGTAGCTAGCAATAAAGTCTCTTCTTCAGACTAAGCAATCCCAGTTCCCTTAGACATTCCTACTAAGACATGTTCTTTAAACCCTACACTAGCTTCATTGCCCTCCTCTGGCCATGATCCACATTTTCTTTCTTGTAATGAGGGTCCCAAATCTGAATACAGCACTCAAGGTACAGCCTCACCATTGCTTACTACCCAGGCACAATCACTTCCCTACTCCTGACAGCCACACTATTCCTGATACAGGCCAGAATGCTGTTGGCCTTTTTGGCCTCCTGAGTACACTGCTGGCTCACGTTCACACAGATGTCAACCAGCACACTCAGGTGTTTTTTGCCAGGCAACTCTCCAGACACTCACCCTTTGCCTGGGGTTATTGTGACCAGAGTGATGGACCCGGCACTTGGCCTTGCAAAACTTCATACAATTGAATTGGCCTTTGCTCCAGGCTTTCCAGATACCTTTTCAGAGACTTCTTACCCTCAAGCAGATCAACACTCCAATCCAGTTTATTCTCATCTATAAATTTACTGAAGGTGAACTCAATCCCCTCATCCAGGTCATTGCTAAAGATATTAAACAAAACTGGACCCCAAACTGAGCTCTGGTGAACACCACTAGTGACTAGTAACCAACTGGATTTAATTCCATTTGCCACCATTCTCTGGGCCTGACCTTCTGTTCTTAACTCAGGGAAGAGTCCAGACTTTCAAGCCATGAGGAGCAAGTTTGTTCTGGAAGATCCTGTGGGAAACATTGTCAAAGTCTTTAATAATGCCCAGATAAACCACGTCCACAGCCTTTCCTTCATCCATTAAGTGGGTCACCTTGTTGCAGGAGATCAGGTTGAGCAAGGAAGACCTGCCTTTCATAACTCATGCGTACTTGGCCTGATCATCTGGTTGCCCTGCACATGCTGCATAATGTCACTCAAGGTGATCTGCTCCATGACCTTCCCTGGCACAGAGGTCAGACTGACAGCTCTGTAGTTCTCTGGGTCCTCCTTCCAGCCCTTTTAGTAGACAGGCATCACATTTAACACTCTCCAGTTAGCTGGGACCTCCTCACTTAGACAGGACTTCTGGTAAATGATGGAAAGTGTCTTGATGAGTACTTCCATCAGCTCCTTCAGTACCTTTGGGCGTATGCCTTCCAGCCCCATAGACACCATAGTATGTGTAAGTAGTACAGCAGGTCACTAACCATTTCTTCTTGGACTATGGGGGCTTCGTTCTCCTCACCATCTGTATCTTCCAGCTCAGGAGACTGGATAACCAGAGAACAAGAGGTCTTACTATTAGAGATTGAGGCAAAGAAGGTATTGAGCACCTCAGCCTTTTCCTCATCCTTGACTACTGTGTTCCAAATGAATTCAAGAAAGGACAGAGATTAGAATAGAATAGAATTAACCAGGCTGGAAAAGACCTTCAAGATTGAGTCAAACCTATCACCCAACAGCATCTAATCAAATAAACCATGTCACCCAGTGCCTCATCAAATCTCTTCCTAAACACCTCCAGTGATGGTTACTCCACCACCTCCCTGGGCAGCCCATTCCAATGGCAAATCACTCTATCTGTGAAGAACTTTTTCCTAACATCCAGCCTAAACCTCCCCTGGTGCAGCTTGAGACTGTGTCCTCTTGTTCTGTTGGACACAGTCTCAAGCTGTGCTGTCCTTAGTCCTCCTTTTGTTGATAATATATTTGTAGAAGCATTTCCTGTTCTATTTAACAGATGAAGCCCCTCTAAAGACAAGGGGAGTAAGTGGAACAAGAGACCCCTTGTCTTAACTCTGAGCTTCTGGGTCTGCTCAGAACCAAACAGAAATGTACCAGAGGTGGAAAAGTGGAATATTGCCTGCTGCAGACTACAAGGGCATTATCAGGGCATGCAGAGGTTCCATTAGGAAAGCAAAAGTAATCTTGGAATGGAATTAGCCAGGGATGTCAAAAACTTCAAGAAAAAGTTATTCACACACATTAATAACAAGCAGAAAAAGACTGTAGATCCACTATTAAACAGGAGAGTTCAACTAGTTGCCAACAACTCCAAAGAGGCAGTGGTCTTCAATACTGTGATACTGTGATACTGTCATACTGTCATACTTCACCTCTGTGTTTATCAACACTGTTGGGTCCTAGGCCATGGGATCAAAAATCCAGGTTCATGCAGACACAGATCCCCTCAGTGAAGGAAGAGTTGGTGTATCAACTATTACAGGAGTTTGATCCATAGAAAATCAATGGGGCCAGATGCCATTCACACAAGGGTGCTGAGAGATGGCTCATGTTGTTGCAAGGCCATTTGCTGTAATCTTTGAGAAGTCAAAGAGATCAGAAGACATCCCTGAAGGCTGGAAGAAGGCTCATGTCACTCCTATCTACAAGAAGGGTTCCAAGGAGGACCCAGGTAATTACAGACCCATTAGCCTCACATCAGTCCCTGAGAAAGTCATAGAACAAATCACAGAATCATCGAATTGTTAGGGCTGGAAGGGACCTCAAGATTATCTAATTCCAAGCCCCGTGCCATGGGCAGGGACACCTCACACTAGATCAGGTTGCCCAGAGCCATATCCAGCCTGGCCTTAAAAACCTCCAGGGATGGGGCTTCCACCACCTCCCTGGGCAACCTGTTCCAGTGTCTCACCACCCTCATGGTGAAGAGGGTGCTCCATTCCCCCTAATCTTATCATTACCTGACACTCTAAAAAGTTCCCCACCAGCTTTCTCCTAGGCTCCCTTAAGATACTGGAAGGCCATGATAAGGTCTCCTCAGAGCCTTCTCTTCTCCAGACTGAATAGCTCCCAACTCTCTCGGTCTGTCCTCACAGGATAGGTGCTCCAACCCTCTGATCATTCCCTGGACACATTCCAGCACGTCCAGTTCCGTCCTGTAATAGGGGCTCCAGAACTGGACACAGTACTCCAGGTCGGGTCAAACCGGAGCAGAGTAGAAATCCTGCATATTGTCACAACTCAGCCAAAGCACACAACTGGGAAAAGGTAATTATGGAATTTTCATTTGGGTTTTGACCTTCTAATTTCCTATAATTTCTAGTCGCCGGTGTAGACCTCCCAAGTGGCTTGTCCCTTCTTCCAATGAACATTGACTCTCTTTTTCTCCTTAAGCAGCAGCCAAACCCCTCTATTCAGCTAAGCTGAACTTCTGCCACCAGCTCATCTTTTGAATTAAACCATGTATTAGGCATATTAGGCATAGAAGCTTCTGAAGAGGAAAGGTACATGTATTAATATTGACAGAACTACTCCTTCCCATTCCAAGATATGGCACTGTTTCGCAGAAACAGACGTGCCCATCATACCATCTCATCTACATGTATAAAGGGAAGCAAATTAAAACAACCACAAACATAATGATGGGTTTTAAAAGCTACCTGTAAACAAGCAAATAAAAAAAGACAGAGTAATCATGCTATATTACAGCGTCTTATATCTGGCTGGCCAGATGCATATGCATCAACTTCTCATGAAGCATAGCCTAATCTAGTTCTGGAAAACAACCCTTTAACGTGAAGGATGACCACAAAAACAGTTTTAGTAACATCTGAATTGTGTGCTCTCTATTCTGGGGATGCTCTAATACACAGGTCATAAGACAGATTTCTTGTTAAGAAACATATACTTTTGTTCAGTATATTCAACTATTTCTACAGCCATACAAAATGAAGGTGTTTGGGGACCCAGGTAAACATTAAAACACCTAATTTCTACCTATGCTCTCTTTTTTTGACTGAAGGTCTTCCTGAAACAGCAAGACCTGATCCTCTTTTCTGGATAAACAGTGGTAAGGAAAGGCTCCTATTTGTAAGCACTTCCTGCAGAAACAGATTGTGTTATGAAAAATAACCCCCCCAAAAAGCAGCAAGGCATGATGGGCTAAACTGAGGTACAGTGGCCTTAAATACAATTACATAGAAACAAAATGGTGTGGTAGGGCATGAAAAGCATTAAGAAGGTTTACAGAATTCAGAAAGAGGACATGTACAAACACCCTTCTTCCCATCAAACATTCAGCTTCTTATAGCCAGAGATGGGGAAAAAAATGGATGTTTTTCCTCTCTACTGAAAAGGTTCACGATGGTAAGATTTTCATCACTCCAAAAGAAGAGTTTGCTGCTTGCTCTCAGACTGCATGGTAATGGGAAAGTTGCATTTGGATCACTTCTCTGTTTCACTCAAGGAATAGATGAGACTATCACCTGGTCCAACAGTGCAGAGAAGTTCCAGGTGATTGCTCTCTTCAAGAATAAAATTTACTGTATTCATGTAAATCTAGACCTGAGGGGACAGTCTGCATCAAAAAAAGTGAAGAGTAATGGTTTAAATCACACTCGTTGCCCCTGCCCACATATACTCAGCAGACCAGTAGGGGCCAGTTTTCAGACATTCTGGTTGTTAAAAATAATCAAACTGGTTTGAAATAGGCTTATTCGCCAAAATCTGCCTGTAGAGCTCTGCTGAACATAAAGGAAGGCAACAGACGAGTGACCTTAAGTAGGTATGTATAATCATAGACCATATTAGCCAAAACCATGTAGGCAATCTAGTACAAAAAAAATAAAATCAAGAGCTCTGTGATTATCAAACAAAACAAATAAAAGAAATTTTATGAAGCAGTATAGGTCAAAGTAGATAATGCAATTTCACAGATGACAATGACACAGATATATTTTCCAGACTGCAAGGAGTTCATACCAACTCATCTCATGGTGTATGTAGAAAATTTTAAAAGTACAGAGTGAGAGGTTCAGGATTATTGCAGGCTTTTGGAATTGCTTCTACAAAAGGAGAGACTGCATTAAATCATTTTTTTTTCATGTAACATTACTAGTTTGTTGTTCTGGTTAAATTAAGTTAGTCTGAGGTTTCTTCAAGAAGATTACTTGGCAAACTCAAGAAGAGAGGTATACTAAAAGCCAATACTATCAATAAACAACATGAAGAGAGTGTGGTTGAAGATTACAATGTGAGAAATGCCATGAGAAAGGTTAGTAAAGAATGTGATAAAGAATGACTTTTCATGTCTTCTTGCAGTACAAAATAAAGAAACGATCAGGCTTAAAGAAAAGGAAATGCTTTTTCCACATAGCTTCTTAATTAAAGTGTGGAATTCATTATTACAGGAAGTTGTGGAGGCCACAACATAAAAGGAATTGGAGGGGGGGAAGGATGGAGGAGGGTGGAAAGGGAGGGTGGAGGAGTTGGAGGTTGGGAGGGATTTATGAAGGATAAATGCACTAGTGGCTGTTAAAACACAATGGTCCGGATACAAGCTTTAGCACAGGAAATTCTTGAACTATCAATTACTGGAGGTAAGGATAATCACTTGCTACATCCCCTGCTCCTCATCCTCCTCTTTAAGCACTTATTGCCAGACATTCCTTGTAACAAGACACTGGCCTGTCTGGTTCTGATTTATTAATCTTCTTGTTCATTTTACAGTTACATTTACATATTCAGTTACAGTTACATTTGCATTTACCATGGTGTAAGAAAATTCTGGTGAGTTGTCATCGTCAAGTATGCTACCAAGTTTATTTTGTAATTTCTGTTGCTGAGGCAATTTTCCAAGAATGAAGTAAGAAATCTCATAGTATACACCAATTACATGAGGGCCAAGCCCAGAGAGTGGTGGTGAATGGTGCCAAATCCAGCTGGCGGCCAGTCACTAGTGGTATCCCCCAGGGATCAGTGCTGGGCCCCATGATCTTTAATATCTTTATCGATGACCTGGACGATAGGATTGAATCCATGATCAGTAAGTTTGCAGACGACACCAAGCTGAGGGCAGGTGTTGATCTGTTAGAGGATAGGAGAGCTCTGCAGAGGGACTTTGACAGGCTGGACAGGTGGGCAGAGTCCAACGGCATGAGATTTAACACATCTAAGTGCAGGGTTCTACACCTTGGCCACAACAGCCCCATGCAGTGCTACAGCCTGGGATCAGAGTGGCTGAAGAGCAGCCAGGCAGAAAGAGACCTGGGGGTACTGGTTGATAGTAGGCTGAACATGAGCCTGCAGTGTGCCCAGGTGGGCCTCCTGGCCTATATCAGGAACAGTGAGGCCAGCAGGAACAGGGAGGTCATTCTGCCCCTGCACTCAGCACTGGTTAGGCCACACCTGGGCCCCGCAGTTCAGGAAAGATGTTGACTTGCTGGAACATGTCCAGGGAAGGGCAACAACACTAGTGAGGGGTTTGGAGCACAAGCCCTGTGAGGAGAGGCTGAGGGAGCTGGGGTTGCTTAGCCTGGAGAAGAGGAGGCTCAGGGGAGACCTTCTTGCTGTCTACAACTACCTGAAGGGAGGTTGTATCCAGGTGGGGGTTTGTATCTTCTCCCAGGCAACCAGCACTGGAACAAGAGGACACAGTCTCAAGCTGTGCCAGGGGAGGTTTAGGCTGGATGTTAGGAAGAAGTTCTTCATAGAAAGAGTTATTTGCCATTGGAATGGGCTGCGCAGGGAGGTGGTGGAGTCACCATCACTAGAGATGTTAGGAGGAGACTGGATGAGGCACTTGGTGCCATGGTTTAGTCGATTAGATGGTGTTGGGGGATAGGTTAGACTTGATGATCTCAAAGGTCTCTTCCAACCTGGTTAATTCTATTTTATTCTATTCTACACATCTGTGAAGGAGACATATGATAAAAAATGTCATTTTGCAGTTAGCAGCATCTGAATGGAGCCTCATGTTTGGCTTGAACCTTAACAATTCTAGAACAGCCATAGCCACACCTGCCTGGCTTCACCCACAAACTTTTCATGGAAGAACACTGGAGGTACTATGTATAAATAACCCCATGGTTTTAATTATATGAGGCTGAACTATGTCTGTCTTCATCAAATAAAAACAATAGTGACCTTCTTAATACATTGCCAAAGAAATGTATCCAAAACTACAGATAAGAGAGGTAGTTGGTCATGCAGTGCTGTCCTTACACTACCACTGACAGAATTAAAGGCTGACCATTCTGGTCATGTCTTTATCAAGAGTTTTTCAACAAAACTTCTGTCATAGCCTGCACATATATTGCAAGAAGATTGTGATCTAACTCCCTAAAGTGAGAGGGAATTTTTTAATTATTTTTTTATATATATTCATGGTAGACAAAAAAAAAGATAAAAAACAAAAAGAAGTCTTGTGACTAACATGGGCTAAACCCAGAAATGTAATATTTCTCAACAAAGCATTATAAACAATCCAAACTGCTGTGAGTGACAGGACATATTGCATAGGACATATTGCATAGGACATATTACATAAAATGCAATCACATGGAGCAGAATGTAAAATTCTATCACATGCAGAGCTGTCAAGAGGGGTGAATTGTTCT
This sequence comes from Colaptes auratus, assembly GCA_015227895.2. Taxonomy (NCBI): domain Eukaryota; kingdom Metazoa; phylum Chordata; class Aves; order Piciformes; family Picidae; genus Colaptes; species Colaptes auratus. The sequence continues at coordinate 29,980,425 of CM026897.1, read as the reverse complement.
GCCAATGTTAACAAGATGAGCTTCAACAGGGCCAAATGCCAGGTCCTGCACTTGGGTCATGACAACCCCAAGGAATGCTACAGGCATGGGGAAGTGTGTCTGGAAAGCTGTCAGGCAGAATGGGACCTGGGGGTTCTAATCAACAAGCAGCTGAATATGAGCAAGAGTGTACCCAGGTGGCCAAGAAAGCCAGTGGCATCCTGGCTTGTATCAGAAATGCTGTGTCCAGCAGGAGTAGGGAAGTGATTGTCCCCTTGTACTCAGCTCTGGTGAGGTCACACCTCGAGTATTGAACAGAATAGAATAAACCAGGTTGGAAGAGACCTTCAAGATCATCGCATCCAACCTATCAACCCATCAAGTCTTCTCCTGAACACCTCCAATGATGGTGACTACACCACCTCCATGGGCAGCCCATTCCAATGGGCAATCACTCTCTCTGTAGAGAACTTCTTCCTAACATCCAGCCTAAACCTGCCCTGGTGCAGCCTGAGACTGTGTCCTCTTGTTCTGGCACTGGCTGCCTGGGAGAAGAGACCAACCTCTGCCTGGCTACGACCTCCCTTCAGGTAGTTGTAGACAGCAATAAGGTCACCCCTCAGTCTCCTCCTCTCCAGGCTAAGCAACCCCAGCTCCCTCAGCCTCTCCTCATAGGGCTTGTGTTCCAAACCCCTCACCAACTTCGTTGCCCTTCTCTGGACACGTTCCAGCAAGTCAACATCCTTCCTAAACTGAGGGGCCCAGAACTGGACACAGGACTCAAGGTGTGGCTTAGCCAGTGCAGTGTACAGGGGCAGAATGACCTCCCTGCTCCTGCTGGCCACACTGTTCCTGATACACGACAGGATACCATTGGCCCTCTTGGCTGCCTGGGCACACTGCAGGCTCATGTTCAGCCTACTATCAACCAGTACCCCCAGGTCCCTCTCTGCCTGGCTGCTCTCCAGCCACTCTGACCCCAGCCTGTAGCACTGCATGGGGTTGCTGTGGCCAATGTGCAGAACCCAGCACTTGGATGTGTTCAATCTCATGCCATTTTTTGTCCAGTTTTGGTCACCTCAGTACAAGAGAGATGTGGAGGTGCTGGAGGAAGTGCAGAGGAGGGCAACAAAGCTGGTGAAGGGCCTGGAGAATAAATCATGTGAATGGCAACTGAAGGAGTTGGGGCAGTTTAGTTTGGAAAAGAGGAGACTGAGGGGAGACCTCATTGCTCTCTACAGCTACCTGAAAGGACACTGAGGAGAGGCTGGTGCTGGTCTCTTCTCACAGGTAATTAGTGACAGAACAAGAGGGAATGGCCTCAAGCTGAGACTGGGTCGGTTTAGACTGGACATTAGGAAAAAAATTTTCATGGAAAAGAGTGGTCATTGGAATGGTGGTTGAGTCACCATCCCCAGATGTGTTTAAAGGTTGTTTGGATGTGGTGCTTAGGGATATGGTTTTAATCTTGCAGAGTAAGGTTATCATTTGGACTGGGTTATTCTGAGGGTCTCCTCCACCCTGAATGTTTCTGTGATTCTGTGTGAATAAAAGTCTGGGATGCAAAAGCTCAGGGAGTATCTGCCTGCTAATGGGTGGGAAACACTTTTGTATTCATTGGGACTGAACAGGAGAGAACAACAGCAGTGTGGGGCTGTCAGAAACAATAGTACTTAGAAACAAGTTGTAGAGCTGGCCTATAGATTATCAGCTACACATTCAGGGTCACAAACACCAAGGTCCCATCACTATGTGAGAAAAAAAAACTTCAGTAATCACTCATACAGCTATTTATGTGAAAGAGCACAGTGAAGCTCATCAGACTTTAACACAATGTGCTCAAAATCAGTATCGTTTTCACATGTTCTTATACATACATAAATTTCCTGTTTTAAAATAATATTCTTCATTACTATTCTCCTCTATAAAATTATGGTTTGAAACTCTTCTTATGTATGGCAAAGAACAATAACATCTAGATGGTTTACAAAGAAATAATCTGTTATTTCTCTTAAACTAAAAATCTCATGGTTGTGTATTTGATCAGTACATTCATCTGCTATTAAAATTATGCTCAAGAGAGAGAAAGGGAAAAAAAAGGCACACAGCCAAGTGATTGAAAGGAAGTTCATTGCTGAGACTGAGATGATAAGAATCAACACAGCACTTTGAAACCATGTCTTCGAAGAGCCAGCACCATCAGAGAGGCTTTCCACAGTCCTCTAATATTTACATTAGAAGTCATTTGTGCAAAGCCCAGCAGATTTACTGACTTAGGGCAGCCAGCCTCATGCAGAGGTTAAGTAAGGAAGGAGAGGCAGGAGGGAGGGCCATGGGCAGTGGGAGCCACAGGGTGGGAGTTCCTCTCCCACCAGCTCAAAGTGCAGGAAGAACAATGCTGAGAAAAGCGGGCGGCTACGCCCAGGTCAGCAAAGACAGACAATTCCTTACCAGCGCTATTCCCCTCTATGTCCTGATTTTTCAATAACATTTACTGCACTTGTGAACTAGGAGCTTTATTTTCTTGCTCAGCTTGGTTGCTTCAAGGGGAAATATATTAGACAATAAAATTTGCTTAAACGTTATAGTGATAAACTACAAAGCAGTCGTATGAACAAACTAGTACAAATGGTCGTTATGCATTACTATTTGGTATGCCTTGGCTGACACACCTGCAGCTCAAACAGCATTTTTATTATTTCCAAGGAGACCTGCAGCACATTCCAGGTGTCTCAGTTAGGCATGTGGTCACACCATGGCAGGCATTAGAAAGAGACAATGGTATCCTAGGATGCATCAAGAAAAGGGTGTCCAGCAGGTCTAGGGAGGCACTTCTCCCCCTCTACTCTGCCTTGTGAGACCAAACCTGGAATACTGTGTCCAGTTTGGGGCTTCCCAGTTCAAGAGAGACAGAGACTTGATGGAGAGAATCCAATGGGGAGCCACCAGGATGATTAAGGGACTTGAGCATCTCCCTTATGAAGAGACTGAGATTGCTGGGCCTGTTTAGTCCTGCAAAGAGAACACTGAGAGGGGATCTCACCAACATCTATGAATATCTGAGGGGTGGGTGTCAAGTAGAGGGGGCCAAGCTCTTTTCAGTGGTGCACAGTAATAAGACAAGAAACAATGGGTTCAAGCTTGAACATAGAATATTTCACCTCAACATGAGGAGAAACTTATTTACAGTGAGGGTGAAGGAGTGCTGGAACAGGCTGCCCAGACAGGTTGTTGAGTATCTTTCTCTGGACACATTCAAAATGCATCTGGATGCATTCTGTGCAGAAAATCCTAAGTGATCCTGCTTTGTCAGGGGGGTTAGATGTGATGATCTCTGGAGGTTCCTTCCAACCCTTCCATTCCAATGTACTGTAACACTGTAACCCCAGATCCTATCCTGCCCTAGCATACTTTTGGGCAAAGCTCCCTGACTGACTACACTCTTCCTTTTTTTTCTCTGTGAATACCAATATGAGGTAGTGTCACACATATAGGGCAAATCTGGGCTGACATCAGCAAGAATTGGCTTGATGGCTGCACCCAAAGAATGGCTGTCAAGGGGTCCATGTCCCAGTGGAGGCCAGTGACAAGCAGAGTCCCTCAGGGATCAGTCCTGGGACCAGGCTGGTTCAACACCTTTGTGGGTGACATGGACAGTAGCATTGAGTGCACCCTCAGCAAGTTTGCTGATTACACCAAGCTGTGTGGTGCAGCAGACATGCTGGAGGGAAGGGATGCCCTCCAGAGGGACCTTGACAGGCTGGAGAGGTGGGCACAAGCCAACCTCATGAGCTTCAACAAGACCAAGTGCAGGGTGCTGCATCTGGGTCGAGGCAATCCCAGGCACAAATACAGGCTGGGCAGCGACTGGCTGGGGAGCAGCCCAGAGGAGAGAGCCTTGGGGGTGCTGGTGGGCGAGAAGCTCAACATGAGCTCTCAATGTGCACTTGCAGCCCAGAAAGCCAATCAGATCCTGGACTGCATCAGGAGAAGTGTGGCCAGCAGGTCAAGGGAGGTGATTCTCCCCCTCTACTCAGCTCTGGTGAGACCCCACCTGGAGTACTGCCTCCAGTTCTGGAGCCCCTATTACAAGAGGGATCTGGAAGTGCTGGAAGGTGTCCAGAGAAGGGCCACGAGGATGATCAGAGGGCTGGAGCACCTCTCCTGCTTGTAGCAGTTCTCAAGCACAAAATATGCCCTGGTTTCTCATGTGGCCAAGAAGGCAAAGAATAGAATAGAATAGAATAGAATAGAATAGAATAGAATAGAATAGAATAGAATAGAATAGAATAGATCAGGAACTGGCTGGAGGGCTGAGCCCAGAGAGTGGTGGTGAATGGTGCCAAATCCATCTGGCAGCCAGTCACTAGTGGTATCCCCCAAGGATCAGTGCTGGGCCCCATCCTCTTTAATATCTTTATCAATGACCTGGATGATAGGATTGAATCCATCATCAGTAAGCTTGCAGACGACACCAAGCTGGGGGCAGGTGTTGATCTATTAGATGGTAGGGGAGCTCTGCAGAGGGACCTTGACAGGCTGGACAGATAGGCAGAGTCCAACTGCATGAGATTTAAAGCAACTAAGTGCAGGGTTCTACACATTGGCCACAACAACCCCGTGCAGTGCTACAGGCTGGGGTCAGAGGGAGAGAGGCCAGGCAGAAAGGGACCTGGGGGTACTGGTTGGTAGTAGGCTGAACATGAGCCCAGGTAACCAAGAAGGCCAATAGCAGCTTGGCTTATATTAGGAACAGTGAGGCCAGCAGGAGCAGGGAGGTCATTCTGCCCCTGCACTCAGCACTGGTTAGGCCACACCTTGAGTCCTGTGTCCAGTTCTGGGCCCCACAGTTTAGGAAAGATGTTGACTTGCTGGAGCGTGTCCAGAGAAGGGCAACAAAGTTGGTGAGGGGTTTGGAGCACAAGCCCTAAAAGGAGAGGCTGAGGGAGCTGGGGTTGTTTAGCCTGGAGAAGAGGAGGCTCAGAGGACACCTTCTTGCTGTCTACAACTACCTGAAGAGAGGTTGTAGCCAGGTGGGGGTTTGTATCTTCTCACAGGCAACCAGCACCAGAACAAGAGGACACAGTCTCAAGACATGCCAGGGGAGGTTTAGGCTGGATGTTAGGAAGAAGTTCTTCACAGAAAGAGTGATTGGCCATTTGAATGGGCTGTCCAGGGAGGTGGTGGAATCACCATCACTGGAGGTGTTTAGGAAGAGACTTGATGGGGTGCTTGGTGCCATGGTTTAGTTGTTTAGATAGTGTTGGATGATAGGTTGAACTGTATGATCTCACAGGCCTCTTCCAACCTGGTTAATTCTATTCTATTCTAGTCTAGTCCTTTCCATTCCATTCCATTCCATTCCATTCCATTCCATTCCATTCCATTCCATTCCATTCCATTCCATTCTACTTTCCTGCATCCACAGTGTGACAAGCAAGACTAGGGAAGTGATTGTCCCCCTGTACTCAACACTGGTGAGATCACATCTTGAGTACTGTATTCAGTTTTGGGGCTCTCACTACAAGAAGACATTGAGGTGCTGGAGCAAATCCAAAGGACAGCAAAGGTGGTGAAGGGTCTGGAGAACAGATCTTGTGAGCAGTGGCTGAGGGAACTGTGGTTGTTTAGACAAAAGGCTGAGAGAAAACCTTCTCACTGTCTATAACTACCTGAAGGGAGGTGGTAGCAAGGGTGTTTGCCTCTTCTCCCCTGTAACAAATGAGGGGATGAGAGGAAGTGGCCTCAAGATACATCAGCGGTTTAGATTGGACATTAGGAAAGATTTCTTTACTGAAAGCATTAGCAAACACTAGTATAGGCTCCCCAGAGAAGTGGTTGAGTCCCCATCCGTGGGGGTGTTTAAAAGATGCATAGATGTGGTGCTAAGGGACATGGTGTATCACCAGACTTGGTAGCATTAGGTGATGATTGGACTCAACAATTTTAAACGCCTTTTCTAGCTGAAGCAGTTCTATGGCTATTTATGCACAGCTTGCTGCACACATCATTCCCAGAGCAGTCTTGCCCCTCTCGCCACCAGCCTTGGTGTGTCAGTGACCTCTAGAGGCCTGTGTCTCACCTTGTGCTGCCTCTGAACCTCAGCCACGGCCAGGACACACTGCCACTACTACAGCATTTCCTGCCCACCCTTCCTGGGGAAAGAGCTTTTGTGCAGAGAGAGACCAATCTGTGAAAACACCACCTGTGCATTACAGTTGCACATCTGCATGTGTTTTTAGGAGTTAGAAATACAGCAAAGAGTTTGTCAAACATAGAGGGGAAAAAGTGCATAGGTAAAAACCAGGACAGGGAAGACACATTACTTGGCACAGGTGACTGCAGAGATGTAGAATGCACAGTTTACACATGTTTTAGCTCCTTGACAGCAGAGGAAAGGGCATGGTCACCACAAGAATTCTGTGAAGGTTTCCTTCAGGAAGAGAAAGGCAGTGTCCTCTATTACACAGGGAAACAGCAAAGGCTCTGGGTTGCTGATGGCACCACAGTCCACAAGTACCTTCAGATGAGCTACCTCAACCAAGGCTCTCAGTATGTCAAATACATATCAACACTAATAAAACTTCTCAGTAGCAAAGCAGACAAAAGCCAGACTGACTGTCTCTCACATACATATTTGAACTAGCCAGTAAGGTTTGTTTACCAGGAAACTGGTGAAATGGTCACAAGTGATGTGGAAAAGGTTGGGGTACTCAAAAACTTCTTGTTTTGGTTTGGGAGAGCAATCCTCCCACCACGGGCAGAAATAACGACTCAGACAAACGGATTGCAAAAGTGATGGAAAGTTTAAATAGAAAAAACAAAAAGGAACAACAATGAAAGTTTTACAGAGAACCACAAGCACCGTGACAAAGAGAGAGAGATCCCATCCCCACCTGGGGGTACACCCAACACCCCCCTCAGGGCTCTTTCTCCCCCCGCAACCCAGCCTTGGGCCTGGGCAGGCCCAAGGGAGGCAGCTCACATCATGTTACCTAGGCACCAGCGGGGGACGAAAGAGGAAGTGAAGACCCCCTGTGGATGTTTTATAGGGGAGCAGGGCATCATGGGAATGGAATACCTGGTTTCCTGTGACCACCCCCCGGGCTGGGCCCACCCCTTGGGACCTCCCAGGTGTGGTCTGTGCAGTGGCATCTGGGCGAGCACCCAGCCTAAATCACCACACTTCTTTACCTCAGTCTTCACTGCAAGGGCCTCCAGCCACACTCCTGGAGTCACGGAAGACAGTGCCAGGGATGGGGAGGAAGAACTGCCCATCATAAGTGAAGCTCAGGTTTGTGATCACCTGAAGAACTTGAAAGTGTTCAAGTCCATGGGACCCGACAGGATACACCCACGGGTGCTGAGAGAACTGGCAGATGAGGTTGCTAAGCCCCTCTCTATTCTATTCCAAAAGTCATGGCAGACTGGGGAAGTCCCCACAGACTGGAAAAGGGCAAACATTGCTCCCATTTTCAAAAAGGGTAAGAAGGAGGAACCAGGGATCTGCAAGCCAGGCAGTCTCACCTCTGTGCCTGGAAAGATCATGAAGCAGATCCTCCTGGAGGCACTACTGACTCAGAAGAAGAGTGAAGAGGTGATTGGGAGCAGTCAGCATGGCTTTGCCAAGGGCAAATCCTGCCTGACAAACCTGGTGGCCTTCTATGAACTGGTCACAACATTAATAGATGAGGGGTGAGCAACGGATGTCGTTTACCTGGACTTGAGCAAAGCCTTTGACACTGTCCCACACCACATCCTGGTCTCCAAGCTGGTGACACACGGGTTTGATGGGTGGACCACTAGATGGATAAAGAATTGGCTTGATGGCTGCACCCAAAGAATGGCTGTCAAGGGGTCCATGTCCCAGTGGAGGCCAGTGACAAGCAGAGTCCCTCAGGGATCAGTCCTGGGACCAGGCTTGTTCAACATCTTTGTGGGTGACATGGACAGTGGCATTGAGTGCACCCTCAGCAAGTTTGCTGATGACACCAAGCTGTGTGGTGCAGCAGACATGCTGGAGGGAAGGGACGCCCTCCAGAGGGACCTTGACAGGCTGGAGAGGTGGGCACAAGCCAACCTCATGAGCTTCAACAAGACCAAGTGCAGGGTCCTGCATCTGGGTCGAGGCAATCCCAGGCACAACTACAGGCTGGGCAGCGACTGGCTGGAGAGCAGCCCTGAGGAGAGAGCCTTGGGGGTGCTGGTGGATGAGAAGCTCAACATGAGCTCTCAATGTGCACTTGCAGCCCAGAAAGCCAATCAGATCCTGGGCTGCATCAGGAGAAGTGTGGCCAGCAGGTCAAGGGAGGTGATCCCTCTACTCAGCTCTGGTGAGACCCCACCTGGAGTACTGCCTCCAGTTCTGGAGCCCCTATTACAAGAGGGATCTGGAGTTGCTGGAAAGTGTCCAGAGAAGGGCCACGAGGATGATCAGAGGGCTGGAGCACCTCTCCTATGAGGACAGACTGAAGGAGTTGGGGCTGTTCAGTCTGGAGAAGAGAAGGCTCCGAGGTGACCTCATTGTGGCCTTCCAGTACCTGAAGGGGGGCTACAAGAAGGCTGGGGAGGGACTTCTCAGGCTATCAGGTAGTGATAGGACTAGGGGGAATGGAATGAAGCTGGAGGTGGGGAGATTCAGGCTGGACATGAGGAGGAAGTTCTTCACCATGAGAGTGGTGAAGCCCTGGAATGGGTTGTCCATGGAGGTGGTTGAGGCCCCGTCCCTGGAGGTGTTTTAAGCCCAGGTTGGATGAGGCTCTGGCCAGCCTGATCTAGTGTGAGGTGTCCCTGCCCATGGCAGGCAGTTTGGAACTAGATGATCCTTGTGGTCCCTTCCAACCTTGACTGATACTATGATACTATCTCTTCTTAAATGGAAATGCATGCATTCTCACCCTATACTGACCCATCCGTCTGGCATCACTGACTTAGCCATTGAGAATCAGCCCAAGCTTGAACCTAATTAATTTCCTATTATAGAACCCCCCATGAGTGCTTAGAAGATGCAGGACCTTCAAAACCCCAGTATGCAGAAGACAGAGCCTGGAAATATCTATATACAAAGTTCCTACAGCTTGTGAAATAGTCCCTCTCTGCACTACAGCTGAATCAAATAACACTGAAGGCTGGAGAAGAGGAAAGGGTTGATTAAGATTAGAGAAGGGAATTTACATACACACATAGGCATCATATTAACCCTCACATTCTCAGAGTGTTCTGGCTGAAACTGGAGCAACCAGCTACTACATACTGCGTGACAACAGCTCTTAAATACTGCCTTCCTTCCTGCATCTGCACATTTGATAGCCTGAACAACAACAAAAAAAGCAGAGATCACTTTAAATCATTCAGAACTACTCCTCATGATGGACACAATCCAAATAAAAAGCATTTTATGTTTCAGCTCAAAATGCTGTGCACTTACATCTTTCCCAGCCACAGCTTTCCCAGTGCTGCAAATCACCCTGCTACATCACACCTGCCAGTGTTTCTTCCTATCAACCTCAGCATGCAGGTAAATTCCCATGGCTATCTTCAGGTCTGCCTCTCACAGCCTTCTCCCCACTTTACTGCTCAAATCCATCCATTAAAGCATAGCTGGGCCACCCCTTTCTGTGAACCTTGCCTCAAAACTAAGCCAGGGAAGTGGAATTCCAGAATATTTTTTTTTGTCTGCAAATATTCCTCATAGTCAGGATGGACAAACCTGCGCCAAAACAAAATAGCTAAAGTCAGTATGTTATTCTTAAGCATGTCATGATCCACCAGCTCTCTTGCTCTTTCCCTGTGCCAAACTTGCCTTTATTCATGCTGCATATGAGTGGTCAGCTTTCACCTTGCAAATCTATTTCTGATATTGTCATCTAGTAAATGCATTTCCTGTGAAAAATTGCCAAGTACAAAGCAACATTAACATAAGCTAAGAAAATAGTCACAGTACCACTGAATGGGAGATCATCTAGTCCAACATCCCACTAATACAGCTATGCATACATGAGATTGCAGAAAAACACATCCATATGGGTTTTAAAAGTCTCAAAAGAAGAGGAGAGAACACTCAGGGTAGCCTTGTTTCCTGTCCTTCCTTTATTGCAATGATAGCCTTGCCTCCTCATTTTCCTGAGCAGTCATGCAATAAGGCCTTACATCTCGTATCCTCTCATCCTGATTTTGCAAGCAATGAATGTCACAGATATGTATTACCCACTCAGCAACCCCTAATCAAGATCCTTCTTTAATTTCTAATTCTCTACATCACCTGAGTGACTAGCTGTGTCTGGTAATCCAAATGTCTGCCTCAGCCTTAAGCAGCAGACTGACAAGCCACAACCGTAGGTACCAGCTCACATAAAGCAGGAGCAGTGCCTAGCTGCATGCCTGTGTGACCCTGCCGTTGCGGGAGAGAAGAGGAGCCGCCACTTCACTGCTCCATGCCCTGTGAACCCCAGGGAAACCTTGAGCACTGTCCATGCCTGTGCTCCAAAGCCGGGACCACTCTGAGAGGGTCCCACCCTCTCCTTCGCACCAAGCAAAGGGGAAGCTGCCACTCCTCGCAGCCATGCCTCTTTCCCGGGGCCGTCCACGCCGGCCCCGAAGCCTGTTGCCGCAGGGCGGACCCCGTCTTGGGACCAGTCCTACTGGCCCTGCTGGGCCGACCCCATGGCACCGCTCCCCGCCGACTGGAGGGAGCCGCCTGAGTCCTGCAAAGGGAGCCTGCCTGCCAGCTAGCCTATATTCCACCCCTTCTCCGCTGCCACAGGAGGGACAAGGTTGCCCACCAGCTGCTCTGCTGCAGCCCAGCAATTAACCTTGCTACAAAGGACACAGTGTACCTTCCACGTGCTTTCCACTCATTGACATTCAGTTCAAACCACCTGCGCCTAGCAGTGTAACATTTCCAGTTCAAGCCTCTGACACATTGTAATACTGTCAGTATATAGTTAAGCAGCCGACAGCATCCTGTCAAGTCACCGCCTGGTGGACAAGCAGCAGAATTGCAGCCTTCGTTCCTTTAATTAATTCTGTAAATATTCTAGTTGGGTCCAAATTGCAAATACTAAACCACTTATGGGATGTATTTCACAATCATGCACTAGAATTTGTATATAAAATAGTGATTCATCAGTTATTAATAATTTTAATCATTAATAACATTAATATTTATATAGTTCACATTTCATATTCATACATTAATAACCTCTTCATCAGATTTCTCTACTTTCTATGGCTTGCTTTTTATTGATTTTGGTATATTAGCCTAGCTCCCAGCAGGAAAAGAAAATAAAATCTTCATTTACCCAGATAATGACAGCTTACAATTGTGAGTAAAAAGTGTACAACCCAAATTCTGATGTCATGTTTATGAAAATTAATGTTTTAGTGGAAGGAACTGAGGAAGAATTTTTTCTCCCCAGATAGTCTGGTACTGACAGTTGCAAAAACTACATCCTCTCTCACCAGCTCTGGGAGTCAGAAAGGAAGTACCTGAATAAAAAAAAATTTAAAAAATATATATACATACATATTTTAATACCTATATATATGTGAATAAACTGTGTCTTTTTATATGTTTTATATATACAGTATATTTATACATTGTATATATTATGTTTTATATATGATGTAGATGTGTGTGTATAGATAGATATATCCATCCCATTCTCTCCATTTATCAGTGTAGGCAGGCAAGATGTATGCTGGAACATGGCGAGGGGAAACTCAGGAAGATTAAAAAGGAAAGAAAAACAGAAACAGACCACCACCACAATACACTTAGATTGTTAGATGCAGCTACAGGTCTGGCTGCCATGTGTGTAGGAAAGGCTGCTGGAACAATCATGTCATCTGTAGAGATAGATGTTCAGTTTTCTTAATCAGGGATTAGAAAAATATGTTTGTTTCCAAATAAGCTTATCCTACACATTGCCAGGAAACAGTTTAACAAAAGCTGCCACTCAGCCTTGTTTCTCTTACCATGAAGTAAAGAAAACAGCAGTGGTGTGGAAACACTGACTCTGGTCACTGCTTTCTGTGTTATCTGTTGGAACTTGTTCCTGGTGCTTACCCAGATCTACCTGACTGCAAGGTTCAGTAAGAGCTAAACATAAGAACAGAACTAATCACTGCTCAAATATTTCCCTGTTCAACAAACCAACACTGACATATTACAATTGGTATGATCCTGTTTCAAACTTCCAGAAATGCCCTTTGTTTTGATTTCAGGTACCCTGTGCAATCACATGGGAAAGTGGCACACTAACGACACTATGAAAAATTGCTTTCTATATTAGAAACTCTCAGAAAAGCTCCTTAGTTCATCCTCTACTTACCAAAAGCTGGGAAGATGCATTTTGACTGAGTCAAGTCATATGGCTTTATATTCACAGTATGGTCTAGAGTACAGAGAGAAAGAGGAGGATGTAAGAATATATCAGGAGAAGACTGTACACTAACCAATTAGAATAGAATAGAATAGAATAGAATAGAAATCAATAAGGTTGGAAAAGACCTCAGAGATCATCAAGTCCAACCTATTACCTAACACCTCATTACTAACTAAACCATGGCTTGAAGTGCCATGTCCAATCCTTTTTTGAACACCTCCAGGGATGGTAACTCCACCACCTCCCCAGGCAGCCCATTCCAATGGCTAACAACTCTCTCTGTGAAGAACTTTCTCCTCACCTCGAGCCTAAACTTCCCCTGGCACAGCTTGAGACTGTGTCCCCTCGTTCTGTTGGTGGTTGCCTGGGAGAAGAGACCAACCCCCACCTGGCTACAACCTCCCTTCAGGTAGTTGTAGACAGCAATAAGGTCTCCCTGAGTCTCCTCTTCTCTGGGCTAAGCAACCCCAGCTTCCTCAGCCTCTCCTCATAGGGACTGTGTTCAAGACCTCTCACCAGCCTTGTTGCCCTTCTCTGGACATGTTCAAGTGTCTCAATGTCCTTCTTAAATTGAGGAGCCCAGAACTGGACACAGAACTCAAGTTACGGCCTAACCAGAGCTGAGTACAGGGGCACAATGACCTTCCTGCTCCTGCTGGACACAGTATTTCTGATGCAGACCAGGATGACATTGGCCTTCTTGGCCACGTGGGCACAGTGCTGGCTCATGTTCAGCCATCTATGAACCAGTACCCCCAGGTTCCTTTCTGCCTGGCCACTCTCCAGCCACTCTGACCACAGCCTGTAGTGCTGCATGGGGCTGTTGTGACCAAAATGCAGCACCCGGTACTTGGACTTGTTAAATGCCATCATGTTGGACTCTGCTCATCTGTCCAGCCTGTGAAGGTCCCTCTGCAGAGTTGTGGTGGTTTAGGCTGGGTGCTGACCCAGATGCCACTGCACAGACCACACCTGGGAGGTCCCAAAAGGGTCCAGCCCACTGGGTGGTCACAGGAAACCAGGTATTTCACCCATAATCCTCTGCTCCTCTATAAAACATCCACACGTGGTCCTTACTTCCTCTTTCATCCCCTGCTGCTGCCTAGGTCACATGGCCTGAGCTGCCTCCCTTGGGCCTGCCCAGGCCCAAGGGCTGGGTTGGGGGGAGGGGGGGAAGAAAGAGCCCTGGAGGAGGTTTGGGGTTACCCCCAGGTGGAGATGGGATGTTCTTGGGTATGTTCTGGGATTCCTCTCTTTTGTCATGGTGCTTGTGGTTCTCTGTAAAACTTTCATTGTTCCTTTATTTGTTTTTCCATTTAAACTTTCTACCATTTTTTTGCAATCCGTTTGTCTGAGCTGTTATTTTTTGCCCATGATGGGAGAATTGGCCTCCCAAACCTGGACAAGAGCCCTTCTACCCTCTAACAGAGCAACACCTGCTCCCAACTTGGTGTCATCTGCAAATTTACTGATGATGGACTCAATCCCCTCGTCCAGACCATCACTAAATCTGAGTGTAACGGTCCAGCTCAATTCACTGAACCTCTACTATTTACCAGCCAGGTTGCTTGTGCTAAATGTTTTTCCCAGTTTTTCAAAGATCCAACCCCCATGGCAGTTCAGTTCTTTCTGGAGTTTCATGTCTCCACAGGATTTTTGTCTCCAGACCAAGAATGTTGCATGCAGTTCTGTGTGGAACAGGGCAAGTTTCTAACCATCCAGTGTTTGCCTCTACCATAGTAAGCACATATTGCTTACCAGAATGTGCTAGAGTGATATAGTCAATCTGCCAGGCCTCACCATACTTGTACTTGGACCATCTGTACCATACCACAAGTGCTTGATTCGCTTTGCCTGCTTAATAGCGGCACAAATGTCACAGTCATGGATAACTTGTGTGATAGCATCCATGGAAATGTCTACAGATCTGTCATGAGCCCATTGGTAGGTTGCATCTTTGCCTTGATGTCCTGACGAATTGTGAGCCCACCAAGCTAAGAACATCCACCTCAATGTTTCCAGTCAAGATCAGAGTGCATGTCAACTTGAGAAACTCTTGCAGCTAGATCTGCCTGATGGTTGTGTTGTTGTTCCTCAGCAGCTTTGCTCTTAGAAATGTGAGCATCAATGTGTCTCACCTTCACTGGAATTCTCTCGATTTGAGCAGCAATGTCCTGCCACAGGTCAGCAGCCCAAGTAGGCTTTTACATTTCTCTGCTAGCCATTCTTTTTCCAGTCCTTGAGCAAACCCCACAGAACATAGGGGTCATGTAGAGATGAGTCAGTGTAGAGATAAAGCTTTGGCCATCTCTCATGTTCAGCTACATCTAGAGCTAGCTGGACAGCTTTTACCTCTGTAAATTGACTGAATTTTCCTTCTCCATCCTTTGCCCCTGCGTCATGATGTGGTGTAGAACCTTTACCTTTGAACATCCAGTTCAAAAAAGGCAATCTAGGAGCTAGAAGAGGCTGTGACTCAGTTCCAATTACTTCAGAAGCAGCTTTTACTCCTTCATAGGCAGCTAGAATCTCCTTCTCTGTTGGAGTATAATTTACCTCTGAGCCTCTGTAACCTTAGACTCCAGAAACAAAGAGGTCGTCCACATGTCTGACATGGAGCTCTTTGCCACAACCACCAGGTTGGACCATTGTCACTTGCAGCTGTGTACAAAGTGTTCTTCATGTCTGGACCAGTTCAGATAGGTCCCAGACCCATTGCTTGGATTAATTCTTGCTTTATCTGGTCAAAGGCTGCTTGTTGTTCAGGTCCCCACTGGAAACTGTTTCTCTTTTGAGTCACATCATACAGAGGTTTCACAATCTGACTGTATCCAGGAATGTGCAGTCTCCAAAATCCCACTATCCCCAAGAAGCGTAGAGTTTCTTGCTTGTTCATGGGATTTGCCTTGGTAGAGACTCTGTTTACCACATCCACTGGAATGTGTTGGCGTCCATCCTGCCACCGCACTCCCAGAAACTGAATCTCTCTGGTAGGTCCTTTCACCTTGTCTCACTTGATGGCAAAACCTGCACTCAGAAGAATGTCAATGATTTTGTTACCTTTCTCAAAGACTTCTTCAGCGGTTTTACCCCAGACGATGATATCATCGATGAACTGGATGTGTTCTGGAGCACCACCTTTCTCCAGAGCATCGTGGATCACTGCATGACAGATGTTGAACTGTGAAACCAGCCTTGAGGCAATCTGTTGAAACTGTACTGGATTCCTCTCAAGGTGAAAGCAAACTCAGGCCTGCATTCCACTGCTATAGGAATAGAGAAGAAAGCATTAGCAGTGTCTATGGTAGCATACCATTTGGCCTCTTTGGATTCCAGCTCATACTGGAGTTCCATCATGTCTGGTACTGCTGCACTCATAGGTGGAGTTACTTCATTCAGGGCTCGGAAGTCAACTGTCAGATGCCAAGTCTCCATTCTGCTTTCGCACAGGCCACACTGGACTGTTGAAAGGGTGAATGAGTTTTGCTGATGACTTTCTGACTCTCCAACTGATTAATCAGATTCTGAAATGGGCAACAAAGAGTCACGGTTGGTTCTGTATTGTCTGTGATGCATGGTTTGAGAATCAGCTGGCAACTTCACATCCTCTATCTCATGTTGTCCCACAACTGCAGATTCATCAGAAAGCTCAGGTCTAATAGACTGCTTCAATGTTTGTCCATCAATTTCTACAGTTGCTATTCCAAAAGCCCATTTGTAACCCTTAGGGTCTTTGAAATGCCCTTCTCTCAGAAAATCAGTTCCCAGAATACAAGGTGCGTCAGGTCCGGTCACAACTGTATGCTTCCTCCACTGTTTACCAGTTAAACTTATATCAACTTCTATCTTAGTTAACTCCTGAGAACCAGCAGTGACTCACAGAATAGTTATAGCCTCTGATCCCTGATAATTTGATGGCATTATGGTGCACGAAGCCCCTGTGTCAACCAAGGCCCTGTACTTCTGAAATTTTGAAGTGCCAGACCACTGGATGTACACATCCCAATAGATTCTGTTGTCTCCAATGTCCCTCTCTTCCCCGTGGTGGGAGGCAGGGCATCCCTAATTATGGGCAATACATCTGCAGGTGCAGTTAGCACAGCGTCTAGTGTTGGAATCACTGTTGGAGCTATTAGAATTGTTCTGGGAAACTGACGAAGTAACAGCTACCCTTCTGGTATTGTTACCTTGGGCTCTGCCACTCTGCAGTTCCCTTAATCTCCTGAAAAGATCATAAATTGGTTGACCATCCCATCTGTTCATGTTCTCACCAAACTGATCACACAGAGTTATCAAAGTACTTCCACATGATTGCCTCTGTTGCCTGTTTTGGTTTGACCTGTTTTGGAATGGCCACCTAGGAGGACGTCTGTTTCTAACAGCTGAAACTTGTATCCATCTGGAAGAAAAAGAATTGAAATTATCTCTTTGTGCCAATTTGGATATGAAGGTTTTAAATTCCTCCTTCGTCTCTTTCATGAAATTCTTTATCTCACCAGACAGAGTTTCAATGGCTGAAACCAAAGAAACTCATGTAAGGCTATCCTCCAATTGTCTCATTTGGTCAGTGAAATGGCCAGCAGTAGGAGGCGTCCCCCCACAATTTCTTGCAACAGTTCTGCTGGCCAGAAGAGTAGCACAATTAGGAGGACCAACTTTTATGAGCTTTTTGGCAAGACCCGTTCCCACAGGAATTTCATCAGGATTCAGAGTACCATGGTCTCCATACATCACCTTTCTCTCAGCAAACTCTCTCAACCACTTAATTCCCTTATCCATGGTGTTCCAAGGCTTAGGATTCCATGGAAGGTCATCTCTGGATGGGTACCTCATAAGAGCTGCCAGTAGAAGGCATGTCCACAGAGAAATCTTACCAAGACACCTGCTTAGATGCCAATCCATTCCACTATCCTGCAAGAGGGTTTCAAGCTGAGATGCTGACTTGTCCCCCATTACTAAAGCTGGTGCCCCTGTATCATAACATCTTCCTAGTCATGTTTCTCCAATGTAATCCTTTGTCACATGCCTAATTTCTAGCCTGGGGGTGTTTGCTCTCTCAATGTCATCTTGATCTCCATCATCTCCATCAGTTTCATCTTCTTGAGGCTGCTGTCCCCATAGTCCTAATGATACAGTACAATACAATACAATACACCAGGTTGAAAGAGACCTTCAAGATTATCGTGTCCAACCCATCAACCAATCCAACCCACCTAAACAACTAAACCATGCAGCCAAGCACCCCATCAAATCTCCTCCTGAACACCTCCAATGAAGGTGACTCCACCACCTCCATGGGTAGCGATTCCAATGGGCAATCACTCTCTCTGTAGAGAACTTCTTCCTAACATCCAGCCTAAACCTGCCCTGGTGCAGCCTGAGACTGTGTCCTCTTGTTCTGGCACTGGCTGCCTGGGAGAAGAGACCAACCTCTGCCTGGCTACAACCTCTCCTAAGGACCTCTTTAAGTTCAGAAGCACCTCCATTAGCTCCTTACTTACCAGAGCCTGTATTCTGTCCTGCATCTCCACTATCCACTGATGGTCTCAGTAATTCAGCTATATCTTTAAGGCAAACTTTCTCTCCATTCTCAGAAGGATCCTTTTTAACAGAATGTCCCTGACCAGCAGATGGATCTTGCTGTTCTTGCTGTTCCTCTGCTTCTCTATCTGCCTTAGCATCTGCCCCTTTTATCCAAAGCTGCTATTTGTTTAACTGGAGCTGCATTTGAATTTACAGCAGACTTTGCAGAAGCAGATGGGGTTTTCAAGGAAACAGCATGGTTGGGTGGACTTTGGGACCCAGCGGCTGCTGCAGTACTTGCTCCCGCTCCTGCTGCTGCAGGCAGAAGTCTTTTTGCCTCATTAATGGCTGCTGGTGAAGCCACAGACACCATCTTAGCTGCTGTCACTGCCAATGCGGCCACCATCATAGGTAATGGTGCTGCCACTGTGGGGTGTGTCTGCCCCCCCCACTGGCTGAACGCCAGAACTTCCACAGATCTCATTCAGAGCTGCTTTCCCATTAACTCCTGCCTGCCTGTTTCCAGCTGTTTGCCCTATTCATCCTGTCTCTGTATCTTCATCATCAGTAGAAACTTCTGCATTTGAATTAGAACTAGTCCTGTCTCTGCTGCATCTAAAACCAGAACACCTATTCACTGCACATCTCTCTCAGAGCAGTGCCATTGACAAGAACACATTAATTATTACCAATAACAGAATTACAGGTAGCAAATAATTTTTGGATCCCAGCTGCTCACATAGCTCTCAGCTACAGGAGTGCTGAATTCATATATTTCTGTAGGAACTGTTACAGTCATATTACCGTATTTTTAAAGCCAAAGAAATCCTAAGCAGTGGTCATACTGCATTTTCAGCTTGTATTTAAATCAAAGGAAGAGTTTGTATGCCAAATATCTTCCCAACTTATCAAACATCATTGCCACACACCATCTATATAAAATCACCATCAGAGCAGACAAAACCCAAAACAGCTTCATTTTGCTTCCCTAATCTGAGCAGGAATGAATCAATCAAGCAATTGCCCCATCTTGGAGAGGTGCCAATTATTTTTGTAATGTCATGGGTTGAAGTTCTCCACCCCAACATTAACTTTGCCAGACCAACTCAGTCAGAAGCAAATGAACCTGTGTTTACAGGCAAAATCTACACCTTACAATGGAATGCAATGAATATGAACAAAATACACAGTATTTACAATATGATACAGATATTTACAGTTAGCAAACAACATGAACCCCCCCCCCAGTCAAGAGATCACAGAGGCCATTCCACTGCCCCCCTACCCCCTGTCCCAAGGGAAAAAAGGAGCACAGAGAGAGAAGCAGTGGGTGGGAACAGGAAACCAGGTATTTCATCCCATAATACCCTGCTGCCCTAGAAGATCTCAGAGGAGGTCCTGGCACTTCCTCTTTTCTTCCCTCACTGCCAGCTGGTAACTGGGTGGAGAGGTCTCCTGGCCTTTTGGGCCTGGCTAGGCCCAAGGCCGGGGGGATGGGCAATCTCAGATCTGGCTAGCTGAGATTAGCCTAACAGTGGAGGAGGGGGGGGAAGAAAGAGTCCTGGGGGTTTTGGGTGTACCCTCAGGTAGGGATGGGATGTTTCTGGGTGTGCTCTGGGATCTCTTTTGTCACTGTGCTTCTGGTTCTCTGTAAACATTCACTGCTTTCCATTTAAACTTTCCACCACTTTTGCAATCCATTTGTCTGAGTCTCACTTTTGCCCGTGGTGGGGAGGGGGTTGGGCTCAACCCATCACACAAAGCACACAGATTATCTGTCCCAAAAGAAACAAAAGAGCTGAGATCAGAAGAGAAAAGGGGAGAACTGTTATGGTACAGCTCCTCTTTTTCCAGATATTTACCCAATGAATTTGTTTAGAATAATATTTTTATTTCCTTTTACACCCAATAGTGATTCATTTATATTTTCTCTAGTTTTCTGCTCAAAATCTGTAACTAAATTGAAAAGGCATAGCCTAAACCTACCAAAATATTGAATAGAATTGGGCCCAACACTGATGCCTGGGGGACACCACTAGTGACTATCTGCCAGCTGGATGTGGCACCATTCACCACCACTCTTTTAGGGGAGGGTACCAAAGACCTTGCTGAATTCCAGGTAGACTACATCCACAGCCTTCCCACTAGGCGGGTCACCTGATCCTAGAAGGAGATCAGGTAGGTCAGGCAGGACCTGCCCTTCCTAAATCCATGCTTGCTGGGTCTGATCCCTTGGCCATCCTGCAAGTGCTGTGTGATTGCACTCAAGATAACCTGTCCATAATCTTGCCTGGCACTGAGGTCAGGCTGACAGGCCTGGAACTCCCTGGCTCCTCCTTCCAGCCCTTCTTGTGGACGGGCATCACGTTGCCCAGCTGCCAGTCATCTGGAACCTCTCCAGTGAGCCAGGACTGTTGAAAAATGATGGAGAACAGCTTGGCCAGCTCATCTGCCAGCTCCCTCAGCACCCTAGGATGGATCCCATCTGCTCCCATGGACTTGTGAGTATCCAAGTAGCTCAGCAGGTCTCTAACTACTTCCTCATGGATCACAGGGGAACTATACTGCTCCCTGACTCCATCTGCCAGCTCAGGAGGCCAGTTGTCTGGAAGACAATGTAACTTGATATTAAAATTTGAAGCAAAGAAGGTGTTAAGTACCTCTGCCTTTTCCTCATCTTTTGTTACAATATTCCCCTCCATATCCACCTAGGAGTGGAGGTTGTCCTTGCCCCTCCTCTTGCCATTAATATATTTGTAAAAGGACTTTTTGCTGTCCTTCACAGCAGTGGTCAGTCTAAGCTCTAAGTGGGCTTTTGCCTCTCTAATTTTGTTCCTACATGACCTAGCAACACCCTTAAAATTTCATGGGTAACCTCTCCTTCCTTCCAAAGATGATACACACTCTTTCTTTCCCTTAATTCACCCAGAAGCTCATTGCCCATCCAGGCTGGCTGTCTGCCCCAGCAGCTCATCTTCTGGCACATTGGCACAGCATGTTCCTGAGCCTTCAAGAGTTCTTTCTTGAAGTAGGTCCAGCCCTCCTGGATCCCTTTGTTTTTAAGGGCTGTTTCCCAAGGAACCTTCTGAGTTAGTTCCTTCAGTAACCTGAAGTCTGCCCTCCAGAAGTCCACAGTAGAGGTTTTGTTTCTGCCCCTCTTAGCTTGACTGCATATTGAAAACTCAATTATTTCATGGTCACTGGACCCCAGACAGCCTCCAACCAACACATCTCCCACCAGCCCTTCTCTATTGGTAAAAAGAAGGTCAAGCAAAGCCTTACCCCCTGGTAGGCTCACACAGCAGCTGGACTAAGAAGCTATCCTCCATACACTCTAAGAACCTTCTAAACTGCCTCCTCTCTGCTGTGTTAAGTTCCCAGCAGATATCTGGCAGGTTAACATCGCCCATAAGAATAAGATCTGGTGATCTTGAGACAGCTTCTAGCTTCCAATAAAATAATTCATCAAGCCCTTCCTCCTGGTTTGGTGGTCCAACCACTCCAACCAGGATGTCAGCCTTGTTGGCCTTCCCTCTAATTTGCACCCACAGGCACTCAACTTTATCATCCTAAATCTCTAGTTCCATGGGTCTAGAGCCTCCCTGATGTACAGGGCCACCACTCCACCCCTTCTTCCTCACCTGTTTCCCCTGAAGAGCCTGTAGCCATCAATTACAGTGCTCCAGTCATGTCAGTCATCCCACCACGTTTCTGTGATGGCAACTACATCATAACTTTCCTGCTGTAACAAGGCTTCCAGATCCTTTCGTTTATCACTCATGCTGCATGCATTAGTGTACATGCACTTCAGCTAGGCTGCTGGTTTCACCCCTGACTCCAGCTTACCACCCTCAGACTCCTGTCTGGGGGACTGGTTTCAGCCCCTTCCCCCTTCAAATCTAGTTTAAAGCCCTGTCAATGAGACCTGCCAACTCCTTTCCTAGAACCCTTTTCCCTTTGGGGGATAGGTTGTTCTCATGTGCTAGCATTTTTCTACTCCTCTGGGATGGATGTACTCCATCTGTTGCTGGTGAACCTGGTGCCATAGAAAGTTCCCCAAGATCAAAAACCCAAAATTCTGTTGGTGGCAGCAGGCTCTGAGCCACCTGTTAATTACACCTCCTGTCCTGTTCCTTTCAGTATTCCTTCCTGCATCTAAGGGTATTGATGAAAAAATTACCTGTGCCCCTGACCCCTCAACCAGTTTTCCCAGAGCCTTGAAGTCCTTTTTGATTGCCTTGGGACCTCTGATTTGAACATCATTGCTCCCTACCTGCACAGCTATCAAAGGATTGTAATCAGAGGACTGTACCAGACTAGGCAGCCTTCTGGTAATATCTCTGACCCAGGCCCCAGGGAGGCAGCAGAATTCCCTGCAGGAAGAATCTGGCCAACATATGTGGCCCTCTGTTCCCCTCAGGAGGGAATCACCAATAACAATTACCCTTTTCTTTTTTTAAAGGGAACAAGTTCTGATGCAGGGGGCAGGCTGCTTGGCTTTAAGGCAATACCTCAGATGGTGTCCCTTCTGTCATTTCATTCACCTCATCCTCCATTTCCATATTTGTTTTGCAATTGCAGCTGGGAATGTGAGAGGAGCCATGAGGGTTTTCCTTTGTGTCTCCAAACAGGGACCTGTATCCATTTCCTGCTGCATCTTGGGTCACCTGCCTCTGCCAGGGAAGCCTGAAGGGCCTGGTTCCTCAAATCCAACTCCCTTTCACATTTCCTTACAGTCCTAAGTCTAGCAACTTCTTCCTTCAGTTCAGCCACTAGATTAAGCAGATAATTGAGCTGCTCACACCTGATGCAGGTGTTATCTCCCCTGCCCTCCACTTCAGGTGCCAGTCTCCATCACTCTCTGCAGCCAGTTGGCTGACACCTGCCTGCTTATGTTCAACCTCAGTCTGTGTCAACACAGATCTTTTGAAAACAGCTTTGTAGCAAGTTACCACCATCCCTGTCCCTGGCCACTGACCAGATGGAGAACTGGAGGATAAAAGAAAGTGCGGTGGCACATGCCTCTAGCTGCAATTGAGCGAGAAGGCTCTCTAGTAAAATGCTGATCATGCAATTCAGTTCTCCTGCGTTTAAATTTGCTGCAGCTGACATCATGATCTTGAGCAAGCACATGATAAAATGACCCTGCCAGCCCTTTCTATTTGCCAAGGTCCTCCCACCCTGAAAAGCCCCAAAAACAAACCAAAAAGGAAATACTCTCTGCTTGAGCACACTGGTCCTGGTGCCGTTCCTGAGTAGCTCTCTTGCAAAATGGCGATTGCACAACTCAGTTCTCTCATGTTTAAATTTGCCATGGCTGATGTCACGTTTTTGTCAGCCCTCCCTCTGATTTTAACCCACAGACACACAATCCTTTCATCCTCTCAAGTTCTGTGGCATCAGCAATTCCCTAATATACAGGGCCACCTCTCCTCCTCTTCTCCCTCACCTGTCTTGCCTAAAGAGCTTGTAACCCAAGTGCAGTAAACCAAGACTTCCAGTTCCTCTCTTTATTACCCATACTGCATGTGTTGGTGTACATGCACTTCAGCTGGGCTGCTGATTTCTCAACTAACTCTAGTTTATGTCCCGCTCTCCCCTCTCAGGAGAGACTGGTTTCATCACCCACCCCCTTCAGACCTAGTTTAAAGCCCTCCCAGTGAGCCCTGCCAACTCTTAGTTCTGGGGCCCATCCTCTTTAATATCTTCACTGATGATCTGGATGAGGGGATTGAGTCAGTCATCAGTAAATTTGCAGATGACACCAAATTGGGAGCAGATGTTAATCTGTTAGAGGGTAGAAGGGCTCTCCAGAGGGACCTTTACAGGCTGGACAGATGGGCAGAGTCCAACAAGATGACATTTAACAAATCCAAGTGCCGGGTGCTGCACTTTGGCCACAATAACCCCATGCAGAGCTACAGGCTGGGGTCAGAGTGGCTGGAGAGCTGCCAAACAGAAAGAGACCCGGGGGTGCTGATTGACAGTAGGCTGAACATGAGCCAGCAGTGTGCCCAGGTGGCCAAGGAGGCCAACAGCATCCTGGCATGCATCAAGAATAGTGTGACCAGCAGGAGCAGGGAAGTCATTGTGCCACTGTACTCAGCACTGGTGTAGTGGGTTGAGGCAGACCTCCTCCCTACCACAGGCAGAAATAACGACTCAAACAAACGGATTGCAAAAGTGATGGAAAGTTTAAATGGAAAGCAGTGAATGTTTACAGAGAGCCAGTAGCAGTGATAAAAGAAACCCCAAAGCAGACCCAGAAACATCCCATCCACACCTGAGGGTGCACCCAAGACCCTCCAGGGCTTCCTCTTCCACCCCCACACCCTCCGCTAGGCTAGTCTCAGCTGGCTAGATCTGAGACTGCCCATCCCCCTGTGGCCTTGGGCCTAGCCAAGCCCATGGCCGGGAGACATCTCCCCCAGTTACCTGGTGACAGCGAGGGGAAGAAAGAGAAGTGCTAGACCCCGCACTGGATTTCATAGTGGTGCTGAGAATTATGGTAGGAAATACCTATTTTCCTGTGTCCTGTGTGGCTAGACTTCCGGACACAGAAAACACACACACCCCTGTAGAAGACGGCACCCAGCCCAAACTACTACAACTGGTTAGGCCACACCTTGAGTCCTGCATGCAGTTCTGGGCCCCTCAATTTAAGAAGGATATTGAGACTCTGTCCAGAAAAGGGCAACAAAGCTGGTGAGGGGTTTGGAGCACAAGCCCTATGAGGAGAGGCTGGGGGAGCTGGGATTGTTTAGCCTAGAGAAGATGAGGCTATATTGCCGTCTATAACTACCTGAAGGGAGGTTGTAGCCAGGTGGGGTTGGTCTCTTCTGGCAGGCAACCAGCACTGGAACAAGAGGACACAGTCTCAAGCTGTGCCAGGGGAAGTTTAGGCTCGAGGTGAGGAGAAAGTTCTTCATGGAGAGAATCGTTAGCCATTGGCCTGGGCTGCCCAGGGAGGTGGTGGAGTCACTATCCCTGGAGGTGTTCAAGAGGGGATTGGACCTGGCACTTGGTGCCACGGTTTAGTCATGAGTTCTGTGGCAACAGGTTGGACTTGATGATCTTTGAGGTCCCTTCCAACCTTGGTGATTCTGTGATTCTTGTGCTAGAGCCCTCTTGCCCTTTCTAGATAGATTCACCTCATCTAGGTCCAGCAGGTCAGGTGCAACAAAAGTTGCCCCTTGATCAAAGAACCCAAAATCCCACTGCTAGCACCTTCCCTTGAGCCATTTGTTGGTGACCTGGGTTCTCCTGTTCCTTTCAGTGTACACCCCTGCCACTGAGGGAATTGAGCAGAACACCACTTGAGTTCCTGCCCCATCAATCAATTGTCCAAGGGCCTTCAATTAATTTTTTATTGTCCTGGTGCCCTTCTTATCAATCTTTTTGCTTCCAGCTTGGATTACCAGCAATGGGTAATAGTCAGAGGGCTGGATTATCTTTAGTAGTCTCCTTGTGATGTCACTATAGGACCCTCTGTTCCCCTCAGGAGAGAGTCACCAACAACAATTACCCTCCTCATTTTCTCTGTGGCACTAGTCCTGATGGTTGGTGGGGACTGCTTTGCTTTAGGCATCCCCTCAGATGGTTCCTCTTCTGTCTTCTCATCCACATTGCCCTCAACCTGCAGGGCCTCATATTTATTGTGCAAGGGTAATGGGAGAGGCGAAGAGGGTGGGGATGGATTCCCCATGTTTCTCCTAATAGGGACCTGTGTAGTGGATGATGCTTATGGCCAGGATTGTGCCCCAAATATTTCTAGGACATACTTTTCTGTGTGTTCACCCTTCTTTGTTTCCCCCTCCTTTCTGAAGGTGGCAGGGGGGATCCTGGCGCCACTGAGTCCTGGTAAACTGCCTGCCTGGGCGTGGTCTCACCCCTGTGGTAGGCAAGGGCCAGGCTATATGTTTGTTTCCCTGTTTTATAGCATAAGCTTACACCATATTTGGTAGCTGCCAGTTCACTGGTTAACCTTTGTGTTAGCAACAGATGCTCACTGGACCAGTATTCACTGGGGCAAATGGTAAATAGGGGTTGTTTGGTGATGAACCCCCCCACACATTCGTGTTCGAGCCTGTATCTGTATGCGCACCGGTGCTGTTGTGGTTCACCTTGCCTGGGACTAAAGCCAGTGCTCCAAGAGGCTTCATGGTACTTTTCCACCATCACCCAACTGCGTGCAGTGCTGTGGACAGTACCCCGTGGGATCAACCGCTGCATGATCCATCGCCGCAGGAGAAAACCTGGTAACCTGTGTGAACCAGAGTTGCTGAACTGCCACAGTGCCCCCCCTCCTCAAGCGGGGAACCTCTGTATCCTGGGAGAAGCAGCAGCCACGCGGCACAGCCACGCGGTCAGTGCCATTTCCTGTGTCCTTATTACGGCATGTCTGTGCCATGTTCTGCAGACTATAAACATTATTAAGGGGAAGACTTCACGAAGTTCTCAGCTTGTGAGTAAGCCAAGCCTTTCTTCATAGAGTTTCAGTTGGGGTAGCGTGCAAATCGCTCCGGGTGGAGGATCGCCGGTCACTGACCAACCCCCTCCCCCGCCGCTTTCCAAATCAGTTTTGATTGATTCTAAGTTCTGTGAATCATTTGGTTTAAGTGCCTATACCTAAACACTCTGTAAAGATAGTTCCACTAACCGAATATCGATACCTGTGAAGGGGGACTGTATATACCCTATTGCAGAGTTTGTATATATATATATATATATATATATATATACAAACCTAACATATTTTTCATTGATATCTCTGCCTCTCATTTCTGAGGGCATATTCATAACAACCTGCACCCATTCCCCGCTGTTTCTGGGGTCACCTCCCTCAACTGGGGGACTCTGTAAAGCCTGTTCCCACATATCTAATACCCTTTCACATTCCCTTGTAGTCCTGTGTCTTAATACTTCTTCCTTTAGCTCAGCCACCAGATTGAGAAGATAATTCACCTGGTCACACCTCCCACAGGTGTTGTCTCCTTCACCCTCCATTCCAAGTGCCAGACTCCAGCACTTTCTGCAGTTAGCAGCCTGGACACCTGCGTACTTGTGCACTGGCTCTGTCTGGGTACCTACTCTTTCTCTACTAGCCTTTGGCCGAGTCATTACCATGGCTGGATCTCTTCAGGCAGGTGAAATTAACTTTGGGAGTTTTTATTGTTTGTTTTAAAATATATACATTCCACCTGACTACTATATTTTGTCCAAGCTACCACAGAGGCTTCTGCACTCTGTCCGCTGACCCGGCACATGCTGCTAGCTGCCATCCAGCCAGAAGGCTGCCTTGCCAAATGGCAGCTGTGCAGCTTTGCTCTGCCTTGTTTAAATTTCCCGTGGCTGACGTCACCCTCCTGAGCAGGCACACGATAAGATGACTCTGCCAGTCCTTGCTGCCTGCTGAGGTCCTCCCACCCTGAAAAGCTCCAAAAGAATCCAAAATAGAGAACCTCTCAGCTCGAGCATGACAGTCCAAGTGCCAGTCCAAAGCAGCTCTCTTGCCAAAAATCAACATACAATGCAAACTACAAATAATGCAAAAGCAAGAGTGACCTAAAAAAAGAAACAGAATCAAAGCCAAAATGCAATTTCTCAGTGGAGAAGACCAAAGTAGTTAGTATTTCTTTTTACTTGGCGAGAGCCTCCATCACCTGCCTTTGAGAGGAGATATAAAGCAGATTAAAACACAGACAGTATCAAACACTACGTCTGAAGCTTAAAAATATGTTGGTGAGATAAACAATAAGTAGTCATTCACATTTTGATAGTCCAACCATGTTACACTGAAGCTGTGGACTGGCAGGTTGTACTGGCATAGGGCACAAGCAGCAGCAGAGGCCTCATCATGGCTCTTTGTATCGTATGTAGAGACAGATTCCTTTGCTTCATTTCCTCTCACCACAATCCAAACAGAGACATGGGATTTTCCCCTTTGTGCAGCCAAGACTCATGCTGCTGATAACAGGATTAAGGCAAGGCAATCCCAGGGCTGAGGCGCTTCCCAGCCTCATGTGCTTCACAGATTATAAATACAGACTCCAATTCAGGCATGTACTTTGCTGAGCTGAAGCCTGAGCTGCTGTCCTAGGAATGGTGGTGCAAGTAATGTTTCTTACCCCAAAAGGTTCCAGCTTTGTCTAGACAGGATCCAAGGAAATCTGATGTAACAGAGTCATCACAAAAGTACAGACTGAAGGGGTTTTTTGTCATCATCTCCAGGCTATCTACCTCAAACCTTCCCCATAAAGGTTGCCCTTCCAGTTACCTGAAATTGAATGCAATATTTACAAAACATCTGGTATTTTGTTAAGCAAAAGCTCGATCATATCACTTCTGTGGTAACTACTGGCATTCTTCTTGTTTTGTCTTGATTAGTTTTTATTAGTATCATAGCATCAGTCAGGGTTGGAAGGGACCACAAGGATCATCTAGTTCCAACCCCCCTGCCATGGGCAGGGACACCCTACACTAGATCAGGCTGGCCAGAGCCTCATCCAGCCTGGTCTTAAACACTTATATCTACTTTATTTTTTATTTGAAACATTATTTCACACTTTGTCTTTTGTTTGCTGCTGAGCATCATCAGCAACAATCAACAGAGACTCAGTAATTCTGCATGCCCTTCTAGGGCCCTGCCTCCACCCATTTGTCTGTAGGCTGTACTCAGCAAGAGTAATCCTTTTATCCCTTATTTAGTAATGCTAGGTACTGCAGGTATAAAGAATTATGTGTCTCTTACAGTAAAGAAGTTCTTCTTCGTCTTGAGGTGTTGAGGTTGAGTTTACATTCATTGCCTATGACAGGGTGCAAGTGAGAAGAGACGGTCCCTTCTTTCTTGACACCCAGACCTCATATATTTATATACATTTATTAGATGTTTATTCTCAGTGTTCTATCCAGACTAAAAAGCCCTAGGTCTCTCAGCCTTTCTTCATCAGGCAGTGCTCCAGTCCCTTAATCATCCTTGTAGCTTTCTATTGGGCTCTTTCAAGGATATGCCTGTCCTTCCTGAATTAGGGTGCCCAGAAATAGATGCAATATTCAAGGTGGGGCCTCATCAGGGCAGAGTAGATGGGGAGGAGAAACTCCATTGATCTGCTGGACACACTCTTCTTCATGTACCTTCTCCATGGGCCCTTCCCTATGGGGCTGCTCTCTTGCAGATCACCTCCTAACGTGTACTGGTGCAGTTTATTATACCATCCCAGGTGCAGGACTCTGCACTTATCCTTGTTGAACCTCATTAGGTTTCTCTTTGCCCAGCTCTCCAGTCTGTCCAGGTTTTGCTGAATAGCCTCACAGCCTTCAGGTCTATCAGCCAAGCCTCCCATTTTCGTATTGTCAGCAAACTTGCTGAGAAGACACTCTGTCTGTCCCATCATCAGTGTCACTGATAAAGATGTTGATCAGGACTGGACCCAGCACTGATCCCCGGGAATCTCCACGAGTTACAGGTCCCTGTAATGACATAGAGATTGACAGACCAAGCCATATGCTGTTTTAGAAAGGTAAAGAATGAAGCTTGGTTGACCAAACCAAGCTCAAGTGTAAGTTGTGATACTGACCCACTAAGAAAAAGAAGTGACTGAGGAGTCAAATGAGGAAAAATTAAAGTCAGGAAGGGTTTTTGTTTATGATAATGCCTTTCCCTTTTTGCCATTCTTCAGTCTGTGTGTAAATACATTTGCAATCAGAAAAAACCCTATAGCATAACAAGTCTGTTTTATGCTCATAACACCCTGGAAAGAGGAGGTCAAGAAAGAACACACCTTCAAAGTATTGGGAAGGCCAGAGCAGTAATGTGGACAGAGAAAGGGATGCTGCTAGCAAACATTTCCTGTTTTGAATGGCAGGGGAATGTGCAGCATAGATTTCTGCTCTTATCATGTGAAAGCTCTTCCTTCTTACGCCTCTCTTTCAGCTTGAGAGGTCACAAAAGCTGGTTCGCCTGAAAACAAGTAGAAAAGGAGCACAGTCCAACTTTTCTATTGGCAACAAACCCTCTTCTCCTCAGCAAGGCTTGCCACGTCCTGGTGTCTCCCTTGCTCTTTGTTCCTCTCTGACATGTGCCCTCTCCTGAGGCTTCTGTGCATCCCATCTCCCGGTCCCCAGACCAATGCTCCTCCTGCATTTTTCCAGCAGAGAAGAGCCAGCTTGCATGCTCTCACTGACCTTCCCATTCCTTCCCCTCACATCTACAGGGCACTCTGACAGATCAGATGTGCAAAATTATGTGGGGCTAAAAAAGGTCCCATTAAAACAGCTTTGTAAGGCAGCTCCATCACACCCACCCCAGAAAAAACAATCCTGATATTCCCAATACAGCTGCCATAGCAACAGGTTCAGATTTTCTGCCATGGAATCACTCACCAAAGCTGACCCTTTGAACAGAGGCTTCAAAACAGGAGAAGATTTCCACACGACGCACTTAATCCAAGCTTGCCTCTTCAGAAGGTTCCACTCTTTTGAAACTATTTGAATCATGCTAAAATCTTCAAAAACATCTCCTCCTCTAATTCTGTTCTTAGTTCAATCATTTCCACAAATAAAATTTTGTTAAGGACCTCCAGTCAAAGCAGCAATCACCATTTTGTTATAACTTTAAACCACCAAGAGTCAGCTTTTTCCTCATTCTTCTAAGGAGACAAACAAAGATCAGTCCCTGCCTCTCATCTTTCCAGTATCCAGAAGCACCTGTGATCCTAGGAGGCTCCCCGGTGTATACAAGAAGTCAAGTTGCAATAGTACATTAATTTTTTTTTATTCTCAGAGTAATCACAGTATCACAGTATTAGAGTAGCACTAAGGTTGGGAGAGACCTCGAAGACCATCGAGTCCAACCTGTCACCACATAGCCCACGACTAGACCATGGCACCAAGTGCCACATTCAGTCCCCTCTTGAACACCTCCAGGGACGGTGACTCCACCACCTCCCCGGGCAGCCCATTCCAATGGCGAACGACTCTCTCGGTGAAGAACTTTCTCCTCACCTCCAGCCTAAACTTCCTCTGTTGCAGCTTGAGACTGTGTCCCCTTGTTCTGGTGCTGGTTGCTAGAGAGAAGAGGCCAACCCCTTCCTGGCTACAACCACCCTTCAGGTAGTTGTAGAGAGCAATGAGGTCACCCCTGAGCCTCTTCTTCTCCAGGCTAAACAACCCCAGCTCCCTCAGCCTCTCCTCATAGGGCTTGTGCTCAAGGCCTCTCCCCAGCCTTGTTGCCCTTCTCTGGACACGTTCAAGTGTCTCCATGTCCTTCTTAAACTGAGGGGCCCAGAACTGGACACAGGACTCAAGGTGTGGCCTAACCAATGCTGAGTACAGGGGCACAATGACTTCCCTGCTCCTGTTGGCCACATCATTCCTAATGCAGGCCAGGATGCCGCTGGCCTTCTTGGCCACCTGGGCACGCTGCTGGCTCTTGTTCAGGTGGCTGTTGATCAGCACCCCCAGGTCCCTCTCTGTTTGGCAGCTCTCCAGCCACTCTGACCCCAGCCTGTAGCTCTGCATGGGGTTGTTGTGGCCAAAGTGCAGCACCCAGCACTTGGACTTGTTGAATGCTGTCCCATTGGACTCTGCCCATCTGTCCAGTCGGTCGAGGTCCCTCTGCAGGGCCCTTCTACCCTCTAACTGGCCAACATCTGCTCCCACCTTGGTGTCATCTGCAAATTTGCTGGTGACTGTCTCAATCCCCTCATCCAGATCATCATTGAAGACATTGAAGAGGATGGGGCCCAGCACTGATCCCTGGGGGACGCCACTGGTAATAATCAGGCTGCCCCTCTCTGATGGAAGCTAGTTTTTCAACCCTGCTCCGGCTGTGATTCATGGGTGTTCCACATAACTCTGTCAGGCAATGTCTTTGGACATTTATGTTCTTTGAAACCTTGTTTGAAAATCCTCATTCCATGAATATGCTTTATGTATCCACTCATTTCTATTTAATTACACTCTGAGCCAATAAAATCCAAGGGAATGTAAATGTAGTATAATCAAATCATATAGCTCTGAGAGAAACATCTTTGACTAGCAGGCAAATAGTTTCTTGTACAAAACTACACAGAATAAAGTCCTACATGTTCTGCATTTACACAGCAGTGCCAAGTTCTTTCAAAGAGTTAAAGAAGTGGGATTATCTCTTATAGCACAAGACAAATGTTGAATAATTATTCTACAAAAATGCAGATTTCAGTACAACTATTTGCAGATAGAAACATGATTCATTGATTAACTGCAGCTGAAGAAGCTTTGAAAGACAAATATTAAAAATGCTTAGATTTTTTTCACTTAAAAATAATTTAGATATGTTTCTGAACATAACACTGAATAGTATTTTAAATGTTAAAAAAGTCCTAAACTAATGATATTTTTCCCTGATATTTAAGCATGTTTATGTATCAAAACATAAATTCTTATCATCAATCAGAAGACAACATCTAAACAAACTTTGTGACAGTTGCACCACTGATTAACTAGTCACATTAGGCAGTTACAACCCAGTTCGACACACTCTGCTCCCATTTGGCTGCTAGACACCTTAAAAGACACCACCACAAAATCTGGACTTCTACAGCAGGACTGAATTTTAACCAGCAACAACTAGAAGAGCCCAGAGATATTATCACCTTCCATAAGGTTATGTGAATATTTTCTCAGAAAATGAAGCACCAATTAGCAGTGGAGAACATTTAAAGAAGTACACTAAGTAATTTGCTTGCTCCTGAAGGAGCGCTGACTCATATCTGGGGGTTTGCTTTTCATTATTAGGAGCAATGCTTAAATTACATTAAATTACAATGGATTAATAACTCAGAACTTATGAGAGAACAGTTTATTGGAGGAAAATACCCATTTATGGAAGTCTAGATGTTTGAAATAGGGCTAGAGACTGCAAATAAATCTTGGTGGACAGCTTCCAGCAAATTCAATGGGCTCCTTAACCACCCACCTGCCTGTGTGGCTGCTGAGAGACCCATCCTCTGGGGCTGATAGATCTACACTACTATATAACATGAATCTGAGCAACTCTTTTCCCTATAAAATAAGCTTGCACTTTAACAGCTTTGCTTAACAAAGTTATTCTCAGGTCACAAATTACTTGCCATCCTGTGAATCAGTCTGACACTCCTCTTTGTGCCAAAAAGGTGGGGTTTTTTGGCTCTGCAGTGTGGTTTCTACAGCTCACCCTACCAGGACACAGCTTTCAACCAAAGCCACTTCACAGAGCAGCTGGCCAGATTTATCCTCAAATGCTACCTGTCTTTAGCAGCTTAATTATCAGCTTCAGCATCATACAGCTATCTAAAGGCACCTGTGGGAAAGAGACAGTCTTGGTAAAAGGGCAATAGCCATCCTTTCAGGTCTGACATCAAAACATTTTCTCAAGCCTGAACATGTGTTATGACACCAGTTTCAACCTTTGCAATAAATCATGGTGATAGAAGAGACAGAAGCCAAAGCTCACACCCTTCCCAGGGCCAGGAGGCTTGTAAGCTGCGGAAACCATCTGACCATTTCTTTGCATCCTCCAGTGGCTGCTGAAATAGCTCTGCTATCTGCATCAACCAGCTGATAAAGGACTTTGAAAGGCTCACTAGGGTAGTATTCGCTGTGATGAAAACACAGCGTGGCAAATTCTGCTTTGTGGGCACCACCACCAAAGGCCACCATGATGCAGGCGCCCCGTTTAGGGTCTGAACAAGCCACCATGCTGATGGGTGTAGTCTTCCCCTAAGCCAGCTATATGCCAGGAAGAAAGGATGGAGCTAGAAGTAGTTTCTCCATTGCCTCCACCACCATCACTCTGCTGGTCTTGCAGCTCTGTGCCCATCCACTTGCTGTTATGCGTGTTCCTGGGATGCTAGCACATGTTGGGAAATATCTTTATATCACTTAGATACATCTAAGGGACGAAGAAGGCAGCCTTCACTTTTACATGAAAAAAGACAGACTGCTGTGAGCATCTTCAGGGAATGCAGAAGAAAGGAGAAAAGGAATGGGAGACTGCAGTCTTTGGGCTTTGTTTAAAGAGTTAAAGGGATGCCAGGATTTGTTCTAAGTCTTCCCCTGCTCCATCAGCTTGCTCATCTCATAAACGAACTCATTCATCTCCTTAAGGAACTTAATACACGCTCAGAACTGATATAAATGTATGTCGTTTCCTGTATTTTTCAAGAACAAAGTAGGAATTTATAAAACAATTTTTCATTAAGACTTTATAGATATATTTCTATTCCACTCACAGTAGAATATGCTGTAGGAAATCAAAGAAAAACAGATCCAAGCAGCAAATATAAAGAACTCAATACACAAAAACTAAGATGGTATTGCTAT
This sequence comes from Colaptes auratus, assembly GCA_015227895.2. Classification (NCBI taxonomy): domain Eukaryota; kingdom Metazoa; phylum Chordata; class Aves; order Piciformes; family Picidae; genus Colaptes; species Colaptes auratus. Next base: position 29,946,196 of record CM026897.1, on the reverse strand, counting down.
GATATGAAGGTCTCTTCCAACCTGGTTTATTGTATTGTATATTTAGTTGATATCGTATTGATATGATATCATGGTAATGCCAGGACCTTCCAACACTAATTAGAGTAAGATACTGGCTTTATTGGCATTTATCCTAATAATAATGTCTTTGAAAAATATGTGCATTGTCAGTTTTCCAGCAAATACACTTTACAGCAAATAATTCCAATAAATAACATTTCTTGGATACAAAATCAGTAAGAATAGGTCACACCAAAGACACAGTTCAGATTTTTTTGCCCTCAGATTCGTTCTCACAGGGGAAGTAACCTGGCAAACTCCTGCACTTTAGCAAGTGAAAAGCACAGAAGTAATTTTTATTTCTTTGTTATTTCTGCGGAAGCACAAAATAAACAATAAGGATGACTAATCCAGGTCCTACTCCTGTTAATATTCAGGTTCATATTTCATTTCATATGCAGAGTGCTCAGGAATAGTCTGTAAGGCATGTTTCTTTTGGCTGCATCAAATATAAACAAAGACTGACACGATCCTCTATCCTCTGTTTGTGGTACTCAGGATGCTAATTACTTCTCAGAAGACTGCTGTTCACTTTCAAATAGACTTCTAAAAAAGCCATTCATTTGGCCCAGCTGTAGCTGGATCACAGACAAATCCAAGCTTCTGTGCATCTCAGACTCCAGTTTCTCTTTAAAAGTCACATAAAATTCCAAGGAGAAGGAAACCTCATTTGGAATTCTGTCCACAAAACCCTGAGATAAAAATAAATTATGTCCTTTTCAGTTTCTGAATTCTCTGTACTCCTTCCCAAAACCTGTTCTGACTCTCAGCAGTGGAGTGTTTCTCAGTGTCACACCGTACGTTTTCCTTGAATGTCTTTTAACCTCCTCATCCCTTCAAGTAAATAAAATTTCCATTTCAGCCTTGTATTTTACTTTGATAAAGCTTAGGTAAACCTAATTATTTGCCTTCCTTGTAGTCAATGCAAGAAAGTGGTTCATACTGGCATGCTTACCATGCACTCCTTACCAAACAAATTGCTCTTTCATGGAGGATTTTTAACTGCTTAGAACTTTGTCCAGCAAAAAACATAGTAAACTGAGCAGAAAATTTATTCCTCATATATGATGCCAATATTATGCAACTATTAGGGAAGAAGGACACTGATATTTCACTTGATCTTATGAAATCCTGGCAGCTTCTGACTCTGAAGCGTAACAGAAGGCTTCAAAGTATTCTCAGATGTTGGTATAAAACCAGTATAATTCTATACACAGCTGATTCTTCACAGGGCATATGAAGGAGCATATGTTGTTATGCCCTGCAGCTTCTCATCTAGGAACTAAGATTGCCCTAACACTGCACCACTGACTTATGTCCAAAGACAGTATTCTGCATTTATTTCTTTAACACCCCCATTATTATTTCTTTAATACACCTATTTAAACAGTTTTTCCTGACAAGTTTGAAAAGCTATGAATTTCAAGTACAACTAAGCAGATTCTGAGGACAGGTATTGCCAGATGACACTATCAGATGTAACAGACCTTTTGTCATGCAACCTCAGTGCACAATGTAGCCTCAGGCAAAGGTAGATACTAGTAGCCAAAAGACCTTTGTCCCTTATTGTCCCTGTTTCAGTTGTTCGCTCATAGCAGCAATAGAATTTTGAGCCAGTTATTCAACTTCTGTGAAAGCATAGATCATTGAACATGTTCATATGTCATAACTGAATCATCCTTGTAGTCCAAAATCATCCACATGTGCTCACAGAGTTATGATTTGCATGCAGCAGGAATAGCGTGACAAAATAAAATCTCTGCTTATCTAAGGAATCTTAAATCCAATCTATCCAGACCAAAATATTGTTTTACAAGCAGCGATCTTCATGGAGTTCTTCAGAACTGTAACAGAGAAACCCAACCTTGAAGAATATTTTCCAGAAGCATGTTAAAATGAAAATTAATGTACTGGTTACAAAAATCATAGTCCTCTACAAGAACAGATGGATGTGTTACAGCTGTGCAGTCAACCGGTTTACAGACAGCTTTCTGGAAAATAACATTTATCCTCACAAATGAGGAGAAGTGTGCATTTTCCTTCAGAAATTTGATGAAGATATTTTTAATGCCATTTCTAATAATTCAAATTGCCATAGTGTGGAAATAAAGAGTGACAGCTCGTACTATTTGGCAAGAAGAGATGAGTGGTGTATGGCTAGGTGTCAGCTATGGAGATGTGCCCAAAGCTAAGAGATATGGCTACCCAGAGGAAATGGAACTAGTAATTCCCAGTTTAATGTTTTTAATGGGGGAGGAAAAATCCTGCAAGGTACGATGATGTTTTTGTAAAACTAACTCTTTTTATTTCCATGGAAATTTTTCAGAGCTCCATTTTTGGAGATGGTGTGGGGAGGAATTACTTCCAAGGAAAAATTCTTTGCTTTGCTAGTAAATTATATTTAAGTAATGTGTGATCCCACCACAGATACATTAGCTTTAGAAAAGAATGTGTGAGCATATCATGTTGCTCAGCTATTTAAAGACTTACAGTATTACAAAGACTCCCTACTTATAAAAAAAACTTGTGGAGACACAGCCTCATTTTTTGCAAGATCCCGTATCTAAAGACAAAGCTCAACCAAAGATCACAAATGTAAAACCATCCTGCATCGTTTCTAGTGGATTCTACATTAAAGACCTGTTCTTACTGTGCCAACATGAGCACAACCAAATCAGATAGCAAATGAGGAGGGGCAGAACTGGATCACAGAAATCCTTGTCTCTCATATTTAGTTCTTGCACTTAAATACTGTATTATTCTGTTGGCAATATACTAACAGAGTTCATTTTATGTGGGAGTGGCCACTTTTATATTTGCTGGTGTATAACAATCAGACACTAGCACAGCAACTCTGCTGACAAGCAGAACAGGTTTCAGTAAGCTGTTCCAGCCTTTTCTGCTACAAAACTGGCTATTTGTGAAATGAGGGAAAAACATAAAGAACCCAGGATCTGTTGTGCAATTTCAGCTGTCAGTCCTGATACAAAACACAATCTCTGCATTCACTTTTCGGAACTGTTCCAAATAGCCTGCTATTATTATGGTCTTTCTGAGGGCATGTGAGAATATACTTACCAAAATTTTTCTTCAGAATGGGGCTTCAGATTTTACCCAGAAGGATAATCATTCACGTAGATGCTCATGTGCACTTGTGCTTGGGTTTGGTTTGGAGATGTTTGAAACACAAACAGTGGTAGGTGCAGGCCAGCTCTAATCATTCTCCAAGACTAAAAGGGTATTGTAACCATGTTATCCCTCCACCAACCCCAAGACACCAGACCCTGCCCTGCCATTTTATATCTCTCAGCAGGTTTCTTTACTTTGGCCACTAGTGCTATAATGACATATTCCGTACTGGTTTCCTCTAGTAACCAGTGGACATACGTATCCAATGCTTCCCAGACCCTGCTTCTGCTGGTCCTCTTATGGCCTTGCTTCACGCCTGCTCTCTATGTTTCCCAGTCAGGCAGGTAACATCACCTTGGCATGCACCCTACAATAGCTTGTGGTCTTATCATGATTTACTCTAGCTCTCCTGGGCACTTCACTAGGCTGCTTGGCAAAGCAGCCTGGGGAAGACAGTGCCCAGGATAATGGTGACACACAGCAGACAAAGGGGGTTGATAGTGACTGCCTTCATTCTGTCAGCTCTGTGGTGTCAGATGAGGTCTTTGCCTCTCTGCTGATCTGAGCCCATAACCTCGCCCTGAACAGCCAGCACTATGGAGAGAGAATAGAATAGAATAGAATAGAATAGAATAGAATAGAATAGAATAGAATAGAATAGAATAGAATAGAATTAACCAGGTTGGAAGAGACCTTTGAGATCATCAAGTCCAACCTATCATCCAACCCTATCTAATCAACTAAACCCATCCAATCTCTACCCAAATACCTCTAGCAACGGTGACTCCACCACCTCCCTGGGCAGCCCAGGCCAATGGCTCATAACTCTTTCTGTGAAGAACTTCTTCCTAACATCCAGCCTAAACTCCACTGGCATAGCTTGAGACTGTGTCCTCTTGTTCTGGTGCTGGTTGCCTGGGAGAAGAGACCAACATCCACCTGGCAACAACCTCTGTTCAGGTAGGTGTAGAGAGCAAGAAGGTCTCCCCTCAGCCTCCTCTTCTCCAGGCTACTCAACCCCAGCTCCCTCAGCCTCTCCTCATAGGGCTTGTGTTCCAAGCCCCTCACCAACTTTGTTGCCCTTCTCTGAACATGTTCCAGCAAGTCAACATCCTTCCCAAACTGAGTGACCCAGAACTGGACACAGGACTCAAGGTGTGGCCTAACCAGTGCAGTGTACAGGGGCAGAATGACCTCCCTGCTCCTGCTGGCCACACTGTTCCTAATGCAGGCCAGGATATTAAAGATATTGATATCAATAAAGATATTGAACAGGATGGTGCCCAACACTGATCCCTGGGGGACACCATTACTGACTGGCTGCTAGCTGGATGTGGCACCATTCACTACCACTCTCTGGGCTCGGCCCTCCAGCCACTTCCTAACACAGCAGCGTGCTGCTGTCCAAGCCACAGTCTGACAACTTGGCCAGGAGTTTGCTGTGGGGGATGGTGTCAAAGACCTTGCTGAAGTCCAAGTAGACTACATCCACAGCCTTCCCCACATCCACCAGGTGGGTCACCTGATCATAGAAGGAGATCAGGTTGGTGAGGCAGGACCTGCCCTTCCTGAATCCATGCTGGCTGGGCCTGATCCCTTGGCCATCCTGCAAGTGCTGTGTGATTGCACTCAAGATGATCTGTTCTATATCTTGCTTGGCACTGAGGTCAGGCTGACAGGTCTGGAATTCCCTGCCTCATCCAACCGGCCCTTCTTGTGGATGGGCACCACGTTGGCCAGCTTCCAGTCTTCTGGGACCTCTCCAGTGAGCCAGGACTGTTGAAAAATGATGGAGAGCAGCTTGGCCAGCTCACCTGCCAGCTCTCTCCGCAGCCTAGGATGGATCCCATCCAGTCCCATGGACTGTGGGGATCCAAGCAGCTAAGGACGTCTCTAACTACTTCCGCTTGGATCACAGGGGAACTGTGCTGCTCCCTGGCTCCATCTGCCAGCTCAGGAGGCCAGCTGTCTGGAAGACAACGTAACTTGCTATTAAAAATTGAGGCAAAGAAGGTGTTGAGTACCTCTGCCTTTTCCTCATCTTTTGTTACTATGTTCCCCTCTGTGTTCACTAAGGAGTGGAGGTTGTCCTTGCCCCTTCTCTTGCTATTAATATATTTATAGAAGGACTTTTTGTTGTCCTTCACAGCAGGGGCTGTGGAAACAGGACACAACTTTGGTTTACAGAGCACCCTCTAAAGTATGGCAGCAATGAATGAGTGTATGAGGAAGTAGCTTCCTACTGTTAAGAGGGAAGAGAAAATTCCCCAAAGTCGTGTCATCTCTGATTACTGGTCAACACAAGGCAGCAAGCAACAGGATTAAGTCTCTCCCTTTTCAAGAGTTATTTCAGTTGCCTTCATTTCAGCTTGGTTAACAATCAGTTGCAGATTAACTTTTTACGTGGATTGGAGGAATGGGTATTTCAGGTGGGTAACTATGAGAGTTTTGTATTGTCAAATATTTATTCATTGTATTTGAAAGAAAGACAAGATAGTGCACATGTGTCCCTGAGCCTGCTGTTCACATTTCAGCCTCACTTAAGGAGAAGCTAAGATGCAATAGTGCTGTTTTTCCTTACAGTATCCTGATATGTAAAACAGATGACCAGTAAACTACACTGAAGGATCTAGGCTGTTCATTTATAAAATACTAATTACAAAATATCTTTTAATTTGCCCACAGTGAATACACAACATGTACCTGACTAAAGCATAACTTTCCTAGTTGAAATTTATCTCCTGAAAAAATGAACTGTAGACATTTTCCATTCTTACTATCTTAGTTTATTTTGTTAGTTTTCCATTGGGGGAAAAAAAAAAAGCATGCAATATACAAGCTCTAACCTGAGCTATTTTAAATTGTTCACTTTCAGGCTGCTCCTTCAGATCTCCAAATGGCTTTTGTAGCTGTTGTCATCACTCGCTGCAGATTTGTTCTGCATTTTCTGTGAACTCTGGACATGCATACCACATTGCAGTAGTAGGGACTCATCTCCCTCCCCTCCTATTCTTCACTGCTATCCTGATTGCATCATCAGCCTCTGTGATTTAGTTTTTATCAAATGGATAATACAGCAATATGATAAAATATGAGGAAAAATTTTCACTGTGAGGATGACAGAACACTGTGCTCTTTTGGATCAGAGTAAACCCAGCTAACTTTTATTGCCTTTTCTGTATTTCCTTCACCACCACTCTAATATCAAAGAAATGGGCTGAAACAAAAGCACGTCAAAAAGAGGGTTAGCACCGTATGGTACCAAAGTCATTGTGCAGACCTGACACGAGAGGGGTTTACGTGTTCAGAGATTCTGGGACAATCATGTGGGCCCCTCAGTTCAAGAAAAGCTGACCTCCTTGAAAGAGTCCAGCACAGACCCCTGAGGATGATTAAGGGAGTGGAACATCTTCCTTATGAGGAGAGGCTGAGGGAGTTGGGGCTTAGAGGAGACTGAGAGGTGACCTCCTCAATGTTTGTAATTGTGTAAAGGGTGAGGCCCAAGAGGATGGAGCCAGGCTCTTTCTGGTGATGCCCAATGGCAGGACAAGGAGCAACGGGAGGAAGCTGAGGCATAGGGAGTTCCATGCAAATATGAGGAAAAATTTTCACTGTGAGGCTGACAGAACACTGGAACAGGCTGCCCAGGGAGGTTGTGGACTCTCCTTCTTTGGAGATATTCAAAGCTTGCCTGGATGTACTCCTGTGTAATCTGGTGTAGGTGACCCTGCTCAGGCAGGGAGGTTGGACTAGATGATCTTTTGAGGTCCCATCCAGCCCCTAAAATTCTGTGATTCTGTGATTCAGTGGAGAGCCACGAAAAGGCTGGAGCACCTGCCCTGTGGGACAGACTGAGAGAGTTGGAGCTGTTGAGTCTGGAGAAGAAAGGCTCCAGGGAGACCTTAGAGCAGCCCTCTGGGACCTGAAGGGGGCTACAGGAAAGCTGGGAAGGGACTTTTTACATGGGGTTGTTGTGGATTGAAGCTTGAAGAGTGGAGATTTAGAGTGGAGATTAGGAGAAATGCTTCACAGTGAGGCTTTTCAGAAACTGGAGCATGTTGCCCCAGGAGGCTGTGGTGCCCTCACCCTGGAAGTGTTTGAGACCTCCAGCAACCTGCTCTAGTGGAAGGTGTCCCTGCAGATGGCAGTGAGAGGTTGAACTAGAGGATCTTTAAGGTCCCTTCCAACCCAAACCACTCCAGGAATCCATCAACCCATTCAGCAAGAGGCTATGGAGCATGAGGATTCATGGTGACCCTCTGAGACACAGGACAGGTGTCAAGACTCTGGTTAGCTGCAGAGGAGAGACTCAGGGGCTCTGTGATGTCACAAACTCACCTAGCAAGGCTCTGCCATGACCTAGCAGGGGCTGTGGCCTCGGTGTTCAGAGCGGTCTCCCTGGCACACAGAGCGGTCTCCCACGCCTGCTCTTCCCAGGAAGATCCTCCAGACCCTTGCCTGGCTGCAGCCTGGGCAGTTGTGCGGTGCGGCAAAGATGGCAGAGCGGCTCCTTGCTGGCCTCGGCCGCCTCTTGGAGTTCGCCAATGCTTTCAACACTTTGCTGGACAGGCCCTGGCTGATGGCAGAGCTTGCAGCAAGTAAGTAGAAGCTCTTACTAGAGAGAGCAGCAAATCTGCTTGCTGTGCAGATGTGTTCTCGTGGGGCTCCTCAGTGGCCCAGTTGGTCCTTAACAAGAGCACCACTGAGATATCATTGGCTTGGTAGAGCTCCTGGCTACAGAACTGCTGTGGCTAAGGGGCATTTGGGGAGGCTTTTGTGGGGAACCATTGTCAGCAGCTCGAGAGAAAACAAAGAAAGAGGGGAAAAGCTGCTTTATGGGCCTCTGTACAGGGCAGAAAGCATTTTCTTGAGCAAGTTTCTGTTTCTTTGGTTTGCTGGTGAACCAGGGCAGAAACTAAACACAAAGAGAACACCATGACAGAACATCGCTCTGTTGCCAGGTGTGCTTTGTGAGATATCTGTTGCTGCTGGAGGGATGCTGTGAAAAGAAAGATGCCATCCCTTTGGATGCGCTTGTGCCCTGGGGTTCCCCACAGCAGCAGGTTCATGACACCTCTGGTGACTTTTCCCTTGCTTGTTGCAGAGCACATCGGCCACGGATTTGGAAGAGCCCATCCTTCTGGAGTGGTTAAGGACAGTGGAGCATGCTGTGAGGTGTGTTTGGAACGTCTGACCTGTCATTCCCTGCTCTGGCCAGAGCAGCAGCCCCTTTCCTCCACTTCCCCTTCAGAGCTGGGTGACGGAACTGAGTCTCACCCAAGCTACAAGCCTTTGTGTGTGCATGTGGCTCTCTGGCAGTGTGCTCCACTCCAGCTACTACCGCTGGGGAAGACACAAGGCCAGAGCAGTTAACCGGCTGCTAGGTGTGACTGCCAGTGATGTATCCCAGCACCGCCTGCTGTGAAGTGAGGCTGAGGGCTGGGGTGATTTAGACGTTTGTAGCCACACTGAGAAACACCAAATGAATGGTGACAGCCACTCATGCTCCTGTTTGTCCACAGGACTGGGGACCAGGAGCAGAGAACCTCAGAGTTCCTGCTAGTTCTGATGGAGATAAGGGCACTGAAGAGAGAACCTACGGCTGTGAACCTCAGCCTCTGAGGGTACACCAGCCTGAAGGTGCAACATTGGTAAGTGCCAGCTTTGGTCAGCACAGCGTTTGGTCCATTCAGCAGCACGTTTCTGATCAGACAGCCCTCGGGTGAAGACTCCAAGGGCTACAGTCCCACCAGGACCTATATGTCAGGTGTAACTTAGAGCTGAGGCCTGTGGGACTATAGTCACATGGACTGGTTTCTGAGGTCTAAGCAGACTGAAGTGGAGTGTAGTGACCACAGCTTCCAAGTGCCCAGATGGTGACTGTCACTTGTCCTCCTCCCTGTCCACAGAACACCTCATCAGCATCAGGACACCTGCTAGATGGATTGCCCTCTGCTGAAGTAGAGGAAGATGAAGCAGCCAAATGGAGATGCAGAAACGGCAGAGAGTCTCGTGATCCATGAGGAATATGAAGAGCATTGAGAGAACAAGGAAGTGGGGCTGGGAGATCCACTGGAGCAAAACTGGGAAAGACTGTGAGCCTCACTCCCAGTGAGGGCTGAAGTCCACCAGCCATGAACTCTGAGAAACTGGTATTGTGCCCCTCCAGTCTTTGGACAGCACCCGTGCTTGGTCCCATGTGGCAGAGTGGAGCCTCCTGATCAGGCAGCCCTCTGGGGATCTCTGAAGACTCCCTGACCCTAAACCATTTCCTGTCACAGGTCTCCTTATGGGCGTCCGACAGCAAGAGCTGCGGGCAGCAGCAGCAGCAGACAGATGAGGACCCCCTGGACAAACTCAGTATGTATTCTGTACTCCTGGCTGAGACAGCAGTGCACTGTGTGCATGCCTCAGGATGACACCAGCCAAATGTTCATCCTCAGCTGAGTGTCAGGAGTCACTCACGGCTCCCTACACAAGCTGAGAGAGGGCTTGGAGGCAAGCAGAGAGCACTCTGGGGGTTGCTGCTGCCTCTGAGGGCAGCTGTGGCTCACAGGCTGGGGTTTGCCTGAGCTTTCTTCTGCAAGAAAGGCAAATGCAGAGATTGTTCCTGCTTGAGCATGAGGCTGTGACCTGCTCTGCTCCATCTTGAAGGAGGCCTCGTTCATTTTGTGTCTTTCAGGGAGCATTGTGAGCACGGGACATCCTGAGAATAAGTATGCAGAAGCAGAGAAGCTCGGCCAGGGGTAGGTCCAGTCACAGCTACTTCTGCAAGGCATTTGTAAATGCCAGAGGACACTCGGAGCTGTGCCAGGCTCTCCACAGATGGGTGTCAGATGAAGACAGCAGAGTCAGAATAAGGGTGTGTGTGAGGCAGCTAAGTGCAGTCACTGTGAGAACGTGGCCATTGCCCTCACAACCTCTTGGCTCTCCTGGGGCTGAGCTTGTGCAAAGGTGTCTTTCAACAACTAGTGCAAGGAGAGGGAGCTGATCTCGGGCCTCCAAGGGTATCTGAGCTGATTTCCTCCAGCTCTTGCCAGAGCCTGAAGCCTGCAGGCCCTTCTTGCAGAACAGTGAGTGTGCTGCCATAGGCAGCTCATGCCTGTGCTGCTGCAGGCCAGCTCAGAGCGCAGGGGAGAAATCCTTGAGAAGAAAATACTCACAAAGGCAGTCAGAGAGGATGAGCTGGGAGAGCCAGATTACTGCAGCAGCCTTTTTCTTCCTGGCTGAGCAGTGGATGAGCACAAGCGCTTTAGAACCACTGCAGGCAGCCCAGCTCTCCTGTCTGGGCTGGCTTTCACTCACAGGCACTAAACCCCTTCTCCTTTCTTTGCTGCTCTTGTGTTTGTAGGAGCTATGGAGCTGTTTTCCGTGCTGTTGAAATGGCCACAGGACGAGAGGTGAGTGCCAGGAGTCCCAACAGCTTCTGCAGCTCTTCATTGCCTTCCACGGGGCTGCAACCTGGGGATGGGGCTTTCAGGTCATCCCTAGCCCTTTCCTCTGAAGCACTGACTAGTGCCAGCTGGCAGAATCCCATCAGCTGCTCTCTTCGGCTGCTCAGTGAAAGCTCTTTCACAGCAAGGTGGTTCCTTTGCTACAGCAGCTCACCATTTCTGCAGATTTCACAAGGCCCAGTGCCCACGGCCTCGTGTCCCGTACGTAGCCCCCAAGGCAGCAAAGAAACGGAGGGCTGTCACATAGAGGACTGAGCTCCTGAGTCTCAGAGGGAGACAGCTGGGCACAGCTTGGCTATGGCCCCGCACAAACACTCACTGTGTGTTCATCCCAATCTCCTGCAACAGCCTGCTGAAGCTCATGGATTTCAATATCATTTCAGGTGGCCATCAAGCACATTTATGTCAATGAAGGGGACGAGGAGTATGTGATGCAGGAAATCCTGGTTCAGCGGGACCATAAGAACCCAAACATCGTCAACTATCTGGACAGGTGAGTGGTCCTGCTCTTCCCAGGGGAAGGTTCCTCCGCATAGTGCAAGCCAAAGGTACTCACTGGCAGAGAAGTGACCTCTTTAGTACTGCTCTACTCTGACACTGCTTTCTTTTCAGCTATCTGGTGGGTGCTGAGCTGTGGCTGGTCCTGGAATACCTGGATGGAGGCTCCCTGGCTGATGTGCTTGAGGTGACACGCATGGATGAAGGCCAGACAGCAACTGTCTGCAGGGAGGTAAGGGATGCCATGTGTGCTTCCAGGCACTGGGAGAGGATGGTTCTTCTCCACAGCTGGTTAAGAATGGGAGAGATGGCATCTTCAGAGGCTGTTGTTTCTCTGCAGCTTTCGCTGTACAAAGAGGAGAGGACCTCTTCAGTGAAGTGCCTGCCAGTAGCCCTTCACTTCTTCAGCTCTGCTGTTCCTCTTCTCGGCTCTTGCTCACAGGCTCTTTCAGATTTGCTGTGGAGCCTACCCACCAAATCTTGGTCATGCAGCCTCCCACCTGGAAGTGATCCACTTCCCAGTGAAGGAAGGGGCTTTTCTGTTTTGGCCAGACAGCATTTGCCACGGGGAAGGAGGCAGCACATCCAGTGCAGCAGCAGCAGCCATCCTGCCTGTGCTTTCAGAGGACAGTCTGCATGGAGGGACATTGCTCTTCCTTTGGAAGGCCGTTCCTCTGCTAGCACTGCAGCAGCAGGCTGTGCCTGTGGACAGCGCAAGATTCCGGCATTGCTCACAAGCCATCTAGAAACAAAATCTTGTAGAGCCCTTTGCTTGCTTCTGGGATGAACTCAGGTCGTGAATTTTTACCCTCCTGTTCCTTTCTTATCCCTCAGTGTCTGCAAGGCTTGGACTGCCTTCATTCTGACGGAATCATCCACAGGGACATCAAAGGCTGTAACATCCTGCTTGGAACGGATGGTTCTGTCAAGCTGGGTGAGTATCCTTGGTCAGGGACAGTCTAGCCTGTGGTGTGGGGCTGCTTCTGACCAACTGCCAGGTACCCAGAAGTGATGGCTGTGGCAGTGCCCAGAGCACCGCTGCAAGCTGAGAGTGCAGTACCAGCATGCAGAGGACAGGAAGGAAAAGGTGTGGAGAGTGGCTGTGGCTTTGGCAACTCCTGCCACAGAGAGGGAGTGACAAGAGAAAGGTTCGGGTGAATAAAGGCCACCGCGTGGAACTTGAGGGCTTTGTAAAGTGTCCAGCTCAGCAGTGCCTTGGCTGGCAGCACCGATAACTAGTGCACGGCCACTTCTGCAGGCAGAGTCAAGCAGGTGTTCTCAGTCCAGGATGCAGTGGGTGTTTCCTTGGCCTGCTGTCCCCATTCAGTTGATTTTAACAAGACTCGGGTTTCTTCTCAGCTGATTTTGGCGTCTGCGCTCTGCTCACCCCTGAGCAGAACAAGAGGACCTCCTACGCTGGGACTCCCCACTGGATGGCTCCAGAAATACTGAAGGAAGAGCCCTACGGCCCCAAGGTGGACATCTGGTCCCTTGGCATCACAGCAGTGGAAATGGCCAAAGGAAAACCTCCCTATGCCTCTGAAAGCGACAGCAAGGTAAGTGGCACACCAGTAGATGCCATTGTCCTTCTGACTAGTGCCACCTCTTGTCTGCCAGGAGACAAAGTCTCAGTCACACCAACCTGAACTAGGGCCACTGAGGCCTGCTTCTACGCAGGCCACCGGTGCACAGTGAAAGAAGCAGATGAAGTCTCGTGCTTCCTTTTTATCGAGGTGGGCGATCTGATTGCTGCCAACGGGACGCCAAAGCTGCAGAACCCGGAGGAGCTTTCTGCTGTCCTTCTGGACTTCCTGCAGTGCTGCCTGGAGGTGGATGTGGACAGGCGATGGTCTGCCAAGGACCTTCTGCAGGTAAAATGCAAAGCAGCTGCAAGTGCAACAGCTGCACTCTGGGAGGGTTTCCTCATCAGCTACACTTGAAGGCACCTAGGGACCCTCGGGTGCAATGATGCCAGGCAGACCCTGCCCCCCCTACAAACCAGAGCTGAGTCCATCAGCACTCCATCGTGTGTCTCCCTGCTCTTGCCTTGCTGCTCAAAGCCTGCACTGCAGTGTCCGTCAGAACAGCCCTGGGCCAGGACGCTGCTGGGATAAACATTTCCTAGCGGTCTGGGCTTGCCTGAGTAATGGCTGATGCCCCTCAGCCTTTGTGACAGATAAAGTAGCCCACCTCTTCAGGAAAGAGGAACTAAGGAAGGGGGTGGAGTTTCCTGGCACAGCAGCAGCATTCCCCGAGGTCAGGCAGGGCCAAAAACCCAGCCAGCTGAGAACCCCTTGAGAATCAGATTGATGGGACCATGGCTGCGCCTGCCTGAGATGGCAAGGGACTGGACATGGAGACACAGGGGCAGGTGGTCCCCTCAGCCCCCTTTGTGCTTACAGCTGGGAACCGGAGGAGCACTGCTTGAGCCTGTGGGTCCCTGAGTTTGGACAGTAACGGTTCATTTGTGTTTCCTTTTCTGGACAGCACCCGTTTGTGACAGCAGCAGGGCCGGTCTCCAGCCTCATCTCACTGACCGCTGCCGTCAAGGAAGCCAGGAACCGTGTCCACTAGCGACTGAGGCCAAGTCCTGCTGTGGCACCTTGGAGCAGGACCTTGGTCTTGGACTTTTTCAACTTCACGAGTGATGTCGTTTTATATCAAACTGAGAAGACACAAATATGATCAAATATTAACATCATTTATTAAATACCAACAATAATTTTCCCCCAGCCAATTTGATTCAGGTTTGTTTTCCCGGTCAATGATAGCTTAATTACACATGATAGGATGCTAATAAACAGTAGAATAACAGTCTAGAAAAATCAGAACTTGGAATACAGAGGAACAAACTGGAAACTTCTTACACAAGTGAAACAAACAGCAATGCTGCCTCGGGCGGCGAGACGGACCACCTCGAGTTCACAACGCAGCTAGCCAACAGGCAACCAACCTGTGAACCTTAGACATAACCAGGTCAGCTAGTATAAATTAAACTAGATTTGAAGGGGGGAGGGCTTAATAGACTCCTGCTGGCCTGTGACAGAGGGGCAGCTCACCAGAGGCAGAGGGATGGAGAGCTGGTAAGGGCTCTCAACTTGCTGCCCTAAGGCAAGCCACGAATGACACACCAGGACACCCTGTGGAAACCAAGGGGAATTGGCACAGGAAGACGACAGGGCCAGCCCAGCTGAGGTGCTTCTATGCCAATGCACGCAGCTTGGGCAACAAACAGGATGAATTAAGGGCCACCGTGCTGCTGGGATGCCATGACATAGTGAGCATTACTGAAACTTGGTGGGAAACTTGGGTTAGGAACTGGCTGGAGGGCCAGGCCCAGAGAGTGGTGGTGAATGGTGCCAGCTCCAGCTGGAGGCCAGTCACCAGTGGCGTCCCCCAGGGATCAGTGCTGGGCCCCATCCTCTTCAATGTCTTCATTGACGATCTGGATGAGGGCATTGAGACAGTCATCAGCAAATTTGCAGATGACACCAAGTTGGGAGCAGATGTTGGTCAGTTAGTGGGCAGAAGGGCTCTGCAGAGGGACCTCGACCGGCTGGACAGATATCTGGGCGGAGTCCAACGGGATGGCATTCAACAAGGCCAAGTGCTGGGTGCTGCACTTTGGCCACAACAGCGCCGTGCAGAGCTACAGGCTGGGGGCGGAGTGGCTGGAGAGCGGCCAAACAGAGAGGGACCTGGGGGTGCTGATCGACAGCCGCCTGAACATGAGCCAGCAGTGTGCCCAGGTGGCCAAGAAGGTCAATGGCATCCTGGCCTGCATTAGGAATGGTGTGGCCAGCAGGAGCAGGGAGGTCATTGTGCCCCTGTACTCTGCTTTGGTTAGACCGCACCTTGAGTCCTGTGTCCAGTTCTGGGCCCCTCAGTTTAAGAAGGCCATCGAGACACTTGAACGTGTCCAGAGAAGGGCAACAAGGCTGGTGAGAGGCCTTGAGCACAAGCCCTATGAGGAGAGGCTGAGGGAGCTGGGCTTGTTTAGCCTGGAGAAGAGGAGGCTCAGGGGCGACCTCATTGCTCTCTACAACTACCTGAAGGGTGGTTGTAGCCAGGAAGGCGTTGTCCTCTTCTCCCTAGCAACCAGCACCAGAACGAGGGGACACAGTCTCAAGCTGCAACAGAGGAAGTTTAGGCTCGAGGAGAGGAGAAAGTTCTTCACCGAGAGAGTCGTTCGCCATTGGAATGGGCTGCCCGGGGAGGTGGTGCAGTCGCCGTCCCTGGAGGTGTTCAAGAGGGGACTGGATGTGGCACTTGGTGCCATGGTCTAGTCGTGGGCTCTGTGGTGACAGGTTGGACTCGATGACCTTCGAGGTCTCTTCCAACCTTAGCGATACTGTGATACTGTGGATGATTCCCATGACTGGAATGTAGGGATAGACGGGGATAAGCTCTTTAGGAAGGATAGGCACAGAAGGAGAGGAGGAGGTGTTGCCCTCTTTGTCAATAACCAGCTGGAATCAGCAGAGCTCCACCTGGGGAGGAATGATGAGATGGTTGAGAGTGTATGGGTTAGAATTAAAGGCAAGACAGGGGAAGGAGATATTACTGTGGGGGTCTCCTACAGGCCACCTAACCAGCAGAACCAAGCAGATGAGGCCCTCCACAGGCAAATAGAAGCGGCTTCCAGGTCACAAGCCCTGGTCCTCATGGGTAATACAATACAATACAATACAATACAATACAATACACCACCGGGTTGGAAGAGACCTTCCCTGACATCTGCTGGAGGGACAACACAGCAAGGCACCAGCAATCCAGGATGTTCCTGGACTGCATAGAAGACAACTTCCTCCTCCAAATGGTAGAGGAACCAGCTGGAGGTGGCACCATTCACCACCACTCTCTGGGCCCGGCCCTCCAGCCAGTTGCTAACCCAGCACAGAGTGTTGCTGTCCAAGCCACGAGCTGACAGCTTAGCCAGCAGTTTGCTGTGGGGGACGGTGTCAAAGGCCTTGCTGAAGTCCAGGGAGACCACATCCACAGGCCTCCCCACATCCACCGGGCGGGTCACCTGATCATAGAAGGAGATCAGGTTGGAGAGGCAGGACCTGCCCTTCCTAAATCCATGTTGGCTGGACCTGAGCCCTTGGCCATCCTGCAGGTGCGCAGTTATTGCCGCCAGGATAATCTGCTCCATGATTTCCCCAGGCACTGAGCTCAGGCTGACTGGAGTCTGACAGTCTCCATCTGACAGGAGTTTCCTCCATCTGACCCTTAATGTGGATGGGGACCACACTGGCCAGTTTCCAGTCATCTGGGACCTCACAGGTGAGCCAGGACTGGAGGAAAATGATGGAGAGCGGCTTGGCCAGCTCACCTGCCAGCTCTCTCAGCACCCTAGGATGGATCCCATCCCGCCCCATGGACTTGTGAGTGTCCAAGTGGCTCAGCAGGTCCCAAACTAATTCCTCATGGATTTCTGGGGCATTACACTGCTCCCTGACCTCATCACCCAGCTCAGGAGGCCACTCCTCCTGAACTCCTCCTGCCTTGCTGTAAAAATTGAGGCAAAGAAGGTCTTCAGGACCTCAGCCTTTTCCTCCTCTTCAGTCATTGTGTTCCCCTCCAGGTCCAATAGGGAGTGCAGGTTCTTCTTGCCCTTCTTTTTGGCATTAACATATTTGTAAAAATGCTTTTTATTGGCCTTCACAGAGGTGGCCAGCTTCAGTTCCAACTGGGCCTTTGCCTCTCTAATTTTTTTCCTACATAATCTAACAACTTCCTTAAACATACCTCGAGAAGCCTTCCCCTCCTTCCAAAGGGGAGACAGCTTCTTTTTTGACTTTAGTTCCTCCAGGAGCTGCTTGCTCATCCAGGCCGGTCGCCTTCCCCGCCGGCTCATCTTTTGGCAGATGGGAACTGCCAGTTCCTGTGCCTTCAAGAGCTTCTGTTTGAAGCAGGTCCAACCATCCTGGACCCCTTGGTTCTTGAGGGCTGCTACCCAGGGAACTTTGCAAATAATTTTCTTAAACAGGCTGAAGTTTGCCCTTCGGAAGTCCAAGGTGAAGGTTCTGTTGGTGCTCCTCCCCATCTCCCTGCATATTGAAAACCTCACTATCTCATGGTCACTGCACCCCAGGCAGCCTCCCACCGTCACATCCCCCACCAGCCCTTCTCTATTGGAGAACAACAGGGCAAGCAGAGCCTGACCCCTGGTAGGCTCACTTAACAGCTGCATCAGGAAGCTGTCCTCCATGCGCTCCAGGAATCTTCTGGACTGCCTCCTCTCTGCTGAGTTAAGTTCCCAGCAGATATCTGGCAGGTTAAAGTCACCCACAAGGACAAGATCTGATGATCTTGAGACAGCCTCCAGTTGCTTAGAGAACAATTCGTCTGCCTCCTCATCCTGGTTGGGTGGTCTACAGCAGACTCCAACCAGGATGTCAGGTTTATTAGTACAAGCCATTATTCCTAATCCTCAACAGTTAAATATAATGTTCAAAATCAGAAAGAGAGTGA
The DNA here is from genome assembly GCA_015227895.2 of Colaptes auratus. NCBI lineage: Eukaryota > Metazoa > Chordata > Aves > Piciformes > Picidae > Colaptes > Colaptes auratus. The sequence goes on along the minus strand of CM026897.1, from coordinate 29,928,578 downwards.
TGTGTGTCTCATGCAGAGGAACTCCGGGAAGTTAGAGTTAAAAGGTAGAAGAGTTGATGGTCTACAGAAAACTGAATTAGTGTATAATTAGACACAAGCAAACATTTCCTTTCACCACTGCAGGTACTACAGAGGCTCTTTGCTAACCAAGCGAGATGCACCAGAAGCAGTTCTGAACAGGCAGAAGAGAGTCTGCTCTGGAAGTAAAAGTGGGCTGAAGGCCCTGTCAGAGCCAAGTGAGGCAAGAACATCATCTGTGCTCTTTTGGATCAGAGTAAACCCAGCTAACTTTTATTGCCTTTTCTGTATTTCCTTCACCACCACTCTAATATCAAAGAAATGGGCTGAAACAAAAGCACGTCGAAAAGAGGGTTAGCACCGTATGGTACCAAAGTCATTGTGCAGACCTGACACGAGAGGGGTTTACGTGTTCAGAGATTCTGGGACAATCATGTGGGCCCCTCAGTTCAAGAAAAACTGACCTCCTTGAAAGAGTCCAGCACAGACCCCTGAGGATGATTAAGGGAGTGGAACATCTTCCTTATGAGGAGAGGCTGAGGGAGTTGGGGCTTAGAGGAGACTGAGAGGTGACCTCCTCAATGTTTGTAATTGTGTAAAGGGTGAGGCCCAAGAGGATGGAGCCAGGCTCTTTCTGGTGATGCCCAATGGCAGGACAAGGAGCAACGGGAGGAAGCTGAGGCATAGGAAGTTCCATGCAAATATGAGGAAAAATTTTCACTGTGAGGCTGACAGAACACTGGAACAGGCTGCCCAGGGAGGTTGTGGACTCTCCTTCTCTGGAGATATTCAAAGCTTGCCTGGATGTAGTCCTGTGTAATCTGGTGTAGGTGACCCTGCTCAGGCAGGGAGGTTGGACTAGATGATCTTTTGAGGTCCCATCCAGCCCCTAAAATTCTGTGATTCTGTGATTCAGTGGAGAGCCACGAAAAGGCTGGAGCACCTGCCCTGTGGGACAGACTGAGAGAGTTGGAGCTGTTGAGTCTGGAGAAGAAAAGGCTCCAGGGAGACCTTAGAGCAGCCTCTGGGACCTGAAGGGGGCTACAGGAAAGCTGGGAAGGGACTTTTTACATGGGGTTGTTGTGGATTGAAGCTTGAAGAGTGGAGATTTAGAGTGGAGATTAGGAAGAAATGCTTCACAGTGAGGCTTTTCAGAAACTGGAGCATGTTGCCCCAGGAGGCTGTGGTGCCCTCACCCTGGAAGTGTTTGAGACCTCCAGCAACCTGCTCTAGTGGAAGGTGTCCCTGCAGATGGCAGTGAGAGGTTGAACTAGAGGATCTTTAAGGTCCCTTCCAACCCAAACCACTCCAGGAATCCATCAACCCATTCAGCAAGAGGCTATGGAGCATGAGGATTCATGGTGACCCTCTGAGACACAGGACAGGTGTCAAGACTCTGGTTAGCTGCAGAGGAGAGACTCAGGGGCTCTGTGATGTCACAAACTCACCTAGCAAGGCTCTGCCATGACCTAGCAGGGGCTGTGGCCTCGGTGTTCAGAGCGGTCTCCCTGGCACACAGAGCGGTCTCCCACGCCTGCTCTTCCCAGGAAGATCCTCCAGACCCTTGCCTGGCTGCAGCCTGGGCAGTTGTGCGGTGCGGCAAAGATGGCAGAGCGGCTCCTTGCTGGCCTCGGCCGCCTGTTGGAGTTCGCCAATGCTTTCAACACTTTGCTGGACAGGCCCTGGCTGATGGCAGAGCTTGCAGCAAGTAAGTAGAAGCTCTTACTAGAGAGAGCAGCAAATCTGCTTGCTGTGCAGATGTGTTCTCGTGGGGCTCCTCAGTGGCCCAGTTGGTCCTTAACAAGAGCACCACTGAGATATCATTGGCTTGGTAGAGCTCCTGGCTACAGAACTGCTGTGGCTAAGGGGCATTTGGGGAGGCTTTTGTGGGGAACCATTGTCAGCAGCTCGAGAGAAAACAAAGAAAGAGGGGGAAAGCTGCTTTATGGGCCTCTGTACAGGGCAGAAAGCATTTTCTTGAGCAAGTTTCTGTTTCTTTGGTTTGCTGGTAAACCAGGGCAGAAACTAAACACAAGAGAACACCATGACAGAACATCGCTCTGTTGCCAGGTGTGCTTTGTGAGATATCTGTTGCTGCTGGAGGGATGCTGTGAAAAGAAAGATGCCATCCCTTTGGATGCGCTTGTGCCCTGGGGTTCCCCACAGCAGCAGGTTCATGACACCTCTGGTGACTTTTCCCTTGCTTGTTGCAGAGCACATCAGCCACGGATTTGGAAGAGCCCATCCTTCTGGAGTGGTTAAGGACAGTGGAGCATGCTGTGAGGTGTGTTTGGAACGTCTGACCTGTCATTCCCTGCTCTGGCCAGAGCAGCAGCCCCTTTCTCCACTTCCCCTTCAGAGCTGGGTGACGGAACTGAGTCTCACCCAAGCTACAAGCCTTTGTGTGTGCATGTGGCTCTCTGGCAGTGTGCTCCACTCCAGCTACTACCGCTGGGGAAGACACAAGGCCAGAGCAGTTAACCAGCTGCTAGGTGTGACTGCCAGTGATGTATCCCAGCACCGCCTGCTGTGAAGTGAGGCTGAGGGCTGGGGTGATTTAGACGTTTGTAGCCACACTGAGAAACACCACATGAATGGTGACAGCCACTCATGCTCCTGTTTGTCCACAGGACTGGGGACCAGGAGCAGAGAACCTCAGAGTTCCTGCTAGTTCTGGTGGAGATGATAAGGGCACTGAAGAGAGGACCTACGGCTATGAACCTCAGCCTCTGAGGGTACACCAGCCTGAAGGTGCAACATTGGTAAGTGCCAGCTTTGGTCAGCACAGCATTTGGTGCCATTCAGCAGCACGTTTCTGATCAGACAGCCCTCGGGTGAAGACTCCAAGGGCTACAGTCCCACCAGGACCTGTATGTCAGGTGTAACTTAGAGCTGAGGCCTGTGGGACTATAGTCACATCTGGACTGGTTTCTGAGGTCTAAGCAGACTGAAGTGGAGTGTAGTGACCACAGCTTCCAAGTGCCCAGATGGTGACTGTCACTTGTCCTCCTCCCTGTCCACAGAACACCTCATCAGCATCAGGACACCTGCTAGATGGATTGCCCTCTGCTGAAGGGGAGGAAGATGAAGCAGGCAGCTATGAAGATGAGGAATATGGCAGAGAGGAGCGTGATGATGAGAAATATGAAGACCACTTTGAGAGAGAGAAGGAAGCTGGGGCTGAAGATGGAGAAAACTGGGAGGAAGACTATGAGCCTCTCCCAGTCATGGTCCCTCCACCTGACTATGCAAAACTGGTAAGTCCCAGCTTTGGTCAGCACTGTGCTTGGTCCCATTCAGAGTGACAGGTTTCTGATCAGGCAGCCCTTGGAAGAAGACTCCCAGGGCTCGTGTCCTGCCATGATGACCTAGTGCTTCACCAAAGCCACTGACCCCAGGACAATCTGTTTGATACCTCCGGCTAGCCAGGAGTCTCCCAGGAGTCTCAGAGGGAGTGTGAATTCATCACAGTCTCAGGGAGAAGGGGGCTTTGTGTCTTTGAGTGATGCTGGTGTAAAATGAAGAGGCTTTGCCCAGAGCGTCTCTGCAGGCTCTCTGCCATCAGAGAGAGAGAGAGCAGTGGGCACAAGCAGGTGACAGCCTTTCAGGAGACTTGGCAGAAACTGTGCCATGGAGATACCTGTCCTTCCCCACAGACTCTCTGAGAAGCTGAATGAACAGCTGAGACTACAGCCTGAACATTTCTATGGCTGCAGTGTGGTGAGAAGTGCCCTGCACAGCTCTGCACTGTAAAGAGAGGGAAGGTCTGTGAAGGCCTGGGATGCAGCTCCTAATGGAGCAGGCTGCTCCCCAAAGCCTGCAGTACTGAGGAGAGGTCAGCAAAGGGAGATGCCCCCTGCTTCTCTCAGACATTCATGTCCCAACTTCCAGAGTCTTTTGGTTACCCACGGAAACAGCTGAGCATGGAGGAACAAGGCCGTGGGGCCCTGGGTAGATCCATTTCTGTCCCCAGCAACAAGGCAAATGCACTGTGTCGGCCATCACTCCGAAAAGCAGTGAGGGCTGAAGTGACACCAGCCATGAACGTCTGGAGAACCAGCCTGCCATTGTGCCCCTCCAGTCTGGGACAGGGACAGCAAACCCAGGCCGTTTAAGAGCTCTGCATGTGGCAGACTGGATCCTCCTGAGGGTCTGCAGTACCACCTCTGGGGCATCTCTGCAAGCCTCCTTTCTGACCCTAAACCATTTCCTGTCACAGGTCTCCTTATGGGCGTCCGACAGCAAGAGCTGCGGGCAGCAGCAGCAGCAGACAGATGAGGACCCCCTGGACAAACTCAGTATGTATTCTGTACTCCTGGCTGAGACAGCAGTGCACTGTGTGCATGCCTCAGGATGACACCAGCCAAATGTTCATCCTCAGCTGAGTGTCAGGAGTCACTCACGGCTCCCTACACAAGCTGAGAGAGGGCTTGGAGGCAAGCAGAGAGCACTCTGGGGGTTGCTGCTGCCTCTGAGGGCAGCTGTGCCTGGGCTGGGGTTTGCCTGAGCTTTCTTCTGCAAGAAAGGCAAATGCAGAGATTGTTCCTGCTTGAGCATGAGGCTGTGACCTGCTCTGCTCCATCTTGAAGGAGGCCTCGTTCATTTTGTGTCTTTCAGGGAGCATTGTGAGCACGGGACATCCTGAGAATAAGTATGCAGAAGCAGAGAAGCTCGGCCAGGGGTAAGTCCAGTCACAGCTACTTCTGCAAGGCATTTGTAAATGCCAGAGGACACTCGGAGCTGTGCCAGGCTCTCCACAGATGGGTGTCAGATGAAGACAGCAGAGTCAGAATAAGGGTGTGTGTGAGGCAGCTAAGTGCAGTCACTGTGAGAACGTGGCCATTGCCCTCACAACCTCTTGGCTCTCCTGGGGCTGAGCTTGTGCAAAGGTGTCTTTCAACAACTAGTGCAAGGAGAGGGAGCTGATCTCGGGCCTCCAAGGGTATCTGAGCTGATTTCCTCCAGCTCTTGCAGAGCCTGAAGCCTGCAGGCCCTTCTTGCAGAACAGTGAGTGTGCTGCCATAGGCAGCTCATGCCTGTGCTGCTGCAGGCCAGCTCAGAGTGCAGGGGAGAAATCCTTGAGAAGAAAATACTCACAAAGGCAGTCAGAGAGGATGAGCTGGGAGAGCCAGATTACTGCAGCAGCCTTTTTCTTCCTGGCTGAGCAGTGGATGAGCACAAGCGCTTTAGAACCACTGCAGGCAGCCCAGCTCTCCTGTCTGGGCTGGCTTTCACTCACAGGCACTAAACCCCTTCTCCTTTCTTTGCTGCTCTTGTGTTTGTAGGAGCTATGGAGCTGTTTTCCGTGCTGTTGAAATGGCCACAGGACGAGAGGTGAGTGCCAGGAGTCCCAACAGCTTCTGCAGCTCTTCATTGCCTTCCACGGGGCTGCAACCTGGGGATGGGGCTTTCAGGTCATCCCTAGCCCTTTCCTCTGAAGCACTGACTAGTGCCAGCTGGCAGAATCCCATCAGCTGCTCTCTTCGGCTGCTCAGTGAAAGCTCTTTCACAGCAAGGTGGTTCCTTTGCTACAGCAGCTCACCATTTCTGCAGATTTCACAAGGCCCAGTGCCCACGGCCTCGTGTCCCGTACGTAGCCCCCAAGGCAGCAAAGAAACGGAGGGCTGTCACATAGAGGACTGAGCTCCTGAGTCTCAGAGGGAGACAGCTGGGCACAGCTTGGCTATGGCCCCGCACAAACACTCACTGTGTGTTCATCCCAATCTCCTGCAACAGCCTGCTGAAGCTCATGGATTTCAATATCATTTCAGGTGGCCATCAAGCACATTTATGTCAATGAAGGGGACGAGGAGTATGTGATGCAGGAAATCCTGGTTCAGCGGGACCATAAGAACCCAAACATCGTCAACTATCTGGACAGGTGAGTGGTCCTGCTCTTCCCAGGGGAAGGTTCCTCCGCATAGTGCAAGCCAAAGGTACTCACTGGCAGAGAAGTGACCTCTTTAGTACTGCTCTACTCTGACACTGCTTTCTTTTCAGCTATCTGGTGGGTGCTGAGCTGTGGCTGGTCCTGGAATACCTGGATGGAGGCTCCCTGGCTGATGTGCTTGAGGTGACACGCATGGATGAAGGCCAGACAGCAACTGTCTGCAGGGAGGTAAGGGATGCCATGTGTGCTTCCAGGCACTGGGAGAGGATGGTTCTTCTCCACAGCTGGTTAAGAATGGGAGAGATGGCATCTTCAGAGGCTGTTGTTTCTCTGCAGCTTTCGCTGTACAAAGAGGAGAGGACCTCTTCAGTGAAGTGCCTGCCAGTAGCCCTTCACTTCTTCAGCTCAGCTGTTCTCCTCTTCTCGGCTCTTGCTCACAGGCTCTTTCAGATTTGCTGTGGAGCCTACCCACCAAATCTTGGTCATGCAGCCTCCCACCTGGAAGTGATCCACTTCCCAGTGAAGGAAGGGGCTTTTCTGTTTTGGCCAGACAGCATTTGCCACGGGGAAGGAGGCAGCACATCCAGTGCAGCAGCAGCAGCCATCCTGCCTGTGCTTTCAGAGGACAGTCTGCATGGAGGGACATTGCTCTTCCTTTGGAAGGCCGTTCCTCTGCTAGCACTGCAGCAGCAGGCTGTGCCTGTGGACAGCGCAAGATTCCGGCATTGCTCACAAGCCATCTAGAAACAAAATCTTGTAGAGCCCTTTGCTTGCTTCTGGGATGAACTCAGGTCGTGAATTTTTACCCTCCTGTTCCTTTCTTATCCCTCAGTGTCTGCAAGGCTTGGACTGCCTTCATTCTGACGGAATCATCCACAGGGACATCAAAGGCTGTAACATCCTGCTTGGAACGGATGGTTCTGTCAAGCTGGGTGAGTATCCTTGGTCAGGGACAGTCTTCCTAGCCTGTGGTGTGGGGCTGCTTCTGACCAACTGCCAGGTACCCAGAAGTGATGGCTGTGGCAGTGCCCAGAGCACTGCTGCAAGCTGAGAGTGCAGTACCAGCATGCAGAGGACAGGAAGGGAAAAGGTGTGGAGAGTGGCTGTGGCTTTGGCAACTCCTGCCACAGAGAGGGAGTGACAAGAGAAAGGTTCGGGTGAATAAAGGCCACCGCGTGGAACTTGAGGGCTTTGTAAAGCATCCAGCTCAGCAGTGCCTTGGCTGGCAGCACTGATAACTAGTGCACGGCCACTTCTGCAGGCAGAGTCAAGCAGGCGTTCTCAGTCCAGGATGCAGTGGGTGTTTCCTTGGCCTGCTGTCCCCATTCAGTTGATTTTAACAAGACTCGGGTTTCTTCTCAGCTGATTTTGGCGTCTGCGCTCTGCTCACCCCTGAGCAGAACAAGAGGACCTCCTACGCTGGGACTCCCCACTGGATGGCTCCAGAAATACTGAAGGAAGAGCCCTACGGCCCCAAGGTGGACATCTGGTCCCTTGGCATCACAGCAGTGGAAATGGCCAAAGGAAAACCTCCCTATGCCTCTGAAAGCGACAGCAAGGTAAGTGGCACACCAGTAGATGCCATTGTCCTTCTGACTAGTGCCACCTCTTGTCTGCCAGGAGACAAAGTCTCAGTCACACCAACCTGAACTAGGGCCACTGAGGCCTGCTTCTACGCAGGCCACCGGTGCACAGTGAAAGAAGCAGATGAAGTCTCGTGCTTCCTTTTTATCGAGGTGGGCGATCTGATTGCTGCCAACGGGACGCCAAAGCTGCAGAACCCGGAGGAGCTTTCTGCTGTCCTTCTGGACTTCCTGCAGTGCTGCCTGGAGGTGGATGTGGACAGGCGATGGTCTGCCAAGGACCTTCTGCAGGTAAAATGCAAAGCAGCTGCAAGTGCAACAGCTGCACTCTGGGAGGGTTTCCTCATCAGCTACACTTGAAGGCACCTAGGGACCCTCGGGTGCAATGATGCCAGGCAGACCCTGCCCCCCCTACAAACCAGAGCTGAGTCCATCAGCACTCCATCGTGTGTCTCCCTGCTCTTGCCTTGCTGCTCAAAGCCTGCACTGCAGTGTCCGTCAGAACAGCCCTGGGCCAGGACGCTGCTGGGATAAACATTTCCTAGCGGTCTTGGGCTTGCCTGAGTAATGGCTGATGCCCCTCAGCCTTTGTGACAGATAAAGTAGCCCACCTCTTCAGGAAAGAGGAACTAAGGAAGGGGGTGGAGTTTCCTGGCACAGCAGCAGCATTCCCCGAGGTCAGGCAGGGCCAAAAACCCAGCCAGCTGAGAACCCCTTGAGAATCAGATTGATGGGACCATGGCTGCGCCTGCCTGAGATGGCAAGGGACTGGACATGGAGACACAGGGGCAGGTGGTCCCCTCAGCCCCCTTTGTGCTTACAGCTGGGAACCGGAGGAGCACTGCTTGAGCCTGTGGGTCCCTGAGTTTGGACAGTAACGGTTCATTTGTGTTTCCTTTTCTGGACAGCACCCGTTTGTGACAGCAGCAGGGCCGGTCTCCAGCCTCATCTCACTGACCGCTGCCGTCAAGGAAGCCAGGAACCGTGTCCACTAGCGACTGAGGCCAAGTCCTGCTGTGGCACCTTGGAGCAGGACCTTGGTCTTGGACTTTTTCAACTTCACGAGTGATGTCGTTTTATATCAAACTGAGAAGACACAAATATGATCAAATATTAACATCATTTATTAAATACCAACAATAATTTTCCCCCAGCCAATTTGATTCAGGTTTGTTTTCCCGGTCAATGATAGCTTAATTACACATGATAGGATGCTAATAAACAGTAGAATAACAGTCTAGAAAAATCAGAACTTGGAATACAGAGGAACAAACTGGAAACTTCTTACACAAGTGAAACAAACAGCAATGCTGCCTCGGGCGGCGAGACGGACCACCTCGAGTTCACAACGCAGCTAGCCAACAGGCAACCAACCTGTGAACCTTAGACATAACCAGGTCAGCTAGTATAAATTAAACTAGATTTGAAGGGGGGAGGGCTTAATAGACTCCTGCTGGCCTGTGACAGAGGGGCAGCTCACCAGAGGCAGAGGGATGGAGAGCTGGTAAGGGCTCTCAACTTGCTGCCCTAAGGCAAGCCACGAATGACACACCAGGACACCCTGTGGAAACCAAGGGGAACTGGCACAAGAGGACGACAGGGCCAGCCCAGCTGAGGTGCTTCTATGCCAATGCACGCAGCTTGGGCAACAAACAGGATGAATTAAGGGCCACCGTGCTGCTGGGATGCCATGACATAGTGAGCATTACTGAAACTTGGTGGGAAACTTGGGTTAGGAACTGGCTGGAGGGCCAGGCCCAGAGAGTGGTGGTGAATGGTGCCAGCTCCAGCTGGAGGCCAGTCACCAGTGGCGTCCCCCAGGGATCAGTGCTGGGCCCCATCCTCTTCAATGTCTTCATTGACGATCTGGATGAGGGCATTGAGACAGTCATCAGCAAATTTGCAGATGACACCAAGTTGGGAGCAGATGTTGGTCAGTTAGTGGGCAGAAGGGCTCTGCAGAGGGACCTCGACCGGCTGGACAGATATCTGGGCGGAGTCCAACGGGATGGCATTCAACAAGGCCAAGTGCCGGGTGCTGCACTTTGGCCACAACAGCGCCATGCAGAGCTACAGGCTGGGGGCGGAGTGGCTGGAGAGCGGCCAAACAGAGAGGGACCTGGGGGTGCTGATCGACAGCCGCCTGAACATGAGCCAGCAGTGTGCCCAGGTGGCCAAGAAGGTCAATGGCATCCTGGCCTGCATTAGGAATGGTGTGGCCAGCAGGAGCAGGGAGGTCATTGTGCCCCTGTACTCTGCTTTGGTTAGACCGCACCTTGAGTCCTGTGTCCAGTTCTGGGCCCCTCAGTTTAAGAAGGCCATCGAGACACTTGAACGTGTCCAGAGAAGGGCAACAAGGCTGGTGAGAGGCCTTGAGCACAAGCCCTATGAGGAGAGGCTGAGGGAGCTGGGCTTGTTTAGCCTGGAGAAGAGGAGGCTCAGGGGCGACCTCATTGCTCTCTACAACTACCTGAAGGGTGGTTGTAGCCAGGAAGGGTTGTCCTCTTCTCCCTAGCAACCAGCACCAGAACGAGGGGACACAGTCTCAAGCTGCAACAGAGGAAGTTTAGGCTCGAGGAGAGGAGAAAGTTCTTCACCGAGAGAGTCGTTCGCCATTGGAATGGGCTGCCCGGGGAGGTGGTGCAGTCGCCGTCCCTGGAGGTGTTCAAGAGGGGACTGGATGTGGCACTTGGTGCCATGGTCTAGTCGTGGGCTCTGTGGTGACAGGTTGGACTCGATGATCTTCGAGGTCTCTTCCAACCTTAGCGATACTGTGATACTGTGGATGATTCCCATGACTGGAATGTAGGGATAGACGGGGATAAGCTCTTTAGGAAGGATAAGCAGAGAAGGAGAGGAGGAGGAGGTGTTGCCCTCTATGTCAATAACCAGCTGGAATCAGCAGAGCTCCACCTGGGGAGGAATGATGAGATGGTTGAGAGTGTATGGGTTAGAATTAAAGGCAAGACAGGGGAAGGAGATATTACTGTGGGGGTCTCCTACAGGCCACCTGACCAGCAGAACCAAGCAGATGAGGCCCTCCACAGGCAAATAGAAGCGGCTTCCAGGTCACAAGCCCTGGTCCTCATGGGTAATACAATACAATACAATACACCACCAGGTTGGAAGAGACCTTCCCTGACATCTGCTGGAGGGACAACACAGCAAGGCACCAGCAACCCAGGATGTTCCTGGACTGCATAGAAGACAACTTCCTCCTCCAAATGGTAGAGGAACCAGCTGGAGGTGGCACCATTCACCACCACTCTCTGGGCTCGGCCCCCCAGCCACTTCCTAACCCAGCACAGAGTGTTGCTGTCCAAGCCACGAGCCGACAGCTTAGTCAGCAGTTTGCTGTGGGGGACGGTGTCAAAGGCCTTGATGAAGTCCAGGTAGACTACATCTGCAGGCCTCCCCACATCCACCAGGCAGGTCACCTGATCATAGAAGGAGATCAGGTTGGAGAGGCAGGACCTGCCCCTCCTAAATCCATGTTGGCTGGACCTGAGCCCTTGGCCATCCTGCAGGTGTGCAGTTATTGCCGCCAGGATAATCTGCTCCATGATTCCCCCAGGCACTGAGCTCAGGCTGACTGGAGTCTGACAGTCTCCATCTGACAGGAGTTTCCTCCATCTGACCCTTAATGTGGATGGGGACCACACTGGCCAGTTTCCAGTCATCTGGGACCTCACAGGTGAGCCAGGACTGGAGGAAAATGATGGAGAGCGGCTTGGCCAGCTCACCTGCCAGCTCTCTCAGCACCCTAGGATGGATCCCATCCCGCCCCATGGACTTGTGAGTGTCCAAGTGGCTCAGCAGGTCCCAAACTAATTCCTCATGGATTTCTGGGGCATTACACTGCTCCCTGACCTCATCACCCAGCTCAGGAGGCCACTCCTCCTGAACTCCTCCTGCCTTGCTGTTAAAAATTGAGGCAAAGAAGGTCTTCAGGACCTCAGCCTTTTCCTCCTCTTCAGTCATTGTGTTCCCCTCCAGGTCCAATAGGGAGTGCAGGTTCTTCTTGCCCTTCTTTTTGGCATTAACATATTTGTAAAAATGCTTTTTATTGGCCTTCACAGAGGTGGCCAGCTTCAGTTCCAACTGGGCCTTTGCCTCTCTAATTTTTTTCCTACATAATCTAACAACTTCCTTAAACATACCTCGAGAAGCCTTCCCCTCCTTCCAAAGGGGAGACAGCTTCTTTTTTGACTTTAGTTCCTCCAGGAGCTGCTTGCTCATCCAGGCCGGTCGCCTTCCCCGCCGGCTCATCTTTCGGCAGATGGGAACTGCCAGTTCCTGTGCCTTCAAGAGCTCCTGTTTGAAGCAGGTCCAACCATCCTGGACCCCTTGGTTCTTGAGGGCTAATACCCAGGGAACTTTGCAAATAATTTTCTTAAACAGGCTGAAGTTTGCCCTCCGGAAGTCCAAGGTGAAGGTTCTGTTGGTGCTCCTCCCCATCTCCCTGCATATTGAAAACCTCACTATCTCATGGTCACTGCACCCCAGGCAGCCTCCCACCGTCACATCCCCCACCAGCCCTTCTCTATTGGAGAACAACAGGGCAAGCAGAGCCTGACCCCTGGTAGGCTCACTTAACAGCTGCATCAGGAAGCTGTCCTCCATGCGCTCCAGGAATCTTCTGGACTGCCTCCTCTCTGCTGAGTTAAGTTCCCAGCAGATATCTGGCAGGTTAAAGTCACCCACAAGGACAAGATCTGATGATCTTGAGACAGCCTCCAGTTGCTTAGAGAACAATCCTGTTGGGGGTGGTCTACAGCAGACTCCAACCAGGATGTCAGGTTTATTAGTACAAGCCATTATTCCTAATCCTCAACAGTTAAATATAATGTTCAAAATCAGAAAGAGAGTGATGTGTGTCTCATGCAGAGGAACTCCGGGAAGTTAGAGTTAAAAGGTAGAAGAGTTGATGGTCTACAGAAAACTGAATTAGTGTATAATTAGACACAAGCAAACATTTCCTTTCACCACTGCAGGTACTACAGAGGCTCTTTGCTAACCAAGCGAGATGCACCAGAAGCAGTTCTGAACAGGCAGAAGAGAGTCTGCTCTGGAAGTAAAAGTGGGCTGAAGGCCCTGTCAGAGCCAAGTGAGGCAAGAACATCATCTGTGCTCTTTTGGATCAGAGTAAACCCAGCTAACTTTTATTGCCTTTTCTGTATTTCCTTCACCACCACTCTAATATCAAAGAAATGGGCTGAAACAAAAGCACGTCGAAAAGAGGGTTAGCACCGTATGGTACCAAAGTCATTGTGCAGACCTGACACGAGAGGGGTTTACGTGTTCAGAGATTCTGGGACAATCATGTGGGCCCCTCAGTTCAAGAAAAACTGACCTCCTTGAAAGAGTCCAGCACAGACCCCTGAGGATGATTAAGGGAGTGGAACATCTTCCTTATGAGGAGAGGCTGAGGGAGTTGGGGCTTAGAGGAGACTGAGAGGTGACCTCCTCAATGTTTGTAATTGTGTAAAGGGTGAGGCCCAAGAGGATGGAGCCAGGCTCTTTCTGGTGATGCCCAATGGCAGGACAAGGAGCAACGGGAGGAAGCTGAGGCATAGGAAGTTCCATGCAAATATGAGGAAAAATTTTCACTGTGAGGCTGACAGAACACTGGAACAGGCTGCCCAGGGAGGTTGTGGACTCTCCTTCTCTGGAGATATTCAAAGCTTGCCTGGATGTAGTCCTGTGTAATCTGGTGTAGGTGACCCTGCTCAGGCAGGGAGGTTGGACTAGATGATCTTTTGAGGTCCCATCCAGCCCCTAAAATTCTGTGATTCTGTGATTCAGTGGAGAGCCACGAAAAGGCTGGAGCACCTGCCCTGTGGGACAGACTGAGAGAGTTGGAGCTGTTGAGTCTGGAGAAGAAAAGGCTCCAGGGAGACCTTAGAGCAGCCTCTGGGACCTGAAGGGGGCTACAGGAAAGCTGGGAAGGGACTTTTTACATGGGGTTGTTGTGGATTGAAGCTTGAAGAGTGGAGATTTAGAGTGGAGATTAGGAAGAAATGCTTCACAGTGAGGCTTTTCAGAAACTGGAGCATGTTGCCCCAGGAGGCTGTGGTGCCCTCACCCTGGAAGTGTTTGAGACCTCCAGCAACCTGCTCTAGTGGAAGGTGTCCCTGCAGATGGCAGTGAGAGGTTGAACTAGAGGATCTTTAAGGTCCCTTCCAACCCAAACCACTCCAGGAATCCATCAACCCATTCAGCAAGAGGCTATGGAGCATGAGGATTCATGGTGACCCTCTGAGACACAGGACAGGTGTCAAGACTCTGGTTAGCTGCAGAGGAGAGACTCAGGGGCTCTGTGATGTCACAAACTCACCTAGCAAGGCTCTGCCATGACCTAGCAGGGGCTGTGGCCTCGGTGTTCAGAGCGGTCTCCCTGGCACACAGAGCGGTCTCCCACGCCTGCTCTTCCCAGGAAGATCCTCCAGACCCTTGCCTGGCTGCAGCCTGGGCAGTTGTGCGGTGCGGCAAAGATGGCAGAGCGGCTCCTTGCTGGCCTCGGCCGCCTGTTGGAGTTCGCCAATGCTTTCAACACTTTGCTGGACAGGCCCTGGCTGATGGCAGAGCTTGCAGCAAGTAAGTAGAAGCTCTTACTAGAGAGAGCAGCAAATCTGCTTGCTGTGCAGATGTGTTCTCGTGGGGCTCCTCAGTGGCCCAGTTGGTCCTTAACAAGAGCACCACTGAGATATCATTGGCTTGGTAGAGCTCCTGGCTACAGAACTGCTGTGGCTAAGGGGCATTTGGGGAGGCTTTTGTGGGGAACCATTGTCAGCAGCTCGAGAGAAAACAAAGAAAGAGGGGAAAGCTGCTTTATGGGCCTCTGTACAGGGCAGAAAGCATTTTCTTGAGCAAGTTTCTGTTTCTTTGGTTTGCTGGTAAACCAGGGCAGAAACTAAACACAAGAGAACACCATGACAGAACATCGCTCTGTTGCCAGGTGTGCTTTGTGAGATATCTGTTGCTGCTGGAGGGATGCTGTGAAAAGAAAGATGCCATCCCTTTGGATGCGCTTGTGCCCTGGGGTTCCCCACAGCAGCAGGTTCATGACACCTCTGGTGACTTTTCCCTTGCTTGTTGCAGAGCACATCAGCCACGGATTTGGAAGAGCCCATCCTTCTGGAGTGGTTAAGGACAGTGGAGCATGCTGTGAGGTGTGTTTGGAACGTCTGACCTGTCATTCCCTGCTCTGGCCAGAGCAGCAGCCCCTTTCTCCACTTCCCCTTCAGAGCTGGGTGACGGAACTGAGTCTCACCCAAGCTACAAGCCTTTGTGTGTGCATGTGGCTCTCTGGCAGTGTGCTCCACTCCAGCTACTACCGCTGGGGAAGACACAAGGCCAGAGCAGTTAACCAGCTGCTAGGTGTGACTGCCAGTGATGTATCCCAGCACCGCCTGCTGTGAAGTGAGGCTGAGGGCTGGGGTGATTTAGACGTTTGTAGCCACACTGAGAAACACCACATGAATGGTGACAGCCACTCATGCTCCTGTTTGTCCACAGGACTGGGGACCAGGAGCAGAGAACCTCAGAGTTCCTGCTAGTTCTGGTGGAGATGATAAGGGCACTGAAGAGAGGACCTACGGCTATGAACCTCAGCCTCTGAGGGTACACCAGCCTGAAGGTGCAACATTGGTAAGTGCCAGCTTTGGTCAGCACAGCATTTGGTGCCATTCAGCAGCACGTTTCTGATCAGACAGCCCTCGGGTGAAGACTCCAAGGGCTACAGTCCCACCAGGACCTGTATGTCAGGTGTAACTTAGAGCTGAGGCCTGTGGGACTATAGTCACATCTGGACTGGTTTCTGAGGTCTAAGCAGACTGAAGTGGAGTGTAGTGACCACAGCTTCCAAGTGCCCAGATGGTGACTGTCACTTGTCCTCCTCCCTGTCCACAGAACACCTCATCAGCATCAGGACACCTGCTAGATGGATTGCCCTCTGCTGAAGGGGAGGAAGATGAAGCAGGCAGCTATGAAGATGAGGAATATGGCAGAGAGGAGCGTGATGATGAGAAATATGAAGACCACTTTGAGAGAGAGAAGGAAGCTGGGGCTGAAGATGGAGAAAACTGGGAGGAAGACTATGAGCCTCTCCCAGTCATGGTCCCTCCACCTGACTATGCAAAACTGGTAAGTCCCAGCTTTGGTCAGCACTGTGCTTGGTCCCATTCAGAGTGACAGGTTTCTGATCAGGCAGCCCTTGGAAGAAGACTCCCAGGGCTCGTGTCCTGCCATGATGACCTAGTGCTTCACCAAAGCCACTGACCCCAGGACAATCTGTTTGATACCTCCGGTTAGCCAGGAGTCTCCCAGGAGTCTCAGAGGGAGTGTGAATTCATCACAGTCTCAGGGAGAAGGGGGCTTTGTGTCTTTGAGTGATGCTGGTGTAAAATGAAGAGGCTTTGCCCAGAGCGTCTCTGCAGGCTCGCTGCCGTCAGAGAGAGAGAGAGCAGTGGGCACAAGCAGGTGACAGCCTTTCAGGAGACTTGGCAGAAACTGTGCCATGGAGATACCTGTCCTTCCCCACAGACTCTCTGAGAAGCTGAATGAACAGCTGAGACTACAGCCTGAACATTTCTATGGCTGCAGTGTGGTGAGAAGTGCCCTGCACAGCTCTGCACTGTAAAGAGAGGGAAGGCCTGTGAAGGCCTGGGATGCAGCTCCTAATGGAGCAGGCTGCTCCCCAAAGCCTGCAGTACTGAGGAGAGGTCAGCAAAGGGAGATGCATTCATGTCCCAACTTCCAGAGTCTTTTGGTTACCCACGGAAACAGCTGAGCATGGAGGAACAAGGCCGTGGGGCCCTGGGTAGATCCATTTCTGTCCCCAGCAACAAGGCAAATGCACTGTGTCGGCCATCACTCCGAAAAGCAGTGAGGGCTGAAGTGACACCAGCCATGAACGTCTGGAGAACCAGCCTGCCATTGTGCCCCTCCAGTCTGGGACAGGGACAGCAAACCCAGGCCGTTTAAGAGCTCTGCATGTGGCAGACTGGATCCTCCTGAGGGTCTGCAGTACCACCTCTGGGGCATCTCTGCAAGCCTCCTTTCTGACCCTAAACCATTTCCTGTCACAGGTCTCCTTATGGGCGTCCGACAGCAAGAGCTGCGGGCAGCAGCAGCAGCAGACAGATGAGGACCCCCTGGACAAACTCAGTATGTATTCTGAACTCCTGGCTGAGACAGCAGTGCACTGTGTGCATGCCTCAGGATGACACCAGCCAAATGTTCATCCTCAGCTGAGTGTCAGGAGTCACTCACGGCTCCCTACACAAGCTGAGAGAGGGCTTGGAGGCAAGCAGAGAGCACTCTGGGGGTTGCTGCTGCCTCTGAGGGCAGCTGTGGCTGAGGCTGGGGTTTGCCTGAGCTTTCTTCTGCAAGAAAGGCAAATGCAGAGATTGTTCCTGCTTGAGCATGAGGCTGTGACCTGCTCTGCTCCATCTTGAAGGAGGCCTCGTTCATTTTGTGTCTTTCAGGGAGCATTGTGAGCACGGGACATCCTGAGAATAAGTATGCAGAAGCAGAGAAGCTCGGCCAGGGGTAAGTCCAGTCACAGCTACTTCTGCAAGGCATTTGTAAATGCCAGAGGACACTCGGAGCTGTGCCAGGCTCTCCACAGATGGGTGTCAGATGAAGACAGCAGAGTCAGAATAAGGGTGTGTGTGAGGCAGCTAAGTGCAGTCACTGTGAGAACGTGGCCATTGCCCTCACAACCTCTTGGCTCTCCTGGGGCTGAGCTTGTGCAAAGGTGTCTTTCAACAACTAGTGCAAGGAGAGGGAGCTGATCTCGGGCCTCCAAGGGTATCTGAGCTGATTTCCTCCAGCTCTTGGCAGAGCCTGAAGCCTGCAGGCCCTTCTTGCAGAACAGTGAGTGTGCTGCCATAGGCAGCTCATGCCTGTGCTGCTGCAGGCCAGCTCAGAGTGCAGGGGAGAAATCCTTGAGAAGAAAATACTCACAAAGGCAGTCAGAGAGGATGAGCTGGGAGAGCCAGATTACTGCAGCAGCCTTTTTCTTCCTGGCTGAGCAGTGGATGAGCACAAGCGCTTTAGAACCACTGCAGGCAGCCCAGCTCTCCTGTCTGGGCTGGCTTTCACTCACAGGCACTAAACCCCTTCTCCTTTCTTTGCTGCTCTTGTGTTTGTAGGAGCTATGGAGCTGTTTTCCGTGCTGTTGAAATGGCCACAGGACGAGAGGTGAGTGCCAGGAGTCCCAACAGCTTCTGCAGCTCTTCATTGCCTTCCACGGGGCTGCAACCTGGGGATGGGGCTTTCAGGTCATCCCTAGCCCTTTCCTCTGAAGCACTGACTAGTGCCAGCTGGCAGAATCCCATCAGCTGCTCTCTTCGGCTGCTCAGTGAAAGCTCTTTCACAGCAAGGTGGTTCCTTTGCTACAGCAGCTCACCATTTCTGCAGATTTCACAAGGCCCAGTGCCCACGGCCTCGTGTCCCGTACGTAGCCCCCAAGGCAGCAAAGAAACGGAGGGCTGTCACATAGAGGACTGAGCTCCTGAGTCTCAGAGGGAGACAGCTGGGCACAGCTTGGCTATGGCCCCGCACAAACACTCACTGTGTGTTCATCCCAATCTCCTGCAACAGCCTGCTGAAGCTCATGGATTTCAATATCATTTCAGGTGGCCATCAAGCACATTTATGTCAATGAAGGGGACGAGGAGTATGTGATGCAGGAAATCCTGGTTCAGCGGGACCATAAGAACCCAAACATCGTCAACTATCTGGACAGGTGAGTGGTCCTGCTCTTCCCAGGGGAAGGTTCCTCCGCATAGTGCAAGCCAAAGGTACTCACTGGCAGAGAAGTGACCTCTTTAGTACTGCTCTACTCTGACACTGCTTTCTTTTCAGCTATCTGGTGGGTGCTGAGCTGTGGCTGGTCCTGGAATACCTGGATGGAGGCTCCCTGGCTGATGTGCTTGAGGTGACACGCATGGATGAAGGCCAGACAGCAACTGTCTGCAGGGAGGTAAGGGATGCCATGTGTGCTTCCAGGCACTGGGAGAGGATGGTTCTTCTCCACAGCTGGTTAAGAATGGGAGAGATGGCATCTTCAGAGGCTGTTGTTTCTCTGCAGCTTTCGCTGTACAAAGAGGAGAGGACCTCTTCAGTGAAGTGCCTGCCAGTAGCCCTTCACTTCTTCAGCTCTGCTGTTTCCTCTTCTCGGCTCTTGCTCACAGGCTCTTTCAGATTTGCTGTGGAGCCTACCCACCAAATCTTGGTCATGCAGCCTCCCACCTGGAAGTGATCCACTTCCCAGTGAAGGAAGGGGCTTTTCTGTTTTGGCCAGACAGCATTTGCCACGGGGAAGGAGGCAGCACATCCAGTGCAGCAGCAGCAGCCATCCTGCCTGTGCTTTCAGAGGACAGTCTGCATGGAGGGACATTGCTCTTCCTTTGGAAGGCCGTTCCTCTGCTAGCACTGCAGCAGCAGGCTGTGCCTGTGGACAGCGCAAGATTCCGGCATTGCTCACAAGCCATCTAGAAACAAAATCTTGTAGAGCCCTTTGCTTGCTTCTGGGATGAACTCAGGTCGTGAATTTTTACCCTCCTGTTCCTTTCTTATCCCTCAGTGTCTGCAAGGCTTGGACTGCCTTCATTCTGACGGAATCATCCACAGGGACATCAAAGGCTGTAACATCCTGCTTGGAACGGATGGTTCTGTCAAGCTGGGTGAGTATCCTTGGTCAGGGACAGTCTTCTAGCCTGTGGTGTGGGGCTGCTTCTGACCAACTGCCAGGTACCCAGAAGTGATGGCTGTGGCAGTGCCCAGAGCACCGCTGCAAGCTGAGAGTGCAGTACCAGCATGCAGAGGACAGGAAGGGAAAAGGTGTGGAGAGTGGCTGTGGCTTTGGCAACTCCTGCCACAGAGAGGGAGTGACAAGAGAAAGGTTCGGGTGAATAAAGGCCACCGCGTGGAACTTGAGGGCTTTGTAAAGTGTCCAGCTCAGCAGTGCCTTGGCTGGCAGCACCGATAACTAGTGCACGGCCACTTCTGCAGGCAGAGTCAAGCAGGTGTTCTCAGTCCAGGATGCAGTGGGTGTTTCCTTGGCCTGCTGTCCCCATTCAGTTGATTTTAACAAGACTCGGGTTTCTTCTCAGCTGATTTTGGCGTCTGCGCTCTGCTCACCCCTGAGCAGAACAAGAGGACCTCCTACGCTGGGACTCCCCACTGGATGGCTCCAGAAATACTGAAGGAAGAGCCCTACGGCCCCAAGGTGGACATCTGGTCCCTTGGCATCACAGCAGTGGAAATGGCCAAAGGAAAACCTCCCTATGCCTCTGAAAGCGACAGCAAGGTAAGTGGCACACCAGTAGATGCCATTGTCCTTCTGACTAGTGCCACCTCTTGTCTGCCAGGAGACAAAGTCTCAGTCACACCAACCTGAACTAGGGCCACTGAGGCCTGCTTCTACGCAGGCCACCGGTGCACAGTGAAAGAAGCAGATGAAGTCTCGTGCTTCCTTTTTATCGAGGTGGGCGATCTGATTGCTGCCAACGGGACGCCAAAGCTGCAGAACCCGGAGGAGCTTTCTGCTGTCCTTCTGGACTTCCTGCAGTGCTGCCTGGAGGTGGATGTGGACAGGCGATGGTCTGCCAAGGACCTTCTGCAGGTAAAATGCAAAGCAGCTGCAAGTGCAACAGCTGCACTCTGGGAGGGTTTCCTCATCAGCTACACTTGAAAGCACCTAGGGACCCTCGGGTGCAATGATGCCAGGCAGACCCTGCCCCCCCTACAAACCAGAGCTGAGTCCATCAGCACTCCATCGTGTGTCTCCCTGCTCTTGCCTTGCTGCTCAAAGCCTGCACTGCAGTGTCCGTCAGAACAGCCCTGGGCCAGGACGCTGCTGGGATAAACATTTCCTAGCGGTCTTGGGCTTGCCTGAGTAATGGCTGATGCCCCTCAGCCTTTGTGACAGATAAAGTAGCCCACCTCTTCAGGAAAGAGGAACTAAGGAAGGGGGTGGAGTTTCCTGGCACAGCAGCAGCATTCCCCGAGGTCAGGCAGGGCCAAAAACCCAGCCAGCTGAGAACCCCTTGAGAATCAGATTGATGGGACCATGGCTGCGCCTGCCTGAGATGGCAAGGGACTGGACATGGAGACACAGGGGCAGGTGGTCCCCTCAGCCCCCTTTGTGCTTACAGCTGGGAACCGGAGGAGCACTGCTTG
This sequence comes from Colaptes auratus, assembly GCA_015227895.2. Lineage (NCBI taxonomy): Eukaryota > Metazoa > Chordata > Aves > Piciformes > Picidae > Colaptes > Colaptes auratus. The sequence goes on along the minus strand of CM026897.1, from coordinate 29,907,896 downwards.
AGCCTGTGGGTCCCTGAGTTTGGACAGTAACGGTTCATTTGTGTTTCCTTTTCTGGACAGCACCCGTTTGTGACAGCAGCAGGGCCGGTCTCCAGCCTCATCTCACTGACCGCTGCCGTCAAGGAAGCCAGGAACCGTGTCCACTAGCGACTGAGGCCAAGTCCTGCTGTGGCACCTTGGAGCAGGACCTTGGTCTTGGACTTTTTCAACTTCACGAGTGATGTCGTTTTATATCAAACTGAGAAGACACAAATATGATCAAATATTAACATCATTTATTAAATACCAACAATAATTTTCCCCCAGCCAATTTGATTCAGGTTTGTTTTCCCGGTCAATGATAGCTTAATTACACATGATAGGATGCTAATAAACAGTAGAATAACAGTCTAGAAAAATCAGAACTTGGAATACAGAGGAACAAACTGGAAACTTCTTACACAAGTGAAACAAACAGCAATGCTGCCTCGGGCGGCGAGACGGACCACCTCGAGTTCACAACGCAGCTAGCCAACAGGCAACCAACCTGTGAACCTTAGACATAACCAGGTCAGCTAGTATAAATTAAACTAGATTTGAAGGGGGGAGGGCTTAATAGACTCCTGCTGGCCTGTGACAGAGGGGCAGCTCACCAGAGGCAGAGGGATGGAGAGCTGGTAAGGGCTCTCAACTTGCTGCCCTAAGGCAAGCCACGAATGACACACCAGGACACCCTGTGGAAACCAAGGGGAACTGGCACAAGAGGACGACAGGGCCAGCCCAGCTGAGGTGCTTCTATGCCAATGCACGCAGCTTGGGCAACAAACAGGATGAATTAAGGGCCACCGTGCTGCTGGGATGCCATGACATAGTGAGCATTACTGAAACTTGGTGGGAAACTTGGGTTAGGAACTGGCTGGAGGGCCAGGCCCAGAGAGTGGTGGTGAATGGTGCCAGCTCCAGCTGGAGGCCAGTCACCAGTGGCGTCCCCCAGGGATCAGTGCTGGGCCCCATCCTCTTCAATGTCTTCATTGACGATCTGGATGAGGGCATTGAGACAGTCATCAGCAAATTTGCAGATGACACCAAGTTGGGAGCAGATGTTGGTCAGTTAGTGGGCAGAAGGGCTCTGCAGAGGGACCTCGACCGGCTGGACAGATATCTGGGCGGAGTCCAACGGGATGGCATTCAACAAGGCCAAGTGCCGGGTGCTGCACTTTGGCCACAACAGCGCCATGCAGAGCTACAGGCTGGGGGCGGAGTGGCTGGAGAGCTGCCAAACAGAGAGGGACCTGGGGGTGCTGATCGACAGCCGCCTGAACATGAGCCAGCAGTGTGCCCAGGTGGCCAAGAAGGTCAATGGCATCCTGGCCTGCATTAGGAATGGTGTGGCCAGCAGGAGCAGGGAGGTCATTGTGCCCCTGTACTCTGCTTTGGTTAGACCGCACCTTGAGTCCTGTGTCCAGTTCTGGGCCCCTCAGTTTAAGAAGGCCATCGAGACACTTGAACGTGTCCAGAGAAGGGCAACAAGGCTGGTGAGAGGCCTTGAGCACAAGCCCTATGAGGAGAGGCTGAGGGAGCTGGGCTTGTTTAGCCTGGAGAAGAGGAGGCTCAGGGGCGACCTCATTGCTCTCTACAACTACCTGAAGGGTGGTTGTAGCCAGGAAGGGGTTGTCCTCTTCTCCCTAGCAACCAGCACCAGAACGAGGGGACACAGTCTCAAGCTGCAACAGAGGAAGTTTAGGCTCGAGGAGAGGAGAAAGTTCTTCACCGAGAGAGTCGTTCGCCATTGGAATGGGCTGCCCGGGAGGTGGTGCAGTCGCCGTCCCTGGAGGTGTTCAAGAGGGGACTGGATGTGGCACTTGGTGCCATGGTCTAGTCGTGGGCTCTGTGGTGACAGGTTGGACTCGATGACCTTCGAGGTCTCTTCCAACCTTAGCGATACTGTGATACTGTGGATGATTCCCATGACTGGAATGTAGGGATAGACAGGGATAAGCTCTTTAGGAAGGATAGGCACAGAAGGAGAGGAGGAGGTGTTGCCCTCTTTGTCAATAACCAGCTGGAATCAGCAGAGCTCCACCTGGGGAGGAATGATGAGATGGTTGAGAGTGTATGGGTTAGAATTAAAGGCAAGACAGGGGAAGGAGATATTACTGTGGGGGTCTCCTACAGGCCACCTAACCAGCAGAACCAAGCAGATGAGGCCCTCCACAGGCAAATAGAAGCGGCTTCCAGGTCACAAGCCCTGGTCCTCATGGGTAATACAATACAATACAATACACCACCGGGTTGGAAGAGACCTTCCCTGACATCTGCTGGAGGGACAACACAGCAAGGCACCAGCAATCCAGGATGTTCCTGGACTGCATAGAAGACAACTTCCTCCTCCAAATGGTAGAGGAACCAGCTGGAGGTGGCACCATTCACCACCACTCTCTGGGCCCGGCCCTCCAGCCAGTTGCTAACCCAGCACAGAGTGTTGCTGTCCAAGCCACGAGCTGACAGCTTAGTCAGCAGTTTGCTGTGGGGGACGGTGTCAAAGGCCTTGCTGAAGTCCAGGGAGACCACATCCACAGGCCTCCCCACATCCACCGGGCGGGTCACCTGATCATAGAAGGAGATCAGGTTGGAGAGGCAGGACCTGCCCTTCCTAAATCCATGTTGGCTGGACCTGAGCCCTTGGCCATCCTGCAGGTGCGCAGTTATTGCCGCCAGGATAATCTGCTCCATGATTCCCCCAGGCACTGAGCTCAGGCTGACTGGTCTGGAGTTTGGAGGAGTTCCTCCATCTGACCCTTAATGTGGATGGGGACCACACTGGCCAGTTTCCAGTCATCTGGGACCTCACAGGTGAGCCAGGACTGGAGGAAAATGATGGAGAGCGGCTTGGCCAGCTCACCTGCCAGCTCTCTCAGCACCCTAGGATGGATCCCATCCCGCCCCATGGACTTGTGAGTGTCCAAGTGGCTCAGCAGGTCCCAAACTAATTCCTCATGGATTTCTGGGGCATTACACTGCTCCCTGACCTCATCACCCAGCTCAGGAGGCCACTCCTCCTGAACTCCTCCTGCCTTGCTGTAAAAATTGAGGCAAAGAAGGTCTTCAGGACCTCAGCCTTTTCCTCATCTTCAGTCATTGTGTTCCCCTCCAGGTCCAATAGGGAGTGCAGGTTCTTCTTGCCCTTCTTTTTGGCATTAACATATTTGTAAAAATGCTTTTTATTGGCCTTCACAGAGGTGGCCAGCTTCAGTTCCAACTGGGCCTTTGCCTCTCTAATTTTTTTCCTACATAATCTAACAACTTCCTTAAACATACCTCGAGAAGCCTTCCCCTCCTTCCAAAGGGGAGACAGCTTCTTTTTTTCCCTTAGTTCCTCCAGGAGCTGCTTGCTCATCCAGGCCGGTCGCCTTCCCCGCCGGCTCATCTTTCGGCAGATGGGAACTGCCAGTTCCTGTGCCTTCAAGAGCTCCTGTTTGAAGCAGGTCCAACCATCCTGGACCCCTTGGTTCTTGAGGGCTAATACCCAGGGAACTTTGCAAATAAATGTCTTAAACAGGCTGAAGTTCGCCCTCCCGGAAGTCCAAGGTGAAGGTTCTGTTGGTGCTCCTCCCTATCTCCCTGCATATTGAAAACCTCACTATCTCATGGTCACTGCACCCCAGGCAGCCTCCCACCGTCACATCTCCCACCAGCCCTTCTCTATTGGAGAACAGCAGGTCAAGCAGAGCCTGACCCCTGGTAGGCTCACTTAACAGCTGCATCAGGAAGCTGTCCTCCATGCGCTCCAGGAATCTTCTGGACTGCCTCCTCTCTGCTGAGTTAGGTTCCCAGCAGATATCTGGCAGGTTAAAGTCACCCACAAGGACAAGATCTGATGATCTTGAGACAGCCTCCAGTTGCTTAGAGAATAATCCTGGTTGGGTGGTCTACAGCAGACTCCAACCAGGATGTCAGGTTTATTAGTACAAGCCATTATTCCTAATCCTCAACAGTTAAATATAATGTTCAAAATCAGAAAGACAGTGATGTGTGTCTCATGCAGAGGAACTCCGGGAAGTTAGAGTTAAAAGGTAGAAGAGTTGATGGTCTACAGAAAACTGAATTAGTGTATAATTAGACACAAGCAAACATTTCCTTTCACCACTGCAGGTACTACAGAGGCTCTTTGCTAACCAAGCGAGATGCACCAGAAGCAGTTCTGAACAGGCAGAAGAGAGTCTGCTCTGGAAGTAAAAGTGGGCTGAAGGCCCTGTCAGAGCCAAGTGAGGCAAGAACATCATCTGTGCTCTTTTGGATCAGAGTAAACCCAGCTAACTTTTATTGCCTTTTCTGTATTTCCTTCACCACCACTCTAATATCAAAGAAATGGGCTGAAACAAAAGCACGTCGAAAAGAGGGTTAGCACCGTATGGTACCAAAGTCATTGTGCAGACCTGACACGAGAGGGGTTTACGTGTTCAGAGATTCTGGGACAATCATGTGGGCCCCTCAGTTCAAGAAAAACTGACCTCCTTGAAAGAGTCCAGCACAGACCCCTGAGGATGATTAAGGGAGTGGAACATCTTCCTTATGAGGAGAGGCTGAGGGAGTTGGGGCTTAGAGGAGACTGAGAGGTGACCTCCTCAATGTTTGTAATTGTGTAAAGGGTGAGGCCCAAGAGGATGGAGCCAGGCTCTTTCTGGTGATGCCCAATGACAGGACAAGGAGCAACGGGAGGAAGCTGAGGCATAGGAAGTTCCATGCAAATATGAGGAAAAATTTTCACTGTGAGGCTGACAGAACACTGGAACAGGCTGCCCAGGGAGGTTGTGGACTCTCCTTCTCTGGAGATATTCAAAGCTTGCCTGGATGTAGTCCTGTGTAATCTGGTGTAGGTGACCCTGCTCAGGCAGGGAGGTTGGACTAGATGATCTTTTGAGGTCCCATCCAGCCCCTAAAATTCTGTGATTCTGTGATTCAGTGGAGAGCCACGAAAAGGCTGGAGCACCTGCCCTGTGGGACAGACTGAGAGAGTTGGAGCTGTTGAGTCTGGAGAAGAAAAGGCTCCAGGGAGACCTTAGAGCAGCCTCTGGGACCTGAAGGGGGCTACAGGAAAGCTGGGAAGGGACTTTTTACATGGGGTTGTTGTGGATTGAAGCTTGAAGAGTGGAGATTTAGAGTGGAGATTAGGAAGAAATGCTTCACAGTGAGGCTTTTCAGAAACTGGAGCATGTTGCCCCAGGAGGCTGTGGTGCCCTCACCCTGGAAGTGTTTGAGACCTCCAGCAACCTGCTCTAGTGGAAGGTGTCCCTGCAGATGGCAGTGAGAGGTTGAACTAGAGGATCTTTAAGGTCCCTTCCAACCCAAACCACTCCAGGAATCCATCAACCCATTCAGCAAGAGGCTATGGAGCATGAGGATTCATGGTGACCCTCTGAGACACAGGACAGGTGTCAAGACTCTGGTTAGCTGCAGAGGAGAGACTCAGGGGCTCTGTGATGTCACAAACTCACCTAGCAAGGCTCTGCCATGACCTAGCAGGGGCTGTGGCCTCGGTGTTCAGAGCGGTCTCCCTGGCACACAGAGCGGTCTCCCACGCCTGCTCTTCCCAGGAAGATCCTCCAGACCCTTGCCTGGCTGCAGCCTGGGCAGTTGTGCGGTGCGGCAAAGATGGCAGAGCGGCTCCTTGCTGGCCTCGGCCGCCTGTTGGAGTTCGCCAATGCTTTCAACACTTTGCTGGACAGGCCCTGGCTGATGGCAGAGCTTGCAGCAAGTAAGTAGAAGCTCTTACTAGAGAGAGCAGCAAATCTGCTTGCTGTGCAGATGTGTTCTCGTGGGGCTCCTCAGTGGCCCAGTTGGTCCTTAACAAGAGCACCACTGAGATATCATTGGCTTGGTAGAGCTCCTGGCTACAGAACTGCTGTGGCTAAGGGGCATTTGGGGAGGCTTTTGTGGGGAACCATTGTCAGCAGCTCGAGAGAAAACAAAGAAAGAGGGGGAAAGCTGCTTTATGGGCCTCTGTACAGGGCAGAAAGCATTTTCTTGAGCAAGTTTCTGTTTCTTTGGTTTGCTGGTAAACCAGGGCAGAAACTAAACACAAAAAGAACACCATGACAGAACATCGCTCTGTTGCCAGGTGTGCTTTGTGAGATATCTGTTGCTGCTGGAGGGATGCTGTGAAAAGAAAGATGCCATCCCTTTGGATGCGCTTGTGCCCTGGGGTTCCCCACAGCAGCAGGTTCATGACACCTCTGGTGACTTTTCCCTTGCTTGTTGCAGAGCACATCGGCCACGGATTTGGAAGAGCCCATCCTTCTGGAGTGGTTAAGGACAGTGGAGCATGCTGTGAGGTGTGTTTGGAACATCTGACCTGTCATTCCCTGCTCTGGCCAGAGCAGCAGCCCCTTTCTCCACTTCCCCTTCAGAGCTGGGTGACGGAACTGAGTCTCACCCAAGCTACAAGCCTTTGTGTGTGCATGTGGCTCTCTGGCAGTGTGCTCCACTCCAGCTACTACCGCTGGGGAAGACACAAGGCCAGAGCAGTTAACCGGCTGCTAGGTGTGACTGCCAGTGATGTATCCCAGCACCGCCTGCTGTGAAGTGAGGCTGAGGGCTGGGGTGATTTAGACGTTTGTAGCCACACTGAGAAACACCAAATGAATGGTGACAGCCACTCATGCTCCTGTTTGTCCACAGGACTGGGGACCAGGAGCAGAGAACCTCAGAGTTCCTGCTAGTTCTGATGGAGATAAGGGCACTGAAGAGAGAACCTACGGCTGTGAACCTCAGCCTCTGAGGGTACACCAGCCTGAAGGTGCAACATTGGTAAGTGCCAGCTTTGGTCAGCACAGCGTTTGGTGCCATTCAGCAGCACGTTTCTGATCAGACAGCCCTCGGGTGAAGACTCCAAGGGCTACAGTCCCACCAGGACCTATATGTCAGGTGTAACTTAGAGCTGAGGCCTGTGGGACTATAGTCACACATGGACTGGTTTCTGAGGTCTAAGCAGACTGAAGTGGAGTGTAGTGACCACAGCTTCCAAGTGCCCAGATGGTGACTGTCACTTGTCCTCCTCCCTGTCCACAGAACACCTCATCAGCATCAGGACACCTGCTAGATGGATTGCCCTCTGCTGAAGGAGAGGAAGATGAAGCAGGCAGCTATGAAGATGAGGAATACGGCAGAGAGGAGCGTGATGATGAGGAATATGAAGACCACTTTGAGAGAGAGAAGGAAGTTGGGGCTGAAGACGGAGAAAACTGGGAGGAAGACTATGAGCCTCTCCCAGTCATGGTCCCTCCACCTGACTATGCAAAACTGGTAAGTCCCAGCTTTGGTCAGCACCGTGCTTGGTCCCATTCAGAGTGACAGCTTTCTGATCAGGCAGCCCTTGGAAGAAGACTCCCAGGGCTCGTGTCCTGCCATGATGACCTAGTGCTTCACCAAAGCCACTGACCCCAGGACAATCTGTTTGATACCTCCGGCTAGCCAGGAGTCTCCCAGGAGTCTCAGAGGGAGTGTGAATTCATCACAGTCTCAGGGAGAAGGGGGCTTTGTGTCTTTGAGTGATGCTGGTGTAAAATGAAGAGGCTTTGCCCAGAGCGTCTCTGCAGGCTCTCTGCCATCAGAGAGAGAGCAGTGGGCACAAGCAGGTGACAGCCTTTCAGGAGACTTGGCAGAAACTGTGCCATGGAGATACCTGTCCTTCCCCACAGACTCTCTGAGAAGCTGAATGAACAGCTGAGACTACAGCCTGAACATTTCTATGGCTGCAGTGTGGTGAGAAGTGCCCTGCACAGCTCTGCACTGTAAAGAGAGGGAAGGTCTGTGAAGGCCTGGGATGCAGCTCCTAATGGAGCAGGCTGCTCCCCAAAGCCTGCAGTACTGAGGAGAGGTCAGCAAAGGGAGATGCATTCATGTCCCAGCTGCCAGAGTCTTTTGGTTACCCACGGAAACAGCTGAGCATGGAGGAACAAGGCCGTGGGGCCCTGGGTAGATCCATTTCTGTCCCCAGCAACAAGGCAAATGCACTGTGTCGGCCATCACTCCGAAAAGCAGTGAGGGCTGAAGTGACACCAGCCATGAACGTCTGGAGAACCAGCCTGCCATTGTGCCCCTCCAGTCTGGGACAGGGACAGCAAACCCAGGCCGTTTAAGAGCTCTGCATGTGGCAGACTGGATCCTCCTGAGGGTCTGCAGTACCACCTCTGGGGCATCTCTGCAAGCCTCCTTTCTGACCCTAAACCATTTCCTGTCACAGGTCTCCTTATGGGCGTCCGACAGCAAGAGCTGCGGGCAGCAGCAGCAGCAGACAGATGAGGACCCCCTGGACAAACTCAGTATGTATTCTGTACTCCTGGCTGAGACAGCAGTGCACTGTGTGCATGCCTCAGGATGACACCAGCCAAATGTTCATCCTCAGCTGAGTGTCAGGAGTCACTCACGGCTCCCTACACAAGCTGAGAGAGGGCTTGGAGGCAAGCAGAGAGCACTCTGGGGGTTGCTGCCGCCTCTGAGGGCAGCTGTGCCTGGGCTGGGGTTTGCCTGAGCTTTCTTCTGCAAGAAAGGCAAATGCAGAGATTGTTCCTGCTTGAGCATGAGGCTGTGACCTGCTCTGCTCCATCTTGAAGGAGGCCTCGTTCATTTTGTGTCTTTCAGGGAGCATTGTGAGCACGGGACATCCTGAGAATAAGTATGCAGAAGCAGAGAAGCTCGGCCAGGGGTAAGTCCAGTCACAGCTACTTCTGCAAGGCATTTGTAAATGCCAGAGGACACTCGGAGCTGTGCCAGGCTCTCCACACATGGGTGTCAGAGGAAGACAGCAGAGTCAGAATAAGGGTGTGTGTGAGGCAGCTAAGTGCAGTCACTGTGAGAACGTGGCCATTGCCCTCACAACCTCTTGGCTCTCCTGGGGCTGAGCTTGTGCAAAGGTGTCTTTCAACAACTAGTGCAAGGAGAGGGAGCTGATCTCGGGCCTCCAAGGGTACCTGAGCTGATTTCCTCCAGCTCTTGGCAGAGCCTGAAGCCTGCAGGCCCTTCTTGCAGAACAGTGAGTGTGCTGCCATAGGTAGCTCATGCCTGTGCTGCTGCAGGCCAGGTCAGAGTGCAGGGGAGAAATCCTTGAGAAGAAAATACTCACAAAGGCAGTCAGAGAGGATGAGCTGGGAGAGCCAGATTACTGCAGCAGCCTTTTTCTTCCTGGCTGAGCAGTGGATGAGCACAAGCGCTTTAGAACCACTGCAGGCAGCCCAGCTCTCCTGTCTGGGCTGGCTTTCACTCACAGGCACTAAACCCCTTCTCCTTTCTTTGCTGCTCTTGTGTTTGTAGGAGCTATGGAGCTGTTTTCCGTGCTGTTGAAATGGCCACAGGACGAGAGGTGAGTGCCAGGAGTCCCAACAGCTTCTGCAGCTCTTCATTGCCTTCCACGGGGCTGCAACCTGGGGATGGGGCTTTCAGGTCATCCCTAGCCCTTTCCTCTGAAGCACTGACTAGTGCCAGCTGGCAGAATCCCATCAGCTGCTCTCTTCGGCTGCTCAGTGAAAGCTCTTTCACAGCAAGGTGGTTCCTTTGCTACAGCAGCTCACCATTTCTGCAGATTTCACAAGGCCCAGTGCCCACGGCCTCGTGTCCCGTACGTAGCCCCCAAGGCAGCAAAGAAACGGAGGGCTGTCACATAGAGGACTGAGCTCCTGAGTCTCAGAGGGAGACAGCTGGGCACAGCTTGGCTATGGCCCCGCACAAACACTCACTGTGTGTTCATCCCAATCTCATGCAACAGCCTGCTGAAGCTCATGGATTTCAATATCATTTCAGGTGGCCATCAAGCACATTTATGTCAATGAAGGGGACGAGGAGTATGTGATGCAGGAAATCCTGGTTCAGCGGGACCATAAGAACCCAAACATCGTCAACTATCTGGACAGGTGAGTGGTCCTGCTCTTCCCAGGGGAAGGTTCCTCCGCATAGTGCAAGCCAAAGGTACTCACTGGCAGAGAAGTGACCTCTTTAGTACTGCTCTACTCTGACACTGCTTTCTTTTCAGCTATCTGGTGGGTGCTGAGCTGTGGCTGGTCCTGGAATACCTGGATGGAGGCTCCCTGGCTGATGTGCTTGAGGTGACACGCATGGATGAAGGCCAGACAGCAACTGTCTGCAGGGAGGTAAGGGATGCCATGTGTGCTTCCAGGCACTGGGAGAGGATGGTTCTTCTCCACAGCTGGTTAAGAATGGGAGAGATGGCATCTTCGGAGGCTGTTGTTTCTCTGCAGCTTTTGCTGTACGGAGAGGAGAGGACCTCTTCAGGGAAGTGCCTGCCAGTAGCCCTTCACTTCTTCAGCTCTGCTGTTTTCCTCTTCTCGGCTCTTGCTCACAGGCTCTTTCAGATTTGCTGTGGAGCCTACCCACCAAATCTTGGTCATGCAGCCTCCCACCTGGAAGTGATCCGCTTCCCAGTGAAGGAAGGGGCTTTTCTGTTTTGGCCAGACAGCATTTGCCACGGGGGAAGGAGGCAGCACATCCAGTGCAGCAGCAGCAGCCATCCTGCCTGTGCTTTCAGAGGACAGTCCGCATGGAGGGACATTGCTCTTCCTTTGGAAGGCCGTTCCTCTGCTAGCACTGCAGCAGCAGGCTGTGCCTGTGGACAGCGCAAGATTCCGGCATTGCTCACAAGCCATCTAGAAACAAAATCTTGTAGAGCCCTTTGCTTGCTTCTGGGATGAACTCAGGTCGTGAATTTTTACCCTCCTGTTCCTTTCTTATCCCTCAGTGTCTGCAAGGCTTGGACTGCCTTCATTCTGACGGAATCATCCACAGGGACATCAAAGGCTGTAACATCCTGCTTGGAACGGATGGTTCTGTCAAGCTGGGTGAGTATCCTTGGTCAGGGACAGTCTAGCGTGTGGTGTGGGGCTGCTTCTGACCAACTGCCAGGTACCCAGAAGTGATGGCTGTGGCAGTGCCCAGAGCACCGCTGCAAGCTGAGAGTGCAGCACCAGCATGCAGAGGACAGGAAGGGAAAAGGTGTGGAGAGTGGCTGTGGCTTTGGCAACTCCTGACACAGAGAGGGAGTGACAAGAGAAAGGTTCGGGTGAATAAAGGCCACCGCATGGAACTTGAGGGCTTTGTAAAGTGTCCAGCTCAGCAGTGCCTTGGCTGGCAGCACCGATAACTAGTGCACGGCCACTTCTGCAGGCAGAGTCAAGCAGGTGTTCTCAGTCCAGGATGCAGTGGGTGTTTCCTTGGCCTGCTGTCCCCATTCAGTTGATTTTAACAAGACTCGGGTTTCTTCTCAGCTGATTTTGGCGTCTGCGCTCTGCTCACCCCTGAGCAGAACAAGAGGACCTCCTACGCTGGGACTCCCCACTGGATGGCTCCAGAAATACTGAAGGAAGAGCCCTACGGCCCCAAGGTGGACATCTGGTCCCTTGGCATCACAGCAGTGGAAATGGCCAAAGGAAAACCTCCCTATGCCTCTGAAAGCGACAGCAAGGTAAGGGGCACACCAGTAGATGCCATTGTCCTTCTGACTAGTGCCACCTCTTGTCTGCCAGGAGACAAAGTCTCAGTCACACCAGCCTGAACTCGGGCCACTGAGGCCTGCTTCTACGCAGGCCACCGGTGCACAGCGAAAGAAGCAGATGAAGTCTCGTGCTTCCTTTTTATCGAGGTGGGCGATCTGATTGCTGCCAACGGGACGCCAAAGCTGCAGAACCCGGAGGAGCTTTCTGCTGTCCTTCTGGACTTCCTGCAGTGCTGCCTGGAGGTGGATGTGGACAGGCGGTGGTCTGCCAAGGACCTTCTGCAGGTAAAATGCAAAGCAGCTGCAAGTGCAACAGCTGCACTCTGGGAGGGTTTCCTCATCAGCTACACTTGAAGGCACCTAGGGACCCTCGGGTGCAATGATGCCAGGCACACCCTGCCCCCCCTACAAACCAGAGCTGAGTCCATCAGCACTCCATCGTGTGTCTCCCTGCTCTTGCCTTGCTGCTCAAAGCCTGCACTGCAGTGTCCGTCAGAACAGCCCTGGGCCAGGACGCTGCTGGGATAAACATTTCCTAGCGGTCTCGGGCTTGCCTGAGTAATGGCTGATGCCCCTCAGCCTTTGTGACAGATAAAGTAGCCCACCTCTTCAGGAAAGAGGAACTAAGGAAGGGGGTGGAGTTTCCTGGCACAGCAGCAGCATTCCCCGAGGTCAGGCAGGGCCAAAAACCCAGCCAGCTGAGAACCCCTTGAGAATCAGATTGATGGGACCATGGCTGCGCCTGCCTGAGATGGCAAGGGACTGGACATGGAGACACAGGGGCAGGTGGTCCCCTCAGCCCCCTTTGTGCTTACAGCTGGGAACCGGAGGAGCACTGCTTGAGCCTGTGGGTCCCTGAGTTTGGACAGTAACGGTTCATTTGTGTTTCCTTTTCTGGACAGCACCCGTTTGTGACAGCAGCAGGGCCGGTCTCCAGCCTCATCTCACTGACCGCTGCCGTCAAGGAAGCCAGGAACCGCGTCCGCTAGCGACTGAGGCCAAGTCCTGCTGTGGCACCTTGGAGCAGGACCTTGGTCTTGGACTTTTTGAACTTCACGAGTGATGTCGTTTTATATCAAACTGAGAAGACACAAATATGATCAAATATTAACATCATTTATTAAATACCAACAATAATTTTCCCCCAGCCAATTTGATTCAGGTTTGTTTTCCCGGTCAATGATAGCTTAATTACACATGATAGGATGCTAATAAACAGTAGAATAACAGTCTAGAAAAATCAGAACTTGGAATACAGAGGAACAAACTGGAAACTTCTTACACAAGTGAAACAAACAGCAATGCTGCCTCGGGCGGCGAGACAATACAATACAATACAATACAATACAATACAATACAGTACACCAGGTTGGAAGAGACCTTCAAGATCATCGCGTCCAACCTATCAACCAATCCAACCCACCTATATACAATACAATACAATACAATACAATACAATACATACAATACAACCCACCTAAACAACTAAAAAACTAAACCGTGGCACCAAGCACCCCATCAAGCCTCTTCTTGAACACCTCCAATGAAGGTGACTCAACCACCTCCACGGGCAGCCGATTCCAGTGGTCAATCACTCTCTCGGTATAGAACTTCTTCCTAAGAGCCAGTCTAATCCTACCCTGGCGCAGCCTGAGACTGTGTCCTCTTGTTCTGGTACTGGCTGCCTGGGAGATGAGACCAACCTCTGCCTGGCTACAACCTCCCTTCAGGTAGTTGTAGAGAGCAATAAGGTCACCCCTCAGTCTCCTCCTCTCCAGGCTAAGCAACCCCAGCTCCCTCAGCCTCTCCTCATAGGGCTTGTCTTCCAAACTCCTCACCAACTTTGTTGCCCTTCTCTGGACACGCTCCAGTAAGACAACATCTTTCCTAAACTGAGGGGCCCAGAACTGGACACAGTACTCAAGGTGCGGCTTAACCAGTGCAGTGTACAGGGGCAGAATGGCCTCCCTGTGCCTGCTGGCCACACTGTTTCTGATGCAGGCCAGGATGCCATTGGCCTTCTTGGCTGCCTGGGCACACTGCAGGCTCATGTTCAGCCTACAATCAACCAGCACCCCCAGGTCCCTCTCAGCCTGGCCGCTCTCCAGTCACTCTGACCCCAGCGTGTAGCACTGCATGGTGTTGTTGTGGCCAATGTGCAGAACCCGGCACTTGGATGTGTTCAATCTCATGCCGTTGGATTCTGCCCATCTCTCCAGCCTGTCGAGGTCCCTCTGCAAAGCCTCTCTACCCTCCAGCAGATCAACTACTGCCCCCAGCTTGGTGTCGTCCACAAATTTACTGATGATGGACTCGATGCCCTCATCCAGATCATCAGTAAAGATGTTGAAGAGCATGGGGCCCAGCACTGATTCCTGGGGCACACCACTACTGACTGGCCGCCAGCTGGATGTGGCACCATTCACCACCACTCTCTGGGCTCAGCCCTCCACCCACTTCCTAACCCAACGCAGTGTGCTCCCATCCAAGCCATGGGCTGCCAGCTTGGCCAGGAGTTTGCTGTGGGGGATGGTGTCAAAGGCCTTGCTGAAGTCCAGGTAGACCACATCCACAGGCCTCCCCACATCAACCAGGCGGGTCACCTGATTATAGAAGGAGATCAGGTTGGTCAAGCAGGACCTGCCCTTCCTAAAGCCATGCTGGCTAGGCCTGATCCCTTGGCCATCCTGTAAGTGCTGCGTGATTGCACTCAAGATGCCCTGTTCCATAATCTTGCCTGGCACTGAGGTCAGGCTGACAGGCCTATAATTCCCTGGCTCGTCCAATCGGCCCTTCTTGTGGATGGGCACCATGTTGGCCAGCTTCCAGTCTTCTGGAACCTCTCCAGTGAGCCAGGACTGTTGAAAAATGATGAAGAGCGGCTTGGCCAGCTCATCTGCCAGCTCTCTCAGCTCCCTAGGATGTATCCCATCCGGTCCCATGGCCTTGTGTGGGTCCAAGTGGCTCAGAAGATCTCTAACTTCCTCCTGGAGCAGCGGGAAACCATGCAGCTTCCTGGCTCCTTCTGCCAGCTCTGCAGGCCAGCTGTCTGGAAGATGTTCTGCCATGCTAGGATAGATTGAGGCAAAGAAGGTGTTAAGTACCTCTGCCTTTTCCTCATCCTTTTTACAACGTTCCCCTCCGTGTCAACCAGGGGGTGGAGGTTGTCCTAAGACGGACCACCTCGAGTTCACAATGCAGCTAGCCAACAGGCAACCAACCTGTGAACCTTAGACATAACCAGGTCAATTAGTGTAAGTTACTCACGAACTGCCGAGATGCTAACTACTAAAACCTTTGCAGGATGAAGTGATGCTATGAGTTCGTAGTTGTAATCCAAAGGGTAGAATAGAATAGAATAGAATAGAATAGATAGAATAGAATAGAATAGAATTACCAGGTTGGAAAAGACCTTCAAGATCATCGAATCCAACCTATAATCCAACACTATTTAATTGACTAAACCATGGCACGAAGTGCCCCATTCAGTCTCCTCTTAAAAACCTCCAGTGATGGTGACTCCACCACCTCCCTGGGCAGACCATTACAATGGGCAATAACTCTTTCTATGAAGAACTTCTTCCTAACATCCAGCCTAAACCTCCACTGCCATAGCTTGAGACTGTGTCCTCTTGTTCTGGTGCTGGTTGCCTGGGAGAAAGGACCAACTCCCACCTGGCTACAACCTCCCTTCAGGTAGGTGTAGTCAGCAAGAAGGTCTCCCCTCAGCCTCCTCTTCTCCAGGCTACACAACCCCAGCTCCCTCAGCCTCTCCTCATAGGGCCAGTGTTCCAAACCCCTCACCAGCTTTGTTGCCCTTTTCTTGACACATCCCAGCAACTCAGTATCTTTCCTAAACTGAGGGGCCCAGAACTGGATACAGAACTCAAGGTGTGGCCTAAGCAGTGCTGAGGACAGGGGCGGAATGACCTCCCTGCTCCTACTGGCCACACTGTTCCTGATACAGGCCAGGATGCCTTTGGCCTTATTGGCCATCTGGGCACACTGCTGGCTCATGTTCAGCCTACTATCAATCAGCACCCCCAGGTCCCTCTCTGCATGGCTGCTTTCCAGCTACTCTGACCCCAGCATGAAGCACTGCATGGGGTTGTTGTGGCCAGTGTGTAGAACCCGGCACTTAGATGTGCTGAATCTCATGCTGTTGGACTCTGCCCATCTGTCCATACTGTCAATGTCCCCCTGCAGCTCTCTCCTACCTTCTAACAGATCAACACCTGCCCCCAGCTTGTTATCATTTGCAATAATAATCCAAAGGTAGTATCCAAAATTAGAGGAAGTGAGAGAGAGGGACACGTGCTGCTGTGGCAAAGATCTAGGCACTGCACTGGTAGGACAAAAGAATCTAATTGCCCTGAAGACAGGACAAGGAAGCGCTTATCACTGCCTTGAATCCCATTAACAGGGGGGAGAGAAGAGAGAAACAAGAACAACGGACGTGTGGGCTCTCAAAATCTTCCCTTATAAATTCCTTTTTTGAAAACTGAATGGCCCAATGGCACATTAGCTATTCAAATCCCACCAATCAGTTCAAAATGTTGTCTGGTGGGCAAAACTGCACACACCTCCTCTCATAGCCTCTGACATATGCAGTTGCCTCTCTGAAATGTGAGGCTCAGGGTCCAGCTTCTACCCTCTCCAGGCAGCCTTAACAGCACCTGCTTATTGGCTTCTGTGATTGGTTAACACCCATTCTGGAAGCAGGGTGGGGAGGGCTTGCGAGTGCTTTGCCCTCCCTGCAAGGCATTTTCCCCCTGGGAAACTGAGTCTGTTCCACTCCCCCTCCCTGCCCAGCTAGGGTATAAAATGGAGGACACTGCAGCCATTAGCTCTCTTTTTGGCTCCTGCCTTTCCTGCTCCTCTGCCACGTGGTCTGGTCGGGCCTGAACCTTCTCCCTGCTGCCTCTGCACTTCTTCAGAGAGACTGGTTTTGTACTCTTGGTTTGTACTTTTTTTTCCCCTCCCAACCATCCTTGTTCCTTGCCCTTGTAAACCTTACCTGCTATCATTAAATACATATATATATATATATTGTTTAAAGAAAACTCTTTACTTCTCTACTTCCAAGCTGACTCCAAATTATTTCTTGGCGGATTTGCTCCCTCCCTTTTTTTTTTTATTTCTCTGTTGGGAGGGAGGAGGGGCGAGCAGGGGAGGGATTCTCAGCCTTGCCCCCATCTGAGCTCTTAAGTCCCAGTTAAGGTTCAAACCACTACAGCTTCTCAACCTCAAGCCTGGACCCCGTAACAGAGAGGGAGGATAGAGGGCAGTGGCCGAAACAGGTTTAGATGGTTTGTTAATGCCTCTTCCATGACACTCCATTACTCCAGTGCTACAGAGAAAGTCAGGGCAAGTGATGGACAGGACAAGAGACAGACCAGCCCCTACAGATTTTCCAGACTCATGGCTTTGGATTTCCTTTTTAAGGGACAACCTTTATTTCCTGATTCTGAACAGTCAAGTCTCTGTTTGTACTAGCAAACCATAAGTAAACAGGTTTCCTATCCTGAGACATTGATTTCTCCCTCAAATTTCTGTGTCCTTATCAGTGATTGAAACTCTACCACTCTTCATAAAATAAAATCACTTCTAATTATCATATGGTAACATTTGCATCTGTATCATTATTAAAATGACAGAATAGTGTAAGACCTGGTAATAAACTATGACACAAAGCATTCTAGACATAAATCTATTTGGTAAGATTTTCTTTTTGGTCCAACTTTTAACCCATGTAGTAGTTGCTTTATTGATATCGTAGTGTGCTGGTTTTAAATTATATTATGTAGTACTAATGCTATCATTGTATTTTTGTTCATTTTAGTGAAAATTAGTCAAATTAGGTTTTCTTGACATGATTAATTTCCATCAAAATCATGGTGAATCCATTATGTACAATACTTACTCTTTATTTATCAGTGAATCTCCATATTTCTTTCTTCTTTCCTTGCAAGGAATGACAACACAATAAACTTAGAAGTTACACTAGGCATTATAATTGACTTTTCCAATTTTAGTACTCCTTCAAACTTCCAGCACAAGTACTAATAGATATATGACTTTTTTTGGTAACTTTAAAGGATAGTTTGTACCAGTCAAATAAAACCCAGTCAAACTAGGATTTTCAAAATTCTTGGCCTAATTTATCATGAATGGCCTATTCAGAACAAAGAGGAAGGGTAAAAAAGAAAAAAGGAAAAAATTTAACATATTTTCTTCAGGCAATCTTGCTCACTGCCAATATAAGGCAATTTTCCACCTGTTCATGACCTGAATATATCATCCTGAAGAACAAAAATACCAAAACTCCAAAACACAGGAGAAAAAGAAAAATAATTAATGATTTTTACATTTTTTTCACAGATACTCAGTCTTCAGCCATCTGTAAACTGGCTGAACTGATAAATGCTATCTTGTCAACAAGTTATGAATCTTTTTCTGTTGGAATACAAAGCAACTCCACTGAGATTAATGGAGATGTGAAAATTAGAAGTGAATTCAAACAAGTTCAGAATAATTCAACACTAAGTTGCACAACTACTTGTGGAAACCAAACTTTGGACTCAGCTCATAGTTTGTTGAAAAAATATCTTTCCCATCTGCAACTGGCATTGGTTTCTTCACTAAAATTACAAACCAAAACCTGCTATCAAGTTGGGATGCATTTAGGATTCATAGCTAGCATTAGTATTGGGTTTATCAGGGGAAGAGTCACCTTCATTGGAGGTATTCAAGAAGAGGCTTGATGGGGTGCTTGGTGCCACGGTTTAGTTGTTTAGTTGTTTAGGTGGGTTGTATTGTATTGTATGTAGGTGGGTTGGATTGGTTGATGGGTTGGATGCGATGATCTTGAAGGTCTCTTCCAACCTGGTGTATTGTAAGAGAGCGTCTCTCTTTGAGGGTGGTATCTACATTCATTGTGCGTTCAATGTGCTACTAGCCCCAAAATCCAGGTAAAATTACAACAAACTTTGAGTTCCGTAGATCACATTAAGCAAGGTATTTTATTACAGCTGCCCATATGTATGACCTGCTCCTAGAACCACAGACATATTAAATCCAGAATGTATTAAGAGGTGCATGGCACTAACTGGAAAGAATTATGATGACATTAAATCCATGTTGTAAATGTGTTTATTACATGAAGCAAAACTTTCTGACTTTGAGATCACTACCATTTGCACTATTTCTACAAAAACTTCAGTAAGAGCCCTGGAAGAGGTGAATTCTGAGAGACATGATTTCTATGCTAAACAGCTATCTAGTACTATGTACAACACCAGACAAAGTTTTTGTTGATCCAATAAGCCAGATAGGGATCTGAACACACCTTACACAGACGCAATTACTTCATGAGAGAAGAGCAGATTAATTGCAAAACTCACCCTACCTGTACTATCTCAGGAGACCAAGCTTCATGCAAGCCACTCCCCAAGCAAAACAGTTTCATGTGCTTTAACATTCCCCTCCCCTGCATGAAGGGTGCATGCAACCTCTGTGAACTGTTCCCAGGCAGGAAAGGGCTGATCTCTCAGGGCAGCCTGTGATTTGCTTGCACAGGTCTGCAGCAGATGTTCCACAGCTAAGCATCTCTTTCCATCCTTTTTTTTCATCCAGAAACCTACAGTGGCACAGATGGTGCAAACCTCTGGCATCCAGAGAATGAACATAGCATCCAGGTAGCTCCTCTGCCACCAGAAGCTCCACAGGGGTCTTTTACACAGCTCAAAATTCCATAAAAACAGCTACAGACATAGACAGGTGGAAGCCTCATCACTATATTAATCATCACCTCTAGTCACAACTTATAACTGTTGCAGCTGCAACTTGAAACTGTTAACGTGCAAGTTGTTGGATTGGTGCAAAGTCTCTCGTCAGTGTAAACTTCTTCAAAAACATCTGGCAGGATAACTTTGTCCTGAAAACACCTTGCCTCTATTCCCACACCAGCAAACATCCTACTTTGACCGCATGTGGACTCGATGATCTCAAAGGTTTCTTCCAAGCTGGTCTATTCTATTCTATTCTATTCTATTCTATTCTATTCTATTCTATTCTATTCTATTCTATTCCATTCCATTCCATTCCATTCATTATGCACACTTGCTAATGCAATGGCAATGCAGTTGTGTACTTATTCCTGTTTTATATCCTCTCTGGCTGCTGGGCTCTCAGAAATGCACAGGTTATTATGAACAAATACTGAGCTACAGACACTCCCCAAACTACTGTAAAACCACAACCTTTTTCCTTACTGTGGGTCTATGACTTCTAGAACAGATGCTCTGCTTGACTCCTCTTATACTTCTGCTGACATTAAGAACATTTTCAGAGAGTCAAAGGCAGCAAAATTATTTTTATTTAATGGCAGCCTTTGCACACCATATAGTCTAACAGTCATGTACAGAATATTCATCTACAACATGATTTGAAAATATAGAAGTAAAATTTATAGCAGTTCTTCCAGCATCTAAATTAACCCTACATTCATTTTCAGTGAAAGTAAATGTGAATGGAAAAGTAAAAAAAATTACTTGTAAAATTTACTCCCAGATAACTAATCTCATTCTTCACCCTGCAATCAGAAAAAGTAAGAAAAGAAAAAGACATGGGAAAGTTATTTTGCCTTTCCTCACCCCCTACATCCCAAAGTCCATGTTCACTTTCTCTTTTCTCTACAGTGGCCCCAAAATTCAAATGTCTTGAAATGTTATTCTTACTTTTTGGTCACAGTAATGAATTTCTTCCCAATATATAATCTAAACCTACCTTCTTTCAGTTTTAAAACATGTTTTGTCCTATCACTACAGCCCCTGATAAAATGTCCTTCCTCATCTCTCCTATGTACTCTAAGTACTGGAAGCCTGCTGTATGGTCAAGCCTTATGTCAGGTGAAGCACCCCAATGGTCTCAGGCCCCAGTGGTCTCATCGTCTTTGTGGATCACAGAATCATAGAATATATCAGATTGGAAGATCATCCAGTCCAACTTTTGACCCACACTTGGCCTGAAGACCCTCAGGGATGGTGACTCAACCATTACTCTGAGCAGAAAATTACAATGTTTGACAACCCTTTCAATGAAGAAACACTCCCTAATATCCAGCCTAAATCTCCCCTGGTGCAGCTTGTTACCATTTTCTCTAGTCCTGTTGCTTGTCATCAAGGAGAAGGGCCTGGGCCCTTCATCCCTCAAGTCTCTCTACAAGTAGTTGTAGAAAGTGCTAATATCTCCCTTCAGACTCCTCTTCTCCAGACTGAATAATCCCAGCTTCCTCAGACACTCCTCATAGGTCATGTGCTTGAGGTCCTTCACAAGCCTCATGACCCTTCTCTGCTCCAGAACCTCAATATCCTACCCATAGTGAGGGGCCCATAACTGAACACAATACTTGAGGTGTGGTCATCACCAGTACTGAGTACAGGGGGATGACTGCCTCCCTGTTCCTGCTGGCCACAGTGATTCTAATATAAACCAGAATGTCACTTGCTTTCTTAACCCTCCAGGCACACCGCTGACTCATATTCAGTTAACTATCAATCCACACCCTCAGGTCTCTCTCCAAGTTGCAGCTTTCCAACCACACATTCCCAAGTCTGTAGATCACCATGGGGGTTTTGTGACCCAAGTACAGGACCTGGCACTTGGCCATACTGAACTTTGTACAATTAGCTTTGGTCCATCAGCCAAACCTGTCCAAACTCTGCTATAAATCTTCCCTACCCTCTAGCAGATCATCACAGCCATCCAGCTTGGTGTCATGTGCAAACTTACTGAGTGAGGGTGCACTCAAACCCCCTCATCCAGTTCATTAACAGAGATATTAAAGAGGACAGGCTTCAGTACTGAACCCTAGGGAACATTACTAGTGACTGGGCATCTGCCAAATTTAACACCATTCACCACCACTCTTTGGGCCTGGCCATCCAGGCAGGTTTTTAATCCAGCACAGAATAGATCCACTCAAGCAGCTCAATATCTTTCTTATGCTAGGGTCTGCTGGTGTTTTAAGACCCAGCTGCAGCTGAGCCCCACAAAGCTGCTCACACAACTTCCCCTAAGCAGGTTGGAAAGGAAAAAGAAAAGCCTTACTGGTCAAGATAAGTAGAGTTTAACAGAACAATGTAAAGAAGGAATGAACAACAGGAATAGCAACAATAGTAAAGAAGTAATCTATAAGCCAAGTAATACAAAAATGTGACACATTCACCACCAAAACCCATCATGCCAGACAATCACCAACACTGCTGTGCCAGCCCCCTCATGTAATAAGTGGTCGTGAGGTTGTGTGGTATATAATACACTGCTGGCTGGTTCAGCTGGTATGGTGGGTTGAAGTTTCCTCCCCAAAATTAACTTTGTCAAACCAACTCAGTTAGAAGGAAATGAAGCTGTATTTACAAGCAAAATCTACACTCTACAAAGGAATGCAATGAATATGTATCAAATATACAGTATTTACAATATTACACAATATTTACAATTAATAAACAGCACAAGGACCCCCTGGCCAAGGACCAGGGGAAGCTACAAGCTTCTCCCGTCCTGCCTTCCCCTTACCCCCCCTGTATGAAAGGGACATGAGTAAAGAGCAGAGGAGTTACACTTAGCCAAGGCCAGCCAAAGCACACAGATTATTTCTTCTGAGCAAAGCAAAACCAGCCAAGACCAGAAGAGAAAAGGGAAGGACAGTTATGGTACAGCTCCTCTTATTCCAGATATTTACCCAATGAATTTGTTTAGAATAATCTTTTGTTTTCCCTTTTATGCCCAATACTGATATTTTCCTTCTTTTCTGCTCCAAATCTGTAACCAAATTTTAAAGGCATAGCCTAAAACCAGCACAGCTGGCTACCCTTCCAACTTCTTGTGAAGAAAATTAACCTTTTTCGAGTCAAACCCAGAATAGAGCCCCAGAACTGAGCACCATACTTCAGGTTTGGCCTGATGAGAATGGAGTAGAGGAGGAGAATCTTTTTCAATATCTTAAATAATCTGGAGTTATTGTTTGGATTAAAGATGTCTGGCATGTTTCATGTCTGGTGACCCTTTCTGTAGATGTCCCAGCTGCCATGAAAACTCACTGCTCTGCCACACATTACTGAACTGCTCATGTATTGTACAAAGTGCGCTCAGTCAGCTGCAAAGGTTTCAGTATCTGCTCTCTGTAGATACCTTCTCTGCAGGCACCTTCACCACTGTTTCTCTATCAAATTGCACTTTCCAGCTGTAGTGATAGTATGCCAATAATTTCAATTAGAAATTGAAAAGTTCTTTCCCTGTCTCCCTTGTCTTCCACTTCCCTACAAACCACTGATAAGAAATCTTGTTTGCTCAGGGACTCACAGTCAGAGAGAACAGCAGAGAGTATCTGGATGATTTGGTCATCTGTGTTTCCATTTGAAGAGAAAAGAAATAGTGGGCATATTCAAGGAAGAAGATAATACAGTTGCTAGGATGGATGAAGTTTGTTTTCAAAACATTAAAAAAATGTTATTTTGAGAAGAATATGGGAAACCTAGACAAAATACCAAAAACTGGGGGGGAAACTTCAACCCACCACACTTTGTTCTGAACCATTCATATATCCATTTTAAATCTTTAATAAAAGGGAAATTAATTTGATGTTGACATGTACCAGATATTCTTAGAATGAGCTGTAAAGGAGGTTGCTGAAAACAGCAATTTTAAGAATGTGAAGATTCTTAAAATACATTGGTAGCAAATTCTTCCTACTCCTTACTACCAAAGTTTTGAATATAGTTTGATAGGTCAGATACTTAATAAAAAAAAAAATTAAAAATTTAATTGATACTTTGAGAAACTCCACAAATTCATTTGCCAAAGTTAAGGTTATCCTGTGGTTTTGATTTGATTGGGGTTAAATTAGCAAGGCAGGAATTACAAAAATATTATCTTTATTTTTCCCCAAAACCCCACCCCAAAATCATGTATAAAACTTACTAAATTATTTACAGCTTCTATTCGGTCACGAATTCCACCAGGATGCTTATAGGCAACTTTAGTACAATTTAGAGAAGTCAGAAAATGAAAAAGCCACAAAATAGCTTCACCCCACTTATAAAACCAGAGGCAAGCCAGGTACCTTAGGGAAAACCGCTTTTACTCACGAGGATGGAGCAGGAATTTGGCAACGGTCCCTAGGTCTCTCAGGCTCCAAAACTGCAGGTTTTATAATCCAATTTGTGGATAACATGGCACAAAGCTGAAGGGAAATGAACTTGAATTTTTAAAAAGTCAGTAATTGCTTTCTGGATACATTAATGATATATATCTAAATTTTGTCTCTTTTGTGCCAAAACAAGCAAAATATTCCCTATGCTTTTTGACTACACAAGAATGACCTTAATGTCTATTCATCTAGATAGCCAAAAGCACAATCCAGTTTAAAGAGAATGCTAGTTAGAAGACTTACATCTTTGGAGGCTTTCACATTAGCAGCAGCACATTCATCCTGAAAAAGCAGCAGATCTTTGTCCAAGATCATTTCTATTCTGCCTTCTACATCCCATCACCAGAGCTGGTAAAACAAAAAGACATGCAGCATGAAAGACAACGGAAAGACAGGAAGAGAAAAGGAGCTTGAAATTACTTTCATCTGCCAATGGCCTCTGTTCAAAGCAGCAAAGCTTTACCTTAACACATAAACATTTGACCATATGAGTCTGGCAATGCTCCAGGCAGGGAAAAAAGTGACCACAACCACCCCAGGAGTCTCTGGGGGTTGTGGAACACTAGCGGAACATGGCATTTCTCTGTGACTCTTGGTATTATCATGTAGTAACCTTCCCACATTACATGGAATGGCATGGCAATGATCAATGCTTTGCGGCATCACACCTGGCACAATATTAGTGATAGCAACTAACTTAATTTTTCCTAATAATGATTAAGATAGGTAAATCAAGGCACCTTTGATTGACAAGAACAAATCTAAGTCCCTTTTGTGTGTTTGTCTGTTTCGGTTTGGTTTGCTCCCTGCCTTCCCACTCAGTCCTTTCTAAAACAGAGGCACACTCAAGTCAAATCCATTGCCACCTTCTTCACTGATGACTTCTTAAGCAACATAGGTAGCTGTAGTAGGTTACAGAATAGGCAGAGCTGTCAAGGTGTTTGTGAGGGCTTGTTTTGTTTGACTTTGTTTTTCATTTTCTCTCATTTAATTTCAGTTACAAAAAAAACAAAAGGTTAAAAACAGCCACTTGAAGAACTCCTCATTAAAGTATGGCATTTAAGGATAGAAGGGGGGTGCACTTGCATAGATGGAATTCTCTCAGCACATCGTGTCTTAGCACAAGCATGTGGTGGTCAGGAAAGGAAGAGTTGCAATGGGTGTCCAACACTGCGAACCATGAGGCTTCCAGGTGACAACGAATCTGTCTCATTAGCAGATGTACTCAGCTATGGCATGCTAGATGGAAACAACAGCTTCAAACCAGAGTATGACCTCACCAGTCAACAACAAAATCTTCTGCCAAAGACTCTCCTGAAAATTTCCAACACAAAACACAGGCTTTCATTTAAAAAAAAAATCTTGAAAATAAAAACATTTCCATTAAAAAATGAAAACATCAAGTGTAACTCTGTGTAACTCTCAGCAATATAAGTAAATATTTTCTGATTAAAGAAAAATATGGTTTTGTTAAAAAAAAATCTGAAGATTGCTAATGCAAACTAATATATATACAATATGTAATATCCTAATCCATCTGAGCTGCAAACATGCATTGATGGCTCATGCTGAGTTTATCAAATAGCACTCCCGAATCCTTCTCAAGACTGCATTCTATGCACCATCCTCCAGTCCTGGGGTTGCCACAACCCAGGTGCAGGACCTGATGATGATTCTTACAAATCTTGGTTTGAAAATCATAGGAGAAGTATATTTATTGATACAAAGTTTTTCTTTGTTGTTGTAACAGAATCCTGTATTTATTGAAATAGAAGGAAATTTTTGTCTCAAAAGGTAACATTTTTCTATATCTTTTTTTTCTCCTCTGAGGAAACTGTTACAGGCCTATAATTAACTTGGAATGTCATCACACAGATTTTGTGCCATCCAGATGATTTTTACTAAAAGACCTTAATTGCCAAGGTAGACTTTGATCTCTTTTGGAAAATCTTAATATCAAAAACCAAGGAGTTTCTACAGACAAGAGTTTCTATCTGTGAAAGCAGTCATAGCTCCAGAATGAGGGATGAATTTTTCTCCTGAAAGTCTGCAAGCTTGGGAAGTGATAATCTTCAGCGGCTCTTGTTCTTTCACTGAGAGCTATTTCCTAGAAGCTGAAATGAAGAACCTAGCTATACAGCCACTAATCCTTGTATTTGTAGTGCTCTAACCCTGTATATCCTGAAAATGCACAGGTGTTTATTTTGCTCTTTTGTAGAAACCCTTACTCATTGGACTTGTGCTTAACATTTGCCTCTCTTCCTTTTCCTTCTCAATCACTTACTCCTTCTGACAAAATAACGGGTGCAAGATGAGGCTGCCTTTCAGGGGGAAGCCTGCCAAGACCATTCTCTTTGTGCCTCTTCTGCACTGACATGTCTCCCAGATCCACCCTACACTGCATCTCAGAGCAGACAAGAGTTGTGAAGACTTGAAAGTAAAGTTCCTGTATGGTACTGGTTCAAAAATAACTTTTATGGGAATACAGCAAGCATTGGCATTTTTCCCGTAAATGTTAACACTGAAAATTTTCCTGTTGAAGCCACATTTTCTTACAATGGCTTCCACTGTAGGTACAGCAATATGGTATATTTTTATTTTCAGACAAAATTTAGCTGTTTTTCATAGGTGTTCTTTTGCTGACAGTAAGTCTGACATGTGCTTATCCACTCTGGTCCTGTGCTGAATAAGTTCACATCTGAGATAAATCAGCTTTCCCACCTAGCAAAAGTCAGGAAACGGGGAATTAGTGCTGACAGCCGCTCACCTGCCATTGATATATACCATGGGTAGAGAAAAATGGTCCCAAGGTAAGTTCAGTTCAGAAATATCGAAAGTTGTTAACTGTCATTGCTTCCTCACTTGACTGAAGTCAACAGAATCCTCTTTAAAATGGAGATTCTGGTATCAGGAGCAAGTTTATTTCAAAGTTACCTTGTGGTCATGGGCCCTGTCTGTCTGCTGTGGTTTTTCCTCAGTATTAAAATGGGCCAGTAATCCCCTCTTATCAAACTTCAGAGGTTGTTTAGAAGATTAGGTAAGTGCAGGGTTGGAGACTGTGTACACAGAGGTGTGCAGGCAACCTGTAGCATGGGATTTATTGCACAAATTAAGAAAAGGAAGAAAAGAAGTAATTTTCATCCAGATGAAAGAAGACTCTTAAAGAGGCCTCAGGACATATAATAAGTTATACACCACACCGCCATATGATACCAGCAATGCAATGAAGTGTCCAACCAGCCAGTCCTCATGGTAGTGTGCATCCATGAGGCCTGTTGCACATGATAGGATCTACTGAGGTAGCTCTAGTTGAAACCACAGGATTAAAACTCTGCCCTTGGTGCTAGGTTATCCAAGAACCCAGAAAAGCAATTGGTCTTGCACTAGGGAAGTAAAGAAGCAGAAATAACCAGGACCAGCCCTAGGGCCTGGTTTCAGACTGTGAGATTGGGAAGCTTTCCAGTTAGTTAGGAAGCATCTGTCCTTTCCTGATCAGAAACTTTCTGGTTTAGGGTAGGCAGGATTGATGATGGTAGGATGGGACGGCCCCTCCCCTGCTTCCCAGACATCTGAGGCATGCATTGAATCTTTCTATGTGAACTCCTATGGCACAGTTTAGGCAGGCTTGCAGGTGTGTGCTGAAGCCTCAGTTTCCTTCATGCCATTGAAAATAAGGCTACCAAAAGCACATTTTAACTCCCTGAGCCCTTAGAGTGTTAGTTTTGGTATCTGTGAAATCATACACAAACAGATGGGCTAGGTTCAAGCTCCCATCTTGCACACAGACACCTTATGTTTTTGGAGCATCTGATTACCTGTGTCTGGGGACAAAATCTGACCTAGTGTGAATAACATCATTGTAGCATGAATGGTTGTGATACTTTATGCATATCAGCTTGATTTCACAGGGAAGTAAATGGAAATTCTTGAGGAAATCTTTGCTAAAACAATGTTCCCCATCCTGCTGATGAAGCCAGGAGCTTGAGCAGTAGCTGCTGGCACTGGAAGAAATAGTAAGTTTCTCCATGTTTGTAGTGCCATCAAGAGACCTTGAAACTTGTTGCTCAAGGAATGGTGGCGGGTGTTTTACCTTGGCTATTCAACATGCTGATTACTTGCTGACTTCCTGCACAGAGCTTATGAAATACAGAGGACTTTGTTGCAGACTTCTACGTCAAAAGGGAATTAAATTTCAATGGAAACACAGGTTCCATAGTGCAGTGATTAAGCCTAAAAAAAAAATTGTGTGGCTTAATCTGACTGCTGTAGACAGACTATCCTTGTTAAATAATTTAAATTTAGCCCATAGAACCTTTAAGAGATTATTTTGGGGACATGTTTGTCTTTACTCATCTCCACTAATCACATTATCTATTAATCCTCCAGTTCAAGAGCACAGGACTAGACCTTGTACTGTGTTGCTAATTTGTCCCTCTGCTATATGAAGCAGAGACCCAAGGAAATTAGACAATTACTCTGTTTCTACCAATTTTCTTTATTAGTGCTTTGGGCAGTAAATCAGATCTGCATGACTAGGCTGAAACCTGGCTGACCTTTTCTTTGCTTTGAGTTTACAAACATCAGGAGGAAGTTTGCTTATTGCAGATGTACAGTTTGTTGGATGGACTTGCAAATGTCACCAGCCTGAGCTATCCTCACTGCTGCTGCTCAGAGATTACTATGCTGTTGAGTGGAAGATGCAGAATTAAAACCATGGCAGCTAAGAGCATAATTCTGTCTCCTACTATAGCTCTGTTACCTGAAAGGACTTCTTGCTGGAGCAGCTCAGTGCTTTTTTATTGAGCTTTCTGCCCTAGCAAAGAGCCAAGGCAGCCAAAATGTAAAAGCTGGAAAGCAGGTGAGACTGTCATAGCACACACTGGCAGGTACAATTGGCTTTCAGGAATTGCTGGGGAGCCCAATGTCTGCTCAGGGTCTGAATGCCGTTAACTATGCCTGCAATAGAATGTTTTTCATCTCCGCTTGTCTGGAAGGAAGTGCCAAGACAGTGCAAGGCCATTAAGATTTCAGAGATGAGTTAGTAATGAGGATTTATTTATGAACTAACATTCTGTCATGGGATAGATACACAAAAGTTGTGGTCATACTGCTGCTGCTCCAAATTGTGTGACATGGCTTGCTCTAGGGTGGTCCTTGGAAAAGCCACCGAGCAGTGTCACATTGGTACACTATTGGAGAAATTTAATGCAATATCCTGTCCCAGCTTAAGCTGCTTAGTTAAACATAAATTTGAATTCCCAGTTACACTATCTCAGCCCTAGTTTAAAAAAATCATTGTGGCTTACTGTAGAAAACAAAACAGCTTGAAAAATAATAGTACTGATATAAAACTACCTTGAATTCCTCTTATTTAATTTTTAGCATTAACATTTAGCGTTAAATTATCTTTTATTATAACTTAGGAAATTTTCCTTTCACAAATGGTGAGGACCAAACTAACTTTTTATTTGTAATCACAAACTTTTCATAATGTGGCCTCTTATAAAAAGTTGTTCCAAGAGTGCTTCACACAAAATTAAGAAGAGTCATTAGGCAAATGATTTTGCACAAATCAGAAAATATGTAATGTACAACTCTTTTCTGTCTGTATTTCTAAGGAAAAACTTGGAAAAAGATCTTTGCAATTATATTTCAATATCCAACAGAAGCAGTAGAAGCCAAAAAAACTTACAAAATATTGGACAGTTTTTAAAGGGTGATAAGAACAAGGGAAACATCTTCATTTTACTTGGTGTGTGCACATCTTAATTCCTGTGTCAAACCATGATCTTCGGTGCACAAGGTCTTAGAAGGAAGCAATCAATATTGGTATCTTGTAAAGAGATATTAAAATACTGGATATTAAAAAGACTCTTAATCTTGGGGGGGGGGGGGGGGTGGAAAGAAAGGAAGAAAGAAACTGGAAGCCTGCAAAACCCAAAAGATGAACAACTGGGAATGAAATCCCCCAGTACTGGGACTAGGTTCACTGAAATTGGTAAGAGATTAGTTTAAATCAAATAAAAGCACTCTGCTGCATGTGCAATGAACTTCTGAAATGGATACTGAGGAAGACAGTGGAAGCACATGGTGTAATGTTCAAGTACAGATTACACAATTCCATGGACAATAACTCTAGATACAGATACTTCAAGGTCTAAGAGACACAAAAAGAGGCATGTATCCTCTAATATCCATAAATCAGCACCTAAGGGATCTGTAAGAGAATAGAGGAGAGCATCAGGGTTTGCACTTGTGATTGGTGTCCTGTCACACTGCTGGAGACAAGGCACCGGTCTGCATGTACCTGTGATCTGACCTCTCAGTTTGTACCCAGCTGTTTGGCTGGTCTGCATCCAGTTAAAGAAAACTGCAACCAGTGCTCACAAAAGGGCAAAAAGAGATTGAGAAATGGGACCTCAGGCAACTAGGTGGCAAATACAAATCAGCTGCAAACCACTACCCTTTGGAAGAAACTGGTTGCCATTGAGTGCTGCCATCAAAAGAAACATGGCTAGCAGGTTGATGGAAAAAAATTCTCCCCCTCTACTCCACCCTCACAAGACCTCATCTGGATTACCACATCCAGCTCTGGAGCCCCCAAAACAAGAAAAGACATTAAAATATTCAAGTGGATTCAGAAGAAGGTAGCAAAGTTGGTAAGAGGGCTGGAGCACCTCTTCTATGAAGACTGGCTGAGAGAGTTGGTGCTGTTCAGCTTGGAGAAGGATCTAGGAAGAGCTTAGAAGAGCCTTCCATTATATGAAGGGTAGCAGGATACATGGAGAGAGAGATTTTACAAAGTGATAGGATGAGAGATACTGGCTTCAAACTGGAAGAATCTGACACAGGAAGAAATTCTTCACTGTGAGGGTGGTGAGACACTGAAGCAGGTTGCCCAGTTGTGCAGGCTCCAACCCTGAAAGCATTCAAGGCCACGTCCAGTGGGAAGCGTTCCTGTTCATGGTGGAGCAGTTGGAACTAGATGATCTTTAAGATTCATTCCAACATAGATCATTCTATAATTCTATGATGATTACTCTATGCTTATAATATAAAAATAATTAAAATGAAAGTCATTTTAATCAAGCTATTTTAAATCCTAGCAGAGCTTCAGGAAAAGTCCTGCAGCTATGTGGGGGGCAGAAATTAAAAACAAAAAAGTAGAAATGGTGGGACAGATATGCATCCTAACTGGTCTGATGTGTTCACTTATTTAAGTGTAGTTCAGCACTGCTCAGATGTATCAGGCTTTGACACTCTTTCCCGTGGAATTCTCATGAAAAA
Organism: Colaptes auratus; assembly: GCA_015227895.2. Lineage (NCBI taxonomy): Eukaryota > Metazoa > Chordata > Aves > Piciformes > Picidae > Colaptes > Colaptes auratus. The sequence continues at coordinate 29,876,919 of CM026897.1, read as the reverse complement.
AAAATGTGATGGTCATGGCTTGGATGGGCATACACTCTTCTGGATAAAACACTGTCTGGACAGATGGGCCCAAAGAGTGGTGGTCAATGGAGTTAAATCCATATGGTGGCTGGTCACAAGCGCTGTTCCTCAGAGCACAGTATTAGAACCACTACTGTTTAAAATCTGTATCAACAATCTTGATTAGGAATCATGGTGCACCATTAATAAATCTGCAGATGACAGCAAGTTAGGTGGGAGTGTAGATCTGCTTGAGGGCAGGAAGTCTATATAGGAAGTCCTAGATTGGATCAATAGGCCGAGGTCAGTTGTACATACTTCAACAAGGCCAAGTGTTGAGTCCTGCACTTGGGTCACAACAACGCCATGAAGTACTGCAGGCTTATGGAAGCATTGCTGGAAAGCTGTCCAGCAGAAAGGGACCTGAGGGTTCTGATTGACAAGCAGCTGAATATGAGCCAGCAGCATGGTCAAGTGGCAAAGAAAGCCACATGTAGACATCTATGCCTGTTTTCCTGAGATGAGTAACAGAGATGAGCTGTCTGCAGAAGGTGTTTGCCAAAGTGGGCTGGAGTCAGGACAGCATTCTCTTTTCTTTTGCATTTCCTTCATTTCCTTTATATCCTGCAGGCAAAGGTAACAAGACAAGTCACTGAGGATACCAGAGTGTAGGTCAGCAAGCAATTCTGTAGCACGTATCCATGCCAAAACCTAATATAGATGTAGGCATGGACTTAGTCACCAAAAGTCGCTTAATTCTGCTCATGTGGAAGACAGGATCACCTCCCCAGGGCACAACATGCAGGTGGCTATTGCCACAATAGCCAGTCACAGCAAGCATCTCTCCTTGATTAGGTACACGCCACATAAGTCACTTATAAACAGACTTTTTTGTCCAAAAAGAAGGAAATAAGCATTTCTTAAGACAACATAGAGTTAGCCCATCACAGAAAAAATAAATTTTGTGGAAAGATATGCAGCATGAAAAACAGTACTCACAATTTTGATAAATTATGCCTGCAGCAAAATGTTGCCCTTAATACAAACACTTTTATAGTATTTCACATTCCAAACATTAGCCTTCACTTTCATTTCCAGAAAGTGGTGCTTTTTACAGTAAAACTAGTGTGCAATTATCGGCAAGGAACCAAACTACAGCTGCAAACAGGAACATGCAAACCTACCACGATTTGTCAGTTAAACATACCATGATTTACTAGTTTACTGCATAAGGAAATTATAATGCATTATCCCTACAAGTATTTTATGACGGGCATGTACTGTGACTCCACAGAGATACCAAGATGCAGGGGTTGAGATTATGATTATTTTTATCTTTGCTGAAGATTAGTGTCTCTAGAAACATGTCAAGAGAAGTTCAAAAATCTAAGAAATTTGATAAACAACATGGGTCCACAGCAAAAGATTAATATACCATTCATTACGTAAATTATATTGTCTGGAACAGGGGGGAAATGCCAAGTTCAAAGCAAAAAATTTTTTTAAAAAAGAGAGAGAAGCTTGGTCTAAATCATTAATTAGGAATCCTATCGGAGTCTAGTAAAGTGATCCAAGCAATGAACTGACTGATTAATATTTTTTTTTCCAGATTAGAAACAAACTAAAATTAAAATTTAAAGTTTCATCTGTTGAGATTGCTGTATCGCAAAAAAGGTTAAAATCCTGAGTGTCAAGCTTCAGCTGAGAGCCCTCCACCGCAGGGCCAGAGCCTGCCCAACACCATGCTGAGAATATTTGTGGAGCAGACAGATTGACACAGGCCTCCCTAGACAGGATGAATTTCAGCTGGAGCAGGAGATCAAAGAGCATAAAGGAGAAGCTTCTTACTGCTGCCACTTGCTTCCCACCCAGCTTCAAAAGACAGAGCAGTGCAGCGGTGGAGGAAGCAGGCTGCTCACAGGCGAAGTGGGAGCGGTGTTGCAAACGTGCCCTCACGAATGAGCGGCAAAGATATCAATGGGGAAAAAAAAATATATATATGTCGTTTATTTATATACAAACGATGCAACAGGTTGTTTACAGTCGCTATTTGCAGATATCAGTATTCGTTTGGTAGAACTACTTCTACAGAACGTCTATGCGTGGGCACTTCAAACGAATCCAATTGGTTTATGGAATTCAGAATCGAAACTGATTCGAAAGGCGGCGGGGGAGGGGTTTGTCGGTGAGCGGCAAACCCGCAACCCGGAGCGGCTTAGCACTACCTTAACCGAAATTTTGTAAAGTAAATGCTTGGCTTACTCACAAACTGAAAACTTTGTGGAATCTCTCCTTGATAATGTGCTTATAATCCCGAACATGTGGCACGGATATGCCGTAATAAGGAAACAGAAAATGGCGCCGAGCGCGGGGCTGCGCCGCGTGGTTGCTGCTTCTCCCAGAGCAGAAAGGTTCGCGAGCCTCCCAGGGGAAACTTCAGAGGCTTTTGCTGCTTGGTCCACGAAGTGCGTTGCCTGGCAAAGGTTTCACGCTTTGGGGGTTGTAGCGGTTCAGGACCGGTGGTGCACACAGCGGTCGACCCCACGGGGCACGGTCCACAGGCTCGGCATGCAGCGCGGCACTGCCCGCAGCCAGGCTACGGTGGCAATATGCAGCGAGGCCTTCTGGAGCCCTGGTTCGAGTCCCGGGCAAGGCGGGACCGTAGCAGCACAGACATGCACACAGGCATAGGCACGAATATGAGCATGGGGCACTTGTTTACCAAACAACCCCTATTTACCATTTGCCCCAACAAATATTGGTCCATTGAGCATCCGTTGCTAACATAATAATTAACCAATGAAATTATGTTTTGCCAAATATGGCATAAGCATACACCGTGAACAGGGCAAACACAAACATATTGCCTGGCCCTTGTTTACCACACAGGTGGAAACATGCCCAGGCAGATTGTTTACCTGGACTCAGTGGTGCCAAGATCCCCCCCGCCTACTCCAGAAGAGAGGGGGGGAAAGGGGGTTTGAGTCACACAAACAGAAGCATGTTCTGGTAATATTTGGGGCACAATCCTGGCCATAAGCAGCATTCACTACAAACAGCTTCTGCACTCCACTGCCTCCACAGGCACCTAGGATATTGGAACAAAAAAAGGCTCAGCCACACAACTGTTTGAGCAGATGAGAGACAAATCTGTGTGTTCTCCTCATGGGCCAGGTCTGAGGTCTCTGGTGACCATTCTCCGTTCTATGGTGATGCACACCTGTGAGTTTCAGGACTCCTGTTCTTGCAGCATCACACAGCCCACAGCCCTTACATTGCTTTCCAAAATCTGGACATTTTTATTTTCTTTTTTCAGCATAGACTAATAATGAAGAGCAACAGCTTTTAGCCAAGGGGTGAGAGTGTGGAGGTGGAGAATTATTTTAATGTTAGACTAATAACCAGATGAGGTTAAATTAAGTTGCTGTGTGGAATTCATAGCTAGAAGGCAAAGATACCAGCTTCTATAGCTAGCTTATTCACAAAGAATTGGGATTTGCTGGTAATGAGAAAATTATTTTTGCCATCATCAAAATATTCCATGGAAAATATTAAGCAGTTGAAAGAAGAATAATATATTGTCCTTCTGAGTTTCAATGTAATCTTCCTATTCTCTTTTCCTTTTATTTGTCTTTTTTGTTTGTTTGTTTACTTTCTTCGTTATATAAAATAGCAGTCATCAAAACCAGATGGTTTCCATCTCTATTGAAAAAAACATTTTGGAAAGGAAACAAGTAATCATTCTTAGCACTGGATTCAAATGTTATTGGGCTCGCTCCCTGGTTTTCTGTTTCCATAAAGACAAACACACCTTAACTCCACATGATAGTTTCATAGTTTCATAGTTTCAGTTAGGGTTGGAAGGGACCACAAGGATCATCTAGTTCCAACCCCCCTGCCATGGGCAGGGACACTCTACCCTAGATCAGGCTGGATGGTCACTTGGATTCAAGGTGACAGTATAAGGAGTTGTAAACAATAAAATAATCTTGTATTGTTGTAAACAATAAAATAATCTTGAGAGGAAGGGGAAGGCAGATGTTATTAAATACCTAGAAACTCAGAAAATACTTTTTACTTTTAAAAATTACATATAGCTACTCACACACACACAAACAAAAACAAAAAAAACCAACCACCACTCTTAGTGCAGAAAACATTTCCAACAAGTTGGGACCTACCCAGCCAGATACCAGAGAACTTCCATGAGAATTTATGCAGGGATTCAATGTTCATATTTACAAATACTGGGTAATTTTCACAGTCAGCTTGGTACGATAAGCATTATTGCTCCCACTTCACAGATAGAGATCAGAGGATGTTGACAGATACCTGAGATCTGCCTTGTGTTTAGCCTACATACCATGACAGCCGCTGTAGAGAGTAAATGTTTTTAAATTTAAATGTCCTTTACATAACATTTTCACCCCACTGGATATGAATCACGGCCCAAGTTCAAGTAAAAGAAGCCAGCTGGATAAGGATGCAAATAAATAAATGAAGGAAATAAGCAAATATGGCTGAGTGATGATAAATGTACTTTAAAATTCATATCTCACGGAAAAAACATTGCATTAAATAACAGAAATTTTAAATACACAGGGTTAAAAGACACAAAAGCTGAGGGTTTTTTTAAGCAGCTATAATGCAGTTCTTTTATACGCCACAGTGAAACATGGCAGGTGTATATCATATTGTACTTCACACACATTTCCATTTACCTGCATAAGCAGTACAGCTGTAGGACTGCCACAGTGATTCTAATCAGAAACCTCCATTTAAAGGTCCTTGAAAAACAACTTCCTCTATGACTCACTGTTCACTAAGTGCACATCAGCTTCTTTAATGTCGTATTTCTATAATTGCCATGAACTTGTTCCTCTCTGTTCCCTGGAATGGCTTTCTTCATTTCCAATTAAACCAGGAAATCTGGGAAACAAGAAAACCTGTGGAATTTGGGCATGTGGGGGTTTCATCTGAACTACATCAATTTTGGTTTTCCCCTTACTCCTGCCTATCAATACATGTTTCTAGCTTCTAGCTAAACACTCCCCCTCTGAGGCCAATGCACTGAATGCCCCAGGATCAGCAGGAATGTAGTGGAGCTGAGACACTTGTTTTATCCTGTATCTAACACTCTGTTAGCTGTGCTTGACACTGGCTCTCACCTCTCTTTCCAAGATTTTTATTGTGCTTTTCACCATGTCCCTGGAATCTATCATTAACTTTGTCTATTTTCCTGCTTTCCAAGAACTGAAAGCAGATTAGAAGTTTCATTTATTGTTCTGTGCAGAGAGTAGCTGAGGAGAGGAAAATTCAAAGACATTCAGTAAACACTTCCCACCATATAAAACAGACTTATCCATTCTTCATATCACATGGAGAAGATCTTTTTTGTTTCACTAAGTAGCCAATGGAGAAGGGTACAAGCAATGGCTGTTGCAAGCCCATAGGCAGAAAAGCTGGACTGCCCCAAAATGCACAATACAGTTTGTCAAAGTACAGAGTGCGTCCATCCTCTTCAAGCTCTGGGCTCTTAGCTTTGTTGCAGACCAGATCAAAAAGAGTTATTTTCCCAAGGACTCTCTGAGTGTCAACAGCCCTGTTTTTTCATGCTCCCCACATCTTTGGATCTATATCCACTGGGACATCTATGTCCACTGGGACTGCACACTCCACAGCTTCTCAGCATAGTAAGATGTTCCCTATTATCATTTTGGAGAAACTAATGTATCAGACCTGGTCTTCACATTCAAAAAATAAAATAGACGTATCTGTTTTCAGTAAGTATAACCCAACACATTTGCTTCATCTTTGTTCTCTGCAATAAACTTTTAAAAGAAACCAGCACATATTTGGAGCAGTACCTGGACACTAGCATGGTGTTTATGTTCAACACAACTAAAAGAGGAGGTTAGTAGAGGCAAACCCAGGAGTGAAAAAGAGGAGGTTAATACAGATGAACCCAAGAGTGAAATGCTTGTCCCACAGTTTTTTGCACAGTTGTATCTGCTTTTCAACATTAGTCACCAGCAACTATTTTTTTATTCATTGTCTCTGTCCTCCCTACTTGTATGGTAACTATCCTGCTACATCTCCTGTCCTCTCACTTTTCCCTACTTCCTTTCCCTCTACCTGTAGTTAGAAGACTATTCTACTTTTTTAAGTGATAGCTGAAAACACTTCTCTCACTGCTGCCCTATCAGCCCATCATGGTGATGAGATCTGTATAAGGCATTGCAGCAAACATGCTAATCTTGTCTGTTCCTCAGGCACTTGAAACTCACAGGACTGCACTTGTGCAGCTCCAAAACTTCCTCAGCCTAACATGTAGTTCTGGCTGGAGCTCAGCTCCTCATTACTGTGATCATGTCTTCCTGATAAGCACCATCTCCCCACACATCTCACAAATCACACATCCTCCACACTCACCCCTCACACTGTCACACATGGATGAGATGGGAAATCTCTATCACAGGCTGAAATACCTACTCTCTGCACCCCAGTTTTGTCCCCTATTTCACATAAGCTTGTGCCCTTACTCAGGTAGCTATCTCCTCTAAAACCAGATAGCATTTGTTCTTCAATTAAACCATCTCTCAATCTTTCAGGACTTCTGCCCAATACCACACTTCTGTTGCTCTACTTTCACCCTAAATTTATACTTTTCTTACATATATTTGTGCCTACCTCTTGTGTTTTTTATATCACATCTCAGAAATTAAAACTGAAAGGTTGTAAGGATAGACTGCTGCCTAATTTGCAGGAATTTTTAAGTTAAATTTATTTAGGACTAGAGAGTCACATGGTTTTTTTTAGATTTTTAAATGTTATTTTTACTCAGAATATATTGTTATAACTCAGTATTCATTAAAAAAACTCCCAAGAGCTTAAAATTATTACTACCATAGGGGCCAAAACCATAGTATCAGTAAATACAACTGAAGTGCACAAGGTAAAGGACTTTATAAAGGACTATGATAAGAAGACAGATCAGACTGAGAAAAACACCCACTAGCTATACATTTATCAGAGCTTTTGAAGGCATGCTAGTTAAATTCTATAATACTGCCCAGTTCAGTCACCCATGACTGAACACTTTACTTCCAGCAGTGTCCATTTGTATGTCTGTTGAAGCAGCTAGAAGTCAAATTACCTTTATGTTCTACAACACACTGCAATTGTTTGTATATACCATTAGTCCTTAAACACACCTGGATGTCTCAAAACACAGTTCATCTGAAAAGTCCTTCAGCTTCAAGAATTGTTCTGAAGTGACCTATAAGCTATAAAAGAATAAGGGCTTAGTTGAAAACACTCATTTCAAAAGTATTTTTTTTAAGAGAAAGTGCATAATTAGGCTTCTGAACAAACTGCAGTTGAGATTATGATGCATGAATAGATATCAGTGCAGTGTGCTACAAATTTCACATGAACACATATATATTTTGCATGGATTCCTAAGCAAAATTGTCTCTTTTACAGTCCCTATATTATTCTCAGAAATGTTTTATTATCAATATTTATGAGTAACTTTTAGGAAACATTGCCTAGAATGCACAGAGTGTAAACAGTATACTCACATGGTTGGCAAACAGTCATACAAAGGGAGCAATTCCAGAACATTGTCATTAATTTCAGACTTGCAAGTACAGCATAGCAGAATTTTGCCCTGAATAATTTTTTCTGTTTAAATAAAAAGACAAAATTCTTATAAAGAATTTCACATCCAATTCCAATGTAAAAAAAAAAAAAAAAAAAAAAAAAAAAAAAAAAAAAAAAACCACCACAACACCAACCAACCCCCAAAACATATCTCTTTTCAACAATTTCTAATATAACACAGCACTGTAGTGTCTTTTACTTTCAGGTTTGCTCAATGTTTCCAATTTTTTTGAAAAATGGTGAAAAAATGTCTCAGACTCAAAGCTTTGGTATAAGAAATGTCAAGACATAAGTAATGCATTTTCACAAAAATTTGAAAAGACTGCTATACATATAGAGCTCATTTTTAGGATATGGGGATGTAAAAAAAGCTGCTTTCACATGTGGTTTTAGATATCACATGGAAATTCTTTAGGCTTCAAGTTAAAGCACAGATGAGACATGAGGCCCACATACACTGTGGTGTACTGCATTAAATATTTTAGAGTCAATATTAAAATTAGAAGACTCCAAATTTGGCCAAGATTCTCTGGTTTTCATATCTGTTGAGTCTATGCATCCATACTTAATCTTTCATTTAAGACTAAAGGAAAAAGTTAAGTAAGACTGTTTAATAATTTAATGTACTTCTGAAAGTCTACAGTATTTTAAACAAGTCCCTCTTCCTCTCCTCCAGCTCTGCCGCCTTCCATTGAAAGTGAGCTTATTTCTAGGAAAACCCCTCAGCAGCTGCCCAGTCTGGTTGACCTGGCCTTTGGGGGACACACAGGCCCAGAAGATACACAGCTCAGCAAGCAGTTTTAGTTATGACAAGGGACCCCTATGGCACCAGCCCACACCAACACAGTTTGTGGGAGTGCTGCTGACAGCTGAGGACAAGATCATAAAACCCAGTATAAGCTCCTCATTTATCTTGGACTGATTTCTTTTTACCTTTTGAAACACTCAAATTCATGCAACCCAGGTAAGTTGCTGTAAAGTCTTTACTCTTTTATTAAAATAAAACTATATTGTACCTGGCAGGATTAAAAACAGCCCTGTACTTACATGTATGTGTTATTTGACTGTCACAGGTATCACTGATGCTTTACAAGTGAATAGAATTAATAGAAATCATAAATTGTTATTGAAATGTGTATCAAAACTATCAGCAGCCATAAATCTCTAAAGAAAATTGGTACAGTACATGTTTTATGTGCAGAAATGTTCAGGAACTCAGCGTGAAAAGTTGCATTTCTCTACCTATCTACATCCTAGCCCAATGGCTGCTGGCATCACTGGGGCCAAAGCTTATTTTAGGAAGTTTCTGTGTCATTTACCATCTACATCCAAAAGCATTTTTAGCACATTAGTGGGCAGTTGTTAGCAAGCAAATCTAGGTATCTGTGAAGGGATTGGGCACCTCCCTTCGTTCTTCTTATAGCTGTAACATTATCCACCAAAAAAAAAAAAAGGAAAGAAAAATGGAGGGAAAAAAATATGTTTCATCTGCGGTATTTTAGCATGGGGAAAAGTGTCATTTTGTGGGGGATAAGGAAACAAGATGATCATGCTGCTATCAATGCCCAGAGATGAGACATACACTCCAATGGCACTCATTTTCCAGGTTCTGATCCTGAACTCTCTGGACATGTCTCAACATTCCCATAACACCAAATCTGCTTGTGTCACATTAAGGGAGGGAGTACTAAAGCTTCAGATTATGATCTGTAGGCTGAGCTGCCACCAAGTTATATCCAGGAAACGTAAGCTTGCAAGCACAGTAAATGAGGAAAGTAAAAAAAATAATTTAAAAATCAATTAGGAAATTCAACATTATCTTGAGGCCTCTCCTGAAGGAATCACATGATGCCACCTCTCACTCAGATACTCAGGTCTTCTTCAGCATTTTTCAACCAGCATCTAGGAGTTGTAAAGGAGCAGTGTCAGAACCAAAGAGAATGTCTTTGCAAATTCAGGTACTGTGTGTCATCCTGAAGGGTCAATGCCCAAAACATGCCCTGGCCCAGACAACAGACTAAGCATCTGCAAATGTGCTAACCTGGACAGTTCCTGGGGTCCAGATGGTCAAGGCAAAGGTATAGCACATGTGATTAACCTTGTAAACAGCCATCAATGTGCAAACGTGGACACTTCCTGGGGTCCAGATATACATGTACCGCGTGTGATTAATTTGGTAAAACAGCTGTGAACTGTGTGTGCCCCTGGCCATGTTTGGATATGCCCCATCCTATAGGTCCAGTTGTCAGGTTTCTCTGTTACCAAAGGGCATTAATTGTCTTGGGACAGTATTTAAACCATCTGACAAGTCAGGCAACTTGCCTTGTTCTCACCCAGCAAGCAACAAGAGCCAAATGCTGATGGAGTAGCAGCTGAAGGGCCTGCACTAACAGGCAACAACTACACCTTGCACCTGGACCAAGGAAGAAAGTGGAAAGCTCCAAGAGAACTGATTCCCAGAAGAGCCACAGAAATACTACATCCCTGAGATGGAGCACGCAAGAGAGAGAGGCCCCCCACTTGCCTTCTTCGAGCCAAGGGCAAGCTCTAGACCATGAATTTGGCACAAGAGAGGCTCCCAGCCCTCTCTGAGCCAGGGGCAACTCGAATCATAGTCACAGCATCTGGAAAGATACCAGACAGAGGAGCAAGTCATGAGTACCCAGATAATCTGCCACAGAATCCCGTTTGTGGGAAACTGCAGATTGCAGAACCTTTCTTTCCAATTTAAATCACTGTATTGTAAATTCTTAGATCTGTGCTTAAATTGCTTAACTGTCTTTATATGTGGAATGTAATACCCACAGCCCAATAATAGAACCTGTGAATATACTTTGTAAATAAGTTATGGTGGTGTTTGAAAATACCACCGCCCAAAATATTAAATAGTAAAATATATAAAATTAGACATTTTATTGCGTATATGTATAAGGTCACTAACCAGCACATAACAAGGAATAACTATATACAGATTAATGTGAACTAGCATCTGCTTGGTCAAGCAGCTGCCTAATCTCAGTTATTGAGGTCAGTAAAATATCTGGGAGCAAAATGTTACCAGTGAAATATGCTAGGATACTGAAGAAAAAAGCCTAAGTACAGAAAGTAATCCCTGAGGTGCTGCAAAAGGTGAGATTGAAGAAGATGCCAAAATAATGGAAAGGTTAAGTATCACAGATTAATTTATACAGAAAGCCCCTCTAAATGTTGCCTTCTGAATTGGCTATCCAGCAGTGCTTTTGACAGACTGCACTCACCCACCACAGTGCTGCAGTTTCCTCAGCCATCATCATGGGCCTTCACACCCGCCAAAGCACAAAGCTGCCAAAAAAAAAAGCCATGGGCTTTGGGCTTTCTCAAAGCATCCAAAGGTCAGGACACTGAGCCTGGCCCTGCTATATCACATTCTCATATGGGTCTTACATGTATATCCATACAACTTGGAAGGATAGGCTTTGCCATTTTAAACAAAACCCTGGTAATGTTAAACACCGTTATATGACCAATTCAGTAGCTATTATTAACCACTGCATAAATAAAATTTAGATGGAGTCCTTCTCTTAGGGAAAAAACTCAAATACAAAACCAGATGACAGCAGACACTTGCATGACCTTGCAGATACTTGCATGATCCAATAAAACTCTTTTCTTAAAAAAAAAAAAAGGCAAGTAATTAAATGAACACAAAGTTCTCAAGTTCTCCCTTCCTACCTGTGCATGAAGAAAAAGGGCAAAATTCAAGAAAGTCTGGTTTCTAATCATAGGCAGATCTACTGAGGAGGAGGTGAAAACTGCTAGGAACACAGACGGTGAGATGTCAGCCTAGAAGCAGTGTCTTGCAAAGGTGAAACAGAGAAGTTGTTTACCTGGACTTTAGTAAAGCCTTTGATACTGCTACTCACAGAATCCTCATGAAAAAGCTGGCTGCTCTAGGTCTGGACAGGCATACACTCTGCTAGATCAAACACCTGATGGATGACCAGGTCCAGAGAGCAGTGATGAATGTAGCTAAGTTGACAGTCAGTCACAAGTGGTGTTTCCCAGAGCTCAGTGCTGGGGCCACTCTTGTTTAGTATCTTTATCAATTATCTGGAAGAGGAGATTGAGAGCACACTCATTGCATTTGCAGACAACACCAAGTTAAATGGGAGTGTAGTGCTGGTCTGATGCAAAGTAGGAAGGCTCTTCAGGGGGACCTGGACAGGCTGGATTAGTGGGTTGAGGTCATTCATATGGGTTTCAACAAGGCCAGGTGCCAGGTCCTGAAACAACCTCATGCAACACTACAGGCTTGGGTCAGAGTGGCTGGAAAGCTGCTCAGCAGAAAATGACCTCGGGATGTTGATCAACAGTTGGCAGAACATGAGCCAGTAGTGTGCCTGCGTGGCTAGGAGGGCCAAGAGCATTCTGGGCTACCTCAGGAATAGCCTGGCCAGCTGGACTAGAGAGGTGATCACGCCCCTGTAATCAGCACTGGTGAGGCTGCACCTTGAGTGCTATGTTCAGTTTGGGGCACTGCAGTGTAAGAAAGACATTGAGGTGCTGAAGCATGTCCAGAGAAGGGAAATGAAGTTGGTGAAGGGTCTTGAGAATAAGACTTATGAGGGGCTGCTGAAGGAACTGGGGTCATTTAGTCTGAGAGAAGGAGCCAGGGCAAAGAAGATCTTTTTGCTCTCTACAACTAACTGAAAGGAGGTTGTGGAGGGGTGGGTTGCTGGTCTCTTCTCACAAGTGACAATTGATCACACACAGAATCACACAGAGCATTAGGGGTTGGAAGGGACCTCAAAAGAGCAACTAGTCTAACCCCCTGTCAGAGCAGAATCACCCAAAATGGATCACACAGGAATGCATCCTGGCAGATTTTTAATATCTCCAGAGAGGGAGACAATAGGACCAGAGGAAATGGTATCAACTTACAGCAGGGAGGTTTAGGTTACACATTAGGAAAAACTTGTGTACCAAAAAGGTTAAGCAAGACTGGGACAGGCTGCCCAGGGAAATGGTTGAATCTTCATTCCTGGATGTATTTAAAAGCCATCTAAATATGGTGTTCAAGCATATGGTCCAGTAGTGGCCCTGGTAGAGTTAGATAATGGTTGGACTTGATGGTCATAAAGAACTTTTCCATCCATAGTGATTTTGTGATTCTATGATCTGTGAACAGAGGACCCCAGTGTCTCCTCTTCAGAGTCAGGCTTAGCATGTTCAGCTGAGACCTGATTTCAAATGGCAAAAAAACCACTATGTATGCTGAAACATTTTGAAAATCTGGTTAAATAAATATTGCTTCTGAAAACCTCCCCCTCAACAGGGCTTTTCTACAAGCCTCCTCCTAATTGCATCATTGAGCTATATTTGTGGCACAGGGCATCACTACTGCAATACACTCAGAGAAAGGGCAAAAAAGACCCAGAAGGACTTTCACAGAAGCATTCTGAAGATAGTGTAGAGTCACTACTCCCTGACACCCCAACATGAGGCATCAGTCCCCAGATGTCCACACTCACTGAACAGGGCAGGTGGACACAGCTTCATGTCATTAGGGCTTGTACCTGGGCATCTGCTTTGATGATGTTTCTGATATCTGGCAAGATCTTGTCTCTGCTGCTCCCACAAGCATGTATCAGTCCACTGAAGTCAAACTCTTTAATGTCTGAAAGGTTTTTATCATGGTACTGTTTGAAAATTAATTTTATTCATACAATACAATACAATGCACCAGGTTGGAAGAGACCTTCAAGATCATCGCGTCCAACCTATCAACCTATCAACCAATCCAACCCACCTAAACAACTAGATCATGGCACCAAGCACCCCATCAAGTCTCCTCCTGAACACCTCCAATGATGGTGACTCCACCACCTCCCTGGCAGTCCATTCCAATGGGCAATCACTCTCTCTGTGGAGAACTTCTTCCTAACATCCATCCTCTCCACAACCCTCTTTCAAATCTTCTCTACTATTTCTTTTTTGGCTATTTTCCTCTGATCCATCCCTTCTTTATTTCTTTCTCTGTAGTGTTTGTCTTCACAAGCCTCTTATTTAGGCATTTTTAAAAACCATTGTCTGAAATTCTCTAGTTAAAAACTAAGGCACATCAAAAATATCACCCAGACACTGGTTATGACATGTATCTGAGCGCAAGTCCTCCTTCCCACAGCCCCAAAGGTACTTTACAGAATGACGTTACTAAAACCTAAAAACATTGGCAGCACAAGAAATATTGCCAGACATGGTGAGAAACCACTGGAGATTTATTTGGGTAGAGGTAGTGGTGTGAATCCAGTATCTGAAGGGGGCCTTCCAGTATCTGAAGGGGGCCTACAACACGGCTGGGGAGGGACTTCTCAGGCTATCAGGTAGTGATAGGACTAGGGGGAATGGAATGAAACTGCAGGTGGGGAGATTCAGGCTGGATGTGAGGAGGAAGTTCTTCACCATGAGAGTGGTGAAGCCCTGGAATGGGTTGTCCAGGGAGGTGGTTGAGGCCCTGTCCCTGGAAGTGTTTAAGCCCAGGCTGGATGAGGCTCTGGCCAGCCTGCTCTAGTGTAGGGTGTCCCTGCCCATGGCAGGAGGGTTGGAACTAGATGATCCTTGTGGTCCCTTCCAACCCTGACTGAAACTATGAAACTATGAAAATATGAATATTGACATCTGCTTAAGTAGACTGAATTCATATGTACACTTACACATGTTAATGTTACATGGATAGTAATTCCTCTTCCTATTTTATTATCAAGATCTGTGGAAAATTTTCTAGGCATAGACTAAAACTACCACACCCATCTGAAGAACCCTGCCCACTCCTCTACAATTCTCTGTGGTTTGCACAAATCAAGGCTCATGACCATGGTGCAGAGATGCATACCATACTGCTGCCTGTAACCCCCTGCTTCACCTATGTCTAGAGTCAGGTCCCACTCAAAGTACACACAATATACAGTGATCTGACTCAAGCAGGAAAGAATATCAAGTGAATTATGTTTTTGCTGTAAGCTTAGGTATGAAAAGACTGTCTCTGTGTGGACCAATAGCAACACTCTTGATACCAAACTGCAAAAGTATTTAAGAGAACTGTAGACTATGGAAATACCCCAGCATTCCAAGCATAATTATATAGGATAATAGGGACATGCAGAATGGGATTCACACCTCCCCATAATTTAGACACTTAAAACACTAGTTGTGCTTGACTGCTTTTACAGCAAATTAAAAGAAAAATACCCTGTTGTAGATGTCAACTCTGGGGAGTCACCATACCCTCCGAGTACTTGTTTTCCTCTGCTGATGACAAAAGGAGTGAAGGGTGACCATTTCAGAAGTGTGTGCATATTTACACATACAGATCATCAGGCAAGCGTTGTCCACTTGGTGCTGATGCTGCAACTGTCAACATAAACGTAATTTGCCTGGTCTAATGTTATATGCCAAGTAGTTGTCATCATAACACATAGAGGTGATGATTTAGCACAGTTAATACCTTTTTTCAGAGATACTACATTTTCAAATAAGAGCAGGATGGACTTAACATCACTGAAGGAAGTGCACTGACGTACAAAGAAGTGCGGTCACAGTTCCCAGTGTAGGTCATTATTCCTTTATAAGACACACACGTCAAAAGTTGTTCTGTGTAGGTATCTTTGCACAAAACACAGTTCTGTCTGTAATGGAAGATTTAATGACTCACACTGTGTTCATTGTAGAGAGAGGATAAAAATACAGATCTCAGCAGACAGTAGATAAAGGTCACTGGTGTTTTCCTTCCAATATTTGATAGTTGAGTCATTTCTGGATTTTAGTGCATTTATCTGCTTTCTGTTTTCAGACCATTGTGGGAGGTACAAGGTGTAAGAGCAGCCTGTAAGGGAAAATCCATCTACCTAGATTTTTAGGGGTAACAGGGTAATGGAAGGGAAGGAATCACATCTGACGAAATACTTTGTAACAATTAAGTTACCTAGTTTCTATTCAAGATTTTTTTTTTAATTGTGTCATTCTTGTGTTATGTAGAGTATCTACTTCAGTAGACAAGATGAAGCTGTACCTGCTACTTTCTCCTTAAATTCAAAGGGCAATCTTTAAGCAAAACCCTGCGCATGTGCATTTTGAAAAGTGACTCATGAAATAAGACATTGGCCTTCTTATTTCTTGATAACTCAGAAGAACTATATTTGTGGAAAAAGATGCTTGGCACTTTCTACACTTGTTTCCACTAAGGCACAAGGGAAAGGTAAAATATCAGCAATAGCATTCAATGCTATGTGGCAGCAGCCTAATAACAATGGGTGAACAACTGGAGATGGGGTTTGAGGAGGGGACAAAAAACCCCTACAAACTCTCTACATTACTGATGTGGACAACACAGAAAAGCATGTGCACACTGTGGGAGAGAAAAAATGTAGTAATCCTTTGACATTCCTTGTAGATCATTAATCTGAAAACAAAAATTTTGATTAGGTTATTCAAAAAGAAAATAAAATCCTACATGCAGACAGGAAAAGAATGGGAAAAGACTTAAACAATCACAGTATCACAGTATCACTAAGGTTGGAAGAGACCTCGAAGATCATCGAGTCCAACCTGTCACCACAGACCCCATGACCAGACCATGGCACCAAGCGCCATGTCCAATCCCCTCTTGAACACCTCCAGGGACGGTGACTCCACCACCTCCACGGGCAGCACATTCAAATGGCTATCAACTCTCTCGGTGAAGAACTTTCTCCTCACCTCAAGCCTAAACTTCCCCTGGCGCAGCTTGAGACTGTGTCCCCTTGTTCTAGTGCTGGTTGCTAGAGAGAAGAGGCCAACCCCAATCAAACAAACAAAAGCACCTCTGTTTTTCAGAACATCACCATTCAGTGAATTCTCCATTTTTCATAATTTCATAGTTTCAGTCAGGGTTGGAAGGGACCACAAGGATCATCTAGTTCCAACCCCCCTGCCATGGGCAGGGACACCCTACACTAGAGCAGGCTGGCCAGAGCCTCATCCAGCCTGGGCTTAAACACTTCCAGGGACAGGGCCTCAACCACCTGCCTGGATAACCCATTCCAGGGCTTCACCACTCTCATGGTGAAGAACTTCCTCCTCACATCCAGCCTGAATCTCCCCACCTCCAGCTTCATTCCATTCCCCCTAGTCCTATCACTACCTGATAGCCTGAGAAGTCCCTCCCCAGCCGTGTTGTAGGCCCCCTTCAGATACTGGAAGGCCACAATGAGGTCACCTCAGAGCCTTCTCTTCTCCAGACTGAACTTTCAAGAGCAAGTTATAAATTTAAGACATCCAGGCAAGTTTCAGCCATCTTCTTTATTAATCCAAGTGTTTCTGAGCATGCTTTTTTAAAAGCTTCCTAAATACTCCAGTCAAATACTTTGTACCCTGAATGAATGTTCATTTAGAGTTATTTATCTTTGTTCCTACTACCAATCTGACCCAGTCTGCTTATCTGCATTGAAGCTTCCTTAAGTCTAATCAGACCTCTCACTTCAGTGTCTCAAAAGCTCTTGTTTTGTCTTCCTTTGGGGGTTTTCTAAATTACTAGAAAAAACACAAAAGCCAGGAAGGCAGATAAGAGTTTAGAAGGCTATAAAAACACTGAAAGTCATTAAACCTGTTAATCAACACACTACATGCACATTGGGGAAATTAATTTTGATAACATTGTGGTAATTTTCCCAGAAAACCAAAGAGCTAAGTGGAAGATATCTATTCGTATTAACAAATATAATCATTTAATTAGGATCTGCTCCTATAATCTATTTGAGAGCGATTCACTGTTGGACTGCCCTGCTGTCCACCATGTGCAATCTAACTACCTATCACAGAGTTAGCACCATACCTTGGGTATAGAAAAAAACACTAAGGGGTCTTTTTAACTAATGGGACAACTTGTTTATACAAAACTGAAGAGTACTTTTAAATCATAGATAGGTTTATGAGTCATATCTGAAAGCCTGCTTTTATGGATCAAGATCATCAACTTGTACATGGAGCACTCCCTTGAAAATTCATAGTTTAGCAGCCACATTGATAAGCATACTTCCTGCTGGATGAGACAAAACAGACTTTTCATCTAAATCACTACATAGTTTTTCAGAGACCTTTCACAGTTTCTGTCGGCTTAGAAAAACAAAGTGCTGCATATTTTTTGTGAAGTGCCTCAGTATGAAATTTAGTACTCCTGGCCTATAAAAACGAATTAATGTTCCAATTTTACCATGTTTTTTTCCTGAAGAAGGATCAAATTAATTACCACAGCAAAGATTTTCAAAGGTAAATAAATTTCAGCTTTGTTAGCAAGCAAAAAAATGGTTTTCAATACAGCTTTCAATTATTTCAGTCTAGCTGAAACACAAAACAGGATTCCCATCTGCCTGTATTATTGCTGAATACACTACAGCAGCTATTGTCCACTTCTAGTTTTTATACACCAATTACAAAATAAGAACATTGCACACTTTTTTTTTTCACTTTTATAAAAGAACATACAGGTTTATTTCTCCTTTGTTTTTGTGTGTGTGATGACTGTTAAGATACAATTTAATCATGTATAGATTTTAATCTATTATTTGATGGCTGAAATCATTGCTACTCAGTTTATTGTCCCATCAATGAAACTGGCCAGGAGTGTTTCATTCAAGTGTACTCTAATATCCTAAAAACAAAGGGAAAGGACAAGTGAGAGCTTTACTATAATGAAAATCATCTCTAACCTGTAATTAAAAAACAGTTTCACAGCTGCCTGCAGGTGGGTCCTGAGTACACAATGATAAATGCTTTACAAAGATATTTAAGTCTGGCTCAAAACTAAAGGTGTAGTCTTCAAAATGGTCTCAAAGATATAAAACAGCAGGTCTCTTTAAACAAAATGAAAAATTAAATAAAGAGCAATGGACACACTTCTACACCCAGCAGTGCCTACTGAAAATGGAAATTACCCTAAAATTAATGATATATAATTGCCCTTCACATCCAATTTCCCTCTCAATTCATGTTCCTTTCTCCATAAATCCTTAAATAAAAATGCACAAACTCTTAAGCTGATAGTTTAGCTCATTTGTAGAACTTTTCTGCTCAAATACAACGTTTTTTCCCTCTCCAATCAAATTTGTGTCAGAATGCTCATGCCAATACATGGGTTTTCAAGCAGAATCATTATAATTTGATTTAAATGATTTAAACTAACATTTCCAATATATAAACAAGAGAAAAAATGGTAATTGTTTGGATTTCCCTGTGTGATACAGCAGTTTTTTCTTTGAGAGATTGAATATTGAATGGTGTTGCCTCAAACTTGGATGATTACACTTCTGTTCATACTTTCATCTGCATGTGTGTTGAATTAATATGAAGACAACAGCCAAGAGGATTTTCAGTGACTACAAGACCAGAAAAGGTAAGCTCCAGAGAGTTTCTTTCATGTTCTTTTCTTTTCATGACCTATAAAGTACGCAAATGCCTTCTGGAATAATGCTTGTTAGGTATAAGTTTGCAAATATTCATCAATTCAATACAATACAATACAATACAATACAATACACCAGGTTGAAAGAGACCTTCACGATCATCGCGTCCAACCTATCAACCAATCCAACCCACCTAAACAACTAAACCATGCAGCCAAGCACCCCATCAAGTCTCCTCCTGAACACCTCCAATGAACGTGACTCCACCACCTCCACAGGTAGCCGATTCCAATGGGCAATACAATACAATACAATACAATACAACAGGTTGGAAGAGACCTTCAAGATCATCACGCCCAACCCATCAACCAATCCAACCCACCCAAAACACAACACAGTACCATACAGTACAATACAGTACAAAAGAGTACAATACAGTACAATACAGTACAATACAACCCACCTAAACAACCAAAAAACTAAACCCTGGCACCAAGCACCCCATCAAGCCTCTTCTTGAACACCTCCAATGAAGGTGACTCCACCACTTCCACAGGCAGCTGATTCCAGTGGGCAATCACTCTCTCAGTATAGAACTTCTTCCTAACTTCCAGTCTAAACCTGCCCTGGCGCAGCCTGAGACTGTGTCCTCTTGTTCTGGTACTGGCTGCCTGGGAGAAGAGACCAACCTCTGCCTGGCTACAATCTCCCTTCAGGTAGTTGTAGAGAGCAAGAAGGTCACCCCTCAGTCTCCTCTTCTCCAGGCTAGGCAACCCCAGCTCCCTTAGCCTCTCCTCATAGGGCTTGTGTTCCAAACCCCTCACCAACTTCGTTGCCCTTCTCTGGACACGTTCCAGCAAGTCAACATCTTTCCTAAACTGAGCGGCCCAGAACTGGACACAGGACTCAAGGTGCGGCCTAACCAGTGCAGTGTACAGGGGCAGAATGACCTCCCTGCTCCTGCTGGCCACGCTGTTCCCGATGCAGGCCAGGATGCTATTTGCCCTCCTGGCCACCTGGGCACACTGCAGGCTCATGTTCAGCCTACCATCAACCAGCACCCCCAGGTCCCTCTCAGCCTGGCCGCTCTCCAGCCACTCTGACCCCAGCCTGTAGCACTGCCTGGGGTTGTTGTGGCCAATGTGCAGAACCCGGCACTTGGATGTGTTAAATCTCATGCCGTTGGATTCTGCCCATCTGTCCAGCCTGTCGAGGTCCCTCTGCAAAGCCTCTCTGCCCTCCAGCAGATCAACTCCTGCCCCCAGCTTGGTGTCGTCCGCAAATTTACTGATGATGGACTTGATGCCCTCATCCAGATCATCAATAAAGATGTTGAAGAGCATGGGGCCCAGCACCGATCCCTGGGGCACACCACTAGTGACAGGCCGCCAGCTGGATGTGGCACCATTCACCACCACTCTCTGGGCTTGGCCCTCCAGCCAGTTCCTAACCCAACGCAGTGTGTTCCTGTCCAAGCCATGGGCTGATAGCTTGGCCAGGAGTTTGCTGTGGGGGATGGTGTCAAAGGCCTTGCTGAGGTCCAGGTAGACCACATCCACAGGCCTCCCCACATCAACCAGGCAGGTCACCTGATCCTAGATGGAGAACGGGTTGGTCAGGCAGGACCTGCCCTTCCTAAATCCATGCTGGCTAGACCTGAGCCCCTGGCCATCCTGTGTGCTGTGTGAAATGCAAGTGAAGTCATCAGGGACCTCAAA
Organism: Colaptes auratus; assembly: GCA_015227895.2. NCBI lineage: Eukaryota > Metazoa > Chordata > Aves > Piciformes > Picidae > Colaptes > Colaptes auratus. The sequence continues at coordinate 29,856,122 of CM026897.1, read as the reverse complement.
GTCAAAGGCAACCTGGGCTGCAGCAATCATACACTAGTGCATTTCACTGTCCTAAGGGGTATGAAGCTGATGAGAAGAACAGTTAGGACTCTAAATTTTAGGAAAGCAAGCTTCCAGCTCTCAAGGTTTTAGTAAATAGGAAGCTCCTGGGAAATGACTCTCAGGGGCAAGGGAGCAGAACAGAGCCAGCCAGATGCTTTCTATAGAGCTCAAGAGATATCAGTCCCCAGGAGTAAGAAATCAGGCAAGGAAAGCAAGAGACCACCATGGCTGGTGGTCACAGCCTGCTGGTCAAACTAAAGGGCAAGCTGAGGCTACACAGGAAATGGAAGAAGGGACAGGCACCATGGGAAGAGTATAGGGACATTGCCTGGTTGTGTAGGGATGAGGTCAGGAAGGCTGAGGCCCAGCTGGAACTGAACTTAGCAAGGGATGCAAAGAAAAACAAGAAAGGCCTCTACAGGTACACCAGCCAGAAAAGGAAGGTAAAAGAAAGTGTGCCCCCCATGATGAGCAACAGTGGGGAGCTAGTAACAATGGATGAGGAGAATCTCAACAAATTTATTGCCTCAGTCTTCACTGGCAACCCCTCTCCTCATGGTTCTGATGTTGGTGGCCCACAAGATGGAGTCCAGGGAGACAAAGTCCCCCCCACTGTAAATGAAGACAAGGTATGTGACCATGTGAGGAACCTGATTATGCACAAGTCCATGGGACCTGATGAGATGCATGTCAGAGTCCTGAGGAAATTAATTGATGTAGTTGCCAAGCCACTCTCCATGAGATCTGAAAAGTCCTGGCAGTCAGGTGAAGCCCCTGGGGACTGGAAGAAAGGAAATATTCCACCCTTAACTGGAGTTTAAGAGCTCAGATGGTAACAAAAAGCCCAAGAACTCCTCCCCCTGCTCCCCCTCCTTTTCCCTGATAAGGAAAAAAAGGAGAGAAGGGAAAAAAAAATATATATATCAATAACAGGGAGGATTTACAAGGGTAAGGAATAATGATGAATAGGTAAATATATAAAACCAAATTTGGATGGCCTTGTATTTTCCTTGATGTATGTGGATTTCAGTCCTTTAGAGAAGCGTGAATGCAGCAGGGAGAAGATCAGACCCAACCACATGACAGAACCAGGAGGCCAGCAGCAGCTGTTGGTCCTTTCAAATACGCAAGGCAGGAGCAAAAGGCTGCAGTGTCTTCCTTTTTATAGGAGTGCTGGACAGGAAGGGGGAGTGGGATAGACCACCTTCGATTCAGGGGGAGGGGGAAACCAAGTCCCTCTCTGTTCACCTGGAACAGGTTTCTTTTGTCCCCTGGGGAAGAAGGGCTTTCACAGCCCTTCCCCCAGGATGGGTGTAACCCAGCACACCTTTGGAGGTCCGTTCCAACCCAGATCATTCTATGATCCTCTGATTCATTGCAGAACAGTAAGAGAGCACATGCACCCTCCCAGCCTCATTGCTGAGGACAGTCTGTTCATCAGCACAGCCTTTTCACCAGTCCTGTTCAACTGCGGTGCTTGAAACAGCAGCAAATGGGGTACAATATCTACAAGCTACCTCTTCCCCCTATAGCTTCCTTCACTCTGCATTGTTACTGGACATCCTGTATTTGAAAGATTTCCACCCTTACAGTCTCAAAGTCCAAGTTCCTCATCAGCAACATGAAGGTTGGTCTTCATGATGAAGTATCCCACCGGCTTTAGGAAAACCTCTGACAGAACCTACAGCTGCAGGGTGGGACTGTCAGATTCTGCATGTGGTGATGGAGCACTGAAGTTCATAGGGTTAAGGTGCTGACCCTGAGTCACTCCAGCACTCACCACCACCACAACACTCAACTTTCCCTCCCATCCTACATCTACCCATTCCAGGAGAACCGAGTGACTGGCTGCAAGGGATTGCAAGAGGCCATCTCATCTCTTTCATTCAGAGAATTCAGAAAAGGTCATCTCATCTGTCTGGTTGGGAAGGATTCCAAGAGTTCATCTTGTCTTTCTGCTTGCCTGGGGCAGGACGCTGATGATACACCCAGCAGGTGCTTGTCCAACCAGTTCCTAAAAACCTCCACTCCATCCCCAGGTATATTGCCCCACAGTATCTCCAACCCACTGCTGGAGTCCCACTACTTCTCTATCCTCTGTAAACATAGAGAACAGATCACATGTATTTTCTTTTTCTCATGGTGCTTGAATGAAGACATTCCCCACTCCTTTTCCAATCCCTGCACAATGTCAAGACATTTCACGTCCCCAAAGTCTTTTCCCTGTGGTTATTGTTCTCAGGAACAAACAGCCAATTATTTTATTCCTTAAAAATTCCAGACTCCTGCTGTGTACCTAATTTTTATTTTTGTCTTAGTGCAAGTGACTTCACACAGCCTTGTCTTGTTGAGAGCTGATCTAGAGAGAGTCAGAGCATTCCTTGGGCTTCTCTAGCATAGTGTGACAGAATTTCAACCAGAAACCAGAATTAAGAGACAAAATTCTTACTGCCATCAAAGGAGCTGGTGCTTCCCATGGCACCTAAACTGCAACAGTCCCAAGGGACTACCAGTTCCATCGGCTGTGGACATTAAGAACCAATGCAGATCAATTCCTCCTCTCTTCCAGCAGCCACACACTCATAGGATGAGGCTGAACTAATACAAAAGCAAAATGTTACTCCTGCTCCCTGGGCAAGAGGCACATTTCCTGAAAGAGTAGCATTTTACTGTTCACAAGACATGAATGTACACCTTTCCATACACAATAAAGAGCCTCCACAGGCACAACTGATATAAAAAAGGCTCATTGAGGAGTGTCTGTAAAAATATTGAGTACTCTTCATAATAATAGTAAAGAAATTTGAGGGGGTAAAAAAAGGCCATAAATTGCAAGAGGTAGAGGTAAGAATCAAAGAGACTCTGGCTCAAAGCAGTTAAAACAAGTTACAATAAAAACCCCAGGGTTACACTGTCTTCATTCATTAATTCTTCACAGGAAATACATTTATGATAATATTTTCCTAAAGATAGTTCATTATTCTGGGCTTATTAAAAATCAATAGTCATTAGGCAGACTTCACTTCTATGCTGACTTCCATATGCAAATCAAATCCTTTAATTGCATTCTGACAGAATAATTAGATACTTCAACATGTGTGAGCATTTCATTATAGCTTTCTCTTGTGCCTTGCAGTTCCCAGGATGCCACAGTCTTGTTCCTAGCTACATCAGTCAGATGAACCTCCAGAGCTCAGCAACATTTCCTCTGCAACAATTACAGTCTTATCTACAGTATCTTGGATTTAAAAAAAAAAATCTTTTAAAAAGCACATTCTTATAAAACCAGAGATTTTGACTCTTTAAGATTAAATAAACAAACTTCATCCTAATCAAATATGAAATAATTTCATACAAACATTATCTTTCAGGGATCTCAGAGCTTGAGTGTTTTGGTCTTGCACGGTTAAGAACTGCTGTCTATACCACAGACATTTAATACCATTAACTTTGTGTACTAAACAAAACCTAGTAGTTTCACTTTCTCTAGTAGGAGTAAACAGTTTTCCATCCTGTTCCTCTGCATGTCTGGATTCAGTTACACAAACATGACATTAAAAAGTACAGGACAGCTTTTTATCTTGACGTCTTATGTATTTAGCAAACATTGGCCAGTCTGCTCACAAGATTCCACAGAGTATTATTTGAACAGAGAATTAATAGTTTGAAACAACTTTATATTCAAGCAGTAACCCCAAATTATTGTCATAGGATGAGAAAAAAATTAAGATTGTAAGCATGAGCTGAGGCTTAATTTGCTTATCACACATGTAGTAGAATATCACTAATATTACTTACAATCTCTATCCTTATAATGGCTGTACAGAGCTATCATTACATCCAGATTGTGTTTTTATTTTTCTTTATATATACTGCTAATGAAATAAATTACCAGCTAGGGATTCTTCAAATGCCTACAACTATCAAACACTCCTGTACTTTTTGTTCGTTAGTTTGTTTTATTAGATTCCTTTTTCATTTTTAATCCTGAAAAGTCCTAAATAAGTATTATTCATGAATATTCTACATTGAATTTAACATGTTCATGTTTGAAACAGTAAAGTGAAATGTGGGAAAACATTTGTCCTAAGAAATCAGCATTCATTATCACTTTGATTTACTGCTGTCTTACCAGCAAGACATATTCCTGATTAATACCCAAACCTAGTTTACTCGCAGGGTAATCTTCATTTCAAGTAATTGTAAACATTTTGCTAACAGCATGGGGTTGATTAACTTTTCCGTTCTCTTTTCTTTTACAGTATTTGCTCCACCACCTCTGCCACCTTCAAGTTTCAAAGCTAGTCAATGGTGAAATTTCATTCTCTGTGAGGTAGAATATGTGCTGTAGATGCTATCATGGTTTTTTTTTTCTTTCCAGGTAGGAATATAAATTAACCTCACCTTAGAGAAGTTAAATCCAGCTGCTAAAATACTCCAAGATTACATTATTTCCTAAAGAAATATTGAAAAGCAAGTTTTATTAAAGCACGCTGAGTCAGAAAAAGAAGCCTATAATGCACTGACTGGAAAGAAAGAGAAGGCTACACAATAGACACAGAATCATAGAAATGTAGGAGGTGGAAGGGACCTCTGGAGATCATCTAACCCAATCCATCTGCTAATGCAGGCATGTCTAGATCAATTTGCATGCTCTTTAGGTTTCTCCTAAAGTTCAAGTGAAACCTCTTGTGTTCTAGTGTGTACTCGCTGTTTCTTGTCCTATCACTAGTCACCACTGAAAAGTGACCAACCCCAGCCTCATGTCCTCTGATATTTAGATATTGACATGCATTGATAAGATCCTCTCTTAGTCTTGCCCTCTCCAGACTAAAGAGCCCAGGTCTCTCAGCCTTTCCTTGTAAGATAGATGTTTCAGTCTCCTAATCATATTTGTGGCCCTCCATTGGACTCCCTTCAATGATTCTGTGACATGTGCAACTGCCTGCTTGAGAATGTGTGTGTTATTTACACTTTGTACAGCATTTTGAATTTATTTGCTAAATTTGAATACGTAATTTGCCATTGGGCCATTTTGTTTTCAAAAAGGGAATTTATAGAGGATGATTTGAAAAGTCCAAGTCTTTTGTTAATGGATTCTGGACTGCAGTGAGGACATGCATTCCTGTGCTCCTGTCTTCAGGGTGAGTAGCTCTTTGTTCTAGCAGCAACACGTCCCAGCTACAAAGCCCTTCTGCAGTAGCAGCTCAGTCTCTCGCATTTCCTCTGGTTTGGGATTCGCCTTTTGGACTTTGTTGCCTCTTGGATTATGAACCACAACTCCGGGTAGTGCATTATCCAACAAAAGTTCCACTGAATAGCAGCCCAGAGGTTTTGTGAATAACTTCGGCTAATTTTCATAATTGTTTTTAAAGGTTCTAAAGCTTAGCTTTATCTGTTGCTTGGCTCCATTTCTAAGCCAAAGGATCCATCTCTCAGCCCAAGTTGGCAAGACAGTTTGTTATCACATATATAAAATTCTTTCTATTTACTCCTCTTAATTCTAAGTTTCTGATCTTTCTAGACTGTTATCCTACTGTATTATTAATACCTTTTGTGTGTAATTACCTGCCATGTACACAGCAAATGAGTCTATTTAAGTAGTTCAGGATAATATTTTTTTTTCTGTTTAATAAATCATAATTCGTATTTTATAATATTCCTGGCATATTCATTTTCATAAATTGTAACAGTTGCCTCACTAGGGCACAGTAGAGGGGGAGTTCTGGCCACACTGTTCTTAATGCAGAATACCATTGGCCTTCTTGGCCATGAGGGTACATCACTGGCTCATGGTGAACTTGTGGTCCACCAGACTCCCAGGTCCTTCTCAACCAAGCTGCTTTCCAGCAGGTTAACCCCTAACCTGTACTCATGCCTGGGGTTATTTCTCCATAGATGCAAGATTCCACACTTGCTGAACTTTAAAAGAAACAGAATAAAATGCTCCAAGAATGTGCCCTAATCTCCCTTGCAGTGCAGAGGAAACCCTTTCTCAGGATCAGTGTCTTTTCCCCGGGTGTAATGACTACTTTAATGTCTGCCATCTAAAGAGAAAAGTCTCCATACAGGTATGTCTTATAATCAGTCAAAAGTAAACAGCACATTTACAGTAAAAAGCATATTTACAGCAGTAAAAAGACACATTGATATCCCATTTGTTTTTATTCAGCAGGTCATTCTTACAACACACCTCAGACTCAGTGGTTTTTCTTTCTCCTCTTTTCTTCACAATTGTTATGAAACTCTCCATACTGTTCCTCCAGCAGCAATTAAGTCAATTAAGAGTTAGCTATAGGCAGAGAGTAGTACAATTCATTTTATTTTTCTTCCCGAGAAACATACATACAACAAAGGGAGAAGAAAGAGGCAAGCTACAGAGAGTAATAATGCAAAAAGTAAAGACAGGACAAGATGGTCTTTTGATCAACACACAAAGCTTTTCTATCTGCAAGATCACCCAGCCGCAAAACCTTACAGTACTGCTCTGTTACTCCTATATCAATTCCTCTTGGTTTTATTGTTGTTGTTGTTGTTGTTGTTGTTGTTGTTTTGGGGGTTTTTTTTTGGTGTAGGCTATGCTTTTAAAAGTGTGCATGCATTTACTAAAGCCATCATGTAACAGCAATGGTCTTCAAAGGCCCTTGTTATTGAAGTAGACTGTTTTGCTTATGTTCAGAGATATAGCAGGCACCTGACCTCCAGGCCTCTCTAGCATCTGAAGTCAAGTTAAAACAGTGCATATCTTTACTGCAGAATAGAAGAACTACGGGAAATTCTCAGAGAAGAGTATTTGTTGAGAAGAGAGCATCACTCTTATGTATGCAAACACATTCTGTGCCATGCATATTACAGCAAGCAGCATTGCTGTGATTTTGTAGTTAGAGCTATACATGTCACTTCATTAAAGATCCTTCTGCAGTGGCAATTTGCTAAGAGAGGTAAAACACGTCATGAATTAAAGGGATGTGTAGTTTTCTCCACATGGGTAATAAGCAGTCAGTGGGAATATCCCTCACAGACATAGGAACCATGTGGGTGAAAATGATCCCTCCATTCATACAATGAAGAGTGGAAAAGAAACCACATGACTTGGAGATTTTACAATAAGAATGTGAAACTGAAGAACAGACTTCTTATAGCCTTTTGACTGTCTTGTCTTCAAGAGCATAGAGGCAATCATCCCAGCAAAACTCTCTCTGAGTATTCATATCTTGGCTTTTCTGTTGGAATTTCCCCCACTAATCTCAGTATAAATTATCATCAATGCCACTGTAAATATATAGATTGGCTCATGAGATTTCCATAGTAAAAACCTCCCTGAGGTGGTTCCTATTCAGAGTTCTGGGTATCCTCTGACACACATGCATGAATACAACACAAATCTACAAATATGAAATTGAAAGAAAACAGCCCTCCACCTTCACACTTCCATTCATGTGAAATGAACTTGTCAGAGACAACTGTATTTCAGTGACAAAGGACATGTCTTAAATGGCAAGCTGCAGCCTTGGTGCTTTTTCAGCTGTCCTGGTTTGAAGCCAGGCAGATCCTCTCTTGCCCCTGAGTGGAGCAAAAGAATGACACACACAAATGGATTGCAAAAGTGATAGAAAGTTTAAATGGAAAGCAGTGTTTTACAGAAACTACAAGCATAGTGACAAAAGAATCCCAAAACATACAGACTCCCCTATAGCATACCCAAAACCCTCCCAACACTTCCCTTCTCCCCATCTGAGGGTAAACCCAAAACCCCTTGGGCTCTTTCTCCCCCCACCACTGCTAGGCTGGTCTCAGGCTGGCCAGGTCTGAGACTCCCCCCCGCCCCCAACATTAGGCCTAGCCAGGCCTAAGAGGCCTTGAGATACTCCCCCACTGTTACCCGATAGGGAGCGTCTTCCACGGGAGCAGAGAGGGAAGAAGGAGGAAGGGAATGACTTTGCAGATGGATTTATAGGGTGCAGGATATTATGGGTATGAAATATGCTATTTCTTGTGTCCACCTACTGGGCTGGACACCTGGGACACCAGAGGTGTAACTTATGTGGCAGTAACAGGAGGCACCCAGCCTAAACTGCCACATCAGCTCTAAGAGACTGAGATACGCAAACAAAGAGGCCAGGCTCAAGGATCTCTTTTATAAGCTACATATTGGAGCAGACATTTCAGAAGGCACCTGGAAAAGTTTCTCTTCAGGACATGAAGCACTTGCACTTATTGGCCTCCAGCCTTTATCCACAGCAGAGGATCCATCCACCATATGACCCCAAACATCACAGCCAGGCAGCACAACACATCACCCTAAAACTTTAAAGCCATTGATCCCTATTCCAATATATTCCTGAAGTTTAACATAAGCAATCTGTCCAAATCCTTATGTACATTATTTATCACTTCCAACTGTAGCAGGCAGCCTAACATGGCAGTTCATGCCCAGTGAGCCCTCTTGGGGCTACACTACTGAGATTCTGGAGAAGGAGAAAGGACATAAAATAGGAATTACAAAAGCTGCCTCACAACCCATGTACCATTTGTACAGAGGTAAGCACTACTCCATCTTTACTTACTTAGGGTTCATTACAGTGTAATTTTATCTGCAGACTTGCACAGGACATGAGGAGAGCATCAAGCAGAAGAACTGGCTCTACAGCTGGAGGAACTACTCCAAAATAGATTTTATCTCAAGCTAAAAGAAAAATGAAGCAGTCCTCCATGTGTGAAAGAAATTTTTTTTACTCCAACATGGCAAGGGAAAAGGCAGTCTCCTGCTCAGTCACAGCCTTAGGCCACATTCGTCTACTCCAGCAAGGGAAGACAGATCTCGGTGTCTCTGTACTGTTTGCTGTAAAGCCCTAGTCACCAAAATGCAGCACAGCCAGTTAGAAAACAGTCTCATGGAGCAGTTTGCTGCCTGAGGTGTAACATTATGCCAGCGTGTCAGACACCTTCCAAACCAGAGCAAGCATAATGCTTAGCTGTCTGTGCATAATGCTTAACCTCAGAAAAGATAATGCTGTAGATGGATCCTATTATCTGTGATGTTTTAGCTACTGGCTGCAGATTTCTGAGACCCAGGCAGCTATGAGCCCACAAGATGGAACAAAACAGAGCCCTGGGCCAAGGTCCTAAAACAGTTGTCTTTCAGTTCCCCTTAAGTGCCAAACTGTACCTGTGACATGTAATATATTCTATTGCCACAGAGTGAAGATTTAGACACTATGTTCTCTGTTACTTTTTCCTTTCCTTTTTGTGCTTAAACTCACTCAACGCTATCATCTCATCTGCTCCATTTTACTGTTCAGCACAGAAATTACCACTAGGGCCCTGCAAACCATAGCAGGCTGGTAAGCAGTCTCATACATCAGGCCAAAGTAATTTCAGCTGCAATGGATTTTTCCAAAATTATTCAAGGTTCATAGTGACTATTCAGGTTGCCAACACATTGCCACCAAGTACCCAGCAGAAAAAAATTAGAGCGCTGCGGCCTCATAATTTAAAACTGCCACTAGAGTTAAGTACTTGACTAATTTCTTTCCATTTCTGTGTACATTACTCAAATGTGCTTTAGCTGTGACTCAAAAGAGGAGAAAACAAGACTCAGCCCAAGTGGAAATCAGATGAATGAGGATCTTACTAAAGCATTGCAGTAACAGCAGTATCCTTTATTAGACTAAATTGTACATCTCAAGATGTAGACAAGGCTCCTTTTGGTATCTGAAGCAAGTGGAAGATTGCAAATGCAAGTACAAGATGAAAGCAAACTGTCATGATTTTATTAAGTATGACCACCTATGAATAAAGGTAGCTTTACCTTGCTGGAAGCAGGTGAGGGAGGTAGGTGATAAGGCAATTACCACATGTGCCATATGCTTACAAAAAAGCTCAATGAAAAGACAGTTCTCCAGAGGACAGAGCACTAATTAATGCTCAGATGGCAGAACCTTTGTTTAGAAAGTTTTCTCCTCTGTGTTCATTGCCATTATCATCCCATTTAATTTATGCTGTTCACTGTTTAAATCAGGGCTATGCTAGGCACTGGGCAATACAGAGCATGACCCCAGTCCTTAAGTAGCAACAGGGCACCAGCCCAGCCCCATGCATGCTTTTACTTAGTGTCACAAGCAAGCAGACAGGTTTATGGGAAAATGTAACAACGATGCCTGGGTTAGATGTCAGCTTTCTCCACCAGAAACAGTGGAATCCTAGATATTGCAAGATTTCGTTGCTGTTTCCTGACTATAACTCAGCCAGAAGTTGGCGTGATGCAATGATGGTTGCCTACAGCTCTCCTTGTCAGTCCTTGTTCTTCAGCTCTAGTCACAGAAGGGTGGACACAGCAAGCAGGTACAAGTTACTAATGATGCATCCATACAATGTTGGACCTTTAGAAATGGTGAAACAGAACTACAAGAAGAACAAGCAGCTAGTGAGCCTCTTTCTGCCCAATGTAATGTCAGCCAAGTGGAGATTTCATTACTCCTCCAGTAAAAAGAAATTAAGAAGTCAAGGCAGCAGTACTATTCTATGGGAAGTACAAGCCTCTCTAAGATGGTGCTGTCTCCAGAGAAGATGTCTCTATCCTCAGCCACTGTCCCTTTGTTATATGAGTTGACTGAGAGCTAGAGATGAGTATTCAGCTCCCGCAGGAGGATGGTCATAGAATCATAGAATCAACAAGGTTGGAATATACCTATTACCTAATACCTAACACCTCATGACTAACTAAACCATGACTTCAAGTGCTACATCCAATCCTTTTTTGAACAACTCCAGAGACAGTAACTCCATGACCTCCCTGGGCAGCCCATTCCAATGGCAAATTACTCTTTCTGTGAAGAACTTTCTCCTCACCTCGAGCCTAAACTTCCCCTGGTGCAGCTTGAGACTGTGTCCTCTTGTTCCAGTGCTGGTTGCCTGGGAGAAGAGACCAACCCCCACCTGGCTACAATGTCCTTTCAGGTAGTTGAAGACAGCAATGAGGTCTCCCCTGAGCCTTCTATTCTCCAGGCTAAGCAACCCCAGCTCACTCAATCTCTCCTCGTAGGGCTTGTGCTCAAGGCCTCTCACCAGCCTCTCTGCCCTTCTCTGGACATGTTCAAGTATCTCAATGTCCTTCTTAAATTGAGGAACCCAGAACTGGACACAGGACTCAAGGTGTGGCCTAACCAGTGCTGAGTACAGGGGCACAATGACTTCCCTGCTCCTGCTGGCTGCACTATTTCTGATGAAGGCCAGGATGCCATTGGCCTTCTTGGCCACCTGGGCACACTGCAGGCTCATGTTCAGCCGGCTATCAACCAGTACCCCCAGGTCCCTTTCTGCCTGACTGTTCTCCAGCCACTCTGACCCCAGCCTGTAGCACTGCATGGGATTGCTGTGGCCAAAGTGCTGCACCCAGCACTTGAACCTGTTAAACACCATTATGCTGGACTCTGCCCATCTGTCCAGCCTGTCATGGTCCCTCTGCAGAGCTCTCCTACCCTCTAACAGATCAATACCTGTCCCAGCTTGGTGTCATCTGCAAACTTACTAATGGTGGACTCAATCCCCTTGTCCAGCTCATCCATAAAGATATTGAATAGGATGAGTCCCAACACTGATCCCTGGGGGAGACCACTTGTGACTGGCTGCCAGCTGGACGGTTAAAGTCACCATCCTGAAAGGTCTCTTGACAGCCCTTGCAGCTGAGCTGTCATAAACTAGCCCAATACTGTCAGAAATATTTATTTTAAAATCTAAGAGCATCACAGAATTTTCTCCAGTATTTTTAAGTTCACACATATACACACAGGCCTCTCAATTCCTTCGGCTAGCATGCATGGGACACACTTTCACCTTAGTGAGCACTCCTGTGGAAAGCTAAAGAGATACTGCATGTTTGCCACACTGTGTTTTTGAGAGGGGAAAGTAGTTCAGCCTAGAGGCATGCATGGACATGCAGGTAGTATTCCAGCCTTCTTCCCAGGGCAGGTAAATACAGCTGCAAGTACTTCGAAACAGAGGAATAGTGAAAATCATTAGGTGACCTCACAGTATAAACGTATTACACATAGCATGATTCATTGCCCTGCTTCACCTGAGGCTCATGCTGCAGAGCTGGTAATCATAAGGGCATCCCAGAGACAGCAGTGCCCACTGCCCTCATGCCACATAGCACCATATCAAATGCAGACCTGAAGCATGCTCTTAAATATCCAGGTTTGGTTCATATTCATCTCCATCACACATAGTGTTCTGCTGGAAGAATAATTTCTTGTTGCTGACAAAATGACTGTGTTCTTGTTGACATACAGTAAGTCTGTGCAGCAGAAAGTAGCACTATACAAATATCTCCAGGCAATCTTTGATTAAGCCCAGACATTAAAAATAGGCTACAACAGCCCAAAACCCATCCTGGTAATATCTCTGATTGGGGTCGTACAGCTTTTAAAACTGGACTCCTGTCTCTGTGTAATACTGTAATGCACCAGGAGGATTTAACCTCCATAAAAGGACAGAGGGGTCACCTGCAAGTGAGGCTCAAGAGAAGGATAAAGCATAGACAGTGTTGGAATATTTCATAAAAGGAGGGTAATTCTATGCATGATGGAAAGCATCTCTGAACTGTTTCAGCTTGCAGTCTAATGCTTGTCTGGAGTGGAAGAAATACATCTGACAGCTACTCAAATAACACGGACTGATAATTGCCTGAGGTCTCCTCCCTCTCTATTCTTCCCTCATGAGGCGAAGATTCCCATTTAGCATATAGTCTGTGTCTCCCTTTATGCTACATAAGTAACATTTCAGGTAAGTGCTTTAGGAAGAGAGGCCTATGGGCTGAAATAAATGCAACATTTAAAATACATATGCTATTGACAAAGATAAAAGGAGATCAGATTTTTATTTAGTAGAATTTCAAATCATGGAAGCACTAGAACTCCCTTTCATGTGTCCCTTACTTCCTTTTCATGCTGTCCTACATTGTCATGAAAAACATTGTTATCAGGAATGGGTGCTTAAGCTGTTTTAAGTGATATTGAGCCCAAGGAGCTGTCTGTGCTGAAGTAAGGCAAGTCATTTTGCTTCTGTGTAAGATTTCACTTATTTTGCAATACATGGCTTATCCATGATACTTTCTTTTTCAGATGGGTCTTTGTGCAGAAGTTTCTGTTAAATGCAAGTGAAGTAAGCACATCCTGGTACCATCATACAAAAATCCCAGAGACATGTGATGGCTATTGCTAGAGCTACTTCTGGAGACAAGGGCAGAAAAATTAGTATCTTCCAATATTTTTCTTCAGTCTCAGGTAAAGGGGAAAACACAGCAGCAATATTTTTTCTCTCTATTCCTGCACGTTACATTGAGTTCAGAGTATTTGTCTCAAACAACAAAGAGTCAAAATTAGCCCTCATTGAATCAAAGACCTTTCTAGTTGACTATTCACTTATTAGCAAGCAGTATTTATTTTAATTACAACCGAAGTCCTAATTGTCTGTGCCACAGTACTACTATTCTGGTTGACAGCTGTGGTAAATTTCAAAAAGAAATATTAATTAAAAAGATGTTTGAAGAGTGAGTAGGTTTGTTTGCTTGCTATATTAGATAACTAACACTGCAACCCAGTCTGATGACATTTATTACTCCATTACTTGAGATGGATGGTCCAACTGGAACTTTGGGGTTTCAGTTCCTCAGATGCAAGGTGTCAATACTGGGACCAGTGCTGTTCAATATATTCATCAACAACCTGCATGAGGGCACAGAGATCACTGTCAGCAAGTTTGCTGATGACACAGAACTGGGTGGAGTGGCTGACACACCAGAGGGTTGTGCCAAGTGAGAACTGGACAGGGTGGAGAGCTGGACACAGACAAATTAAATGAAATTCAACAAGGGCAAGTGTAGAGTCTTGCACCTGGGAAAGAGCGACCCCATGGAGTAGTATAGGTTGGGGACTGACCGGCAGGAGAGGAGTGAAGGGGGGAAGGACCTGGGGGTCCTAATGGATGGAAGGTTGACCATGATCCAGCAATGTGCTATTGTGGCCAGGAAGGCCAATGCCATTAGGGGGCGTATTAGAGGGGGTGTGGTTGGTACACTGAGTGGTTCCCCTTCCTCTCTACTTCGCATTGGTGAGGCTGCATCTCAAATACTGTGTCCAGTTCTAGGCCCCTCAGTTCATGAAGGACAGGGAACTGCCTGAAAGAGTCCAGTCCAGAGCCACAAAGATGATAAGGGAATGGAGCACCTTCCTTACAAGCACAAACTGAGGGATCTGGGGCTCTTAAGCTTGGAGGAGACTGAGGGGTGACCTCATTAATGTTTATAAATATGTAAAGGGTGAGCACCAAAAGGATGGAGCCAGGCTCTTCTTGGTGGTGCCCAATGACAGAACAAGGGGCAATGGGTGGAAGTTGAGGCATAGGAAGTTCCATGGTGTAGTGGGTTGAAGCAGACCCCCTCCCCACCGCGGGTAGAAATACCAACTCAGACAAACAGATTGCAAAAGTGATAGAAAGTTTTAAATGGAAAACAGTGAGGGTGTACAGAGCTCCAGAAGCACAGTGACAAAAGAAACCCCAAAGCAGACTGTGGTGGGGTGAGAAAGTTCCCTCCCCACACACAGGGAAAGAAACCACAGCTAGCTCAGTCGGAAAAGCAGATGAAAGCTATATTTACAGGCACAAATGGAATGCAATGAATATGTACACAAATATACAATATTTACAATATATACAGGAAAATACAGCAATGAACACAATGCAGAAAAACCTTTTCCCTCCAGCCAGCCAGGGGGGTTCCCTGAACCCCCCTCTCTCCCTCCCTACCTCCCCTTTTTCCCAAAAAGGGTTTGAGAGAGAGAGAAAGGCAATTAAGGAAGAAAAATTCTGTTAGCTCAGAAAATGCATGCAAGAATTAGTGTTCTTATCTGGTTAGCTGTTAACTCAAGGCCGTTCCTGCTTCAGAAAGAGAGAAGCCGTCCAGCCCACAGGACAGAGAAGCACAGACTGCACCCAGCCTGAACCCAGACCAGACACAGACTGAACTAACAGAACCCAAACTCAAAATTGCATTTTTTTACAATCTACCAATGAAATTAGTTTAGACTATCTTGTTTTTGTTCAAATATCAAAAACATTCAGCCAGAGTGTTCAGCAACTGTCTCTTTCTTAAAGACACAGCCTCAACCGGTCACAATCCACCTCTTCTACTCTTCTAAACAATTTCATTGGCTGTTCATACTGTCCATCCAATCTAAATAGATACAATTGGTAAGTAAAGTCCATAGTCCATACTGGCTATCCTCAGGTGTAGATGATTCAGAAGTCCAAGAAACAAGAAAAAATGGCCTCAACCGGTCACACAGGTCCAGAAACATCCCATCCCCACCTGAGGGTGCACCCAAAACCCCCAGGGCTCCTTCTTCCCCCCCGCCCACTGCTGGGCTAGTCTCAGCTGGCCAGACCTGAGACCACCCATCCCCCTGGCCTAGCCAGGCCCAAGGCCGGGAGATACTTCTCCCAGTTACCAGGTGCTGGCGAGGGGAAGAAAGAGGAAGTGCTAGACCCCACACTGGATCTTATAGCAGTGCAGAGAATTATGGTAGGAAATACCTAGTTTCCTAGTTTCCTGTGTCCACCCACTGGGCTGGACTTCTGGACACAGGAAACAACCCCCCATAGCAGAGGGCACCCAGCCCAAACTAGTATACATGGAAACAGGAGGAAGAATTATTTCACTGGGATAGAAACCGAACACGGGCTTCTCAGGGTGGTTGTGGAGTCTCCCTCTCTGGAGATATTCAAGACCCACCTGGATGAGTTCCTGTGTGATCTGGAATAGTATCATAGTATCATAGTAGAATAAGTGATCCTGCTCTAGACTACATGATCTTTTAAGGTCCCTTCCAGCCCCTGACATTCTGAGATTCTGTGATTACATCCTATTTCCATATTCATATGCTCTGAACAGAAATGTGGTTCACATTCTCAGGCAACTCTCCAACAGCTGTGACCACTGCTGTCCTTCTATCCCCTCCTCCTGCTCTGTACTGTGGAAAGCAGAGCACAGCATGCATCTCAGGTAGAGATTATCTTCCATTTACCTTGGAGATAAAGAAAATAAAATAAAGAAAGAAGGGTTGGGAGTTCCTCTCTCATGACGGGAGAAGGGTCGTTAACATGGATATCATCACAATTTTATTCACTGCCTCTCTGATTTCTGGAGCAATGTGTCCTATTAACCATACAAGTTTGCATGCCAATAACTTTCCAACTTGAGTAAAGTCTGCCATAGTTTGTTAAACAAATACCTTTATCTTGTCTGTACTCTGAAATTATTATTGTTTTTACTAACTTATTTAGCTTCAAAATGTAGGAATGAATTATATTCATCTAGGTCCAGAAACTGAGGGAACAGTCTCTTCATACTAGGAGCGCATGACCAACAAAGCTCAATGCAGTTTATAATTTTAAAGTGTTTTTGTACTTTTTGGGATACCCTGTTCCCTCTTGCTAGTTTCTGCAAACAATGTTTGGTTGTCTGATAAAGGCATCATCCTTTTATATCCTGGCAAATCACAATCAGGCATTGATTATCTGTACACCCATGTCCCTCTCAAAAGCAATGTCACAAGACTTTTGTGCTTCCAGTGTCCTCTTGGTGTTTCTGGCCATCACTTACATATCAATCCTGTCCTCCACTCTCTTCCATAAAGAGGGAGAATTTGTCAGACTCAAAATCTTAACTCAAGATGCAAGGTCTAGGCAATATATAGAAGCTGATAACTTTCATTCTCAAGGATATACAGCTTTTCTGCTATGCATACTAAACACAAGACAAAGACAAACTTTCCCAGAAATTAATACAAATAGAGCAAGAACTTTTCAGGCACTTAATGATCATCACAACCTTGTGATTTTTGCTAAAGGATGAAGGCACTCTCTTCAATCTTGTCTTACTGAGGTTCAGCACAGCATAGCGTACAGTTCAGCAGCCCTTCATACTACACTTTACCTTTGATGAAGCAGTTACTATAGGCAGAACCAGAAGATAGTCAATATCCTGATTCTTGCTGCTATATAAAACACTATACAAAAAAAAATACACTGTACCTCACTTAAGAATTTAGGATAAACCATGCATTACTCTCAAAGCTCAAATTGAGGCAATGTCCTCTTCCTGGCTGGAGATACAGCTGCAGTACCTTTAGCTATACTAAACTGATCAGTGGAGTCAACAGTGAAGACATACACCTACATATATTTCAATACTGTGTAATCTGCCAGGCTCCCTGGAGGATATTTGTAGCTTAGAGTACAACTTTGTAGCTATTTGTAGTTAAATTAAAGATAGGTCATGTACATGCTGCAATCATTCTTTCAATCACAGGACAGAAAAATAGCCAAACAGCTGAAAAAAAAAAAAAAAAAGATTTTTGTGGACACACCTGCCTTGCAAAGTAAGCACAACTGGCTTCATCACTGACCTGGAGGACAGCCAATATCTGACTGCAAACCATGTGAGGACACAGGTGCTGTCCTGTAGCACAGCTTCTCCTAGAGCCTTCCTGTACTGCATAATGGAAGAACTTGCACCCACCAGCACAGATAAAGCACTCTATGCTCCTCGTTTCTCAACAGAACAGTTTTTCATCAGTGCTGGAGTTACCCACTGCTCCCCAGCATGGAAAACAGCCAACATTTCCCATGTGTGGTCAGAGGGTCTTGGCACCAGAGTGGGTCTCTTCTCCTCACGACAAGAATATGAGATGCTACTCAGTTCAGAAACATTTGCTATGGCATGGATTTCTTCAGGCAAATTATCAACTGGCCAACCTGGCTTAATGCAAAACTAAATAAACCTGGTGGTATAGCTGGGGGAACTGATCTCCTTCACTGCTTTGGCATCAGTGACATGGAAATACTGAGCTACATTCTAACTCCATAAGGAGCTGCTGTTGAAAGAATATATAATTTTTCTTCATTTATAAAACATATGACAATATTAATAAAAATATTAATAACCTTTATTAATATTAAAATTGCCAAAACATATAAAAAGATTCTATGTACAGTTAGAATATATTTACAATGGAAATGTACAGTATTTGGGCAACTATAACAATTTAACTCTTTTATGCAAACTGGGAGGAATATAACAGAAAGAGAACACCCCAGGAGCAAAATGGTGCACGACCACATGGCGGGTGAGACTCACCAAGAGCAGTTATGCCAAAGAGGCAGTTAATTAATTACTCATAGCTGGTTGTACCCAGGTATGGAGTGCTGCTGCTGTGTAGTAGAGGCTTTGTGGCGCTCTCATATGCCAGGCATGGCAGGTTGCCAGCAGGAATGCCACACGGTCGTCGATGGCTGGTCTGGCTTCAGCAGACATTGGGCTGTTAATGACATTTCTCTCGATGGGTACTTGCTTTGTCCTGGGTGAATTGAGACACGGCAAAATCCTGGTCGCAAGGGGAAGCAGGCTTGGCTCTGATTCCTAAGCTCATGGCTCCTCTTGTGACTTGCAGTGTGTATGCTCGTGGCTTTATCCCAGACGCTGGACCAGGCAACTCGAGGCTATGCAACTCAAGGCAGGTTCAAGCCAGACAAGGTCCAAGCTGGTTCAAGCACACAAGGCTTCAGCAAGGCTGAGCAAGGTAAAAGCAAGGCACAGGCAACTAGAAATCAGCTTGTATAAATCTTGCCCAACATCAGCTGGACCAGTAGGGCACTGAAACCACATATAGTTACCCAATGGGAAGGGGTTCTGTCAGGCTGTGGCCTGAACACATGCCCTTACCACAGATACAGGGTTGTTTACCAGACATGCATGGTCCTGTCCCCTTTGTTCCTTTTCCTGCATTACCTTGGCTTTCTGTGTGAAGGAGGGGGGAGAGGGAGACCCTGTCTAGACATCTTAGTGTCTATCTGGGTTTATGCTGGGGCCATTTGGCCCTACCATGACAGTTGCACAGGACAAATAGTCAAACACTCCTGCTTGTACATAAGACCCCAAAGCCACACCATAGCAGGTAGGTACATCATGCTGCACATTAGTTGTAAAATTGCATGCTGAACACACTATCAAACTCTCACTGCTGCTAGGCCGATGGGGACAAAACACTGATGCCACTGGTGGACACTGCTTCTGTCCCAAGGTTGATGGTCTCTAGGTGGCTGGATCCAAGAACAACAGAAAAGAGTTGAAAAAGAGTCTTGCCCTTGTAATCCTCATTTTGAACAAGCAGAGCACAGCCAGCAGGTTGTACAAAAATTCTCAGGAGCTGTTGAAGTGGACCATTGCACTACATCTACTCCCAAATGAAGGGGGACTGAAGGGTCCCAATTGCACAGTGAACACACCACCAATAGCAGGCTATTTGGGCCACCCCAGTATTACACATATAGTAATGTGTGTTAAAGAGGGGAACAAATGCTGCAGTCCAGATGAAGCTTTCAATGAGGAAGCAGAGGGTGCCTGAGCTTCCACTCAGCAAAGCCCTGACAAACTAAGCTGGAACTATGGTCACTGTTTTCATCTGAGAAGCTGCTTTTAAAAGGCACTTAGAATCGTAGAATTGTTAGGGTTGGAAGGGACCTCAAGGATCATCTAGTTCCAACCCACCCCTGACATGGGCAGGGATACCTCACACTAGATCAGGTTGCCCAGAGACACATTTAACCTGATGTTAAAAACTTCCAGGTGGGGCTTCCACCACCTCCCTGGGCAACCTTCCAGTGTCTCACCACCCTCATGGTGAAGAATTTCTTCCTAACTGAATCTAATTTCTTCCTAATTTCTTCCAATCTGAATCTACCCTTTCTAATTTTGTTCCATTCGACTTACTCCTATCACTACCTGACACCCTAAAAAGTCCCTCACAACAGGGATACCTCACACTAGATCAGGTTGCCCAGAGACACATCTAACCTGATGTTAAAAACTTCCAGGTGGGGCCTCAACCACCTCCCTGGACAACCCATTCCAGGGCTTCACCACCCTCATGGTGAAGAACTTCCTCCTCATGTCCAGCCTGAATCTCCCCACCTCCAGCTTCATCCCATTCCCCCTAGTCCTATCACTCCCTGATAGTCTGAAAAGTCCCTCCCCAGCCTTCTTGTAGGCCCCCTTAAGATACTGGAAGGCCACAATAAGGTCTCCTTGGAGCCTTCTATTCTCCAGACTGAACAGTCCCAATTCTCTCAGTCTGTCCTCAGAAGAGAAGTGCTCCAGCCCTTGCATCACCCTCATGGCCCTTCTCTGGACATGCTTGTCCAGATCCTTCCTGTAATAGGGGCTCCAGAACTGGATGCAATACTCCAGGTGGGGTCTCACCAGAGTAGAGTAGAAGGGGAGAATCACCTCCCTCGCCTGCTGGCTATTCTTCTCTTGATGCAGCCCAGGATATGATTTGCTTTCTGGGCTACAAGTGCACACTGGTGGCCCATATTGAGCTTCTCATTCACCAGAATCCTTAACTCCTTTTCTTCAGGGCTGCTCTCAAGCCAATTGCTGCCCAGGCTATATAGGTGCTTGGGATTGCCCAAACCCAGATGCAGGACCTTGCACTAGGTCTTGTTGAACCTCATGAGGTTGTCATGGGCCCACCTCTCCAGCCTGTCAAGGTCCCTCTGGACGCCAGCCCTTCCCTCCAGCATGTCTGCTGCACCACACAGCTTGGTGTTGTCAGCAAACCTGCTGAGGGTGCAATCAATGCCACTGTCCATGTTGCCAACAAAGATGCTAAACAGGACTGGTTCCAGTATTGATCCCTGAGACACTCCACTTGTCACTGGCCTCCACTTGGACATGGACCCACTGACACTTGATATACAGATCTTGTCACAGTATAATAGTTTATAAGCCACTGACATCATTACATGTTGTTTACAATGTGCCCTATGAAAACCATTGGTCCGGTACCATTCAGACAAGAAAACCCTTTCATTTCTTTTTACAAGAGATCAGGCCCTTTCAGGTTGCAATGCTACCTGGGTTTTCAGCAAAAACACACCTTACAAAAACAACCTCCCACTTCCCAAAACTGCTTCTGGTCTGGGTTTAAATTTCACTATATGAAGTAATTTTGTGAAGACACATTACTGAGACATCACAAGAGCTGGTTAAAGCTGGCAAAGAGTTAAACAAACTTAGCAAGGGAAAGCAGTGAACAGATACTGGTAACATGGCCCTAGTTTGCTTTATTTTCACACATCTATTTTGAATGTCAAAACAAACAGAAGACCAGAAAAATGTGAGATGCATTTTCCACAAGTGTTAAACTTCAAGCTGAAATACAACCTAAATGCTCAAGAGAGGTCACATGAATATAACCTAGCTTAGTGCCGGGTGTCAAAACTTTTCTCTCCAGCCTCTCTCTCTCACTTGGAAAACTTGTGTCAACACACCTTATCAAAATCAACAATCTGAAAAGCAAAACTTCTATCTATTGTTAATCAGAATGTTTCTGATTGCTAAAAACACCCACCAAGATCTCACATTTATATTTATATGCAGTGTAGTTTATCTTTTTACTGGGCTTCACGTGAACTGCATTTTCAATTTATTGAACATTGATAATAATTTCCAGTATTAAACTGTGTTATTCTGAATGCTAACTGAATACAC
This sequence comes from Colaptes auratus, assembly GCA_015227895.2. Classification (NCBI taxonomy): domain Eukaryota; kingdom Metazoa; phylum Chordata; class Aves; order Piciformes; family Picidae; genus Colaptes; species Colaptes auratus. The sequence continues at coordinate 29,834,467 of CM026897.1, read as the reverse complement.
AAGTGCTTTCCAATTTCATGTGCACCTGTAATAAAATGAGAGAAAAGTTCACATTACAGTATCCATAAGACAAATAATTGAAGTTCATGACAGAACAGGCATTGATACATTCTCTTCAGATGTTAGAAACTGAGTAGATAGCAAAAGAAGGTGTCATCTGTTAACATATGCTGGCAATGGAGAAAATGCTTATGCAAATTAACTGTTCAAGATGACACTAGATTTTCTTATTCCACTTTGTCTTATCATGAGAATGAAGACAAAAATCCCACTAACAGAAGATTTTTCCAGTTTCCCACAAGAACAAGAGAGCTGCTCAGGACTGGCACTGGGACCAGCGCTGGGACCAGCGTGCTTGAGCCAAGAGGCACTCCATTTTATTTATTGTTTGGGGGGGGCTTTCTGGGATAGAAGGATCTTGGCAGACAGCAACTACCACCAGGGTCATCTTCTCACATGCCTGCTCAAGTGGGTAACATCAGCCATGGCAAATTTAAATGCAGGAGAGCTGAGCCGTGTGACCGCCATTTGGCAAGAGAGCCTTCTCACTCGATTGCAGCTAGCGGCAGGTGCCGCAGCACATTTTCATCAGAGGGAGGGAGGTGCTGAGCCACGTGGGCTCATTCCTGAATTGTTCTCCAGTTGGTTACATGGCCAGGGATAGGGATGTAACTCGCCACAAAGCTGTTTTCAAAAGATCCATGTTGACCCAGGCTGAGGTTGAACTTAAGCAGGCAGGTGTCAGGCAACTGGCTGGAGAGAGTGCCGGAGCCTGGCACCTGAAATGGAGGGCAATGGAGATAACACCTGCCTCAGGTGTGAGCAGCTCAATTATCTGCTTAATCCAGTGGCTAAACTGAAGGAAGAAGTTGCTAGACTTAGGACTGTTAGGGAATGTGAAAAGGAGATGGATTTGAGGAACCAGGCTCTGCAGGCACCCTGAGCAGAGGGAGGTGACCCAAGATGCAGCCGGAAATGAATACAGGTCCCTGTTAGGAGAGGCAAAGTAAAACCCTCACGGCACCCCTCACCTTCCCAGCTGCAATTGCAAAAACAAATATGGGGCATTGGAAGCTGAGGGTGAGGTGAATGAGAAGACAGAAGGGACACCATCTGAGTTGCTGCCTAAAGCCAAACAGTCTGTCCCCCACATCAGGACTTGTTCCCTTTAAAAAAGAGGAGGGTAATTGTTATTGGTGATTCCCTCCTGAGGGGAACAGAGGGCCACATATGTCAGCTGGATCCTTCCCAGAGGGAAGTTTGCTGCCTCCCTGGGGCCTGGGCCAGAGATGTTACCAGAAGGCTGCCTAGTCTGGTACAGTCCTCTGATTACAATCCCTTGATAGTTGTGCAGGTAGGGAGCAATGATGTTGAAACCAGAGCTCCCAAGGCAAGCAAAAAGGACTTCAAGGCTCTGGGAAAACTGGTTGAGGGGTCAGGGGCACAGGTAATTTTTTTTCATCAATACCCTTAGATGCAGGAAGGAATACTGAAAGGAACAGGACAGGAGATGTAATTAACAGGTGGCTCAGAGGCTGGTGTCACCAATAGAATTTTGGTGGGGGTTTTTTTGGGGGGGGGCAACTTTCTATGGTACCAGGTCTGCTAGCAACAGATGGAGAACATCCATCCCTCAGGGGGAGAAAAATCCTAGCACATGAGAACAGCCTATCCCCGAGAGGGAAAAGGGTTCTAGGAAAGGAGTTGGCAGGTCTCATTGACAGGGCTTTAAACTAGATTCAAAGGGGAAGGGGCTGAAACCAGTCCCCCCATACAAGAGTCTGAGGGTGGTAAGCTGGAGTCAGGGGTGAAACCAGCAGCCCAGCTGAAGTGCATGGACACTAATCCATACAGTATGGGTAACAAACAAGAGGAGCTGGAAGCCTTGTTACATCCAGAGAGTTATGATGTAGTTGCCATCACAGAAACATGGTGGGATGACTCACATGACTGGAGCACTGTAATTGATGGCTACAGGCTCTTCAGGAGAGACAGGCGAGGGAGAAGGGGTAGGGGGGTGGCCCTGTACATCAGGGAGGCTCTAGATGCCATGGAACTAGAGATCAAGGATGACAAAGTTGAGTGCCTGTGGGTGAGAATTAGTGGGAAGGCCAACAAGGCTGACATCCTGGTTCAAGCCTGATATGGACCACCCAACCAGGAGGAAGTCGTTGATGAATTATTGTACAGGCATCTAGAAGCTGTCTCAAGATAGCCAGACCTTGTTCTCATGGGTGACTTCAACCTGCCTGATATCTGCTGGGAACTTAACACACTTAATATTTGCATTGCCTTCAGTAAGTCATTTTACATAGCTCCTTTTATTTCTCCTCACACATTTCTTTATACTCCCATTAGAAATGGAAGGGTAGGTGGGTAAAGAGCTTAAAACATAATGATATATAATCTCTCTACCAGGAGTAAGGTTTTACTTCTCATATAAATAAATAAATAAATAAATAAATAAATAAGCAAGCAGTCTGGTAAAATAGGAATTGCAGTCAAGCACTTCAGTGTTAACAAAAACCATGAGTATGCCTTATAGTTCTGGGTTTTGATACTGTGTTTATACACAGTACTTCTCTTTCCTTTAAGTTTAGATGTGCTCATTAAGGACTGGGACCAGGATTTTTAATGTTCCCCATCCTGGGCATAGGATTTTAGTATAAAGTGAATTTAAGAAACTTGAGACACACTGTCCTGAAAACAATAAAAGTTTAAGTCCAGTATGAAAAAAACAACAGCAACAACCAAACAACACAAAAACCACCTCCCTCCTGCCAGATTGCAAAGCTTCTTCTCTGAGGCATGGAAGCATTAACATTGTTTTAAAATAGAAATTGCTGTAGTGCCAAGGACAGCTCTTTCCTCTGATTCATACTTTCAAATAGGCTGGATTAGGCTGGATGTTAGGAAGAAGTTCTACACAGAGAGAGTGACTGGACATTGGAATGGGCTGCCCAGGGAGGTGGTGGAGTCACTGTCATTGGAGGTGTTCAGCAGGAGACTTGATGGGGTACTTGGTGCCATGGTTTAGTTGTTTAGGTGGGTTGGATTGGTTGATGTGTTGGACGTGGTGATCTTGAAGGTCTCTTCCAACCTGGTTTATTCTGTGGTATTCTATTGTATTGTAAATAGCTTCAGCAATCCCTAGTTTAAAAGTCAGATTGAAGCAGATATTCAGGGTGTAGTATTTCAGCACAAAGAGTTAAAACTCATGTAGTCATGGTGATTGTCAATAAATTAGCATATTGTTCCCTGAAAAGTAGATGTATTGCCTTCCATGTGATAGCATGGTGTGCTTCCACATTTTTACAGAAAAAAAAAAGTTCTCTTTCCCCAACAACAGAAGAGATTTCAATGTACAGAATTTTTATTACAGCCTAAATTAAAATTTATGTGAAAACTATTTAGAGAATATTTTATTTTAAAAGGAAATAAAATTAAGCATTTATCCACTTTTATATTTCAGTTGCAGTTGCAGACTCAAAACCACAGCAGACAAGTGTGAGACTGTTAATTAATCTGACCTGGGTTTTTTTTCACTTGATATGAATTTAATGAAGATGTACCTTTCTTTTTTCTTAATGTCAGAGTGCATTTTGTCCATATCACTGCAGTGCCAACATAACTATATTCTTAAGTATCACCTAAGAGATAAATTACATGCAACTTAATTTCCATGCATCTTTCAAAAGTCAGCTAAAGTCAGAAAACACCATAGCAGCAGAAACACAGACCACACTAGCCAGGAAAGCATTCAGCTGTTTAAACCCTTGAGCACTTGTAAACAAAAAGGCCTACATCCCCATGCAGATACAAGCTGAATATCATAAAATGGCCATTGCTGGAGGTACCAGCACAATCCTTCAGAGGACAGGATTATTTACTTAAATGTACAGTTTCTTTTTTCCTTTTTCTTTTTTTTTTTGCAATCTTTTATTTTCTAATTCAACACAATAGAAGTAGTCCCCATATCTCACCTTCACACTCTTCCACACAATCAGGCTTTCATGGTAGTGAATAAAACATTTTCAGGATCACAGGTTCACCAGGTGTAGGGCCTTCTGCCTCTTCTCCTTAGCTAATAACGATACACAGATTGGAGCAATAAACTGTCCTACAGGTGGTGAGAGAAGTGATTGGATGTAGGAGTTTGGTTTTGCTTGCTGGCTCCTATCAGAGGTTCATCCATCAGCTGGTGAATCTAGATGTCAGGGTTCACATTGCCGTTGAGAATATGGTGCTTGGATGTCCTTACACTCTCTCTGGTGCTTTAGAGGTACTTACCTGGCTTTATCTTTATTCATGTATTGCAAACAAGTATTTCTGTCCCTCTTCTGTGCTGTCCTTGAAATTCTTTCATGCAACACTGAAAAATTTCAAAGGACTGCTGAGGTGTGGTGGGAATTTGTGGGAGGTAAGTCCTGCACCCTACAGGGGAGGCACAATTTGTTCTTGAATGAATCCTCTTTCTGCATGTGCCTGGACATGTCATAGCCAGAGCAACCTGACATTGTCCCAGGAATACATGGCCAATGCCTTGGTGACTGACATGGAATACCAGTGTTGAGAACAGCACTGGGAGATGGACTGGACACTGGGGTAGCAGTAATGTCAGACACACAAGTGAGCACCACAGGCAAGGGGGCACCCCTGAGCGACAGATGGTGATGTCCCCAAGGGGTGAGTTCCAGTGTCTCCATGGAATGGAAGTGACACCAGAGCAAGCTTGTTCCCTGTGACACTGTTTATCATCAATATGAATAGGTATTTAATGAATACCAGTATATTCCCTTGACACTGTTTCCCATGGAATTTTCATGGACAAACTGGCTGCTCATGGCTCAGATGAGCACACACTCTGCTGGATAAAGCACTGGCTGTGCAAATAGGCCCAAAGAGTGGTGGTCAATGGAGTTAAACCCAGCTGGTGGCTGGTCACAAGTGGTGTTCCTCAGGGCTCAGTGTTTAGGACCGCTTCTGTTTAACATCTGTATCAATGATCTTGATGAGGAGTTAGGGTGCACCAATAGTAGATTTGCAGATGACACCAAGCTAGGTGGGAGTGTTCATCTGTGTGAAGGTAGGGAGGTTTTACAGAGGGACTTAGATTGGATCAATGGGCCAAGGTCAATGGTCTGTGCTTCAACAAGGCCAAGTGTTGGGTCCTGCACCTGGGCCACAACAATCCCATTCAACATTACAGGTTTGTGGAAATGTGACTGGAAACCTGTCCAGCTAGGGACCTGGGTGTTCTAATCAACAAGCAGCTGATGTGAGCAAGCAGTGTGGCCAGGTGGCCAAGAAAGCCAGTGGCATTGTGGTTTGTACCAGAAATAATGCAACCAGCAGGAGTAGAGAAGTGATGGTCCCCCTGTGCTCATCATTGGTGAGGCTACACCTCAAGTACTGTGTTCAGTTTTGGGCACCTCACTACAAGACAGACATGGAGGTACTGGAGTGGGTGCAAAGAACAGCTAGGCTGATGAAAGGTCTGGAGAATAAGTCTTATGAAGAGTAGCTGAATGAACTGGGATTGTTTTGTTTGAGGAAGAGGAATCTGAGGGGAGACATTATCACCCTCTACAACTTCCTGAATGGACAATAGAGAGAGGTAGATGCTGGTCTCTTCTCGCAGGTAATTAGTGATAGGACAATAGAGAACAGCCTCACATTGCACCATGGTAGGTTTAGGCTAAACATTAGGGAAAAAAAAAATCACTGAAAGACTAGTCAAGTATTGGAACAGGCTGCCCAGAGACATGTTTGAGTCACCATCTCTAGATGTGTTTAAAGGTCTTTTAGGCATGGTGCTTAAAGATATGATTTAGTGTTGAACTTGCTAGAGTAGGGTTAGTGGTTGTACCTAATGAGCTCACAGGTCTTTTCCAACCTGAATGATTCTGTGATGCTATTCTATGATTTCACATTAGTCAAAAGTATTAAAAGTATACATCTTAGTTAGTTTTGTATTTTGAAGATTGCATCTGTTAATGCTGTAAGGATCCTTTGGTCCTAGTAAGAAGTAATCTATTATAAATCAACAATATACATGTTTGAGTCCATGATTTCCATAAAGGAAAAAAAGACAGAGTCAAATAATTTTTGTTCTAATGTTAGCATCCATTATCATGTAGTACTAATTAACCACTCACTGCATAAATCTGTGGCTGTAAGCTTAATACAAGAGATTAAAATAACTCTCAAATTTATATAAGCATAGCAAGCAGCTCTCCAGTCATAATATTCTAATCTACTTAAAGAGTAGCATGCTCTTTTAAATTTATTTTCTTTTAAAGCAATCAAAGAGCTCAAATTTAATCAGAGTTCCTCTTCTGCAGTTGGGGTGGAAAACAGTCCATCACAGTCCTGCTTTATGGGAAATAAAACAGTCTGGGTTACCTCTCCACCATATCAACCCCTATTCGGTCTGATATGAAATACTGCAAATAAATAGAAAACATTCCACTCTCATTTAACACAGCTTCCTGTTCTGTTCATATCAGACAGTACTAGGAATTTCCATATTTCATGCCTCAAAACAGTGGTTTTCTACAGGCAGATCTGGTGTAGTGCATCTGAAACAGACTTACTTCTGCAGTCTGCAGGAAAACACTTCAACAAGCACTTAAAATTCTGAAAGGCAGGTAACTGCAATGACTTCAACTGTGATTAGCTATTTGCATAATTAGCTTTACTGATCATAATCCACTTATGCAAAAAATAATGTCCTAGACATACAGTTGCTCCAGGGAGAATATATGAGCAGTGAAGTCATGTGAACACTCTTGTTTCCAGGAAAGGACTAAACTCAGGGCTGTTTGTTGAGGCAAGGCTCACCACAACCCTAATCTCAAAAACTTCATGTCTGTCCTACTGGATCCCATTCACAGCATTGCATGGGGTCCTGGTGCTTCATTTAGGACATCTCTCAGCCACTCCAACAGGCCAATGTCTTTCCTATACTAAGGATTCCAGAGCTGGATGTAGTACTCCTGGGGCAGTCTCAGCAGAGTGTAATAGTGCATCAGACTCGCCACTCTGGACCTGCTGGTCTTGCTTCCTTTGATGCAGCCTAGTGTCTGGTTAGCTTTCTAGGCTGCAGGCTCCTATTGCTGCTATGTGTCCACATTTTCCCAGAGTTAAATCCAGCTGGCAGCTGGTCACAAGTGGTGTTCCTCAGGGCTCAGTGTTGGGACCACTTCTGTTTAACATCATTATTGATGACCTTGATGAAGACATAGAGTGTGTCACCAGTAAGTTTACAGATGACACCAAGTTAGGCGGGAGTGTTGATCTGCACAAGGATAGGGAGGCTCTACAGAGGCACTTGGATAGATTGGCTCAATGAGCCAACGTTCTACAAGGCCAAATGCCAGGTCCTGCACTTGGTCACAACAGCCCCAAGCAACGCTACAGGCTTGGGGAAGTGTGGCTGGAAAGCTGTCTGTCAGAAAGTGACCTGGGGGTTCTAATCAACAAGTAGCTGAACATGAGCAAGCAGTGTGGCCAGGTGGCCAAGAAAGCCAATGGCATCCTGGCTTGTATCAGAAATGTGGTGTCCAGCAGGAGTAGGGAAGTGTCTGTCCCCTTGCACTCAGCTCTGGTGAGGCCACACTTCGAATATTGTGTGCAGTTTTGGGCACCTCAATACAAGAGAGATGTGGAGGTGCTGAAGCAAGTGCAGAGGAGGGCCACAAAGCTGGTGAAGGGCCTGGAGAATAAATCATGTGAAGGGCAACTGAAGGAGCTGGGGCAGTTTAGTTTGGAAAAGAGGAGACTGAGGGGAGACCTCATTGCTCTCTACAGCTACCTGAAAGGACATCATAAGAAGGCTGGTGCTGGTCTCTTCTCACAGGTAATTAGTGATAGAAGAAGAGGGAACAGCCTCAAGGTGTGACTGGGTAGGTTTAGACTGGATATTAGGGAAAAAAATTCCCAGAAAGAGTGGTCAGGTATTAGAATGTGCTGTCCAGGGAGGTGTCTGAGTCCCCAACCCTGGTTGTGTTTAAAGGTCCTTTGGATGTGGTGCTTAGGGATATGGTTTGGGGGCGAACCTTGTAGAGTAGGGTTATCGGTTGGACTGGGTGATCCTCAGAGTGTTTTCCAACCTGAATGTTTCTGTGATTCTGTGAACATGAGCCAGCACAGTGCCCAGGTGACTAAGAAGGCCAACAGAAGTAGTATGGGCAGCAGAATTTCAGAAATTATTATGACCCTTATCGCTGGTGAGGTTTCACCTCAAGTTCTATCTTCAGTTTTGGGCCCCTCACTACAAGAAAGGCATTGAGGTGCTTGAATGTGTCCATAGAGGTATGACAAAACTGGTGACAGGTTTGGAGAACACATTTTATGAGAAGCAGCTGAGCGAACTGGGATTGTTTAGTCAGGAGAAGGGGAGATAGAAATGAGGTCTTACTGCTCTCTACAAGTACTTGAAAAGAAACTGTAGTGAGGTGTATGTTCATCTGTTTTCCCTAGTAGCAATCGAAAGGATGAGACAAAAAGGCCTCAGTTTGCACCAGCAGAGGTTTCTTTTGGATATTAAGAAAAATTGCTGAAAGAAAGGTCAAGCGTTGGAACAGACTGCCCAGAGTCACCATCCCTCAGGGTCTTCAAACATTGTGTAGACATGGAATTTGAGATACAGTTTAATGGGCATGAAGGTGTTGGGCTGGAAATTGGACTTGATGATCTTACAGGTTTGTTTAACCAAAATGATTCTACAATTCTATAAAAATCCTCACACACACTGGCTAGGGGAGCTTTGTGCAGGGATGTATTGACAGCAGATCTGGGATGAGGAGAAATTTCTCCCTTGAAAGGGAGAGGAAAAAGTATGAGCAGCATGGTTTGATTAAGATCCGGTTAAGACTACAGGTGCATGCAAATCCTGATAATGGCAGCCTTGTACAGATGGGTGTGACCTTGCACAAAGACTGCTGCCTATCTGAAGTGGACTCCAACAGCTACTGTGTCAGCACAAAGGAGGATGCTGCCAACTTCCATCCTGTGGGAAGTGACAGTACTCAGACTCCTGGAGGTAAATTAAAAAATGTGCTGGTTGATAGTAGGCTAAACATGAGCCTGCAGTGTGCCCAGGTGGCCACGAAGGCCAATAGCAACCTGGACTGCATCAGGAACAGTGTGGCCAGCAGGAGCAGTGAGGTCATTCTGCCCCTGTACACTGCACTGGTTAGGCCACACCTTGAGTCCTGTGTCCAGTTCTGGGCCTCTCAATTTAGGAAAGATGTTGAGTTACTGGAATGTGTCCAGAGAAGGGCAACAAAGCTGGTGAGAGTTTTGGACAACAAGCCCTATGAGGAGAGGCTGAAGGAGCTGGGGTTGCTTATCCTGGAGAAGAGGAGGCTCAGAGGAGACCTTACTGCGGTCTACAAATACCTGAAAGGAGGTTGTAGCCAGGTGGGGATTGTTCTCTTCTCCCAGGCAACCAGCACCAGAACAAGAGGACACCGTCTCAAGCTGTGCCAGGGGAGGGTTAGGCTGGATGTTAGGAAGAAGTTCTTCACAGAAAGAATGATTTCCCATTGGAATGGGCTACCCAAGGAGGTGGTGGAGTCACCATCCCTGGAGGTGCTTAAGAGGAGACTGGATGGGGTTCTTGGTGCCATGGTTTAGTTGATTAGATGGTGTTGGGTGATGGGTTGGATTTGATGATCTTGAAGGTCTTTTCCAACCTGGTTAATTCTATTTTATTCCTATTCCATTCCATTCCATTCTATCCTATTCTATCCTATTCTACATCCATACAGGAAGCAGATAAGTGGTATCTATGGTTTATTAGTTTCTTCTAATTAAGCATAAGGTTCACCCTGCAATATCTCAGGGACTAAAATACTTTGTTCACACTAGTGTTCTGCTTTGATATAGGACATGTAGGCAAAAGTTCACAGCATGGATCAGGCACAGAGGTGCAAGTTCCTTGCAGCTCTTATATTGATGGCATCCCTGTCTTGACTCTTCAGATACAAATTATTATTTAAGCCTTAAGGCATCAAAGAAAATAAATAGGGAGAACACATTTTGTGGGACTTTTTTTGGATTGGTATTCTCATAGCAAACAGTAGGAAAGAAGTAACTCAACTGAGTATTCAATTACGTTCCTGAAAAGCAGAAACTACTTAACCATTTTACAGGACTTTTCCACCTTGTGCAAAATTTTGCTCCTAGTATCTGTCACACTAATGGCTATCACTGCCTCAAGAGTAAACTATAGGCTCCAAGAGAAGGGAACACCACCACATTATCTGTTAAAACCATCCAGGAAATCAAGAGTCTTATATTTACTAGAATACAGTCAAGCAGTTTGCTTTATTTAATGTAGATCTACATTCTGGTAGATCTTAGAGTTCAGCTGATCATGCCTCCCTGTGGAACACTACATGCTATTCAGGATAATAGAGCTCCTTACAAGTTTAACAAAAAGCTTTTTCGATGATTTTTTTTTCCTTTGATTGAAAACTCTGCTGAATGGCACAGGAGGTGGGGATAATGTGCTCAACACAAAAGGAAATGCTGAACAAATGAGAGCAAGGGACAGACACCTTTCCAATATGTCTCACAAAATTCTCAACATGTCACACATTTAATCTCCAAAATACTTGTGGAGATTTGCCTTTTCACAGTCCACTATGCCTTCCTAGAGCTCTGGTAGGCAGTGATTTAATTTGTAAATTTAAATACTGATCTCCTCCCTACACACACAAACACAGGTCCCAAAGTAATAAATATTAGATTTCTTCAAGGGCAAAGCAAGACATAGTGGTAGGAACTGTCCTAACACAGCTAACAGTACAAGCTGCTGCACTTTCCGCCAATCTCAAGTCTTGTTGCATTTCTTGATAATTCAGCTAAATTTTATATCCTGTCAGAAACATAATCTACCAAAGCCAGCAAAAGTTTCCTGCTCTGTGAGTTGAACTGATGCTTCAGAGGCTGTTCAGAAGGTGTGAGGTATGTGCAGGCTACAGCGAGGCTTGGGAAGTCAAGGCAGGGAAGAACTTCCGCACTTTCTCAGATGAAGCAGCTGTTTAGACAATCTGTCTGGTGGAACTGCAGTGTCCCCATGTGGATACAGAAGTAACTTTGTTACTGCAGTAACTCATTTCTCTCGTGTATATGTATGAACATGTCCACCAGCGCTAGGTAACTTCACAGCACTATAGCTTGCTCTGTATCAGTGAAAGATATCGAGGCAGGAAACATGTAGAACACATTAACTGTGCTCTTACAATCGTGAAAATACAATGTGTGTGTGAATAAGCCTGTCCTTGCTGTGATTAGCAAATTGCAAAGAGAAAGTGATTGTTACAGTTACACAATAATTCCTAGACGTTTAAATGAAAACAAATGTCAAAGCTCCTTGAAGACTGTTTTGAGGCCATCTGGAAGGCTTTGCACACATACCACCTTGTACACAACTATGTCAAAGTTAACTGCATGAGTGCAGGAACAGTAGTGAAATTTCTGAAGAAAATAGACACATATCCTGATTACAGTATTAGGAAGAATGATTCATCATACATGCTTGCCTTCCATATGTATTTGCCTTCCTTTCTGGTGAGGATAATACATTCCCCTCTTTTGAACTGTTTACTTTTCCTACTCCTTTTGTTCAAAAACTGGCATACTTTGGCTAGATGCTTGGCAATACATGTACACAGAATTGAATTTTGTCCCAGGATCCCAACAAAGTGAATACTTTCACACCATAAATGTCCAGAAATCAGTTACTCTGTCTTTTGTTGCTTCTATGAGGGTATCCATCTCTGATCTGCACAAAACCTGTTAAGCAGTCCTGCTCAGCAGAAGCAATGAAAAGACAGACTGCTCTGTTCTGAGTCAACATAATCTGCCATGAAGTGTTATTCTCATTTCTGTATCTGGAATATTAAAGAGCAAAGAGGTAGTAACATGCTCTTCTTGTGGCTTTGTTACTCCAAATACTTCATTATATCATCTCAGCATTTTCTTGATTATAGCACACTGATATTTCACAAGCTCCAGTGAATAGGAAATCACAAATAATTATTCTGTTTACTTTTATATGTGGAGCATGCATGGATCATAGTTGAATAGCAGCATTATAAAAACATGTGGAAGTTACAAAATTGTACGGCCATGTATCAAAATATCCTTTGACTTTTTTAATCCTAGCTATATGTTACCAACTCTATGTAACTCATATGGCTTTGTGCTCATAGTAAAGCATTTAGCAAGGATGTGTTACAAAACAACTGAGGATAGGAGGTGGAGAATGGAAAGAATCACAGTTCCTAAAGTTTAAAAGCAAGGATTGGTACCTGTGTTTCCTGAGATAAAATATATCTCTAAAGTGATACCTTTTGAGAAGCAAAAATGAAAGTGGAGAAATAAAGCATCCCAAGTACTTCAAAACTAATATAAAATACATACTTTGAAGTCCATTTCTTGAATGTAAAGTCTCTGTGTTAACTGCACTGGTAGCTAGATGGCTGTTACTTGGAAAACTGATAGTAGTTAGTATTACATGGATCCATTTCCTCTTTTCTACTAAATGAGACATGCTGAAGATAAAATGTCATGCAATGCTGTCTTTGTATTCCGGAGGATGTGGCTGCTTTGTATCTTTTCTTATTGTGCAAAAGAAATCCACATCTGAGAAGTCATTCTGGCAGTTCATAATTGGATCCATATGATCAAAAGTTGGGCTCTGATCATTCCAGTGTTCATGTCTTTCTGTTATTCACATCCAAAACCCTAGGCATTTACAAGCTACATAAACATCAGAAAGGACTAGAGTGCTGACTAGAGTGCTAAATATGAGTTCTAAACTGTCTTTCATCTTTGCCTGGAATTTTACCCATAAACCCTACAGCTGAATGCCAACATCCATTTGGACACTGGAACTAACCCTATCCAAGATAACAGATCTACTAGACAATGAGTCCTGGTGAATAAAACACTTGTTTCTAGATCCTGTTTCAAGTCAAGAGGAAAAAGATTTGAATGCAGGCTGTGTGTACCCAGTTTGTGTGCATCATCCATCAAAAGATCAATGTACCTTCACCTGTGTTTTTGGCTGCACCTATCTCAAATTTATAGATACTGCCTAGAAATCAGGCTTTTGGTGCCACAGGCACAGGAAGAACAAGTTTGAAAAGCCTGCTCCAGAGCCTTTACCTTATTCTGGCACTGTAAGTAGATACTCCAAGGGGCATCACATCTAGCTAAGTCAGGCCACTGGTAGAAAATTTAATACCTAAAAAATTAGGAAGCTAATAATATTGTTTCTGACAAGGTAATTGTGGATCAGTTATTAGACTTCTATATTCAGCTCCTAAATCCTTTGCCTCAGACACAAAATGGGATGCACTGAGTACAGATGATGAATAAGGGCACTGCACTATTGAAACAGAGTTAAGAAATTCTCAGTAAAATCTAGCAAAACTGTCTTGCAGGAGGACATCCTGGTTCAGGTGCTGCACTGGCCCTGATAATTCATGGCTACCTTCTTTTGCAGGTGGAATGTTACATTCCTTTAAAAACTACTTAAGAAACATCTAATACCATGTGGTTTAATTTTCCCACTATGTTCCCACCAATTGAAGGATGGCAAAATTTCAGTCAAGGGTAAGACATGATGCTGTTATTGAGCTAGTTACTTTTGGTGTGATCCCAAGTGATTTCCTTAAATCGTGCTTCTGATCTTAGCTGTTTTGCTTTACGTGGGAGACATTAACCTGCTTGTCAGCTGGCCTTGGTTGAGCTGTTTAGTTAAGTCTAACCCACTTCTTTCTCTCCACTCCTTTTCTCTCTTGAGACGGGGATGGGGGCACAGGGACAGGGGGATGGGGGCAGTGGAACAGCTTCCCTGGTCTCTTACCAGGGGGTGTTTTGTGTTGTTTGCTAATTGTAAATATCTGTGTGATATTGTAAATATTGTATATTTTGTACATATTAATTGCATTCCATTGTAGAGTGTAGCTCTTGCTTGTAAATACAGTTTCATTTACTTCTAACTGAGTTGGTCTGGCAACATTAATGATGGGGGGGAATCTTCAACCCACCACAGAGTCCTGATGGACAACAGGATGACCATGAGCCAGCAATGTGCCATTGTAGCAAAGAAGGTAAATGGCATCCTGGGGTGCATCAAGAAGCAATGGCAAACAGGCCAAGGGAGTTCTCCTCCTCTAGTCTGCCCTTGTGAGACCTCATCTGGAGTACTGTGTCTAGTTATGGCCTCTTCTGTTCAAGAAAAACAGGCAACTGCTTGGGAAGACACAACAAGGGACTACTAAGATGATTAGAGAACTAAAACATTTCTCTTATAAAGAAAGGCTGAAGGACTTAGCCCTTTTTTACCATACAGAAGACTGAGTGGAGATCTTATCAATGCCTATACATACTAAAACGGTGGGTGTCAGGAGGATAGGGCCATTTAATTTTTTCAGTGTTGTCCCATGACAGAACAAGCACAAACACAAACATAAGAAGTTCCACCTAAATATGGGGATGAATTTCTTTACTTTGAGCATGACAGAGAAGTGGAACAGATTAGCCAGAGTGTTGGTAGAGTCTCCAGTTCTGGAGAAACTAAAGCTTGTCTCTCCTGGTGTGACTCAACAAAGATAAAATCACTTGCTGCTTGCCCAGACAATAGCTGATGTGCTTTGTGCACATGCAAAAGACTCTTGGAAGGTGCAAAGATAACATTGCTCACTGGACTGCAGCCGGCCTACAACAATGGCCCAAGGGCCCAGCCATCACGCCTTCAGGACAAGATCATTTCCAGCCATCAGATACCCCAGGAAGGGAGGATGATGAGACAATGGATTCACCACCTGTTACCTGATGTGTAATCAGTGTGTGGGTAGGTAGATGGAGAAGGAGGAGGTGGAGGCCTCCCCCCCTCCATCCAGACCACTGCCCAAACTCACCTGAGTACACAGAAAGATTTTCTGGGGAACGATACCTGGATACTTACCTAAGGATGATTTCCTGGAACAAATGCCTGAGGGACAATACTTGGACACATAGCTAAGGACTAAAAAACTGTATAAAAGGCTTGAGTAACTACTGGCTTAGAAGAAGAAAAATGCAGAAGAAAAATGGAGAACCAAAACCACAGATGAAGGAAAACACAGGAGAAGGACAATGTTGCTGAGAAAGAAAGGACAAGAGAAGGAAAAGCCCAGGACAATGCTGCTCCAAAGAAAAGAGGCCATGGAGCCTGGAAGAAGCAGACTGAACCCTCTCCCCGTGTCCTAAGTTCTGCCTGCTGCAACTCGTGGAGCTGAAGAAGCTGCTCAGAGGACCACATCTCTTTTACAGCCAAAGCCTCAGCACCCTTCCTCTACAGACCCAACATCTCCTGCAGCACCTTTCCTCCACAGACTCAAACTGTCTTGGGGGGCGAGGGGTGTGGTAATATAATTCCTTTCCTCTTCTGTCTCTTCTCTATTTTCTCTCTCTCTCCTTCTGATCCCTCCACTTTATTTATGTAACAAATAGCCTAGCTGTTAATATTTTGGCCTTGTTTGTGCCTCTCATTTCACAACACAGGAATATTCAAAAGAACTGAGTCTCTTTCCCTCTCCGGACCAAGACATGGAGTCATTCAAAACCCACCTGGACATCATCCTGTGCGAGCTGCTCTAGGTGAACCTGCTCTGGCACAGGGGTTGGACTAGATGATCACCAGAGATCCCTTCCAAACCCTATCATTCTGCGATTCTGTGATTGCATAATACACATCCTGCAAAATTATGGAAAGCACTGACTGAACAAGTGTTGCTTTGCTCCAGACCCTTTAATTATTTTAAATATATGCAACCTGAGGATAAGTTGCTACTGATTGAATTACTTTTAATTAGTGTGATGGTACATTGGACTAGCAATTAAGTGTCAGGACTAGCTATTGTTTTGTGTACAAAAATAGACCTGACAAGAATCTACAATATAAGACTGATGATAAACACAGCTATTTAAGTATTGAGGTCTTTAGGAAACACAACTATAAGAATGTGCTAAGACAATGTACTTAAACCAGATTCATAGGGAGGAATAATCACATTTTTTTCAAAAGAAAAATATAGGACTGCTATTTCTGTGAATTCCCTGGGAACTTGGACGTCATATTTGAAGGGTTTCAAGAGAAACAAGTACAAGAGTAATTAAAGAAATATTTCCAAAGACCCTTTATTCCAAAAAATTAAAGCGAAAGTGTCCAAACCAAATTACCTTGACATGCAGAGCAGAGCTAACAAGAGAGAATAAAATGGGCTCATTAAGTTCAGAAGGCCAAATCTGAAGCAGTGCAGCTTTCACAACAGCAGCAGCAAGCAGCTTGAAGCTAATCCAGCAGCCAGCATGCCCAGGGGCAGCTGTGGCACAAGGAACATCCAAACTCCTCTGCTGATGGATGTAGAGTCATGTAAAGCTAGATCAGGGCTCATTTGCTGAGAGACTACACAGCTCCAGAACAGACTCATGTGAGCCTCCTATCCTACTGAGACATCATTGGTATGCAGACATTGGAACAGATAATCTGTTTCCTGTATTTAAGCAGCTGCCATAGCCCCTCTTCCTCTACTTTCCTTCATCACTACCTTCTTAGTCATGTGCCATATGTAAAATGCAATCAGTGTCAAGAAGAAACCTGTGACACTTCTATCCTCCTCTCAGCAGGTCACATAGAAACTCTGTCCTGGAAAGAAATTGAATCTGTAGCAGTTCTCTTCACAACTGACTTTGACTTGAAGATTTTGATTAAAGAGGAAAAAAATACTCTACCCTGATGACACAAACAGAAGAAATAAAAATAAGAATAAAACAGGCAAGGGACCATACCTAGAATTATAAATAGGATTAGAATTAGAATTAGAATTAGAATTAGAATTAGAATTAGAATTAGAATTAGAATTAGAATTAGAATTAGAATTAACAGGTTGGAAAATACCTTTGAGATCATCAAGTCCAACCTATGATCCAACACTATCCACATTTTCAAACTCTCTCGTATTGCTTTTGTGCAGGATAAGAAAACTCACTTGGAGTGCAGTGCAGCAGTTCCTGTTCCTTCAGTTACATTAATTCACATGAGGATGGTGTTTGCTGCATGCACAATGGGGCAATAAGATTGAAACTGGTTTGCAAGACACAGTATTCCCCTACAAACATCTTTTCCCCCCTACCCATATTTTATCTTCTCTGTTCCTTCCTTCTTTTACAGAAGAGCTATAAAGCAGTGTATTTTCCATGTGCAGATGAATTAACTTGAGCAATCTCTGCATTTCTATTTTGGTTGCTTCTGGAAGTAGAAAAGCCAAAATCCCATGAAAAAAATTACTCCCAAACATTTCAAGCCTTGCTAAAACAATGATATATTTACATTTTAGAAAATGCTTGCCCTTTTAAGAGCTCTAGTCATATTTTGGAGGACTAAATTATGTGACTCACTTAGGAATATTTCTGTCCAGTCTCTTTTCTTAGTATTAACATGGAGCCCAATTTTCTTTTGCTGCATGCCACATGTATCTAGTCATTACAAGTGCAAAGTAGAAGAAACTCAAGTGAGAATGACTGGAGTATGAATGAGAATGACTGGAGTTTCTACTGATTTCACATAGGTTTTAAAACAAGATAGCTGTTGACAGTAAGTAGTTAGATACATGAGGATCCATTCAATACTCCCTAATGCCTGTGCAATGTTTAATCTTCAAAACCCAAATATGAAAGTTAGATACTTATGCTTACAAAAACTGTCACAAAGAAACTTTTATACTTACAGTATGGAATGTAGGTGCTATAAGCAAGGGAGACTGTCACAGGGAGAGGAGAAAATAAGAGTCCTGCTCTGCTCCACTGCAAATGCCGTCCTTTAAAATTTGC
Organism: Colaptes auratus; assembly: GCA_015227895.2. Classification (NCBI taxonomy): domain Eukaryota; kingdom Metazoa; phylum Chordata; class Aves; order Piciformes; family Picidae; genus Colaptes; species Colaptes auratus. The sequence continues at coordinate 29,816,569 of CM026897.1, read as the reverse complement.
TAAAGGTGATATTAAAGAGCAATATGTTTTTCATTGTCTACACTATGACCTCTTGTTGTTTTCCCTTTAGCAGAAAGCTTTCATCAAAGGAGCAATTTAATTTTCAAAAGCTGTTTACTTTTGTTACACTCCCTAAAATGAAGCCTATTGTTCAGGCACATTGGTAAAAATCTGGATCTACCTATTAGACTGAATTAGAGATCTCAAATCTCCACAAACACAACTATTTAAAGAGTTGGCAATGACTTTAAGTGAATAGGAGGGGAACCACAAAAAAATGCACAAGTAGTTATTTTAAATTTTGTGTAAAGTTAAAAGCTGTTTGTGTGTTTTAAGAAAAGCCACTGCAGCCAGGTGAAAAATTGTTTAGTTTCCTCATCTGTAGTTGCCAGCATGATTCAAAGATCATGGTGTGATCATATCTAAAAGCCCAACATGTAATAACTGAAAATGTTTCTGAAAGATCACATTTACTCAGCTTTAAAGCCTGTATGTTTCTGTGACAGAAAAATCCTTCAAAATGTGTAGGTGGGGTAGACATGCAGATGGATTAGGCACCCTAGCATGTAGACCTTCTACTGTGCTGTTGAGGTGGTGTATGTGGGCTTCCCAAGAACACAGCCACCCCAGTACCCAGCTGGGCTGGGCTGCATGCAGAGACTTCCTGGGAGGAAACAGGGGCCAGATGAGTGGTGCAGAAGAAACCAGGAATCCCTTTGAACAATAAATGTGATCACACTGATGGTGATCACAAAGATAAGCCACCCTCTCCTTGGGTTTCCTTCAGCAACAGGTGGAAGACAAAGGGAGAAAGGGGAAGTTGAAAGAGGCCCTGAAGGCTCTTTTGAGCACCATAGTAGTAAAGCCTGGAACCTGACCACAGGATTTGGCACACATGACTGCAGGAATTGGGATATTTAGATAAAAATTGAAGTTTACATTTCATTTGACCTGTTTTCAGTCCTGTAAATAAAGCCTGACTTCAGATCTCACTAAAAAACAATTTTTGCTTTCTTTTGCTCTCAAGAACTCTCTAGGTGCTGCAGGAAAATTACAATAAATCCAAGAGTAATCTCTCTCCAAAGAGAGCAGATGAAGGGCACAACAAGAAGAAATACAGAGCTCTTGGAGGGAGCTACACAGAGGAGATGCATTGTGCGAGGCTTAGAGCCAGGGAAGCTTACTTGTCAGCCTGCCATGGATCACTGTGCATGTATGATAAGAGGCTGAATCACTATGAATACCCCGTGAAGAGAATTGTCTAAGAGAGATCTTGGGACCTTCAGAAAGCCACAGCACCATGCCCTCCTTCAGCTTATAGCTGGTGGTCAGGAAGAAAAATGTAGGTTAAAAGCAATTCAGAGTGGCTGTCTTTTTCATCCACACTACAGAATACCTACAAGCAGAGCATGCCTGAACACCAAAGATAACCCTCTGCAGTATGAGCCCTTCCTGGAGTCTGCATGATCATCTGTTTACTTTATGTAGAAATACCACATTTCTCAGGGGATCCCAGTTTAAGTTAAAAAGAATAATTTCTATTGCATGTCTATTCCCCTGGGGGTGTAATTGCTAAACCTCTCCTAGCACTGTGTAAAGATGGAGGGGCAGCAGGTAAAAAGGCAAGGGGAGAAAAAAAAAAAAAAGAAAAAGAAGGAAAAGTAAAACCAGATGAGTTTCCAACATCTATTTAAGTTCCAACATGTGTGACTGTGAACTTATTCTGTAGTTCTGAACATAGCCACCATTTCCACTAAAGTAATAACATCAGAGATAATCTGAAAACATATCATTCATCCATTCTTGAGAACTCAAGATCCATAGTCATATAATTAATTCAGGTTCAAAAATGGTGTTTTACTGCTGCACACTTTCTTTCCTTTTTACCCATTTTTCACTTCTCCCTTCTCACTATTCCTGAATAATAGGATTGCTAACCCCAAGTGTAGGTAAACAAAAAGTGCTCGTTCCTAATTTGAGATCTGTAGGGCTTTCTTGTTTTCCTCCAGCCACTTTGGAGTAATGAAGTTTTCCCATTTTTGTGTCAGTTCTTTATTTAGAATAGAATAGAATAGAATAGAATAGAATAGAATAGAATAGAATAGAATAGAATAGACCAGGTTGGAAGAGACCTTCAAGATCATTGCATCCAACCCATCAACCAATCCATCCCACCTAAACAACTAAACCATGCAACCAAGCACCCCATCAAGTCTCCTCCTGAACACCTCCAATGAAGGTGACTCCACCACCTCCACGGGCAGCCCATTCCAATGGGCAATCACTCTCTCTGTATAGAACTTCTTCCTAACATCCAGCCTAAACCTGCCCTGGCGCAGCCTGAGACTGTGTCCTCTTGTTCTGGTACTGGCTGCCTGGGAGCAGAGACCAACATCTGCCTGTCTACAACCTCCCTTCAGGTAGTTGTAGAGAGCAAGAAGGTCACCCCTCAGTCTCCTCTTCTCCAGGCTAAGCAACCCCAGCTCCCTCAGCCTCTCCTCATAGGGCTTGTGTTCTGAACCCCTCACCAACTTTGTTGCCCTTCTCTGGACACGCTCCAGCAAGTCAACATCCTTCCTAAACTGAGGGGCCCAGAACTGGACACAGGACTCAAGGTGTGGCCTAACTAGTGCAGCGTACAGGGGGAGAATGACCTCCCTGCTCCTGCTGGCCCATACTATTCCTGATTTCTATAGGTTTGCACATCTGTTTATTTGGTGAGACAAAAATTTCTGGAAAACCCTACTTTGCCAGCGTAAAACTGGAAACCTTTTTTTCCTTTCTTTTGTCTGCGCTCTTTCACCTTTTCCCAAATCCCGTAACCTTCATCAACCTTCTAGCCATGTTCCACTGACTGGATTTTCCTGATATGCAAAGTGATTTTCACTAATCTGTTGCTTGGTAGATAATTGTTAAAGCAATTTGTGCATATTCATCAGTGATGTAGCACCATTGATTTCAGTTGGTGTCACACTAGGAATTAATGTGGGCTATTAATTTTTCAGAAAGCTTTTCATATGGAAGTAGGTTGGTTGTGCAGTTGTCAAGAGTGTTGATGACTGCTCCAGCTCCTAGGCCAGATAACAGTTACTGCAGGGAGCTCTGCAGCATCTTATTATAAAAAGATTTAATTTGCTCTGGATGAAAGCTTATGGAAGCTTTTATTTTTTTTTCTGTTTTTTTTCCTTTGCCCAGGGGGCTTATTTAGCATTGTGGTGGGTTGAAGTTCCCCATTCACATTAACTAAGCACGACCAACTCAGTTGGAAGCAAATGGAAGCTGTGTTTACAAAGCAAAAACTGTACTCTACAATGGAATGCAATGAATATGTACAAAATATACAGTATTTACAATATTATACAGATATTTACAATTAGAAAATAGCACAGAAACCCCCCTGTATTCCCTCTGGGGTCCCCAGAGAGCAGGGAAGCTGCTCCACTCCCCCCCCCAACCCTGCTTCCCCCTCCTGTAATAGAAGAAAAGAGGAATTTGAGAGAAAGGAATGTTAATCTTATCTGCAAGGCCAGCCAGAAGCAGGGTATCTCTCCTGAGCAAAGCAGAAAGCAGCTAAAACCACAGGAGAAAAAAAAAAAAGGAATGAGAAGTGGAAGTGAAATGTGAAAGATGTTTGGGTACATCTGCTTCCATCCTACACATTTTATCCAATGAATTTGTTTAGAATAATCTTTTATTTTCCTTTTTACACCCAATAGTGAATTATTTATATTTTTCCACTTTTCTGCTCAAAATCTGCAGCTAAATTTTAAAGGCACAGCTTGAAACTGCCACAAGCATTGATTTTTAAATGTCATGGACAAGTGTGTCATTCATGGTGCACAATGCTTCTAAAGACGTCTGCAGTCACTGGTGCCCCAAAGTTTGGGAAAAGGATACATCAAGCTTGTCTTTGTAATGAGCCTAAACTCCCTTTCACAGCAGGTAATGAAACCATTTTATGAAGTGCTTGTGTACAAGGCACCAAGATGACTTAAAAACTGGAGCAATCAGATTTCCATGCTACATTTTTTTGTCACAGATGGTTGGTAGCCTTCCCATGTAAGTGCAAATTCAGACGTGGGAGGAGGGGAGTGCTAGCAGACAAGTAGGAGATATTTCAAGTTTCTGTCATCTGGCAAAAGATGGTTGTTTTTTTTACACAGCGTTCATAGTGGGTGGATATTTTAATGAAAAGTAACTATTCTTTTTAATCAATTACATTACATCACACCTATGTTAGTTTTTATTTCTAATGAAGATATATTGTTCAGATGCATGATCAAACCTCCTGCAGCCATTGTTCTATAACTGTATTGCATATTGATAGGTCATGCATCACAACCCAAAAGGCTACAAAGACAGATGGTCTGAAAACCCTAACAACTCTGGCTCGAAGGAGAGCATGAAGTAGCAGTATAATGATATTGATGGGGTCATGAGCAACTTCCGTAAGTTTTAACAAAAGCCTCCTGAAATCTGTGTCTGTTTATTACACCATCCTAATCAGACACAAGGAATTGAGACATTTGTGGCTGCAGATCACAGTTTATTCTTTTCAAACATAATCTTTGTTTAAAAAGGTCTTATGAATGACTAGTCTGCATACTCACAGGTTAAGGTCATATTTTCATCCCACTGTGCCCTAGCTTTCTTCAAAGAGAGCAAGGGACAGCAGAGCTAAGAACTTTAATTCTATAAATAACACAAAAGCAATCCTTCTCAGCAAAGTGTAGCAGATCTGACTATGAAACTATCCTTTGCTATATATAGCTAAAGAACAAGTATTTTAAAGAGATCACAGGAAGAATAAAAATAAGCTAAGTACATCCAGGCATATTTTTTAAATGCAGGTTTGAAGTTCAGCACCAGCTGAATCAATGGACTACAAGAGATAACATCTCTTGATGATAAGGATTAAGCCTCCAGGGAGGCAGCTGCGGGCAACAGTGGCTGAAGCATCTGTTGAGGGCAGCAGACTGCATGGTCAGTAAAAAGAGCTGGGTGAGCCTTGGCCTTGCTCAACACATCATGTGCCCCAGCCAAGATGAAGATGGCACAGAACAAAGGAGAGTCTGAAGCCCTCCAGTACCACCTCATCACTAGTGGCAGGGTACAGACATATCACACCTCTGGTCCCAGATCTAGAAATGAACAAGTAACCCAAGCCCATCCATAAGCGTGGGATTTTTAGTAGCAGTTTTATTACATGTTGACTTGAATAAGTTCTGGTACAACCACAGATGAGTGTTTACATTCATAAGTCTCTCAGAGGAATGTTACAAAAGCAGGATCACCACCAAGTAGGATCTGCCCTACCTGCCAATTTAACCCTTATCCTAAAGTGCTACTCAGGGAAAAGCCCATCAGCAAACTCAGAAGAGCAGTAAGTTTGTGGCTAGGACACCCTCAGATGGTGGGACATGCTGGCCTGGCTATCAGCAGCACCGCACAGCACTAACATCACCCATGCAAAATGGGAGTAGAAAAGGAAGAGGGAAAAGGAAGTAGAAAAAAATTATTCAAAGGGATATTTTTAAACAATGAAAAATTATGAAATAAGAAAAACTATTTTTGATCATACCTCTCCAGAATAAGGTGTATACTAGATGGAAGGGTTTGTTAAAGCCAGATTTCTAAACAGCAACCAGAGGCATCTGCAGTATGTGTCTGAATTAAAAATCAGATACAAATCAGGAGCAGATAGATGAAACCTGGCCAAACCTATAGAGAGGTTTTAAGTACCCAAGTGTGCTTTTAACTGTAAGGTACCATGCTTGCTTTATATGTACCAATTAACCTTACATGAAGAATAGCCCTAAAGTACAGCTTTTCTAGTGAAAACTGAGTATGAATTCAATCTCAGACTTAGACTATTTTTTACTGTATCCTCTCATTTCTTGTATAGGTGAAAAGCCTGGACCCTTGACCAGAATAGCCCCACATGCTGCAGCCATCCTGAAGTGTACAGGGGGTTGTAAGGCAGCACAAAAAGCTTTCCTGTAGGAGTATTTAATGACTGAGGCTTTGGGCACAGGGAAGCACTGGGCATAATTTCAGGTCACCTTGATAGGGTAATGGCTGAAATCTGTTCACAGCACTAACTGGGAGTTCAGCAGTGAGAAATGGGTAGGAAAATGGTGTTGAGAGATATGGAGGCAATGGAAGGAGCTGTAATGCTTGCCGGCAGATGTGCTAGATACACAGGAGCCAGAAGTTGAGCAGTCATTGAGTAATCTGTTACTCTGGTGCTTGCATTTATGACATTAACCACTTCCTACACATCTTTCTCCTTTCCTCTAAGTCTTTGAGTGTGTAGCAGCACTGTAAGAACCCAGCTGAAAACTACTAAGCCATGCAGGCTGTGTTCTTTGATGAGCTGCGATGCTCAGAAGCTGATTAGGATCAGACCAAATCACTGGTAGGCACACAGGGAACCACACCATCACAGCTGGGACAGCAGAGACTCTGTCACAGTCCCTTCTGGGTAATATTTTGCCAGGCACCAGAACCTGTGAAGACTGACCAGATGAGACCAACACTATGCTCACAGCAGGGCTAAGCACCGCAACCTGAATGTCTGGCCATTGTGAGAAACCCAGCCCACCTGGCTGGCAGAGTCAGTGTGAGCAAGTAGCAGCTCCCATCCTGCAGATAACAGAAGAGTGAGTTTTCTCCTTGTTCTCACTTCTCTCCATTCTATCAAAAGCAAGAGCATGGACTGCAGAACGTAGTGCTCCTGTCAGCAGTAATGACACCTTTTTTCTGACTTGGAAGGACCAGCAGGCAGACCACATGCTACACGCAGCAGCCCTGTTCAAGGGAGGGACATATTCTGATTGAGCAGCTTTGAACACCACCTGGTTCCTATTTGAGCATTTTCCACTTTCCACCCTTTTTTTTACCTCTGTAAACTAATCAGCACATTTCAAAATGTTGTCATGAATTTTGAAGTGTGCTTCCTACAGCAGACCAAATTGGTCTTTATTCAAAACCCCAACTGTGCTCCTTTTTTTTCCACAGCAAAGAAGAAGAGTAATACCATCACCTCAAAACTCCACAGGTCCAGTTAGTCCACCAAAAGTTGACATAGAAGCATCAAGGAACACATTCTTTTCTGGTAGTGAGAGATTCCTGTAGTAGCCTGTCAGGATGATGCTGAACAAGACAGGACAGAAACGCCTACAAGTTAGGGGGAAGATTCCACAGCAGATGCTGCCAAGCTTTGCAAATCTACAAGACAGGGAGTCACTTGGGTAAAAGCCCTCCATCCTGCCAGCTGGAACCAGGTGTGAGTTAAGCATGGCACAGAAATTTTAACAAAGGCACTTGCATAGCCAGAGAGAGCAAACATAACAGCATATGGTTGTGTTTTCCTTTCCAGACATTTGATCAGCCATAAAGCCTTTCTCTTCCTGGAGAGGTTCTTGAATTCATCTGCATCTTAAAGAGCAGACCCCAGTGGCGGGAGGCAGGGCAGGAACATGCTGCCTTTAGAGCCTTGGGTCCCGTGAGGGACTTCAGGGGGCAACAGACTAGGAGTGTGCATCTATTGCCCACAGGACAGCCCAGAGCTGGAGTGGGGGATGCAAGAGAGGCAGCTGCAGTCAGGGCCATCAGCAGAGGTTAATTATATAAACTGAAACAATAACAATAATGGTATAGGCGTGACAAGCTGCACTGCAGCTGGTTTGAGATTCAACCAGCTTTACTTTGTTTTGATTAGCCTGACATTTGGCTGGTGGGATGCTTATATGGGCACACATGTGAGTGGGAGGATAAACACAGCTGAGCAAATCTGGTCCCTCATCTTTCTTCTGCAAAGCAACTGGGCTTATCCTCAGCTTGCATACCCCTCCTCCCTCCCACAACAACCTAAAAGGTGCAGCTGCATTTAATGACAATGTATCACAGGAGCATTTGTGGCAATTTTGCTGATGTCTATTGCTATAGACAAAGCACAAAGGCTTTTAATACTGTGGCAAACTGTTGAAACTCAGACAGTTGTGGAGAAAAAAAAAAGAAGAAAAAAAAAAAGAAGAAGAAAAAAACCCCAACTAATGTACCACATAACTTGGTACCTTAGAGAACCTTGGTACCTTGGAGAGAGAAGAAATTAATAGCTGGAACATCGTTACAGAGTAAATATAACAATTTAGGTCAGATTCTTCCCTGTCAGGACAAGATACCCCTCCAGAAATCCTACTTGCAACCAGCTCTTTGCTGCAGAGGGTAGAGTTCATTTGAAGTCCATATTTTTGTTTCTATGGTTGTTAGCAGCAACTGATGGTAAACACACAGTGCATCTGGAAAAAAGAGCTGGCCCTGGGAGCTGGGGAAGGAAAAAAAAGGGAAAGTATTAAGTCACTATAAGGGGGGAAATCAAATATACAAATTATTTGAGAAAGGAAAAACACCAGGAGTCTCCCAAGGCAAATCATACTGGGGTTCTCCAGCCTCTTCAGATGCACTCTATCCATGGTATCCATGCTGATGTTCAAATGCATGGTTTAACTTTCTCCAAATACATTAACTTTTTTAAAAGATAACTTATCTTTCTTGTATTTTATATAGAAAGATAATATAAAATTATCTTAAATGGACAGCATTATAAGTTCTATTTCCATTTTCCCCTTCATCTTCTGAGAAATTGAAAATTTTCATGATAAATGGTAAATAAATTAAAGCAGCCACAAGCCTCTCAAGGAGTTAATAAATTAGCACAGATGGCCAAAAAAAAAAACCCACAAGCAATACTTAGTGCCTCACAGAAGATCCAAAATTGTTAACTCAGGCCCAGAGTTTCCTAATCCTTCCCAACAGCACGTCAGTGCCCCACAAAAACTTCATTTCCACAGAATTCCTCTTTAGAGCACCTAACATGGCAGAGGTGCTGAAGGGTTGGAAACACCAGGTTGCCACTACTACCTTTGCCAGAGGTTCATCTTCCTCTCCTATTTCTGCCATCTAAGGTGTGTGTGCATAAATACTCCCTAATTCCCTTTGTATCTGCCACAGGACTTCAAATCACATCAGCTACCTAGGGTGATTTGATGGACAGGTAACAGTTGAGAGAGACAACAAGCTTTCCAACACCACAACAGATTTAAGAATATTCACAAATTTATTCACATCTTGTAACATTCAGAATTTGATGGGAAAATATTACTTTATCTCCAATTCTGTTATCTGTAGGCCTGCCAGTGATATCCCCATTAATTAGAATGCAATGAAGATAATGGACTTAAGCAATAGCAAAGCAGGAGGTGAAATGCTGAGATTCTTTGTGGACACCTGTGACTTGGAAAGGAGCCAAGGGAAGGAGCCAAGGGAATTTAAAATGTAAGCATAAAACAAGGATGTAGATAATCAAATGAAAAACAGTCTGCCTGGCCCTCTTTGCCTAAGGCTTGCCTTCATAAGAAAAACCACCCATATTTATGTAAACAGATGATTGGAGCCTATACCCTCTGCTGGGCATACTTCGGCGTGTCCAGGACGCTGGTAGAGAGAGACCCTTGGGAGACAGTCCTGAAGGGCAAAGAGATCTGGGAAGGCTGACATTTCTTCAAGAAGCAAGTCTGAAAAGCACTGGAGCAGGCTATCCCCACGTACCAAAAGACTAACTGACAGGGGAGACATCAGGCCTGGCCAAACAGAGACTTTTGGCTGCAACTCAGGACAAAAAGGAGAGTTTACACTCCCAGAAGAAGGGGCAGGCAACTCAGGAAGAGTGCAGAAAGCCCAGCTAGAACTCAATCTGTCCACTATTGTAGGAAATAGTACAAAATACTTTTATAAATACATTAACAACAAAAAGAGGGTCAAGGAGAATCTCCACCCTTTCTTGGGTGTGAGGAAGACATAACCAAAAAATTATGAGAAAGCTCCTTTGCATCAGTTTTTAATAGTCACACCAGTTCTTCTCAGGGTATTCAGCTCCCTGAGCCGACAGACAGGGAAGGTGGGCAGAAAAAAACCCCATAATCCAGGAGGCTGTACTTATTGACCTTCTACGGCATCTCTGAACACTCAAAAGCCTATGAGGCCAGATGGGATCCACCCAAGAGAGCTGAGGGAGTTTTGCCAAGCCACTCTCCATCATTTATCATCAATCCTGGTTAACAAGAGAGGTCTCAGACAACTGGAGGCTTGCCAATGTGGCATCCACGTACAAGAAGAGCCAGAAAGGAGGATCTGGAAAACTACAGGCCTATCAGCCTGACTTTGGTACCAGAGAAGATTCTGCAGCATTTCATGCAAAGTGTGCTCACACTTCATGTGCAGGACAATCAGGGGATCAGGCCCAGTCAGCATGGGTGTGTGAAGGGCAGGTCCTGCTTGACCTGATCTTCTTCTGTGAGCAAGTGACCTACCCAGTGGATGAGGAAAAGGCTGTGAATGTTGTTTACCTGGACTGTAATGAATCCTTTGGCACTTTCTGCCCCAACATTCTCCTAGAGAAGCTGGTGGCTTATGGCTTAGACATGTGTACTCTTTGCTGGGTAAAAAACTGGCCAGACAGCCAAGCCCAAAGTTAAATCCAGCTGATAGCTGACAATTTTATGATTCTACAAAGAATGCAATAGATTCAATATAATTTCTCTTGCCTTTTGACTCTGTTATGCTGCATAAAGTATGTCACACACCACCATGCAAATTATAAACATTTTTCACTGGACATTTGGTAAAAGTAAATAACTAAATTATCACCTGTATTTTGATCAGACATTTGAAAATGAGCTTTTAATGAAAAACTCCACTTGTGATCTATCATTTTTATATAAAATATTCCACAACTCTTTAATGACAGCATAATTTGGCCATCCATCAACAACACATTATATATGTTTTATCTTGCAGAGGACAGTGTTCAAAATGAGCTAAAAAATTATGAAATTTACAAAACAACAGGTTTATGGGTACAGAGACTGTTATAATTCTTGGATTCATTAGAATAGAATAGAATAGAATAGAATAGAATAGAATAGAATAGAATAGAATAGAATAGAATAGACCAGGTTAGAAAAGATCTTTGAGATCGTCAAGTCCAACCTATCATCTAACACCATTTAATCAACTAAACCATGGCACCAAGCACCCCATCCAGTCTCTTCCTAAACACCTCCAGTGATGGTGACTCCACCACCTCCCTGGGCAGCCCGTTCCAATGGCCAATCACTCTTTCTATGAAGAACTTCCAGCAATGGGGAGCTCTCTGTATGTTAAATCAGGAGCTTTTTCTGCATGGAATGAGATTTTCTGTCAAATATCAGTGCTGCTTTTCCACCTCATTCTCATGCAGGGAAAGAGTCAGGGTGTGACATGCCTCCTTGTGGACTAGAGGTTTCACTAGCACAGGATGTCTCTAAAACTCTTTCCTGCATCATAGAATCAGAGTGGTTTGGATTGAAAGGGGCCTTTAAAGCCCATCAATTCCTCCCCACTCTGCAATAAACAGGGATATCTTCAACTAGATCAGGTTGCTCAGAGCCCAGCCCAACCTGACCTCAAATGTTGCCAGTGACTTCTCTGAGCAATCTGTGCCAGTGTTTCACCACCCTCATTGGCAAAAATGCCTTCCATATATCTAGCCTGTTTCTGCTCTTTTTTTAGTTTAAAACCATCACCCTTTGCCCTGTTAAAACAGACTCTGCTAAAACATCTGTCCCCATCTTTCTTAAAGGTCCCATGTAAGTATTGAAAGGCCACAACTGAAGGGCTTCCTGGAGCCTTTTCTTCCCTGGTCTGAATAAGCCCCCTTCTGTCAGCCTTTCCTCATAGGAGAGGAGTTCCATCCCACTGACCATTTTTCTGACTCCTCTGGACCTACTCTAACAGGTTCATGTCCTTGTAGTGAAGATTTCAGAGGTGGACACCATACTCCAGATGAGATCTCACCAGAGTAGAGGCATTTTTCCACCAGTACTCCTACATACATTTTTCCATCAGTACTCCCAGTTCCCTCTCTGCTGGGCTGCTCTCAATTACATCATCCCTCAGCTGGTATTGATACTGGGGACTGCCCCAAACCATGTGCAGAATCTTGAATTGGTCTTGTTGAACCTCATGAGGCTCACATGGGTCCACTTCTCACCATTGACCAAGTCCCTCTGGATGACATCTCATCCTCTGGCCACTCAGCTTGGCATCTGCCAACTTGGTGAAGGTGGGTTCAAACCCCTTGTTATTTACAAAAATAACAAACAGCTCTGGTGCCAGTACAGATCCCTGAGGTGCACCAGTAGTTACCAGTCTCCATCTGGATATTGGACCATCAATCACTACCCTCTGGATGCAACCATCTAACCAATTCCTTATCTACCAAATAATCCATCCATCAAACTCCTATCTCCCCAGTTTAGAGAGAAGGAAGTTGTGGGCAGCTGTGTTCAAGAATTTACTATCAGTCCAGATAGATGACATCAGTAGCTCTGTCCTTGTCCACTGATGCATTCACTCCATCATTGAAGGCCACTAGATTGGTCAGACAAGATTTGCACTTGATGAAGTCATGTCTCAAATCACCTTCCACATCTTAAAGCAGTCTCAAATCATTTCTTTCTCCTCCCTGTGCCTTAGTATAGCTTGACCACGACTTCAGGAATTTTCAAAAATATTCTCTCATCTGGTCCTCTGCCCAGGTGTGATGAAGGGAAGGAATTTCAGTTACTTGTAACATCATAAGGAGCGGCAGGGTGTGTAACCATTCTTTAATGGATATTATACCCTGGCACCATCAACTGTGTAGTCATGCTGGATTTAAGATAGCTGCCTATTCCATCTAAAATCCATTTGATCAGCAAGCAAATGCAATAAAAGAAACCAGTTGTCTCAATATGTAACAGACTGACATAATCTATCATCTATGAAAATTAAAAAGCAATTAGCTGCATGGTCAGGATTAGCTAGTACACAAGGTACAAAATACAGAGGCAACAGAGTAAAAGTAGAAACCTGCTGACATGGAAAGTCAAACCAAAGGATTAACTGGGTAAATTTAACATTCCAGGAACAAAAATTAAATCTAATCTATATCCTACTTTACTATTTGTTGATTTATTCTAGTTTTCCAGTGTACTAGCCCATTCAAAATTCTGCCTCAGAAATTCAGTATCTGTATCAGCAGCCTGTCACAATTGGTGATCTTCAGGACTCAGTTTTAGGGCAATGCTTGTTTAGTATCTTCTTTCAATGATCTGAATGAGGGGCTTGGGTGCACTGTCAGTAACTTTGCAGAAGACACCAAGCTAGGTGGAAGTGTTGATCTGCTTGAGGGTAGGAAGGTGTACAGAGTGATGTGGACAGACTGGATGTATGGGCTGAGGTCACTTCTATGAGACTCCACAAAGCCAAGTGTCATGTCCACTTGGGTCACAACAATGCCATGCAACACTATAGGCTTGGGGAAGAGTGGCTGAACACTGCCTGGTGGAAGAGGACCTGGGAACAATAGCTGACAGCTGGATGAATGAAAGCCAGCAGTGTACTCAGGTAGCCAGAAAGGCCAAAAACATCTTGACCTGTATCAGGAATGGTGTAGCCAGCAGACCCAGGGAAGAGATCATAATCCTGTACTCATCACTGTAGCTGTACCTTGAGTACTGGATTCAGTTTTGTGCCCCTCACTACAGGAAACACATTGAGTTGCTGGAACGTGTTCAGAGAACAGGGACAAAACTGTTGAATAGTTCAAGTCTTATAAGGGAAATCGAGTCTTATAAGGAGCAGCTGAGGAAACTGGGGTTGTTTAGCACAGAAAAAAAAGGAGATTAAGAAGAAACCTTATTGCTCTCTACAATTACCTGAAAGGAGATAGTAGTGAAGTGGGGCTCAATCTCTTCTCCCAAATACCAAGCAATACGTCATCAGCAAATGGCCTTAAGTTGCATGAGAAAAGGTTTAAATTTGATGCTAAGCAGATTTGCTTTACCGAATGAGTGGTCAGGCAATATAGAGGACTGCCCAGAGAAGTGATAGAGTCACCATGCCTGGTTGTGTCAAAAAATGTGTAGATGTGGCCCTTCAGGACATGTTTTAACAACCATAGTGGTGTTAAGTCAACAGTTTGACTTGATAACCTTAGAGGTCTTTTCTAACTGAAATGATTCTATGATTCTGTTTGCAGACAGATTATCTCTGACACTGTAACTTCCTTTCTCCAGTCAGAATAATTATTTGTATCCTGTCATTTTAAATAGAGTTTTAAGGGACCTCTGATTTTAATTTTCTCCATTTCATTTTCAGATGTACTGCCAAAACCACTAACACATAACCAAGATAGTATAAATAATGAAACTGTGTACTCCATGTGTTATTTTTTCCACGTATTTAGCTTCCACAAATTAAGAGCGTACTATTTTTTCATCTGTATTTAGAAACAAATTATTTTCTACATTATAATTATTTGGGGAAAAATATGTACATTTTCTTGTCACTGCCTTGTTTTTATTTTTTAATGATTATTTTATACTTGAAATAAAAATACCTGTTTCCAGACTGAACAGAAAAACCCTAATTCCATCAAGCTGTTGTTACAGGCTGTGCCATAAGTTAATGTCTTGACTGAATTACAGCCTTTCAGTTCCTTTCCATCATTTATTTCATCAAAGATACTTCTAAAAAGAAACTCTTTCCTTCCTCCAAAAATAAATCTGTCTGAAAACAGCTCCAGAGACCACAACAAAAAGTGACTAAATAATGAGGTCTGGAAGCAGCTGACAAGCTTAAGAAAGCCCAAATGGAGCACAAATTTTTATTGTTGTGGTCCCTGCTACCACCTCACCAAAGGCCTGGAGGGATTTAGGTTCATAGATCAGGATAATGTGTGACCACACAACAGAGACAACATTTTGCAAAAGCAGAGATGCAAAATAGTCTTTATCTGGGAAAACTCACATAGGACTTCCGGGGATAAATTCCCAGTTATGGAAAATCTTTCCAATCTCTGTTTTCAAAAATACTTGAAGTGTTTACAGCCTCAATAAATCTAAACCTAGCAAATAAATTTCTCTCTCATTTGCACAAGAGAAAAATCTGGATTACTCTAGTGACACCAATCAGCAGTCTTCTGGCTGATGTCTGTGATGGGGCACAGGCATCTTCCCCTGCAATCCAAGTAAGTGTACCTTAGAGCTGTACTGAAGGACAACCAATGGCATTACGTTTTCTGACTACCAAAGATTGTTTGATTCATTACTGAACCATAAATATGAAGTCAGATATCAATCATTAAATGTGACAGCTGCACATCACCAATTCTTCTAATTCCATTTTGCAAGTAGGATCAAAGTCTGACCCTTATTTTCTTTCAAAGCACTGCACAGACCAGGAGTGTGTGTGCCTTCCACCACAGGCAAAACCTGTTAGGAAAATAGAAACCTACTGTCTTTTTACAGAAACAAATATAAATAAATTTGTCAATGCCTCACAAATGAAAAGAGATAAAATTCATATATGTGAAAACAAAGTATCTGTATGAGGAAGGTGTTATGTAGTGCCACAGCCCCTTTACTGGTGCATATACCACCAGTTGAGCAGGAGACAGATTGGCCACCCTCTGCCAGCTGACAGTCTTGCTCCCATCTCCTCTTCAGTCTGAAGATATGTCATCTGACAACCTAAGGTACCTCCTGGGATGAGGGCTGGTTGTGGGTGCATAACACTGTCAGATGTAATCAGCAAATACCCAATTTTATTATTGTAATAAATTACTATTCCTTTTCATATGCCTTTCATTTGGGAGTTTCACGACAGTGCTCAGAGAAAATAACTTAATGGAATTATTCAAGCCTAACCAGAAATTACTGGAAACATTAAGGGCAATTTACTCTTGCAGGATTATCTAGACTGATTTTACAGACCTAAGAAGTTCAGAGTAATTTGGACGAATCGAGAATGGCAGATGATCATACAAAACAAGCAGTAAAACAAAGCTCTGATTTCACTAGGCAACAGTTACCACTACATAGGAAGAGATTGTGGTGTTCAGATATTACATTGCTTATCCCCTACCAGAACTGTCTTTCAGAATATCAAAAGGGCACAAAGCTCTTTGGAGTCTAGGGGAGTGGGAGGTGTATCTCAAATTTGAACGTGAGAGTGTTGATCTACCCTCAGGTGATGTATCAGTTTTGGCTGAAGGGATCAAAGCAATGCTCTCTCTTTTTTGTTGGTTTGTTTTTTTTTTTTTAAGTAATTCCAAGTTGGCAAATTGTATGCCAGGTTTCAACATGATGCTGTTTCAAAGAGCCAAGATAATGTGCAGTACAATGCAAACCAACTTGCTTAGTAGAAACCACAGGAAAAATCATACTGTTAAAGTCCTATCAGTCTAGAGCAAGTAACTTATGTAAGAGGTAACCTGGATATGACACATCCTTCCTTTGGCACATGAAGATGCTGAATTCCTCTTTTGCACTCATTTAAAATGAAATCTGGCAGTTACTGGAGAAATTAAGGAATTAGCAAAGCTGTTCTAAAATAAATAGAAACAAGAATAGTGCCAGAACGTTGTGATGGGTATGGTGTTACAGCATCTATGAAATCCTTACATCATACAGTGATGTGGCAGTTTTAGGCCATGCCTTTAAAAGTTAGCTGCAGATTTTCGAGCAGAAGGGTGGAGAAATATAAACAATTCACAGTTGGGTGTAAAAAGGAAAACAAAATTTTGATTATTCTAAATTAATTTCATTCAGATGCATGAAGGGTACCCCAAGCAATCTCACACATAATACAATACAATACAATACAATAAACCAGGTTGGAAGAGACCTTCAAGATCATCGCGTCCAACCCATCAACCAATCCAACCCACCCAAACAACTAGATCATGGCACCAAGCACCCCATCAAGTCTTCTCCTGAACACCTCCAATGACGGTGACTCCACCACCTCCACGGGCAGTCCATTCCAATGGGCAATCACTCTCTCTGTAGAGAACTTCTTCCTAACATCCAGTCTAAACCTGCCCTGGCACAGCTTGAGACTGTGTCCTCTTGTTCTTGTGCTGGCCACCTGGGAGAAGAGGCCTACCTCTGCCTGTCTACAACCTCCCTTCAGGTAGTTGTAGAGAGCAATAAGGTCACCCCTCAGTCTCCTCTTCTCCAGGCTAAACAATCCCAGCTCCCTCAGCCTCTCCTCATAGGGCTTGTGCTCCAAACCCCTCACCAACTTCATTGCCCACTTCATTCCTTTTCTTCTTCTCTGGTTGTTTGGCTGCTTCTGCTCAAGAGAAGAACCTTATCACCACTGACCTTGAGATAAGGATACTAGCGATGCTTTGAGTTAACAGTTCTCCTAAGGTCTTTTTTCTTCTAATTAAACAAAGAAAGAGGAGGGGGTTAGGGGAGAGCGGAGCAGTTTCCCCCACTCCTTTTGGGATACCAAAAGGGGTTCAGGGGCTTTTCCGTGCTGTTTTCTGAATGCAAATACCTGTACAATATTGTAAATACTGTATGTTTTGTACATATTCATTGCATTCCATTGCAGAGTTCAGTTTTGCTTGCCAATACAGCTTCCATTTGCTTCCCAACTGAGTGGGCCAAGCTTTGTTAATGTGGTGGTAAATTCCAAACCACTACAAGTGGGTAGATATAGGACACTTTTTTATTGAAGGAGAATTTCTATTTTTGAAAATTAATAAAATGTTCAGGGAAAAGTAAAAGCAATATAAAAATAACATGAGAATTTCCTCCTTGTTTGATCGGCTGTGGTGCCTGGAATAGAAGCTGATACTTGTGGTTTAGGAGAAGGTAGATGGCTAATCAGATTAATCCCATTGTTCTTGTCTACTTTTAAATACCTTCTCTTGGTGTTATTTTCTTATGCCTTACAGATTGTGATAACTGCTGTCCCAGCACATTTCAGGAAAAAAAATCTGCTTATAAAATATTATTTTATTAGGATGCTGAAACTGAGTAGATGTTTTAAAAACTCACAGCTTATTGCCCATCAAAAACAAAATGATAACATGAAACATTTCAGTGTTATTATGGCAAGACACTTTGATTTTTAAGTTGTGAGGTAGCTTTTCATTAGTTTAATGGAAATTCTTAAGAATTTTATTTTTCAAGAATCCAGACTGAAAATAATTATTTTTAATGCCAGCTTTGCTATGATGCAGAAACGAACCAGATCCATGCAGAAGTGCATCAGTACAACAGACAGGGATGTTACAGTCATGTATGTGATCTAGTAAGGAAAAACTGGAACCACTGGAACAGGCTCCCCAGAGAGGTTGTGGAGTCTCCTTCTACAGAGACTTTCAAGGCCCGTCTGGATGAGCTCCTCTGTGACCTGAGCTAGATTGTATGGATCTGCTCTGGCACAGGGGTTGGACTTGATGATCTCTTTGCCACCTCTGACATTCTGTGATCCTGTGAAAAAAAGTGTAGCAGATGGGTCTTGGTGGATGGAATGGACAAGCTGCTGGTCCCTGGTAGAAGCATCATGTGTATCACTTCTCTCCTGTCCTCCAGTCCAACTCTGTGGTTGTTGTGACACTTACAGATAGCACCATGCTTCAACAGCCATCCAGCCCAGTCCCACTCCTAAACCTGACACACTCCAAACTCCAGAGGAGTTGTGGAATCTGCCTCTCTGGAGACTCAAAATCTGCCTGGATGCAGTCCTGTGCAGACTACTGTGAGAGACTAAATCTTGTCTCTCTTGATGTTGCTCAACAAAGATAAAATCACCTTTGCTGCTTGTCCAGACAATAGCTGATGTATATTGGGCAGATGCCTCTGGAACGACTCTCTGGAAGGTGCATAGATAAGGATTGCTCACCAGACTGCAGCTGCCCTGAAATAATGGGCAGAGGCCACTGCTACCGATACTGTCTGGATATGCACGTTCACCACCTGGACTCATACCTAAAAACTGTACAAAATATCTGAGCACCTGCTGGTTCAGTAGAAGGAAAACACAGAAGAAGGAAAAGACCCGGACAATGCTGCTGAGAAGAAAAACACAAGAGAAGGAAAAGACCGGGGCAATGCTGCTCTGAAATAAAATGTAGAGAATACCAGGAGAGAAAAATGACAGAGATATCACCATGTCGCCTGGAAGAAGCAGACCAAGAGGAGCCCCCTCTCCGTGTCCTAAGTTCCACCTGCTGCAACTCATGGAGCTGAAGAGGCTGCTCAGAGGACAGCACAGCCAACAAGGATGACCTCTCCTCCACCCAAAGCTGCAGCACCCTTCCTCTACAGACCCAAAATCTCCTTCACACCAAAGCTGCAGCACCCTTCCAAAGCTGCAGCACCCTTCCAAAGCTGCAGCACCCTTCCTCCATAGACCCAAACTGTCTTGGGGGGTGAGAGGTGTGGTAATATAGTTCCTTTCCTCTTCTCTCTCTCCTTCTGATTCATCCACTTTGTTTGTGCAATAAATAGCCTCGCTGTTGATATTTTGGCCTCGTTTTTGCCTCTAATTTCGTAACACAGGAATATTCAAAAGAACTGAGTCTCTTTCCTTCTCTGGACCGAGGCAACTACCCTAAGTGATCCAGCCTCTAACATTCTGTGATTCTGTGATTCTTTCAAACTACTCTCAGAAGATTTTCCAGGCCTTGGAGCTCCAGCAGGTGTTTAATATCCAGGGACAAATACTCAGCTAGCACAAACTAATCCCACAGAGACTGCTGACTCCCACTGTAAATCTGCTGAAAAGAAATAATGTCCTTTAACTTTGCAACACAGAAGTTGAAATTAAACAGAAGCTGAAATAAAACCCATGAAGTTACATTGGCCACTGGAGGTCCAGCTTCCCCTAAAGGTTTCTTTGCTGTTTTAATTAAACCAATCTCCACAAGGACCACACAGCTAAGAGGGTAATACAAAAACCGATCAACCCACATCTGTGCAAACTCTTGACAGTTTTTCCTGAGTGCAAGGAGGCTGGAGATCCTCAGTACTCAATACATGACTGCTAGTTTACCTAAACACCTACCAGAGGTGATCCTCGGGGCAAGAAGGAGTTTCATTATGACCCACCTCAGGCAGCCAGGGGAAAAGATAAACAACAGCTTTCTATAGGTGAAACAGTGATAAATCTTCAGGTTCCTATGCAGCAGAGCAACTGTATTCCCCTCTGCAGTGGCAGAAATGTATCTGCAGACAAGGCAGCAAGTCATCAAACAGTATGTCTATGAAAAGTTAAGCTTGGTTGTTGCAGCTTCATCTCAGCTCTAAGCATGTTCATTTGATCCAGAGACTCCAAAAGGTATTTGAGCTCAGGCCACCAGGGAAACTGACCCATGTCACATCACCTCTCTCAAATGCCCCAGGGCCCTGCCCTCAGGAAAGCACCAACATGCGCACCACATTTTACCAAGGAGAGCAACATCACTCCATCCATCTGGGGCAGGGTGCAGGGAAGGTGCAGGCAAGACTACAACATTTTAACTTCAAGGCAATAACACAAGGTAGTATATAACAGGGTTGAACCCTGACATACAAGGCTTCCAAAAAACCACTAGGCAAAGAGCAAAAAGCAAGCCTGAAGGGTTTTATCCTTTTGCAATCTTTTCAGGCTCAAAGATTTCGCAAGGCTGATTTGTATTAATGAATTAAATCCAGTGGCTCATGTGCCCCTCGTGAAATCCAAATGCCATAATAAATTCCTGTATTTATTCACAATACTCTAGCATACATCCAGAATCTGTAACACTTAGCTAGGAGGAGCAACTAACATGAGCACATAATAAACTATCATAAACAAACTGTGGCTAGCAGACCTCATCAACATGAATCTTCCACTGCAGCAAAGAGGCAGTTCAAAACCTTGTCTGCTGAAAATCTCACTCAATAACATCATGTAGTGTATATGTTATGCTCCCAAAAGAAACTGAATTAATTTCATCCCCAAGGCCCACAGGTTTGACCATTAAATTGTTCAAGGTTGGAAAGCAGAAGTACTGGTTCTGTTCAAGTACTTTCATTACGCACTTTGGGCATCATCGACCACTTAAAATCAGCAAAGAAAAGCCATTACTGAAGCATAGCTAGTGTATCCTAATTTTGCTGGTAATAAGGAATGGCAATTAGTCTGTTACTGGTGCATAGAGGTATAAAAACACACAAGGGTCCTAAAAGATGTTTAGCAAAAGCCTCTTACTGTTCATTGCTACATCAACTTAAAGCCTAATTAATGATCCATATAATAATCAAATTAACTTTCTGTGGATCATCCTTATGACCTACTCACAGGAAACACCTTCAATAAACACTTAGAGCTGAAGGAAGGACTCATTACTAACCCTATTAGCTCATGAATGATAGTGACATGACAAGTTATAAATCAGGTTTGGTTCAGGAACAGCAGTAGTCTTGAGTTTTGCTGTGAAAAAGGCATAATAAAAATTCAGTCCCATAGCCAACAGAGAGTCAAGTAATAAAATTAAGAAATTTAACCAGTGCAGCTAACTCTCAGCAACTAGCAAGCTTCTGAGGAATAGAGAGTTGTGACATGAATGTGGTGGGTTTAGGCTATGCCTTTAAAATTTAGTTACACATTTTGAGCAGAGAAGTAGAAAAATACAAATAAATCACTATTGGGTGTAAAAAGAAAAACCAAAGATTATTCTAAACAAATTAATTGGATAAATATCTAGAATAAGACGAGCTGAACCGTAACAATTCTTCCCCTTTCTGTTTTCTTCTGATCTCTGCTGTTTTGCTTTGCTTGGGAGAGATAGCATGCTTCAGCTGGCCTTGGCTAAGTCTAACCCACTGCTTCTCTCTCTGCTCCTTTCTCCCTTGTGACACAGGGGTAGGGGCAGTGGAATGGCTTCCTTGATCTCTTGACCAGGGGGAGTTCTGTGTTGTTTGCTAATTGTAAATATCTGTGTAATGTTGTAAATACTGTATATTTTGTACATATTCATTGCATTCCATCATAGAGTGTAGATTTTGCTTGTAAATACAGATTCATTTGCTTCTAGTTGAGTTGGTCTGGCAAAGTTAATGGTGGGGGGGAAACGTCAACCCACCACTCATGAATTAATTATGCTAGTGTCCACTGTAGAAATGAAGCTCCAAACAGCAGTTTCATAAGAGAGGTCCCACACTCTGATGAAAGCCTGGGGCACTGCAGGGGTAGGGGCATTAAGCACGGCCCAATGAGGGCAAAGAAACTTACAATTTCCCTTAGGAAACAATGGAAACAAGTACTGTTATTTTAAGAGACACAGGTATGTTTCCAGAAAATTGCAAGCAGACGTAAACAGCCCTTGAATAAGGAGTAAGTGCAGGTTTGCTCCAACAAACAATTGCATATCAATAAAGCCTTCTTGCCCATCTGATTTCCTGTGTGTACTCACATCAAGTCCTGATGATACAACTGTCAAAAAAAATCACCATTTTTATTTGGAGTGGTGGTAGGAAGCTAAAATCTTGGCAAATCCAGTTAAAAATACTAAGGTTGTTAAAGGTCTGATTCTGTAGTTCAAGCACATATTAAGTGTTCTTGAGTGATTTCAGTGACTTGCAGGTATTAATAAGAGTTGGTGGAATGAGCTCTGTTATTCAAATTTTTGGTTTACACATGGCAAAGAAAGTCAAGGTTCTGAAACAGGCTGCTGTCACCACAGAGAAATATCAGTGGTACAGTGCAAATGCACACTCTGGAATGTATCACCATCATCCCACGTGTTTATTCATGTAATATTACTCCAGTTTTCTCTCTTAACTATTTAACAATTCCCAAGGTACAGCATTTTGAAATTCTTATTAAATCTCACTCAAACCTCAAGCAGTAAAGCAACAAAAAATTGTTCAAGCCACCACTAAGCAGAGTCATCATCAACAAATGTGCCTTTATGCTCAGAAGAGAGGGAAAGCCACCAGATTGTTTTTACCATTATGGGGGAAAAAAAACAGTCAACATTCACTGTTCTTGAAGTGTAAAACACCATCACAGGCCACCACACTAGCTGACCAAATGGACCAGAGGCACTGCAAAAAGAAAATACAGACACTTCACAAAGGCTGTTCAGCTCTTGTCAGGTCAGCCAAACATAGAAATTACAAACACAAGAAACCTTGCTATAAGTGCATGAGGTCACTTCAAAGCCTGTAGTGTAATAGCTGCCAAGAGCAATAAGATCATGTGTGCTGCTCAGCTACTTTCCACATTAAAAAAAAAAAAAAAAAGAACTGAAATGAAATTTTACTCAATCAATCTGATGGTTTATAAACAAGGGTGGTTTTTTTTCTCTCAAATAGAGTTAAGATTAAACAAGCTAACCAAAGCAGGGCAGATTTCTGGAGCTCATTAATGTCAACTGAGTAAGGAAATTACCCTTATCACCCCAAGGTGTGTTTCCTCAACTCTTCAGAGCAAGACAGCATTCCTTTATGTAGTTTTGCCTTAGAACCTAAATTAATTGTGAAGTTAAGTATGTGGTGGAACAGTCCAGATATACAGAGGATATTGTTTACTGTTCTTTTCACCTCAGCATGTTCATAATGCTCAAAGAAGTTGAATTAGCTTTCCAATACCTCATTTTGGCAGCTGAAGAAGGACGTTAGTGTCTGCAGAGATACTACCTGTCCTCAAAAGCAGCATGGATTCAGCTAGCACCAAGCTCACCACTGTGCAAGCATGTCTGTTCCCAGGTCCAGCCTAGTCCTAGAAGCAGAGGAGATGCCTTAGTGGAAATGTAGCCAATACACTTTACACAACCTATCACTGTGCCCTGCAAGCCCAATTTGTACATCCCACTCCATGTTCCCATCACCAGAGACTTCTAAAATCACCTTGCATGCAGTATGGCTTATTAGGTATGAGACTGCTCTGATGTACATTAGTGTCTCTACGGGCTGGTTTTTCCCTTCCATTATCTCTCCTGATCCCTCGTCTGCCTAGATATTACACCATTGGAAGTACTTAGATGCCAGATCACTCAGGGGCGAAAAATGCCAATGTTCCTTCTTTAATTTCTTTTAAAATCTATTTACTGTCTAATAACAGGACACCATTATGGAGGTTGAGCTAAAGTTATCTTGAACGCATCTGGGATTAATTTTTGCAAGGCTGCACCCACTTTCTTGGGGTTTTGGGTTTAGTTCTCTGTGAAACATTGTGCAGTTACTTAGGGCAAACTTAGCCTGCATGCTTCGGGACTTGAAATGAGGTTTTCTGTAGCAGCTATTAAGAGAATTTACTGTCATTTATTACAGTTTTCAAACTCTTTCCAGGATTTTCAATCATAGAATCAATAAGGTTGGAAAAGACTTCAAAAATCATCATGTCCAACCTGTCACCCAAGACCTCATGACAACTAAACCATGGCACGAAGTGCCATGTCAAATCCCTTTTTGAACACCTCCAGGGACGGTGACTCCACCACTGCCCTGGGCAGCACATTTCAATGGCAAATGACTCTCTCTGTGAAGAACTTTCTCCTCACCTCGAACCTAAACTTCCACTGGCACAGTTTGAGACTGTGTGGTGTTGTGGTGCTGATTACCTGGGAGAAGAGTTCAGCCCCCACCTGGCTACAACCTCCGTTCAGGTAGGTGTAGACAGCAATAAAGTCTCCTCTGAGCCTTCTCTTCTCCAGGCTAAGCAACCCCAGTGCCCTCAGCCTCTCCTAGTAAGGCTGAGGCTCAAGGCCTCTCACCAGCCTCTCTGCCCTTCTCTGGACATGTTCAAGTATCTCAATGTCCTTCTTAAACTGAGGAGCCCAGAACTGGACACAGGACTCAAGGTGTGGCCTAACCAGTGCTGAGTACAGGGGCACAATGACTTCCCTGCTCCTGCTGGCTACACTATTTCTGATGCAGGCCAGGATGCGATTGGCCCTCTTGGCCACCTGGGCACACTGCTGGCTCATGTTCAGCCAGCTGTCAATCAGTACCCCCAGGTCCCTTTCTGCTTGGCTGCTCTCCAGCCACTCTGACCCCAGCCTGTAGCACTGCATGGGGTTGTTGTGACTCAAGTGCAGCACCTGGCACTTGGACTTCTTGTGATAGCTGGGGAGGGGCAGCTTTTTGTAGTTCTTGGATTTTGGTGTTGGCTTTTTGTGGGTGTTTGGGTTTTTTTTATGTTCAGGCACTAAGGACCACATCAGTTTTGGGGAGAAATGCCTGATGAAGACACACCCATGTTTTTTACTCCATGTGCCTGTAAAGAACCAGTGAGGGAAGGCTCAGGCAGAGCAGAGGTGTATGAATCAGCCAGGTCAGGTGTATTATGCACCCACAGAGCTTTGCCATGCAGAGATCCAAGTTCTCATGCAGAAGTTTGAAGGTCCTGGCTGGTTAGCTCTGCATCCCTTGGGCCCAAAATTGAGAATTTGTGGAAGCAGTGCAGTCCCTCTTAAGAGACAGAGCAGTAACAGAGTGGACCTGCTGTGTGTGACAGCACACCATTTTCCCCTTCTCTGTTTTCCCCCAAAGGCAATAATAGAAGTAATTTTGTATTAATGATAACAGAAGAAAATGTTGGCATAGCACGTGTACCTGACACAGCTATAGACTTGCTTCCAAGACACCATTACCTAGAAGTGCAGGTTTCCAGCACCTGTGATATTTTATCGCCTCTGCCAACATATCAAAGACATCTCCAACTTTTTACAAGCTGTAGCTGCACATCTCATTTTGACAGAGATATCCCACACTGCTTCCTTGAGGGCAACAGTGAAGTACGAGAATTCTCCTTCAAGGGGCGTGATATAACAGCATCTGCTTTTATTAAACAAATGCACATTTAATTAGCAGTAAGGATCTCATTTTTTAATGTTCTTGTCTTGGAAGCATTGTGATGTTAAGCATTAAAGGGCAGCATGTGATTCTTGGGGAAGTTTTAGCCTTACTATTATAAAGAAAAATAGGATTTTCTTTCAGGTTCAATTCTGTGAAACAAAACTTGACCCAAAATAGTCACCACAGCTAATGAGAATTTGCTTCCCAAAATAATGATGTTCCTTTGAATTCAGAGCTGGGATCTTGTAAACCCCAGTGCAGCAATCACCTGCTGCAAAAGGCTTAGATTGATGGTGCTCTGCTAATACACACACCCAGAGGTGCACCTCCAGATGATGGTTTAGTTGTCTGGCACAGTGTAGTGAAAGTAAACTAAGTAAATACCGGTAGGACTGAGCAGTCTCCCCTAGCCTTTCTCTTTTAATAATATTTTTGTATCAAAAATTGAAAAAATAACGAAAAAATAAAAAACACCACACCAAAACCCCAGAACAGCAGAAAAAAACACATGTAGGTGTACAGGAAGGGCTTTTATATTTAAGAAAAACAAAAACTGCTAGGTGTATTCTACACTTTCAAAGCAGCACACATCGCATTTTCTAGGCATGAAAGCTTAATAATGCCTTAATTAAAGCCAGCTGAGTGCTGGAAATGTGATTATAGAGTATCAACAGCATACAATCATTTGCTCCTACCAAAGTTCATCACTTTGAACAAGGAGATGAACCGGGTGTTTCCTGGACATACAGACAATGCAAATGCTTAAAGGATTTTAAAACTAGCATAATTTAAAGCAAGACAAATGGTACCCATTTTAAGACTGCTGGATTCAATCTTACCCTCTCAAATTTAAAAAAAAAAAAAAAAAAAAAAAAAAAAAAAGGCTCCTTCTCCTTTGATCTGAAACAGAATTGTGGCTGATGACAGCAAATACGAATATGAAAACTCTGAATGTGCTACTGGCTCCAGGGAAGGAATCTCTGATAGTTTATCAGATTTCCTGTGGCGGCTCTTTGATCACAAAAACATAACTAAAGGCTTTTTAAAAATCTGTCGTCACATGAATGGTACTGCTCCGATACATTGTAATAAAATTCAAATTTTAAAAAGCTTCATATTAGGAACAAATGAAAACAGAAATACAGGAAATAAATATGCAGAGTTCTATGATGTGGGAGGAAAGACCAGTACTAAGCAAAAATGAGTCTGAGCCATGATATCTGAACCTATCATCTTTCCCAAAGTCTAGATGCAGTATATCTTTGGGGATGGTCTCTATTTAAGGATGGTCTATATATACACCATCTTGTACTAAAGTTGATTCTAGTACTACATTTCCTGTCTCTTATGTTTGACAGATGAATAGACTGACTCTTCACCAACAAGAAGATGAAAGAAGAAATAGTGTAGGTAATTTCTGGAGAGCTAAGGACAGAAAGTGGGTTTATCCTTCAGCAACGATGCTTTGCATTGTTTGAATTCACATGGATTAAATACTCTAAGATATGCAATGAAAGTATAAATGCCCAAGTGTTTGAGCCTCTTTATTTCTACATATTTTCTTTTTACAATATACATCTTCCCCATATAAGAAGCCAGCTACAACTTCTATTGCACAGAATCACCCTCTGAAAACCTAGCTGTCCAGGACACCAAGCAGGTGGATTTGTCTTTTACATGTTCCATATCATGGGTAATTTTGTCCACAGAAAAGAAAGAGAGAAAAAAACCCCGTGGTACTCTAATAATGTTTTACCCACAAAATTATAGGCACACAAGCCCTGATGTGGATACCATAGCACCACTGAAGACGAGGAGCCAGTCTAACAGCTCCCTGCTGTCTCATAGCTGCGCTGCCACAGCTACATTAGGTTAAAAGGGTTGTAACTTCCTTACAACTTATATGTTTTATGCAGGTTTTAGTGTTCAAGGCTTCAGTATAGATTCATAGAACCATAGAACAGTTTGGACTGTAAAGGTCATCTTGTCCAACCCTGTGCATTTAGCCAGGACCTCTTCAATTTGATTGGGTGAATAAGAACCCTGTCCAACCTGATCTTAAATGTTCCAGGGATGGAGCTTCTATCACTTCTCTGTTCCAGTGTTTCACCATACTTGCCATTAAAAAAATAACATATATATATTCTTTATATCTAGCCTAAATTTTCCTTCTCCTAGTTTAAAACCACTACCCCTTGTCCTGTTGCTATAGGCCCCATATTTCTTATAAGCCCCCTTTGAGTACTGAAAAGCCACAATAAGGGGTCCATAGAACCTTTGGTTCTCCAGGCTGAAAAACCCCAACTATCCCAGCTTTTCATCATAGGAGAAGTGTTCCAGATTTATGCAGGCAGTTAGAAAGGAAACATTGCATGTGTTACTGGTAGGACCCTACTGCTGCACAGAAAATGCTAAGCTACCAAAGGGCTGGGGAAATGTGAATCCCACCTTTCAGTAATTCTTATTCCAGAAGAAAAAAAGTTCAAGAAGGTGCTCATTGCAGTAGGAAAAGTACATGTGTCAAGAGGATAATTTTAACTACAGTTACCACCATTAGACAAAAATAAATTGGAAAAAAAAAAAAAGAAATTAAAAACAAAACCTGCTTTCTTACAAGCAGTATATCTGCACCTACACAGCTTTGCCATATACACACGTTCATTATTTGTACCATAATTTCAGATGTCTGACAATAATAATATGAAAGCCAGTCTTACTTGATCATAAAAGAAACTGTTCTTTTCTGCACTGTGACACAGTGACAATATTCCTAATAACTCCAAAAGGAAGCAAGACCAGACCAAGAGCTAGGTGATCTTTTTATCCCCCTTTCCCTCCAGTTTCAGCTCCTTAGATATAATGCTTATGTAGGAAGATCAGCATCTTCATTAGGTTTTCGCTAACCATGACTTTGAGTAAGTGAAAATAAACACAAAACATGAGAAATCTGTTTCATTGACTCAGTGGGGTGGGGCATGGAACAGTACCACACCCTGGCACAGGTGAGACTGGCTGGTAGCCAGGATCCTGTGACACCAGAAAAATGCGAACTGAAGGGATGCAACTGAGAGGCCACATTGTCTTCCAAAGTGCCCGGCATTCAAGAGTCTGAGATCTGAAGAGACCTGAAAAAAAGTATTGTTTGTTTAAGCCCCATGTGTCTTAGAAGTCTTTTATTCCTATTTTGGGTTCTTTCCCTGGGTTTTTTTGTTTTGGTTGGGTGTAGGATTATAGTGTTGACCTGGGGCAGGGGAAGGGGGAGGGAGAGGAAAGAAGGAAAGTACTCTCAGAATTTCTGTCAAGTGGTCCAGAAAAAAATACATTTTTTATTAGTGTTGTGCATATTTGTTTTCACAGAGATAGGTCTAATATTTAAGGGGAAGGAAAGGGCTCAGTAAAATCAAACACAAGCCAAAACAGTCAACATTGTGTGCTTTCAGTTCAGGTCCATTGAAGAGAGCAGCTATGGTTTTGCAGGAAGCCTAGGTTCCTTAAGATACAGTAAGATACAATATGGGTGCAAGCTGAGCTCATAGTGCTATTGGGCATTTAATGTGCCTGCTAATGGAGGTGCAGAGTGAGCCACAGATGGGGTTTGAGCCAGGCTTTAGAAGTGAGTTTGAAGGCCCCAGCTGTGGTGCACCCATAAGGGAAGAGTGCAGAGGGAGCAGCATGCTTGGCTCTCCAGAGGGACAGACACAAACTATGGAACCACACCAAGAGCGGCCACTTGTCCCTTGCCTTGTTTGGGACCTGCCCCATTGCAGCAAGCCCATAAAACAGTAAGACTTTTTAAAACACTTAAGATTCTTCTGCCAAGGTTAACCTGGGGCAGATACAAGGAGAAAGGGAAACAGCTGCACAGATCTTTTGTCTCCAGCTCTTTGTGTGGGAGCAAGCAAAGACAGGACACCATCACCACCCTTACATCCCAAGAAGCAGTAATACAATGAACAAGATACACTGTCAGAGGAAAAATTGCTAATGATTTATGTCCTGCACAGAGAGATAAAGGGAAATTATAACTTACAGTATCATGTCCTCTTCTGAGATCTTGAAGGATCAAGACTGCCTCCTGTGTGGACTATATAGAATCATAAACACACACAGGATCACACACAGGAGGTCAGGGGTTGGAAAGGGCCCCAAAGAGATCATTGGGTCCAAGCCTGCTGCCAGAGCAGGACCGTACAATCTAGCTCAGGTCACAGAGGAATGCATCCAGACAGGCCTTGAAAGTTTCCAGAGAAGGAGACTCCACAAGCTCTCTGGGGAGCCTGTTCCAGTGCTCTGTGACCCTTAGAGAAAAGAAGTTCCCCCTTGTGTTGAGGTGGAACCTCCTGTGCTGCAGCTTACATCCATTGCTCCTTATCCTATCACAGGGAGCAAGTAAGAAGAGCCTGTCCCCTCCCTCCTGACACCTAGCCCTCAGATATCTTATAAACATTAAATTTCCTCTTTTCCAGACTAAAAAGCCCCAGGTCCCTCAGCCTCTCCTTGTAAGGCAGTGCTCTAGTCCCCTAATCATCCCTGTAGCCCTCCACTGGACCCCCTCTAGCAGATCCCTGTCCCTATTGAACTGGGGAGCCCAAAACTGAACACAGTACTGTTGTGGTTTGAGCCTTAACTGGAATTTAAGAGCTCAGATAGGGACAAGACTGAGAACTCCTCCCCCACTCCCCCTTTCTCTTTCCCGATAGAAAGAAAAGGGAAGGGAAAAGAATAGGGAAAGAAAAAGGAAGGGGAGGAAAGGGAAAGAAAAAGGAAGGGGAGGAAAGGGAAAGAAAGGGGGGTAAGGAAAAAGAGGAGACAGTAAATCTACCAAGAAATAATTTGGAGTCAGTTTGGAAGTAGAGAGGTAAAGTTTTCTTTAAACAATATATACATATATATATGACAATAACAGGAAGGGTTCACAAGGGTAAGGAACAAGGTTGGAGAGGGAGATATACAAAGCCAGCAGTCCTTTGGAGAAATGTGGATGCAGCAGGGAGAAAGACCAGGCCTAACCACGTGGCAGAGAACCAGGAAGCCAGCAGTGACTCTTAGTCTTCTCACCCAGGTGACACAGGTGCAAAAGAGAAGGAAAATGGTTGCTGTACCCTCCCCTTTAAGTCTTGCTAGACAGGAAGGGGGAGCAGAACAAACTAACTCAGTTCCCAGGGGGGAACCCCGCTCCAGGGGTGGGGCAGGGAAGGAAGGAACCAAGTCCACCTGGATCAGGTTTTCTTAATCCCCAGGGGAGAGCAGGGCTCTAACAGCCCCTCCCCCTCCTCTTAGGATGGGCCAACCCACCACAAGTACTCAGGATGAGGTCTCACCAGGGCAGAGTCCCCCACGATATACTGGACACATTTCCTAACACACCCCAGGATCCCTTTGTCCTTCTTGACCATCAGGGCACACTGCTGACCCACAGATAACTTGTTATCCGCCAGGATTCACATGTCCCTCTCCACAGGGCTGCTCTCCAGCAGATCACCTCCCAGCCTGTACTGGTGCAGTTTATTATTCCTCCCCAGATGCAGGACTCTGCACTTGTCCTTGTTGAACCTGATTAGGTTCCTCTGTGCCCAGCTCTCCAGTCTGTCCAAGTCTCACTGCATGGCTGCACAGCCTTCAGGTGTATCAGACAAGCCTCCCAGTTTGGTGTCATCAGCAGACTTGCTGAGCAGACACTCTGTCCCCTCATCAGTGTGATTGATGAAGATGTTGAACAGTACAGGTGGATTAGGAAGTGGTTACAAGATAGAATTCAAAGAGTGGTGATCAATGGTGTCAGGTCCAGCTGGAGAGCTGTAACCAGTGGAGTCCCCCAGGCATCAGTGTTGGGTCTGGTGCCCTTCAGTTATAGAATCATTAAGGTTTGTGGTGGGGTGAGAAAGTTCCCTCCCCACACACAAGGAAAGAAACCACAGCTAACTCAGTCGGAAAAACAGATGAAAGTTATATTTACAGGCAGAAATGGAATGCAATGAATATATACACAAATATACAATATTTACAATATATACAGAAATACACAGCAATGAACACAATGCAGAAAAAGCCTTTTCCCTCCAGCCGGCCAGGGGGGTTCCCTGAACCCCCCTCTCTCCCTCCCTACCTCCCCTTTTTCCCAAAAAAGGGGTTAGAGAGAGAGAGAAAGGCAATTAAGGAAGAAAAAATTCTGTTAGCTCAAAAGCGCATGCAAGAATTAGCTTTCTTATCTGGTTAGCTCTGTTAATTCAAGGCCGTTCCTGCTTCAGAAAGAGAGAAGCCGTCCAGCCCACAGGACAGAGAAGCACAGACTGCACCCAGCCTGAACCCAGACCAGACTGAACTGACAGAACCCAAACTTAAAATTGCATTCTACAATCTACCAATGAAATTAGTTTAGACTATCTTGTTTTTGTTCAAATATCAAAAACATTCAGCCAGAGTGTTCAGCAACTGTCTCTTTCTTAAAGGCACAGCCTAAACCAGCCACAAGGTTGGAAAAGACCTTTAAGATAATCAAGTCCAACTGTAACTCAACTACCCTGACTACTGAACTACATTGTGAAGCACCACATCTACACGCTTCTTGAACAGGATGGCAATTTTACCACCTCCCTGGGCAGCCTGCTTCCATTCTAATTCACAATAATTATATGGGTAGTACTTTCCACTCCTCCACAATTACAGTCAGAAACCAGCCCAAGTCACTGGTAGTTAAACTTATATTTCAACAGAAACTAGCATCTCTTAGGTTCAGTTCAAATACAGACTCTTTTTTTCTTCTTTTAATTAGAAATCACAGTTTGAAAATCACCTGAAATATCAATTTTCTTGCACCTCTATGGCAAAGATAAGCTTAGTACAACCCCACTGATATCAAATTGCACCCAGTACAAACACAGCCCTTAAAACCCATACCCTTCCTTTTGAAGAAGTAAAAGCTCGCCTTTAGGCTAATAACTTTATATGGCAGATTTTAGTCCCAGACTTCAAACAGCTGAGTAGAGCTGCTGTAAAAAAGGATTATAAAGAAACTGCTTCAGAGATCTGAGCATAATGGGCAGAAGAATAAGGGCTGTTGAAGTGAAGTCAAGGATAATGTTTCATGCAATGTTGTTCTTAGCTTCAATGCTATATGCCAAATTGCTATGCTTAAAACCACCATTAAACAAAGCACAGTTTTGAAAATACAGCATTCTGTATGTCCATACTTAAGAAAATAGTATTTTAACAAATGTTTTCCTTAACCACTGTGTGTTCTGTGGGGGACTCACAGCTGCTGGCACAAAAACAACCTCACGCAGGCCAATTCCTAACCTACTGCTTTCTCCTCAGATCCTTCGTGGCACACAATGTGCTGTATTTCCTACATACCATTTTAGATAGCACCTATGTCTCCAGCTCACCCTCCTGAGTTTACTACTCCTAGAGTAGGGACAGAGAGTGGGATGATGTCAGGCAGATCCAAACTACATCTGTTGCAGGTTATCACTGTGAAACAGCAGAAACCTTGTTCTCGCTGCTGGCTGGAGTACAATGTGCTTGTCCCACCCTACAGCCCCTACAGTACTGTCTGCAGTGAGGGCAGAAGATGGCAACTAAGCTGGTGAAGAGCTTGAAGAATAAAACTTATTAAGAGTGACTGAACAAGCTGGGGCTGTTTAGTTTGAAGAAGAGGAGGCTAAGGGGAGACCTCATTGCTCTCTGCAACTACCTGAAAGGACGTTGTAGAGAAGCTGGTGCTGGCCTCTTCTCAGAGGTAATTAGCGATAGTACAAGAGGGAAGGGCATCAAACTGATCTAGTGTGAGGTGCCCCTACCCATGGCAAGGGGGTTGGAACTAGATGATTCTTGAGGTCCCTTCCAACCCTGACAAGTCTATAGTTCTCTGATTCTATGGTTCTATGACCTTGCAGTAGGACAGAGCAAACTGCTGAGGAAACCACACTTTGAAGTTACTCCAGCTGTAAGCACATGCATGCAGACCACACAGTACTTTACAGATCCCTTTAGGGGGTTGGTTTTGATAGGCCAAGACTGGAAGCAGAATGTATAACTTTCAAACCCCATGAAAAAATCTTTTCCAATCCCATTTGATGCCCAGCTTCAACCCAGCACTGCTACATCCTTTTGCATTAATTCATTCACCATAACAAGTTCTCCCACGTAAACTGGGAGCAGACTGTTACAACAGAGAAGTTAATGCTGATGGGACATAATTTTCTTCTGCAGTTCCCATGGGCAACAGAAGGGGGGAAAAATGAGCTAGCAATGCTTTTCTGCTTCTAATACCTATGAGTCCAACCAGAGAGGACAAACAGCCAGAATTTTCCGGTAAAATAAATGGTACTGGCATTTAAAAATCATCACTCAAGTGACAGATGACTAACTAAAAGAGCAGAAAGATAACATCCATAAGTTTGCAGTGGTGCATTTAATAAAAAAGCAACATTTTGTGCTTTAAGTTTTCTGGCCAGCAAGAAAACATAGCAACTCTTGCTTGAGAAAATGCTGCAAACTGTGGATGTATGCAATCAACCCTTTAAAAATTAATTGCAACTAATTGATTAAGAATATTACTTAATGGGGTGGATTAAATTTCCCCAAATACTCAGTGGCTAATATATTTTATCAAAACACAAGTTCTATGCTTACCTCAGGATGAATGTCTGGCATTGGGAATGGAAGGGAGAAGAAGCAGAAGTTCTCTCCTGGCTCTGAGAGACCTGGGTTCACATGATTCAGTGGAATACAATTCTTGCACTACCACACAGGTACACAGACAACCTCCTGTTACAAAGTGAAGTTACTCTAAACAAAGGAATCTACAGTCTGATAGTTCCAGACAAAAGCTGAATCAAGTAGATCTCAGTGGCCTTTCTTTTTGTCATTTTTCTCATCAAAATGCTCTGCTAATTTCCAGTTTGAAGGGTAAACTCATCTGTTATGAAGACCAATACATAAAAGTGGGTGGAGCACCCACCTCAATCCTCTTTGAAAAAGCATACTGCTGACTTCAGGGGCTGCTGGATCAGTGGAGTTTTTAACTACATGAAGGTCAGATCATTCACCCCAACTGAAAATCCTATGGATGGTAGTTTGTGGTATGCTAGGTCTTAATTTTGCTATCAGTAGTTTGGTTTACAGCTACCTCCAAAATTCTGCTTTGAATATCTAATGTAGACAAGCAACAACAAAAAAATTCTGTTGGAATGGAAGCAGAATACAAGGTTTTAACAACTCTAATATGATGTCTAAGGCAGTGCAATAGAAATGACAGAAACGAATCATGGAACAAATGGTGCATCATATTCCAAATGATGAGCATCTCCAAATGAATCAGTGGGTTTGTAATAAATAGTACAATCTCTTTATTAGAAGATCAGAGCTGTAAGCAGCTCAGCACATCTGCATTTTCCCTGTCATCTCCCAGGTTTTTACTACTGCAGAGAAGAGATGATGCCATCAGTTCCCAAGAAAACATACTATACTGGGAAAAATCACACATCAAGAACTGCAAGCCTGCAGATTAACAAACTGTTTGCAAGCTTCATGTCCAAAGCATTCAGTTTTCTGGCTCTTCGCTGTCCTAATGGAAGTTAGTTTATAAATATTTATTTTCGCATTCCAAGTTGGAGTGTACAAACCATGTCCTAGATCTTGGATCCAAGGTCTTGACTACTTCATGTTTGTGGCCAGACTGTAAGTTTTATCACTTCTGCAAACTGGTGCCTTCATTCTGCTTGTCCCACAGAGGTGCCAGACAAAGAATCTGAGACAGACACATCTACAGATAGCTTTGGCAACAAGCAGGGGAAGCTTCATATCTCTCTACCAGGCGTTTCGCAGTTATAACTTTCACTGCCAAAAGCCTCTATGGTAGACATGCTATCCTCCAACAGGCAAGTCACCCTGGAGAACTCTGTACTGTATCCAGATGGATGTAGCCCAGAGTGCCACTCTGGCACACTGTACACATGGTCCCAATGTTCCCTGCTGTCTCCCCAGTGAGGTCTTTCCATTTCTGATCCTCCTCACCATCTTCCCCTTTTTAACTTGCTCATCTTCTCACTCTCATTTTCAGGGTCTCCTCCAGCACACAGAGGAGGGCAGGATTCTTATTCACAGTCCTACCCTCCATTTCTCCTTGCACACACAAGTGTCCTGTGACCCTGCTTTGCACTCTTGTGTTGTCTTTGAACCAAATCCTTGACACCATCCACCACCATCACCTTTCATTCAGTCAAACCCCTCTGCCTATTGCCTCTAGGCTGTAAGGGCAGACCTCATCTAGGTTCTTCATGAATTTAGACATGGATCAGAGTGGAACAGATCTTCTTCTGACACATTGGAACAGCCTGTTACTGTGCCTTCATGATTTCTTTCTGGACCTACTTCAAGAAATAACTCTTGAAGGCTCAGGAACAGGCTGTGCCAATGTGCCGGAAGATGAGCCACAGGGGCAGACGGCCAGCCTGGCTGGGCAATGAGCTTCTGGGTGAATTAAGGGAAAGAAAGAGTGTGTATCATCTTTGGAAGGAAGGAGAGGTAACCTGTGAAATGTTTTAGGATATTGCTAGGTTATGTAGGAAAAAAATTAGAGAGGCAAAAGGCCATTTAGAGCTTAGACTGGCCACTGCTGTGAAGGACAACAACAAAAAATCCTTTTACACATACATTAATGACAAAAGGAGAGGCAAGGACAACCTCCATGACTTGGTGGACATGGAGGGGAATATAGTAACTAAAAATGAGAAAAAGGCAGTAGTACTTAACACCTTCTTTGCCTCAATTTTTAATAGTAGGAAAGGTTGTCTTCTGGACACCTGTCCTCCTGAGCTGGCAGATGGAGTCAGGGAGCA
Source organism: Colaptes auratus (assembly GCA_015227895.2). Lineage (NCBI taxonomy): Eukaryota > Metazoa > Chordata > Aves > Piciformes > Picidae > Colaptes > Colaptes auratus. The sequence continues at coordinate 29,780,016 of CM026897.1, read as the reverse complement.
GTATAGTTCTCCTGTAATCCAGGAGGAAGTAGGTAGAGACCTCCTTAGCTACTTGGATCCCCACAAGTCCATGGGAGCAGATAGGATCCATCCTAGGGTGCTGAGAGAGCTGGCAGATGAGCTGGCCAAGCCTCTCTCCATCATTTTTCAACAGTCCTGGCTCACTGGAGAGGTCCCAGATGACTGGAAGCTGGCCAACGTGGTGCCCATCCACAAGAAGGGCAAGAAGGAGGAACCAGGGAATTCCAGGCCTGTCAGCCTGACCTCAGTGCCAGGCAAGATTATGGAACAGGGCATCTTGAGTGCAATCACACAGCACTTAAAGGATAGCCAAGGGATCAGGTCCAGCCAGCATGGATTTAGGAAGGGCAGGTCCTGCCTCATCAACCTCATCTTCTTCTAGTATTAGGTGACCCACCTGCTGGATATGGGGGAGGCCTGTGGATGTAGTCTACCTGGACTTCAGCAAGGCCTTTGACACCGTCCCCCACAGCAAAGTCCTGGCCAAGCTGTCAGCCCGTGGCTTGCACAGCAGCACTCTGTGCTGGGTTAGGAACTGGCTGTCCTCCTGAACACCTCCAATGAAGGTGACTCCACCACCTCCACGGGCAGCCCATTCCAATGGGCAATCACTCTCTCTGTATAGAACTTCTTCCTAACATCCAGGCTAAACCTCCCCTGGTGCAGCCTGAGACTGTGTCCTCTTGTTCTGGTGCTGGCTGCCTGGGAGAAGAGACCAGCCTCTGCCTGTCTACAACCTCCCTTCAGGTAGTTGTAGAGAGCAAGAAGGTCACCCCTGAGTCTCCTCTTCTCCAGGCTAAGCAACCCCAGCTCCCTCAGCCTCTCCTCATAGGGCTTGTGTTCCAAACCCCTCACCAACTTTGTTGCCTTCTCTGGACACGTTCCAGCAAGACAACATCCTTCCTAAACTGAGGGGCCCAGAACTGGACACAGTACTCAAGGTGTGGCCTAACCAGTGCAGTGTACAGGGGCAGAATGACCTCCCTGCTCCTGCTGGCCACACTGTTCCTGATGCAGGCCAGGATGCCATTGGCCCTCTTGGCCACCTGGGCACACTGCAGGCTCATGTTCAACCAATTCTGCACATTGGCCACAGCAACCCCATGCAGTGCTACAGGCTGGGGTCGGAGTTGCTGGAAAGCGGCCAGGCAGAAAGGGACCTGGGGGTGCTGTTTGATGGTAGGCTGAACATGAGCCTGCAGTGTGCCCAGGATCATAAGTTTGAACAATTTTGGATGAAAATGCCACTCTCTAACAGGAGAAATGACAAGTGCCTCGTTTGTCAAAATTGCTCAGCACAAGACATCATTTTAAAGAAGCAGTATATGAGGCCATTGCAAAAAAAAAGGCCATGCAGTTTAAGCTGTCTTGCAAATTTAACTGGCTCTAACAAACCTTTTCCACACAAAAGAGGCTCCCATGGAGGGGATTTAGCACTTCAGTAGAAATCTAACAAGGGGCAAACTCCTACCTGTGCCAAGCTGGTCATTAGAACAGTCTTACAGACCATAATTTCTGGGTTTCAGATACTGCAAGCCTTGGAGTTCAGGCCCTTAGCTACACAGCTGAAGGACTTCCAGCACACATACATACATGCATGCCTAAACACACACATGCAAATTTGTCCAGCATTCTTGAAGCAAAAACTTTACACTCCTCTGCCAAGTATCTTAGCTGTCCCTTGTTTTCTGAGATACAAGTAAAAAGTATTAAATGCAAGGGAAGATCAGGGTTCAGATACAAAATGTGGAAGCTCAAAACTTTTAAGGCTTAACTGAAAAAATAGCAGTATTTTTGCTTTCTGCATCCTTTGGAAAAAGACAGATGACTCACATATATATGAAACATAAACTGCTTGCATCTACTAGCTTGAGGATTAAGAAGAATCACATCAGATGGGGGTGGGGGAAGTTAACTGTGAATTTCTATCATCTGGTTCATCAGGCATTTCACAGGGCATGGAAAAGGAGGAATATCCCCATTTTTAAGGAGCCGTGCCCTTAAGACCTATGACTTAAGGTCTATTCCTCATAATTCTACAGGCTTCCTTTATGGCCTTGAGCAAATCACCTGATTTCTCAGTGCAATTTCTGATAAATCCTTTAAAGTTGCTTGGCAATTTTTTTTCACAAACTTATTTCAGTAACAAATCTTCATGCTGTGAGAATTCCTTCATTTGGTTGGGTGCCAACATCATTAGTCCTCACTTACTGTCTATGAAATGTGGAGTTTTTACATGCCACTGAGCATTTGCAGCTTCTCCTAACTGTAGCTCAACACTTCCAAAATCAGTCTTATACACAGTTAGAAAATTCTGACATCATACTAGTTCAAAAGCAGTGTGAAAGGCTAATTTTCACTTTAGAAGAAAGAGGCTTGTGTGTCATAGATGGCCAGGACACCCAAAACATGATTTACACCAAATTGTGCTAAAAATCCAACACAAAACAGACTCAGCATAGCAGAGAAGGAAGAGATAAAATGCAGCTCTCAACACCTGAGATAGTTAACCACATAGCACTAAACTGCACCAAATACTGTCATGAGCAGTCAGTCAAAGAAAAGAATATATCTTCTTTAGTAACCCATTTTGACCAATGTTAGTGATAGATGCTTAAGAGCTCCTAATTGCCTGTTTTACATTTTCACGTACCCTTCATGAGGGTACCAAAATGAGAAGGACAGGCATAGAGGTATAGTAAGAGCTGATAGCTATAGACAATGCCTGCAGGATGACAAGAGCTACTGAAGAGAATCATGTAATTATAGGATGTTTTGGATTAGAAGTGACCTTTAAGGTCACCAATTTCTAAGCACCCTGCAGTAAAGAAGGTATATCTTTTAGATCAGTTTGCTCAGAGCCCAAACCAAACTGACCCTGAATGTTTCCAGAGATGAGACATCTACTGCCTCTCTGGGCAACCTGTTCCAGTGTTACACCATCTTTATACCTCTTTATATCTCATCAGAATACACCCTCTTTCAATTTCAAACTTGTCCTATTGCTACAGGTCCACCTAAAAAGTCTCTCCCCATCTTTCTTTCAAGTCCCCTTTAAGCAGGAAAGCAGGAGGGGCTTTGTTTCCACCCTTATCCCTGTCTTGCATTTCATCCACTCAGACTGTGGGAAGAGAGGTTGCCAGTGAAGACTGAGGCAAAAAAATTGTTGAGTACCTCAGCTTTCTCTTTCTTTGTTATTACAAATCTTGCTTTTTGGGTATGTACCCTTTCTCTGACCTTCCTTTTCTGATTGGCATACCTGTATAAGCCCTTCTGAGTACTCTTTGCACTCCCTGCCAAGTTCAGCACCAGCTGTGCCTTGGTCTTTCTGACCCCATGCCTACACAAATGGGTAGTGTCCCTTTACTCTTCCCAGGATAGTTGTCCTGGATTCTGCCTTTGTTTTTCCTTCTTGTCCTTTAGTTTGACCAGCAGGTCTCTACTCACCATGCTGGTCTCTTGCCTTCCTTGCTTGATTTCTAATACCTGGTGATGAAGAGCTCTTGCGTTCTGTGAAAAGTGTCCTTAAGGATCTGCCCACTCTGTTCTGCTCCCTTGTTACTGAGGGCAATTTACCAGAATGTTCTATTGTGTCTAAGTCCTTGAAGACAGTTTGCTAAAATTAGGGGTCTTGACTTTCCTCTTTGACTGACCTATATCTCTCAAGACTGTGGCCTCCATCAGCATGTGATCGCTGCAGCCCAGGCTGCCTTCAATTTTGATCTTGCTGATTAACTGCCTTCCATCAGTAATCATTAGTCTGGCACAGTATACCTTCTGGTAGGGCTACCTACTACCTGGCTTAAGAATTTATACTCAATGGACTCCAGGAGTCTCTTAGAGTGTGTACCGCTCCAGACACCAGTAAAAGGTGAGACCATTAAAGTAAAATTCAAAAACAAACAAACAAACAAACAAAAAACCACACTAAAAGTTTTTCTGAGCTTTGACAACTGAATATATCTGGAAAACATTAATGTATCCTTTTGGTTCAAAATAATGTTCATTAGTTTTTCATATTGGTTAAAAGTCTTTTCATTTTCCAAAATGAGACTTTGCTGTTCTTCAGCAGAATGAATAATCAATGCAAGACAGAGAAAATTGAGTGTCAGTAAATCTTGTTGCAAAGACAAAAGTCCTTTCCATTTAAAATAAAAGCATAGGTGTAACAATTTCATTCAACTAGGAAGTAACAGCATTGAGAAAATTAGCATTTTTCAAAAATCTCATGGTATTTAAAATCCAACAGTACAAGTAAAAAAAAAAAAATAAAACCACAAAGACAGCAAGCACTTGTCTTTTGGACAAGGGACAATGGGCCCAAATTAGAACACAAGAGGTTTCACTTTAACATAAAGAAAAATATCTTCACTTTGAGGGTGATGGAGCACTGGAGAAGGCTGCCCATGTGGGCTGTGGAGTCTCCTTCTCTAGGTACTTTCAAGACCCACCTGGACATGTTCTTGTGGAACCTGATCTCGGCTTTATCAGGGGAGCCACCCTTAATGATCTCTGGAGGTCCCTTCCAACCCCTACCATTCTGCAACTCTGTGACTGAAAAGACATGAAAAGTGCTGTCAGACATCTCCAGCATTGTACATGTTCTCATATGAAGCATCTTCTAGAAACTACTTCCCATTTTTCATTTAATTACACAAAACTTGAAAACATTTATAATTGTGTGTATCAGTTTTGAATAGAGTGTTGACCAATACATAAGAGTGATTAGTTTATTTCTAAAGACAGAATGTCTGGATACACTGGGTTCCGTGACGCTTCTTGTACTGATTAGATCACTGCATAGTAATGAAGTTTGCTTTGTATCTGCATTTGGTAGCCAAAGTATTGTCCTTAATTATATTCTGAGTTAAGTAAATCTATTTTAAGATTGCAACCATCTAATTTCCGTCGTCAGTTTGTTAAAGTATTATGCTACAGGTCTTCTAAGTCCTTCAGCTAAAAACACTGTCTTTCCACACAGAGGAATACATGTTTTTAAATTCCAAAACTATCCTTTTCAAAAGATGATGGGACATAAGTATACAGAACTATTTTATCCCTAACACTCATTCACAGGAATTTGATAGCAATGTGTTTATTCACAATGTATTACTGCAATATATTTTGCAATTAAAAAGCAAACAAGAATTTACTTAATCTTTTCAGTTTGAATATGTTTTCATGAAGTTTCTGGCATTTTAAAGAAAAAAATAATAGTATGGCTTTAGCTTTCCCTTTGAAGTCCATATAGATTGACCACTATTTTGTAGGAAGTGATCTGCTAGGCCCCAACTTGTTGTCCCATTGCCTACTTAGAAATAAGGCCTGTAATTTCAAAGAACAGTCCAGGTTTGTTCCAGTGATTATCAGTCGTCTCTAACAATGTTCAAAGCATAAGTTTACACTATCTGGTTATCATGAGCAGCTGGCATCAAGGCACTGGAGGTTCTCCAGAAGCCAACAGAGGGAAGGCTGTATCTTCTGCTCATGGAGTAATCCCTTTGTTGGAAGGCAAACAGCACCAGACATAATTTTTACTGAGATAGTCAAAGTCTCAGATTTTCTTTTAGCTGGTAGTGAGAAAGCCAATCTGTTCCCTGGAGGGGATTTAAGAGATGAATATCAGAGGATAAACCCAGAGGTATTAGTCTCACCCAGTCAGGACAGTAGGTACATTAAAGTCAAGGGTATATCCAAGTCAGGGCACATAGAATCAATAGAATTGTCAGGGTTGGATGGGACCTCAAAGATCATCTAGTTCCACCCCCCTGCCATGCACAGGGACACGTCACATCAGATCAGGTTGGTCAGAGCCACATACAGACTGGCCTTAAAAACCTCCAGGGATGGGGCTTCTACCACCTCCCTGGGCAACCTGTTCCAGTGTCTCACCACCCTCATGGTGAAGAACTTCTTCCTAACATCCAATCTGAATCTACACATTTCTAATTTTTTCCATTCCCCCTAGTCCTATTGTTACCTGATACCCTAAACATCCCTCACCAGCTTTCCAGGGCTTCCCTGGATATTTGCTTCATAGATGGTCAGTACATGGAGATCTTAAAATTGTGATGTAGATACAGCCTGAAAGGGAATAACTAATAAAAAAAATATTTGTACCTATGAAATAAAAGCTTTTGCTCAAAGCAAAGTGCTTCCATTTTTTGCAGATTACATTATCTTAACATCTATCACAAATCTGCTTGACCCCTTGCTTCCCAAAATATTATAGGAAATATTATAGGACTTCAGCAAGCACATACAGCTAATCTGCTTTCAAAAGATGTGGTATTACCCTGGGAATTATGAGACACCTAGCCCATTTAATTCCTAAACTATTTAGGATGGTTGATGAATAATAGTTTATGGTAGCCAGCTGAAATACATCAGCCATCATCATTCTATTTCTTGAAATAGAATACAGATGAAATCTCCCCAGTTCAAAACTGTTTATGAAATCAGTTTATCTGAAAATTACATATCTTGCTGAGCTACAATGTAAATAAAAATTGGTACAGTCCTAATTATCATCAGTCAAATGGAGATGTATTTTGCTCTTTGCCATAGTTTGGAAACTGAAAAGATTCATAATCACACCTGTGGGACACTCTGTGTCATCATGTCTGTATATTTTATGTAAAGATAAAACATTGCATTTTGGTTATTATTTTCTGTGTGTTTAGAGAGACACAGTAGGATGCAGTACAGCAATGTAAGTGTACATGGGAGGTACTCATCTCTTCTGTAGTAAGCACAAGATGACAGGTATTCTGCCTGCTCAAATTCATGTGTTTTTGTTTTCCAAAAGTACATCAGACGCGCAGGTTCACTTGCCCTTCAAGTTGAACCAAACAACACAGGGTAATCAGCATGCATGGATTAGAGCTGAGTGGAGCAACATCTGTTTAACCTGCAGTCACCTAAAGCATAATTGTCCAGTTCGACAGGCTTATCCAAGTTTCATTCCCAGTTAAGAGATACAGACCTCTCAAAGGCCTGCTCAGTCTATGTACCTTTAGAAGAACAAATTAACTTACAGAATTGGCTTTGTGCGTTGTCAAGAAAAGGAATCTAAGATGATGTACGTAGGCTAAAAACTTCAATTTTCAGTTAATTCCTGCTTACTGTGCCTTCATTTCTGTGGTTCCCTTGCCAGATCACTCCTCCAGAATCACAGGGCGCACACATTCTGAAGAACTTAAAGCTTACCAGGCATCAGTTTACATGTTGTCAGTACATCCAGGCATGCTGTGCAGAGGACATGCATGCTCTATAAAGATCTTCTGGCTCTGATATCTGCACAGACTGGCTTTCAGAGGCTTTGGGCCCTGTGCCACTCCTGAAGCAACCCAGAGATTCCCATTGGTTTCACCTGTTGGAAAGTTAAGCCTGATGAGAATGAAAAGCCTGAAAGTTTATCCTGTCCTTTAACAAAATGGAACATCTATCCTATAAAAGCAAGTATTGCATTTTCATAACTACTTTATCAAATTTACTTTAAAGTATTAGGATTATATTGATCCTTCAAAATACTTATTTCCCTTGCCCATCATAATCCTTCTAAGTGTATTACCTCACATGCCAGGGATTGGAGGAGTATATATGATTTAGGGAACATTGAAAGTTGGAAAGACATCAAAGTGACAGAATATTTTTTTTATTATTTTGTTATAATTTTTTTTTTTTAGAAACACTATTGATTCTGCAGGGAGGAAAAATACAAAACATTAACATGAGCCATCAGCCAGTTCAAAATGAGAAAATGGTGATTCAGACATCACTTTTAAATGAGATCTTAGTGTACCCCAAAACAGATGGTTCACAGTTGATGTTTCCAGTATCTAAAATAATTTATTCAGTATTACAAAACAGCAACTCACAACAGCTGCTGAGAACAAATACTAATTATAGCATTCACTATGTCTCAAAATCATTAATAAGTCAACGTGCATATTAAGAGATGACAAGAACAGTTACAATAAATGGTACTCTGTTTTGTGTTGTGTGTGGTTTTAAACTAAACAGACTTCATTATCTTCATTATCTGTGGTTAATTATTCTGGGACCATTGCCATTATTTTATTCAAGATTTGCTATCTGGTTTTGATAAATTAATGATGAGTTAGGAAAACATTTATGTGAATGGAAAGAATATATCACCGCTGTTTATGCAGCAATCCCAATAATCTATCAGCTGCCATATCTCTTTTCAGAAAACATAATAGGTTACTACTGGAGCACTGTGTGCTTAATTACATCACTAACCCTTCTCTAGAAAACTATATGCCTATGCAACTAAATCACAGAATCACAGAATCACAGAATCACCAAAGTTGGAAGAGACCTCCAATGTCATCGAGTCCAACCTGTCACCACAGACCTCATGACTAAACCATGCCACCAAGTGCCATGTCCAATCCCCTCTTGAACACCTCCAGGGACGGTGACTCCACCACCTCCCTGGGCAGCCCATTCCAATTCTCAGTGAAGAACTTCCTCCTCACCTCCAGCCTAAACTTCCCCTGGCACAGCTTGAGACTGTGTCCTCTTGTTCTGGTGCTGGTTGCTTGAGAGAAGAGACCAACCCCCTCCTGGCTACAAGCACCCTTCAGTTCTTTTGCTCCCTATTTCAGCTTACCCAGAAGGCTGAAGTCCTCCCTAATGGATGTCTGTTTCAGATAATATTTCTGGAATTTTTCTGCAAAAACAGTGACATTTGTTTAAGAAGGATTTCAGAAATTAAAAAAAAAAGAAGAAAAAAAAAAAGGGGGGGAGGGGGTGTGAAATAATTTTAAATCCATGGATTCTTCCAAGAATACACCCAGGATCAGAGCCAAATATGATGCAGGGACAAGGAAGGAAAGACTAATTTTAGACATTTAAAATGTCCTTGAAATTCACATAAAAAAAATCTATCCAAATTTGTGAGCCTTGCACACTAGAGGCTTGCTGCATATGCTTTGGCTGCTCAGAACTCCAGCTGGTGCCATAAGATTATCTGAGCCTCTCTGCAGCCTTTGGCTGCAGTACATTGCCTGGGCTAGATGGTGAATTGGGTTCTCAAGCATTGGGCAGGTGGTGGCACCTAGTCTATACACCACTTATGGCAGTAACCAGTGGACTGTCTTGCTGGACTGGAAGAAGCAGGACTTTGACTAGCTAGTGGGAGAGGTAAGAGCCAAATCAGACAACAGGCAGGAGATCTAATCCAGACAGAGACTCTGTCCTTCTTTGCCAGGACTCTTCCCTTGACAGCTGGTTGGACACATCCAGAAGTAATGTTAGTAAGGCTGTCGCTAGAAAAAGGAAACTTACCTGTGCTTGTCCTTCAGTGAAGCCTCAGAGTAGTTCAGCTCTCAGTACTGAAGAAGGCAGAGATCTTAGGGCAGGAGCAAGATACAACACCTTGTAATTAGAGACAATGTTGTGTTATCCTTATTCAGGATCTCAATGAGGGGACTGAGTGCACCCACAGTCAGTCTGCAGATGACGCCAAGCTAGGTGGCTGTATCAACCTGATAGAGGGTAGGGACAGGTTAGACCAATGGGCCAAGGCTAACTGTATCAAGTTCAACGAGGCCAAGTGCCAGGTCCTGCACTTGAGTCACAACAACCCCACAGCAAGCCACAGACTTGAAGATGTGTGGTTGGAAAGCTGCAACTTGGAGAGGATTCTGGGGGCACTTGTTGCTAATTGACTGAACATGATTCTGCAGTGTGCCCTGGTGGCTAAGAAAGCCAGTGGCATCCTGGCTTTTACGAGAAACAGAGCGACCAGCAGCCAGCAGGAACAGGGAGGTGATCATCCCCCTGTACTCAGCAGTGGTGACACCACACTTCAAGTATTGTGTTCAGTTCTGGGCCATTCACTACAGGAAGGATATTGAGGTGCTAAAGTGTGTCCAGAGAAGGACAATGAGGTTTGTGAAAGGCCTAGAGCCACTGACCTACGAGGAGTGTCTGAGGGAGCTGGGATTGTTCAATCTAAAGAAGAGCAGGCTGAGGGAAGACCTTATTACTCTCTACAACTACCTGAACAGAAGTTGAAGTGAGGAGGGGGCCAGCCACTTCTCCTTGATAACAAGCAACAGGATTGGAGGAAATGAATACAAGCTGCACAAGGGGAGGTTTAGGCTGGGTATTAGGAAACATTTCTTCACCAAAAGGGTTATCAAACATTGGAATGTTGTGTCCATGGCAGTGGTGGAGCCCACATCCCTGGGGCTATCCAGGAAGCATGTAGACCTGGTGCTCAGGGATATGGTTTAATGTTGACCTTTCAGTGCTGGGTCAATCGGATGATCTTCCAAGTCTCTTCCAACAAAATACATTCTGCAGTTCTGTGATTCTGTACATGCTAAATAAGGCTGCTCAATATGCTGTAATTCTGGACACTCTTTAGGTTTCAAGTATCTAAACTGGCAACCCTTATAGCTCTCAAAATAGCCTTCCTACATAGTTTTTTGTGTCACTGCACTACTATGTATGCATAAACCAGAAAATCAGTTAATTCATTAATATCTAGGCAGAAATGCCTGAGGTCAGTGACATTACTTGCAGAATGGGTGATGGTATAAGAGAGTCAGTGGCCCAGGAAGTAACTAGGAACTATAGGAAAGTGTTAATAACCTGAGAAATAGCATGGGATGAGGTTGTCATTTCCTTAACAGTAATGCCTGTGAATTTTGGAGGCTTGGTTGCAATCAGTAAAAAGCATTGGCAGAGGAGAACAAGTTCTGATCTTAAGATTGGTGCTATAAGAGCACAGAAGCTTTCACTATTAAGCAAAAGCAGAAGAAGGGATTAGATCTTCTTGTTTGAAAATTATTAGTGTGACATTTAATCAGATTACCCCTAGCAGAACTGAACATCCCCACTGAAGTAGCATTTTGAATGGTTTTTCTCTGTCTGGTTTAATTTGGTATAATCCCCTGAACCTATTAAATTAATACCAGCTGTCAGACATTTCTCAATGTGTTCTGCTCTATACCTGCTCTTTTTATGCCTGAGTCTAAATATTGTACCAGCCAGCATAATGTGTACACCAAGTATTTTTGCTTTGTACCTTAAATTAGCCTGAGGTAAAAGATGTCAAATCAGTGTTGTCTTTGTCATCATGAGGCTGACTTCTACAATCTGATGGGGAAAATAAAAGTCCTTTTTTTTCCAAGTTAATGGTGGAAAGCAACTAACCCAAATTCTTGGACTGTCTTAATGGCTCATTATTGTAACTAATAAATTTAATATATGTGCTAGATCTAGAAGGAAATATATTTTATACAGTGCCCAAAATCATCCTAACTGGACCAGAATGTCATAACAACTCTTTCTAGAATGTCAGAACTAGAAATTTGTTTATATGCACACAGAGCAAACACTTGTTATGCTGTTATTTCTGGATTTCTAGCTATTCTATACACAGCTATGATTAAGAACAAAGTCAAAATAAACAAATAGCAGCAAAAAAATCTCCTAAAGATGGTGAAGGAGGTGGGTAGAAAGGGTACACACTCCCTAAACTTCCACTGGTGCAACTTGAGACTGTGTCCTCTTGTTCTGGTGCTGGCTGCCTGGGAGAAGAGACCGAGCCACTCCTGGCTACAACCTGCCTTCAGGTAGTTGTAGACAGCAATAAAGTGTCCTTTGAGCCTCCTCTTCTCCAGGCTAAACAACCCCAGCTCACTCAGCCTCTCCTCATAGGGCTTGTGCTTGAGACCTCTCATCAGCCTCCTTGCCCTTCTCTGGACATGTTCAAGTTATCAACATGAACTTTTCCTTTGCAGGTAAATGATCCAGGTACCACTTGAGATAGATGGAGGTCATGCATTCCAGGTCTGTATGTAACACACTCCCTGCACACACTCCTGGTCCTGAAGGGACAAAAAGCCTCAAAAATGCTCTGAACCAGACAATGAGGCAAGAGGTTTTTCAGGAAACTGCCCACATTGCCCAGGCTTGTCTGAACATGCCCTGGAGTCCAAGTGGTCCAGGTGTGTATGCCTTTGGCCATGTTTGGAGAAAACTCATTCTATAGGTTATAGTGTCAGGTTTTTGTCTCTCAATCTTTGTTGTCACTGGCCATTGTTGTCTCAGGAAATCTGTAAATACCAGCCCAAAGAGCCAGTGCCTTGCCTTGCAATTGTCCAAGCTCTAGGAGAAGTCACAAGCCTTGCTTGGAATTTCAGCTGTGTTTCAGTTTACCCAGACAGGACTGCAAAGATCCCTCACTGTATAGCATTGTAAAGCCCAGGAGCAGACTGGACACGTCTTGCCAGGCTGAGAGACAAACCTCAGGAGGAGCCAAGAGTCCCCAGGACAGTTTCATTTTACTGGAAGAAGCAACAAGCACCGCTGTGAAGATTGCAGCTGAAGAACCTCTCTAAATAGGCAAAACTACAATGTCAACAGACCCTGCAAGCCTCGGCAGCAACCTTTTTGCTACAAAGCTTTCATCCACAAAGCCTTCGGGGATAAATCCTGAATGTGCCTCAGTGATAAGCTGCAGAAGCCAATAGAAAGTGAAACTCTGTTCCTGCAGCTTTCACGTGGTCGACTCAATGCCATTTTGGTTTTGTTGAAATCCCCCACACATGCCGTGGGGTGCCAGGATCAGTGAGTAATTGTGAAATCTGATTTTTATAAGCATCTATTGAAGGTCTGTTGCCCTGGAGAATTCTTGGAGTTCCCCCCCCGTCCCGGCTTTGTGGGCAATATCCAGCTCCATCGCCAATGGTCCCTTTTTCTTTACAGTTTAAATTGCTGTTTGTTGTTTCTGGATTTTTGCTCATACTGTTCAAATTGTTACATGTTCCTGCTAGTAAGCTATCTGTTCCACAACCAAATATTTTGAACCAGTAAATAGGTTTTATTAATATTTTCCATGGGATTTTTTAAATTAATAAAGTTATTAATATTTTTATTTATCGTTCTGCCTATTGAATGTTGATAGCCTCCTTATGATCATAACACTCCTGCATGAGCATAAATCCCAATTTGCTTTCTTAGCAAAACCAACTACCACACACAGCTAAGCAGATCTTACATTTTTGGGGTAAAACCAACAATCATCTCTAGTTTGAATAAGAGGAAGTATAGCAATCATATCCAGGTTCTTGGCAGCCTTTGTTTCAGAGACCACCACACAATGTTATGACTCCTGCCTAGCACTGTGAGGGCATTCTGTAGGAGGCACCAACAATAGTACTTTTGTTGTGACCTTCCCTGGCTCATATCACCGCGAAAAAGATAGTGCTGCTCAAAATGAAAGCTTTGCATGAGCCCTCATGCTCACAGCAAGCAGCACTGCCAGGGCCTGGCAGTGTTTCAATCAAGCAGCAGAAGGAACGCTCCCACAGCAACTTTATGTACTCTCCATTTATTACACACAACAGAAATCCCAGGCAGTGATGAGTTGTTTTCTTCTACTACATTACCAGGTGACTCTTTCCCTCATAAGCACAAGACTTTTCTGCAAGTTTGATCACACCCAGAAGAAAAAAAAAAAAAAAAGAAAAGAAGAAAAAAAAGAGAAAGAAAAGGGGAAAAAAAAAGAAGAAAGAAAGAAAAAAAAAGATAAAAGCACAAACAAGAAGACGTTTTAGCTCACATCCTGTAAGCTATGTAAAGTCTAAGTCCTTTCAGAGGGAAATGGAAAATCATCCATCTAATGTGCAATTTCATCATCCACTGAAGCAACTCATAGAATTACTCTGAAGGAAAATATTTACATGCTCCAGAGGATAAGTATTACTCAAGACTGAACTTCTACAAACAAATATGAAGCATGGCCAAATGCTGAACTCTGTGAAACTGTTAAACCATTACTGGACTAACTTTACGCATCGTAAAGTGGTTTATGGGTCAGAAGACAACATACACCCAACCATGCAGTTTCATGTACAAAACAATGAGTATGTATCAGTAATTTTACAGTTAGTCAAAGAAGCTGACAAGGAAAAGACTGAAGACAAAGCACATTGTAGGAGTAAAGAAGCAGGGTGTTGATGTGAAAACTTTTAGAAGTGTGACTTTGTGATGGAAATTCAGCAACTGACTATATTCAGCTACCTAAGTCAGAAAGATCTCTAACACCACAAGGATAAATAGACAGGACCTAAACAAAAGTGAAGTCAGGAGTAAATTAGTGATATAGGAAAATGCTAATACCGAGTGCAAAGGGAAGATGGGAGCAGGGGTGTGAAAATGAAAATCACCTCAAATGAAGTGGAAGCTGGAATGAAAGTTTTTCTGCACTCTTGATTAAAGCAACCAGACAAACTCCATCTCAAAACTTCTAGGGTCTCTTCTATGAAATCTCAGCTTTGATAGTAAATACTTTCCATAATCTTCACTATTTTGTGAAGGCATGTTGTGGGTGGATAATAGGAAATTGATGTCCATACAGGGAGATAAAGTGAACTATTCAAAATTACCTATGTTAGCCAAATGCCAATGACATTTATAATTTTAAAGCAAATTAGGAAAGGCAGCCTAATGAAACACAGAGTGAAAGAGAAACTGGAGAATACAAGTGCATCAAGGGCAAAGCCAGGCCAACCTATTACTTTTCATTAGGGAGAAAAACAAGCTTCTTAAAAAGCAAGCAAAGGAAGCAAACTTTGATAAACAGCAGCTAGCATTTTGTGGAAGATTACTTGCTCAGTTGAAGAAGGAATTATTGCATGAAGGTGTGCAAGCAGCTAAGGATTGCTGACAGTAAGCTGAGCTGTCACTCTGGAGGGACAGTCCCCTCACATTTGTCCTAAGGCATCTGTGTTATTTCATATTCTCATTAGAGGCCTTGTGGTAAAAGAAGGATTCCTCTGATTGAATCCTTCAATACAAACCTAGGAGCAGGAAGAGAAAAGAAGCAGAAAATGCTACAAAAAGCAGGGGGTCTCAGAGTCTGAACAATCAATGCACAGAGCCTCTCACACCAAAACTCAGCTCAGCATTTCCTTGACCTCACAGTGGTAGGATGCCTTCCTCTTTTGTAAAGCAGGAAAATGTGATAAGGAGGGTTCCTAGCCAAAACAGATGCAATCAAGGAATATAGGGATATAGTATGTGAAGAAAAAGGTAGACTTGAAAAGTGTCAGCACATTTTTACACAGGCAAGTCCCATTCTGCAAACATGTTTCAGTCCTCTTGGCAGATCAGCAAGTGTGCAGAAAAGATATGATAATGTCTTGCATTTGTAACAATTCCAGCAAGCCATAATATCAAAGGCAAACAGGCAGCTTATGCCATGGAGGGCAGTGACAGACAATGCTCTTCAAGTGTCTTCTCTAGGACTTGTGGTGTTCAACAAATCCAGAGTGATCTGAAAACAGCAATGGTGGTTGACAGTGTTTGCTGATGCTTGTTTGTGCAGGGTAGCTGAAAAGGACAATTTCTGAATGATCTCATGAGACTGAATGATTGAATAATAACACAGAGATTAAATTCTGAGAAGATAAGAATAATGTCAACCCCAAAGGAAAAAGAAATATCCTAATTTCAAATGTCAGATGATGGTTTACAACCTGGGTATTACCACTTAAGTCCAAAATTTTGAGGTTGTGATAAATAGTTCCATAAATAAATCAGCTTAGTGCTCAGTAGAAGTAAAAGAGCAAACTAAATATTAAGAATTACTGGAAAAGGAACAGAGGCTAAAACCAAGAACATCATTCTATCCACGCTTTATTCACAAATTGAATACTGTGTGCAGTTCCACTACTCTCATCTTCAGTAGCAAGTAACAGAATTAAGCAGAGTTCAGAGAAGGGATATCAAAGACGCTCAAAGGTGTAGACTGTTTCCTGACAACAAACAAAAACTACTGATTATCATTTCCAGACAGTCTGGAAAAGAAACACCTGAGGGAAAATGGTAGAGGTCAACAAAAGTATGATGTCTTGCAGGAACAGAGGCACAGCATCTGGCAAGTAGCTTGGAAATGGCAGTGAGGGCTGGCTGTCCAGGAAGAGTACTGTAGCATCAGTTAAAGAAGGAGTAATTTGGCTGACCGAGTTCTGAAGGAAAGATAATGCCTTATGAAATCCAACACTCTTATCTTAGGACGAATTTCTAGGCATAGCCGTTTTTCTTGCAGTTACTTGGCATTTACCAGACTAAAATCTGGCAATAAATTGTCTCTTTAAAATGTTAAATCTTTCCAATGAGATGTTTCAATGTCTTTGAAATTTCTTAAACCTTTCCATTTTCCTAATGACTTGATGGCTTTTTTGTTCACAGAACACAACACATGTCAATTGTGGTAGTACCCTCACAGTGCCCATGTGCTGGCTGAAGCCGACAGTGTAGCCAAGGTGGAAATGGGAGCACTGATAAAGATGCCACTCCCTGTAGAGCATCAGTTCTTTAGGACAGCTTCCTAGCCCATCCACACAACAATTTCTGTCTTTTTGGTGTGTTGAGATGTTACTCCATGCAGCACAGCACATGGATTCACAGAAAAAATATCACTGCAGCTAGAAAGAGACAAAACCAAAAAGACATAAACATGCTTTGGTAGCACAATTTGTCTCCTTAAAAAAAAAATTAAAAAGTATGAACAGCCTCTACTGAACCATTTTATATACCTCATGCAAATACACAAGTTACCACTCCCAACATCCCTGGGGCCTCATTAAAAATACATCTCTGTATATACATAGGCTGCAAACTTGCTGATCCTTCCACTGCAGTTATATTTGCATGCTGTTATTTTATTCCCAAGGCACAGCATACACATAGGAAGGATCCCCTTGCACTCTTCTTCAGCTCACTGCATAAGGAGCTGGAACCCGTGGCTCAGCATTATATACCTCTGCAGCACCTACATTAGCATAAGCACTGCACAATTTAGGAAAACCTTAGTCATTTCTCATTGAGCCTCAGTTCATCATTCAGAGACTTTTTTAAAATTACACAACCAACCAAACAACAAAACCACAACAAACTAAACATGACAAAAAGGGAAAAAAATAAAAACCAAGAACAAGCAACCAGTGTTTCCCACTGTAACAGGAGTACTTTATAGGGTAAAGACAGCAGGGTGGCTGTATGATCTCTTTTTTTCTTGTGGGCAAGACATATATATAGAAGTGATACCACTCATCTGTGTCTGGCCTTCTGTTCATGTTGCTGTGTTACAGGTTGATAGGAAAGCAATGCAGCAATCAGTAAGTGTTGTAGCTGAGCTCTCATCTGAGCTGTATGCCATGATACTGTCTTTTATGATTTCCAGTGAAGTGCATTCAATTCTTATTACATGCAGTCTGGGAGCACTTTTTCTTTCCCCATCTCTGTTGTAATCCAGTGAAACAATAGGGGTTTTTTATCTTACTATGTCTCCCCTAGCCATCCCAAAAGAGAAATCTTTTATATAACAGAATTATATAGTATCTGTTAAATGGGAAGCTAACAACTAGGAGGTTTTTGTTCTCATCTTTATTATTTTATTGTTGGACATTAAATACATTTGTGATGTCTTATGTTGTGACCTGTAGAGCATGCCAGTAGAGCTCTGTCCACATTGGCATCACCTGTGATTGCCCTGGTAGAGTTTTT
This sequence comes from Colaptes auratus, assembly GCA_015227895.2. Classification (NCBI taxonomy): domain Eukaryota; kingdom Metazoa; phylum Chordata; class Aves; order Piciformes; family Picidae; genus Colaptes; species Colaptes auratus. The sequence continues at coordinate 29,762,439 of CM026897.1, read as the reverse complement.
CAGAGACATCATAGTATCATAGTATCAGTCAGGGTTAGAAGGGACCACAAGCATCATCTAGTTCCAACCCCGCTGCCATGGGCAGGGACACTCTACACTAGATCAGCCTGGCCAGAGCCTCATCCAGCCTGCTCTTAAACACCCCCAGGGACAGGGCCCCAACCACCTCCCTGGACAACCCATTCCAGGGCTTCACCACTCTCACGGTGAAGAACTTCCTCCTCATGTCCAGCCTGAATCTCCCCACCTCCAGCTTCATTCCATTCCCCCTAGTCCTATCACTACCTGATAGCCTGAGAAGTCCCTCCCCAGCCTTCTTGTAGGCCCCCTTCAGATACTGGAAGGCCATCAGCAAGACAAGGAAAGAAGAATGCCCTGATAGAATTAGTGGAAGTGTCAGAACATGCACTAGGGTCACAGTCATTACCATGATGCAAAATTAATTTCAGTCTGGAAATTATCTGTGACCTAAATGTCTTTTATAGATTGCCAATTCTAATGACTTTTTGCCTAATGGCACATTAAAAGCAGTTTTCCATCATTTTTAATTAATTGTTGAAAGCAAACTACCATCCAAACATCTGATAACATAGCCTCAATTCTGTAAACCAAGGTATGCATTTAATTTAACTCACATGAGTAGTTCTTTTAACTTAATACATACAGAAAGCCCAGGAAACCAACTACAAAATGAGAGCCAGGATTCATCACCAACCCACTTCCCTCACAAAGAAAATTATGTCCTTTCTTTTTGTTCCAGAGAGTTTATGGTGGAGTCTGATTAATCTCTTTGCTGTGAAGTCTGGGTGGGGAAGCAGGGGTTAGGAAGGAATGTGGGTAAAGAAGTTGAAAATTAATAAAGTAAGCATTTCACAACAATCTCTAATATAAGTTGGCACAAGACATACCAGCACTGCCAGATGCTTTGGGCAAATGTGAATTTCAATAGATTTGCTTCAGAAATGTGATCCTAGCTTGAAAAGTGCCTCCACGAAAGTTGTTATGATTTGAGTTTATTGCATCTCAGCAGCATCAGTCTAAATATGCTCCATTTAATAGAGTAACCAAAAAGCAAATCAAATTCCTTTCTTAAATTACCTCCCAGGAGGTACTGGAATGACACAAGATAGAAATGTATCCATCCTGTCTTAGAACTATACCTGAAGTTTCTTCTTTTTGGTTGCTAATTTGAAGTTTACTGTTGCTTCACCAGTTTAATCAGTTGCTGTGCTCCATTGCAGGAATGACCATGTCAGCAAAACGTAGGGACCTTTATGCATACTATACACAAACAGCTACACAACACTAGGCCAAGACATGTGAAATTTCAAGCAAGAGTGCATGACAGTTAAGCAGAAGTCAGTTATATCAAGGGATTTAGAAATTGCATGCCTAGTCAGGGCTTCCTGGGAATGCAGCCCAGGAAGATGAAAGCATATACACTGAAGTATTACCTGAGCTAGAATCAACCACAGTAAGTTTCTGAAAACAAATATTTACTAGTTGCATCTGAAGAGCTGATTTATTTGTCAGACCTACAAGCCTTTATTCTGAGCTCTTACCATCAATTAAATATGTCAGAACTAAGTCCTTTCGGGACAACAAATATAAACATAGGCTAATGGAAGAAGCCACAGGCCTGTTGATTATTAATGAAGAGGAATAGTTTGGCAGCCTGGAAGGTACTTCATGAAAATATCCAATACAAGCTGAATGTTGGGCTGTGTACAGCTATCAGCCTCTGCCATTTGTGTGAGTGTCATTCTTTTGCCCCTCTCAGGGGCAAGAGAGGATCTGCCTGGCCTCAAACCAGGACATACCTGTCTGCCAAGCACCAAAAAAGCTTAGAGACAGAGGGTACCTGTGGTGGTCCTTAGAGACAGGCTGGGCTGGAGAAACGGAAACTTGGAGAAGCAAAGAGATGTCTGGCATGGTGGGACAGTGGCAGACTTGCAGCCTCCCTGCATCATAAGTTACATGAGGAGCAGATTACAGGCACCTGACAAATCATGATGGCAGCATTCAAGGATTAGGAGCAGCACTGTAGCCTGGCAAGGGCTAAACTTCTGTCAGACACACTTGTTTGGGAATACACCACAGCTGGTGACCTGGGCCTAGCTAGGAGGTACAATTACTCCAGCAGCTTCAAAACTTGCTGTCATATTCATTAGAAGGTGTTCTGGGGGTGATATACACACAAAATAACTAGGCTATTTGTTGTTATCTGATTTAATTAAAGAACTATGTACTTGTGTGCTGGTAAGTATGCTAAACATCCACAGAAGTTATTCATTCCAACACTTTTTTTTACACATTTGAACCACACAGTCCACCTTCCCTGAAATGAAAAATATCTACTTTGCTTCGTGAACCAGGTCAACTACTGCTAATAAGTATGCCAGTATGCCAAAGGATTCTGAGACTCTGATATATCTGCCAAACCCCTGAAATTCCAAAAGCATTTGCCCACCTGGAATTAGGCATGAAACAGTCTCCTGTGTACAGTTTCACAGTAAGGGCCATCTAGCAGTGACAGAAGTTATTGTCATGAATTTAAGGGATCAGATATGGTACACTAAGATGAAAATAGAGCTGAGACAGTATGAGTAGTGGGGGGGTGGGGGAGGGAAAGGCAGGTGTAGAGACTCAGCAGGCTGCAAGTTTTAACACAGGATCAACACTCCATATTAAGCCCAGTAGGTGCCAGAACCAGGGCGGAATAAGAGATGAGAGCAAGCAGTATTTATTAAACAAGGTAACCTTTTTAGAAAACACCATTTTCAATGTTTCATTTTTACTACTAAGACTGAGAACTTGAAGGTAAATATTATTTCTTATGGAGGACCGGTTTCTCGGAGAGGAGGACTCAGATCCTGAATCCAGAAAAAAAGCCTGCTGCCAGAAATGACTCCCACACATCCTCCACCATCCTGCTCTCCATCCTGCCGAGCACTAGGGTCAGCCACAGATGCTGGAAGGCTTGAGCAGGACCAGAGCAGGTCAAAAACCATACCTTGGCGTCCCACACCAACTAGGCAGCTGATGGAGAAGCTATGGAAGAATCAAGGACTGAATAAAATCTAGCAAACATAGAAGTAATCTTGATCTATTCCACTGACTGACAATGCTGATCTGTACTTTCTCCCTCTTCTCAAACAAAACTGTTGTGTTTAAGAAATTGCTCTGCTGTCTCCTCTCCTCTGGCTTCTCACTACATGGTTTTCTCAATCATCTTGTTTGCAAAAATCTCCAGGGGGATTTAGAGAATTGCAATGATTTAGAAAAAAAGCATAACATTTCAAAACAGTTGAACTGTCTTCACTTTGTTTAATGTTTTTTAACTACTTCATTGTATAATATTAAGAAGCCAGAGTTTGAGCATATTATCTCAGAACAGAAAATGAACAAGCTATGAGGCTTTTCAGGATAAAATGCATGCTAAAGACCATTCTATTTCCATCAACCATGCAACTTCTAAACAGCAAGCTATTTGTATGCACTTGATGTGCTTCCTTCTGACTCAGTTTCAGAGCACGTTAGTGTTTTATAAGATACTACACTTATGGGTCATGCTAACGTGAAAACACTTGGAAGAGTCTCAACTACAAAGCTGCATCAACAATCTCCTTTCTTACAAAGCAAAACAAAATTAAAAAAAAAAAAAAAATAAAAAGGTCAGCAGGAAGTGCATGTAAACAGATTGTCTGAAAGCCAGGCAGAAATTTTACAAGATGAGCCAAGCAAACAGCTTACAGTCACTATAGGATACATTTTCACTCTCTTCTTAGAAAAGACAACAGGGAAAAGAAAGGAGGGGGGGGTGGGGAAAAAGGCACGAAGGACAATCTTTACTTGTGGAAGTGCTCATCAAGCCACTTCCCACCATTTACCTGCAGTTCTAGTTAACCAGGGTGGGTCCAGCTGACTGGAGATTGGCAAACGTGACACCCATCTACAAGAACAGCCAGAAGGAGGACCCTGAGAACTACAGGCCTGTCAGTCTGACCTCAGTGCTGGTTAAGGTCATAGAGCAGATCATCTTGAAGGGTGATCAGGCATTGAAACTGGCTGTCCAGGGAGGTGGTGGAGTCGCCATCCCTGGAGGTTTTTAAAGAAATGTGTGAACATGGCACTTCAGGACATGATTTAACAACCATTGTGTTGTTAGGTCTACAGATGGATTCAATGATCTCAGAGGTCTTTTCCAGCTGAAACAATTCTATGATTCTGTAGCCAGCAGGCAACTGTCCTGATAGCAATGACCTAATAGATTGGCTCTGCCAGTGCCACGAAGCTTCACCCAAATTTGTGTCTTAACCCCTGGTTACCAGAGATAAGTGCAATGAATGGATGAGAGATAAGGGGGTTTCTTCCTAGTAACATCATCTGGCTGTTTCAGGAGACTGGTGAAGGGACTAGAGGGAAAGTCTCGTGAGGAGAGGATGAAGGAGATATGGTTGTTTGGCTTGGAGAAAAGGAGGCTCAGGGGGGATCTTATTACACTCTACAACTACCTGAAGGGAAGCAGTAGTAAAGTGGGGGTTGGACTCTTCTCCCAGGCAACTTGTGACAAAATGAGAAGGAATGGCCTGAAGCTGCACCAGGGGAGGTTTTGGTTGGATGTTTGGATCACTTCCTCGTAGAAAGGGTAACTAGTCACTGGAATGGGCTGCCCAGGGAGGTGGTGGAGTTGCCATCCCTGGAGGTGTTTAAGGAAAGATTGGATGTGGCACTTAGTGACACGGTCTAGTTGATGTGGTGGTGTTAGGTCATAGGCTGGACTGATGATCTCATAGGTGAATTCCAGACTCAACCAATCTGTGATTCTGTGATGCTTAATCACACAGTACTAGAGGCTCCCAACCATAAGAATCAGCACAAAAATAACATTTTCCTGGCCAGTATTTAACACAAGTAATTTCACAGTAACTGCTATCATAAAGGGTCAGGCATACACCAGTAGGTAAGATGCTTGCCCACTCTTGGCAAAATACCATTTTTGAGAGATAATAATGAAGGGTCAAAACTAAATGGACAGTAAGTTTTTGAAAATGCCTATGATGTACATGATTATCAGTGTCAGACCACAAATACTTAGGGCCCTATCTAGCACACTGTTTAAATCAGTGTTATTTTGTTGTTTGTGGTGAAAAAGCTGTGAAGTAAAAACAACAGGAATCCCAGTGGTATAAACGAGCATTGGATGTGCACAGTAGGCTGTGTCTGGAGGAAAATTACACTATGAATTTTCAAAATAACAGAAACAAGGTCACTTTGTAACTGCATTTGAATTTGTCTTTGTAGTTGCATAAGGTGGAACTCTCCTTCCCCAGCTCAGCTGTTGCAGAAATTAGTGAGTTACTGAGTGATTATTCTTTGAGAAGTGACCCTGTGACAAGACATTAAACTTCATATCTAGAAGATGAAAATAATCCTTTTATAGTCATATGAGTCTTAAACTTAGCAGTTCATGGTCCATGAACTTCATGGAACAGAATAAGTCACAGAAACAGCTTTTGGAATTTTCCTTTCCCTCTCATGAATGGCAAGAGCCTCATTTTCTAGCAGAGTTCTACAGAGCTCTATATATTCACATTCAGACTTTGAAAACCAAAGTAGATTAAAAGTCCTAATTTGAGTGAAAACTCTTCAGGTTTATTCCTGTCATCCTGCAGATATTAAACAAACTTCAGCACTGATCATCTTATGAAGCCCCCAACGTGGTTCCTAGAATCCACCTATGAAATAAAAAATAAACAGACCTCCTTTTCTCCTATGCTCACAAGAATGATGACAGCAGGGGAAAAAGATCCCTTGACTTTTCCTGTAGAGATTTGCTCATTGTATAGATTAGCGGAGAAAGGGTGGTTTTCTGTGTTCCTGCCCCCATGTTTTCAGTCCTGAGCAAGGACAGGATTTCTGATGCTTTATATCCACCCTGAGACACTACTAGGGACCAGATAATTTTTAGTGCATCTGCTGGAACAAACAAACTGAAGTTCATTACTAAACAAAAAACACACATGACTAAGCAGGCAGGACTAGAGGACTCACCAGCACATGACTCTGGTTCACATGAACTGGCCTAATCCTGTGCATCAGACTCATCTCAGGCTCCTACATCCAGTATTCCCCATCCCTTTAAATTCTGTGCATGAGTGGGAGTCTCTTTCCTTTAGAGACAAATTCTCTTCAAGGAGGAAATTAGCAGGGCAAGAAATAAACCCAAAAGCACTACTTAAGAATTATCTAATTTAAATTTCAAAAAAGAAGAAGAAAGAAGAAGGAAGAAGAAGAAGAAGAAGAAGAAGAAGAAGAAGAAGAAGAAGAAGAAGAAGAAGAAGAAGAAGAAGAAGAAGAAGAAGAAAGAAGAAGAAGAGAAGAAGAAGAAGAAGAAAGAAGAAGAAGAAGAAGAAGAAGAAGAAGAAGAAGAAGAAGAAGAAGAAGAAGAAGAGAAGAAGAAAGAAGAAGAAGAAGAAGAAGAAGAAAGAAGAAGAAGAAAAGGAACAACAACAAAACAAAAGTCAAAGCTCAAACCAAACTATTTTGAACTATTTTGATTCAGGGAGATCATTTGTAATCTTTGAACTCTGGCTGTCCTGTGGATTGAAAGCCACAACCATATTTCAATCTCCTTTCAATCGTCTCCCCTTCTGAAAATAGATGTAATATAACACAAAGATGGAGGAGAGCTCAGCAGAGGGACCTTGACAGGCTGGACAGATGGGCAGAGGCCAGCGGCATGAGATTAACACATCCAAGTGCCATGTTCTGCACATTGGCCACAGCAACCCCATGCAGTGCTACAGGCTGAGGTCAGGGTGGCTGGAGAGCGGCCAGGCAGAGAGGGACCTGGGGGTGCTGGTTGATTGTAGGCTGAATACGAGCCAGCAGTGTGCCCAGGTGGCCAAGAAGGCCAATGGCATCCTGGCCTGCATCAGGAAGAATGTGGCCAGCAAGAGCAGGGAAGTCATTGTGCCCCTGTACATAGCACTGGCTAGGCCACACCTTGAGTCCTGTGTCTAGCTCTGGGCCCTTCAGTTTAGGAAAGATGTTGAGTTGCTGGAAGGTGTCCATAGAAGGGCAACAAAGGTGGGGAGGGGTTTGGAGCACAAGCCCTATGAGGAGAGGCTGAGGGAGCTGGGGCTGCTTAGCCTGGAGAAGAGGATGCTCAGAGGAGACCTTCTTGCTGTCTACAACTACCTGAAGGGAGGTTGTAGACAGGCAGGGGCTGGTCTCTTCTCCCAGGCAACCAGCACCAGAACAAGAGGACAGTCTCAAGCTTTGCCAAGGGAGGTTTAGGCTGGATGTTAGGAAGAAGTTCTTCATAGAAAGAGTGATTGGCCATTGGAATGGGCTGCTCAGGGAGGTGGTGGAGTCACCATCACCGGAGGTGTTTAGGAAGAGACTTGATGGGGTGCTTGGTGCCATGGTTTAGTCTCTTCTTTTGCCATTAACATATTTATAGCAACATTTTTTATTCTCCTTTACAACAGTGGCCAGCCTAAGTTCTAACTGGGCTTTTGCCTCTCTATTTTTTTTCCTGCGTCACCTAGCAACATCCTTAAACTCTTCCTAGGATATCTCCCCTTTTTTCCAAACATCATACACCCTCTTTTTTCCCCTTAGTTCACTCAGAAGTTCATTGCCCATCCAGGCTGGCCGTCTGCCCTGGCGGCTCATCTTCCGGCACATTGGCACAGCCTGTTCCTGCGCCTTCAAGAGTTCTTTCTTGAAGTAGGTCCAGCCCTCCTGGACCCCTTTGGTTTTAAATGCTGTTTCCCAAGGAACTTTCCAAGTTAGTTCCTTAAATAACCTGAAGTCTGCCTTTCAGAAGTCCAGAGTGGAGGTTTTGTTGCCACCCCTCTTAGCTTGACTGCATATTGAAAACTCAATTATTTCATGATCGCTGGACCCCAGACAGCCTCCAATCACCACATCTCCCACCAGCCCTTCTCTATTTGTAAACAGCAGGTTGAGCAGGGCTGCATCCCTGGTAGGCTCACGTAACCACTGGCGTAAGAAGATATCCTCCACATTCTCTAGAAACGTAGACTGTCTCTTCTCTGGAGTGTTAAACTCCCAGCAGATATCTGGCAGGTCAATGTCACCCATAAGAACAAGGGCAAATGACCTTGAGGCAGCCTCCAGCTGCTTAAAGAATAATGAATCAACCTCTTCCTCCTGGTTGGGTGGTCTATAACAGACTCCAACCAGGATGTCAGCCTTGTTTGCCTTCCCCCTAATTCTTACCCATAGGGGCTCAACTTGATCCTCCTTCATCTCTACTTCCGTGACATCCAGAGCATCCCTAATATCCAGGCCCACCCCTCCACCCCTTCTCCCTTGCCTGTCTCTCCTGAAGAATCTGTAGCCATTGATTACAATGCTCCAGTTGTGTGAGTCATCCCACCACGTTTCTGTGATGGCAATGACATCATAGTTTTCCTCTTGTACCAAGGCTTCCAGCTCCTCTTGTTTACTGCCCATACTGTGTGCATTAGTATATAGGCACTTCAGCTGGGCTGCTGGTTTCACCCCTATCTCTGGCTTACCACCCTTAACCTCCATCGGTTCATCCATAGTATTCCTGTGTTTAACCCTCTCCCCCTTCAAACCTAGTTTAAAGCCTGTTCAACAAGCACTGCCAGCTTGTGTGCCAGGATCTTTCTCCCCTTCTGAGACAGATGTGCCCCATCTGTTGCTAGCAGACCCAGAGCCGTATGAAGTTCCCCAAGATCAAAGAAGGGGAAGGGACCTCTAGAGATCATGTAGTCTAAATTCCCTGCACAAAGCAGGGACGTCCCCAGTTAGATCATGTTTCTCAGAGCCCCATCAAGCCTGGCCTTGAATGTCTCCATGAATGTATGCTGGTTATGTATTGATGCTGGCTTTCTTACCAAGTAAACTATTTTAAGAACCTCAGACCCTGAAATAGTGGCAGGATGCCCAGAGCATAAAAATCAGTGCCTGCTTCTAAAGTCCAGTGATGCTAATCACAAGCATCATAAAGTCCAAAAATATCATAAAGTCAACTCAACGCAGTAAATTGAAGTCATTGTTATGAACCCAAATCTCATCAAACCTTCCTATAAGAACAATTTCACATTTGCAGTGGGTCCATCTGAGTATTCTGCCTTCCCCAGCAACCAGGAACAGACATAAGGGTGCAAGAAGAGTGGCACCATAGTAATAATTCCTCAGAACAGTAGCCCAGACTCCACCATATTGTACCTCCAGGCTTTCTTGAGTCAGATGTGAGTATCTGATCTGTTTTCATTAATTTGCCTAAGGCCTTTTTGAACCATTTTTGGCTCAGCAGTAACTTGCTCTTCTTCAACCCCCCACCAGGTTGCTTTCCTATTGCTAATAAAGAAGACAGGATAAAGTTGGATTTCCATGGCTTTACTCATGCTGAGCAGGTTAAAAAACAAACAAACCAACCCAAAAAACAACACATGGGACAAGACACAATGGAGACACAGCTAACAGGCATGGATATGAACAAAACCAACAAAAGTTGTACTGGTGACCCTGTTTCACATTCTTTAAACCTCTAAGGCTTTACCTCAGGATCTTGCTGCTTCAATTTCAGCTGGGTAAGAAGTGGGGAAGGAGAAGAGAGAATTACTCTCATTTTCCTGTGAAAATTGGTTGAATTTTATGGTTCCAGGTGAAATTTGAAGAAAAGGAAAGATGCCCCAAACTGTACACTCCATGAACTTCAGACATCACTGCTAAATTTTATCTTAATCAGTCTCAAAATAAGACCATTCTGACCTCATAGAAGAGGGTGACAAGTCCTCTTCTTTAGTCTGTTCTTGGAAAAAGTAGTTGGAGAAGGGGAGTATTACCCATTCTCACAGCTTTGACCTTGGATACCCGTGTTGCTTCAAACTGCTGTTGTCACCTAATTTGAAATCATTGCAGTTCAGATGAGCACATGTTGGTAAACAAAGCAGCAATGAAAGGGCAGCATCCTGTTTATATTTCACTGCAAGATGATTCATATTGGGTTCTTCAGCAGGGCAGAGGTTGTAATTATGCAAAAGGTCAGCAATTTCTGCTAGAGCTTTTGCATTCAGTCAGATAGTGTTTAGGTTAAAAACAAATCCAATGTTGATATAATCCTGCTGGACAGTTTTCATCTTTCCTGGAAATCAAGAGTTTGACGTAGATGGAACTTCTTTAAGGTGTGGAAAACATTCTCCACTCTTCACATTTCAAAAGAAAGTTGATTGTCTTTGAGTACAATGAATGCAATCTGCATGCAAACCATAGCTTCTGGTCGATTCTTTCTTTCAGAGATCTTTCACGGTCTTTCACAGATCCCCAAAACCAGCACTTGCAAACTTGTGGGTTGAAGAAAAAAGAAATCGTGCCACACACTAATAGCCTCTGTTACAGGAGGCTGGGGGAAGCTCTTTTGTTGTCTGGATAAATAACTACAGATGAGCAAGTAATCTAAAGCACTTGCCCTTCTATTATGCATCAGACAACATAAAGGAGTAGCCATTTAATTTCAGTGTTAAGATACCAAACACAATATCTGGCACAGTAGGAGCTTAACCAATTTCTGATGAGCTATGATACCTTCATGCTTAGCATTTGCCTGGAATCTCATCTTCCACCTCAATCAGTGAGCTTTCCATTTCGTATGCATTTCATAGAGCATATCATGGTGTGCCTTGGCTGTGAAAGTAGCACCTCACACATGTGCAGTGCTTATCCCCACTGTCTGCAGAAAAACACTTCATAAATCTGTGCACAAATTCCCAAATAAGCTATTGATTTAGAAGCTGACAGCAGCTCTTAAATATAGCAGGCCCTCCCAAGGTGTATCCTCTTCAAATACTAAACTTAGCTCACCTACAACAGAATACACACAAGGAACAACCTTTCCCAGCTGTTGGACAAGTCTGACCTTACAGTGCTACATGATTTATATTACAATCAAACAAACGGCCTCCAAGAAGGTTAGAGCTACTTGCTGCTTTCCAAATACTCCCTCATACACACATTTCAAGCCAAAGATGTCTTTAAATTAGTAACTACTTCAACAAGCCCTCGAGGAACTAGGATGTAATTATTACAGCACCAGCTCCTGATTAAGAACTTGTTTGAAAAGGGGCTTATTAATTTGCATGCTCATCTGATTGACTGTGATGGAAGTGAGCTGGTAGAGAGTTCTGCAGGGCTCCAGTTCTCCTGCACAGTGTTCAGAACATCAGATAAATGTCTATTAAAAGAGTTGCCACCTGTTTGTTTTCCATCTCTTCTATCCCTTAACCCCTAAAAATTCAGATCTCTCCTTTTTCTGATGGTGAGTCTATCCATAATGTTGAGATATTCACAAAAGACAAAGTGATTCAGGAAAGCCTGACTTGTTTCCAAAGAGTGCAGAACAGAAGAGATGGAGAACTGCATGGATGGGGAAATAACTTGCTGCCTGTTTTCCACTCTGTTCCACTGCTATATAAATTAAAGCCATCTTACAGTGATATGAAATATAACGTTGTATGACTGCTAACACCATATTAGGACTGCTTATAAAAATGTGAAAATATCTCTATTTTATAAGTACATTTTAATAAGCAGAACAATTTAATCACAATTGTACCTGCACTATGAACAGGGAAGTTTATAAGCTTAGTAAGCTGAGAGTGTGCAATTATCAATGGACAGTTGGCTGGAGTTATGCTGAAAAACAGAGGAAGGTAGCTAAAACTACAGCACTACTCATGCAAGACAAAGGTCATTGAAAGAGGAGCAAAGGAAGTAATAAATACACCAGAGTACACAGGCTAATTTACCTGGCCACATTCCCCACAAACCCATGGTGAGGATGGAGCCCCACCTGCAGAAAGCCCAGGTGCCAGCAGAAAAGTCTCCATTTCCAGCTCCACCATCAGCTCTAGTGCAGGCACAGGTAGTTGTATTATTTACTCTGTAGAGTAGAACATATTATAGACTCTGGAGATGACTCTGTTCAGAGGAATCATTCTGTGAAAAATGGAGACAAGTTGTGTGAGGACGTCAGGAAAGCTCATTATCTTCATGTCCTACAACAGCAGATATGCAGAACTAATGTGTTTGTCCTCCCAGTTACTTTTGCACTTCTTCCCTTTGTATAATTTTCAATCTTTTTGGTCAGACACTGGTGCTTCTTTTAAGTGAGTGGCACATCTAGCACAAAAAATCCTTCATGTTCTTAATTGCAGGGAGTTATGCCCTGAAAAAAAATATTACAACCTGTCTGGGAGCAATAGATCTCTCCTCTTTGAAGAGCGTTTGACATTAGCAGGTCTTTAGGTACTACCATTAAAACACAAACTTTTCACTTGCTGCTGATTCCAACCATCAACAAGCTTTTTCACAAGCTCCAGAAGGTTTTTGTTTACTTTCCTAAATAAGCCCTTGCTTGTTTTGGGGAAAATATTCATGTGTTCCCAGTTGAACTTTCAAGAACCTGAAGTAGTCCAAGAGACATTCACCTTTTTCTTCATAATCTCCAAGTGATCACATTGGAAGCTGATACCACTTTTCTGGACATGGGTTATGCAATTCTTTTCAAGGACCATTTCTTCCCCTCTTCTCCTCCCTAAGGACTAATTCTCTCACTCCTGACAATAGAGAACTATTGTATATCTAGACCCTGGAGAGCAGTTTCATCTGTTAAAGGACCACTCCAGGTATTCAGCCTTTTAAAACTCTTCTTAGAAATTTCACACAAAGACAAAGAAAACCTGTTCCTCTGCCTTCTTATCCATTTCATTTCCAGTCTGCTTCTTCTCCTTTGTTCTGTGTGCATTTATGTTGCTGATAAACACAGAGGACTGATAGCAGTGAACACAGGCAGCTCTCTCTGTCAAGTAGTTACTAGCACATCAGGATGGCCACTCTCATGCAACCTGGTAGTATGGACAAACCCTTTCCCTTTCTCTAGCTGAGGAGCAGCCAGAACCAATGGCCCACAATGTCCAGGCTGGCTTTGCAGGCTTCTGCATGCAATAATACTTGGTGCATTCATGTGTTTTCACACTGTCCCTGCTGCAGAAAGAAGAGGGAAAATCCCCAACTGGCAGGATAAACTGGCAGCTCTGAATGTCACCTCCCTTATCATAGTATCAGTCAGGGTTGGAAGGCACCACAAGCATCATCTAGTTCCAACACCCCTGCCATGGGCAGGGATACCCCACACTAGATCAGCTTGGCCAGAGTCTCATCCAGACTGGTCTTAAACACCTCCAGGGACGGGGCCTCAACCACCTCCCTGGACAACCCATTCCAGGGCTTCACCCCTCTCTTGGTGAAGAACTTCCTCCTTATGTCCAGCCTGAATCTCCCCACCTCCAGCTTCATTCCATTCCCCCTAGTCCTATCACTCCCTGATAGCCTGAGAAGTCCCTCCCCTTCAGCAGGGGCATAGCTCTGTAGAGCAGAGCTCAGTGACAGAATAAAAGGCATTTAGGCACCCAGTAGCATGGGTCACACTGGTTGTACCAACAGCATAGCACTGTGCTGCAGAATCCATACGGCCATGCACAGCCCCATTGTAGACCCTTAATCTGTCTGTGTTGCAATGGCACACAGCTCCAAGCATCCAGCATCACCATAGTTAGGAGCCCTGGTGGCACAGCCCCAGAGACTGTCCCCCCAGCAGAAAGTGGAAGCTACAGCTAGCTCAGGGCTACATTCCTTCAACAAGCAGTAGTAATGTGCATTAATTTGAATTTATTGTCCATTGATACTTGGAGATAATGAAAGCCCCCTGGTTCCTGGGCAACCAGCCGTAGGAGGCCCCACTCGAGAAGGAAGGTTGGGCCAGATGACCTCCAGAGGTCCATGACAGCCTTCACCATTCTGTGATTCTGTGAAACCTTATGATCACTCAGTCCCTGCTGAAGACAGTAGCAAAATCCCAGCTCAGTTGTATATAAAATTCATAAAGATTACAATGTGACGAACTCCACCCAGTGTTCCTGTTGAGAATTGCAGAACCAGAACACAGTAAGAGGTTTTAAAACTCACAAAATGCAAATCATACTTAGATGAACACTGCCAGCTGGCGTTAGGTCCAAGAAAATCTTGACTTTCTATATAATGTATATATATATATAGTTAGAGTGCAGTAGGAATGAAAATATTTTCTTAAGGAGTAGGAAAGAGAAATGGTTTAATTAAAGTGTCTCTGCATGTGTGCAAATCAAATATCATTCTGAAGCACAGGAGCATGAGAACTTTGCAATTTATAGAACACGCCTGTAGGAATGCTAGAGAGATCCAGAAATAAAAGCAAAAATTGCTCAAATCAATACGAAGATGCAAGTACTCAAAATCAGTAAGATGTGAAGCAAGCTACTTTCACTGCAAATAAACAAGGAAGAAAATTGATCTTTAACACCTGCAGGTAATGATTTGCAGCAATATGGGTTTGAAAAAACAAAACTGACTTTGCCCTTACCCTTTTATTTTATCAAAGTGACCAGCACAAACAGTTTGGAAACAATATAATCAATAACACTAACACAAAGCCAAATGGTACAAAAGTGTCTTTGCATTCCATTTAGGAAAGACCTGACACACAAAAGTCAAGAGCTGCTGATTGCTGCTTTTGTTTCTCCAATGCAAACACATATTCCATGGTAAGGTCTATAAAACCCACAAACAAGCATAATGAATTCATTGCACTAAGTGTTCACTTTAACCCCCGAGTATATTAATCTATATGTACAAACACTGGGTTAGAAGAGCTCTCTATTTCTCAATTACATTGTGTGGATTTTAAATAGATGGTGAATAACCTCTGGAAACAGTGTCTCAGATTTCCTTCCACAGTAAGCCAATTCACTGCTCAAAGATGAGTACAAATCACATGCTTCAGGTTTTCTTGAAGTCTAGAAAAGTGGAACCATTTGTTTTGCACTTGGTGGTTGCACCTGACAACAGTGGCCCCAGAACTGACTCCCAGCAACAACCTTGTGCCCTGCAATGCTCTTCAATACCAGCGGAGAGCATGTCAGGGGGAGAGACCCACCTCTGTGTTTTGCAAAGAACTGCTTGATATGTTCAAAAGTTACCATGTGGTTTAGTATCTTCTGAAAAATTTATAGTGGCTAGCATGAGAAGTGTCCACTGAAGAGAAGTTTTCAGAAAGATCTGTAGGCATTATGCTGTGTGTTACTGAACAGGCAGCCCAGGCAGGAGGCAGTATGATTACTGCTAATCTGCTTTTCCACGCCCACACACAGACTTATTCAGTACATAACTACCACATTTGAAAATAATCTGTGATAGCTCAATACTCATGGAAGAGTTTGTATTTTGCTTCACCAAAATACATTTTTAAACAGTAGCACATACACTTAATTTGGTATGACTTTTGGGAGATAATCTCAGCCTGGAGCATGAGAGCATATTCTGCTCAAACAAATGCTGCAGTTAGGAGCTCCTCTGAACCCTTTCATGTTTCTTCGAACCAGGCACCTTCAGCAAAAGCTGCATCTTTGCCCACTGTAGCAATCCATATATTTTAGCACCCACAAGAAATTTTAAACATAATAACCCTGTATTCTTTTACAGAAAAGGCATGAACAATAGAACCATAGAATATCAGTATCATTTCAGTTGGAAAAGAGCTTTAAGATCATCTGGTCCTCCACCAAGTTTGGTGATAAACCATGTCCCCTAGTACCACATCCTTGTGTCTTTAAAACACCTCCAGGAATGTCAATTGAACCAACTTCCTGGAGAACCTATTACCGTGTTTGAAAATCCTTTCAGTGAACAATATTCTTCTAATATTCTATCTAAATCTCCCTTGGTTCAACCTGAGGCCATTTCCTCTTGTTCTATCACTTATTGCTAAGATGAGAGCACCTACCTTGCTACAACTTCCTTTCAGATGGTTATAGAGAGCAATGAAGTCTTCCCTCAGCACCCTTTTCTCCAAACCAAACTATCCCAGTTCCCTCACCAGCTCTTCATAAGACTTGTTCTCCAGTCACTTTACCAGCTACATTGCCATTCTTTGGACACTCTCCAGCATGAAAATGTCTGAGGGTTGGACTTTATGATCTTTGAGGTCTCTTCCAACATTAATGATTCTATGATTCTTGTAGTGAGGGACACAAAACTGAATACAGCACTCAAGGTGTGGCCTTACCACTGACTGAGTACAGGAGAGCAATTGCTTCCCTGGTTTACTTGCCATACTATTCCTGATACAGTCCAGGATGCTGTTGGCCTTCCTGTCCACACAGGCACACTAGCTAGCTCATATTCAAATGACTGTTGATCAACATCCCCAGGTCTTTACCAGGCAGTTTTCTGGCCACTCTGCCCCAAATCTGTAGCACTGTCTGGTCTGGGGTTGTTGTGACCCAGCACTCAGCCTTCTTGAATCTCATACAACTGGCGTCAACTCACTTAATATTGCCTATCCAGGTTTCTCCTGTAGAGTCTTCCTATCTTCAAGCAGATCAACTCTCACCTAGTGTAATGTGGAAATTTACTGAGGGTAAACAAAACAATCCTTGGAAAATGAGGTGGTTCAAAAAGAAACTAAGGACTGAAACAAGATCTGTCCTTGGTGTCCCCATACAGCCTATAAAATTATATGTATGTGTATATCCATGCATACACATATGTATTGGCCCTGGCAGTAGGATGCCTCATATTTTGACCTGTTCTGTGCATTCTGCTTTTGCATATAAAGCAAGATAAGCAACAAAATGTACTTTCCTATAAAAAGCAATTACTTGGGGCTGTCTTACAGACAATGGATACAATGGGGCTGTATGGGACTGGAGCTCTTCAGATTTCATCATCACCACACAGCATGCTACCTGCTTACAGCAGCATGGTTCACTGTGCATGCCCCAACTTGTGCAGCATCACTGTAATTGCCTCCTCTCCAGACTAAAAAGCCCCAGCTCTCTCAGCTTTTCCTAATAAGGCAGTGCTCCAGTCCCTTAATCATCCTTGTAGCCCTCTGTTGGACTCTCTCAAGTAGATCCCTGTCCTCTTGAACTGGAAAGCCCAGAACTGGATGCAATATTCCAGGTGTTTTGCAAGGAACTGGATGTAGCAGCACACAGCTTTATTTCTCTTGGATGGATATCAGAATAAAAGCCAGCTTCTCCTCCTCAGTCACAGGCTCCCTGAATCACCAAAGTCTTACCATAAAGAGCTTTGTACTGTATGAGGGCATGGTCCCAATTAAACATTTTACTTCTATTTAAGCCAAAGAGGCAATGAATTAATTACTCACAGCTGGTTCCACCCAAGTGGGGAGTGCTGCTGCGGTGTATTAGCTGTTGAGGCTTTTGGGGCACTCTCATGTGCCAGGCATGGCTGATTGCCAGCAGGAAGGCCACGTAGTCTTGGGGCTGGTCTGGCTTCAGCAGGACAGTGGGCTGGTTTGTGCTGAGGATCATTTGGCCCTACAATGGCAGCAGAGGAGGAAAAAGCATGTTTCGTATAGTAAGGGTGTGGTGAAGGCGTATTATGCCCAAATATCATGTCTTGTCCCAGCATGTGGACCAGTTCCCCCTCCTTCAGGAGGAACACAAAACCAAGGCATTAGCCAGGCCAGCATGCACCCAGGGCATGCAGTGCTTGTGCAAATACCAAGTATGGGCATAATTCTAGCTTCACATTTTCTATAGGCTGAAGCCAGCTGTTTACGAGAGTGTCCATTGGTCAAACCCAGCCTCGAGGACTCTCTAAGTATCACCCCAGTCGGTAAACAAGTTGCCCCCCTCTTTCACTTTGTCTCTACTTGCTCGAGAGAACAACTCTCGAGCCATAGTCTCTGCCATTGAGCTCACTGATGTTAGCGTCTATCATACATGCACGCATAATGAAAGCCTCTGCATCATGAGAAGCAATCATGAGGAGCATCTCCAGAGGGAGGACCTTCGCTGAGCCCAAGAAGCCCAGCATTGTTACAGCCAGTCTCACCGACCGGGAGAGCCCACTGTGCGACCGGAGGACTGGACTAACCCCCGAGGGTAAGATCTGCCCAGTTGCCAGGGAGAAGGGACTTGATCAAGACCGAGTCCACATATGCCTAGTCCTCGCCATTGCAGGAGCGGAGCCGCCACCTGTGCCGCTCTGAGCCGTGTAAACCTCAGGGAAGACTAAAGCACCATTGGTGCCTATACTGCTCCAAATCCGGGACCACTCTGAGAGTCCCGCTGTTCCTTTAAGCAGAGTAAACGAGAAGCCGGCGCTCGACGCAGCCGCACTCTCTCCCCGAGGCTGTTTACAGCAGCCCCGAGAAATGTCATAGCCAGGCTGACCCTGCCGCCCTGCCTGCTGTCATGTCCAATCAGAAACATCTGAGCCTGCCTATCGACAACCGTCACCCTGCCCTGCAGTGCAAGCTGACTCCAAGGGCTGACCCCACGGGCCGACCCCGACCAGGACCAATCCCTAATGTCTGGAGGGAATCAGCCGAGTCCTGAAGGGAACCGTGCTTATGGGCTAAGCCTAGGTTCCATTATTCCCTCTCCACTACTGCGGAGGGAGGAGACAGCTACTCAACGCCTCCGTCCAACTTGACTAGGAACTAGTCCAGCAACAGTAGTCTGCCGGGCCTCAACCTTGCTACAAACAACAGCTACAGAGTATCTTCCACGTGCTTTCCAGCCATTAGCACTCAGTTCAAAGTATCCGCGTCCAGCAGTGTAATCTCTGACGCACAGAAACATTGTGATAGCACTGTTTACAGCCAGAACCCGCCCGCGTCCTGCCGAGTCGCCATCTAGTGGTCAAACAGCAGAACTGCACCCCCGTTATATAAATATGAAAATAGTTCTGTAGATAGTTCAATTAATTATAATGCTAAGCCACTTATGGAATGTATTTCACGAATGTGCACTAGAACATGTATATAAATTAGTGATTCATTGGTTATTAATAATTTTGATCATTAATAAAAATAATATTTTCATAATTCATATTTCACGTTCATAAATTTAATAACCTTTTCATCACAGAGGGGTAGGAGATATGTGGCAAGGGTAAGAGAGAATCAGACATTGGAGAACAACCTGTTCATAATCATCCTAAGACAGGTGGGGCAGCATGGAGCTGAGGTGAGGGGTGATGCTGCTGACTCAAAAGCTGGGCAGATAAGAAAAGTCCCAGTGAAGAATCTTGACACACCTGGCAGCATAAGTTATATTTTAGTGATGTTATACAGTGAAGATGTACAACACTTAAACGGGAGTTACAAGAACCCATAGATTGTGAAAGATGAGGAGAGAAAAAAAGTAAAAAGCTAAAAAGTATATAATTAGGAATGGAAATAAAGAGTTAAATGGTTAGAAGATACTATTTAAAAGCAATAGAAAACACACCACTGATTGGAAGGTTTGTCCTCTTGGCTATGCAATATTGCTTCTGCATAGTCCAGTTTCAGTTGATTTCCTGCCACAATGGTATTCCAAGTTATAGGTGTCAATAGCTCTAAGGTTTGTGCCATAGAACATTGAGCATCTTCCTTTTGGGAATAGGTTCTCTGTAACAATCAAACCATTGCCAATGGGAAGAACAGCTGCATGCTGAGAGGTTGTCCAATAAATATGTATAGAGAATGAAGCCTAACATGCTGTTGGGTATCTTTCTAGGGATTTTTAAAAAATGCATGTGGTCGTTTGTCCCTGGCTGGGGACCAAATGCCCACCAAAGCCACACTATCACTCCACTTCTTACATGGGCAGGGGAGAGGGGAAAATATAACAAAAGGCTCAATAAGATAGAAGCAATTTTATTAATGCAAAGCAAAATCAAAGAAAGATGTTATTCTCTACTTCCCATCAGCAGATAGTGTTTTGGTCACTTTCTGGGAAGCAGGGCTCTAATACACATAATGGTTGCTCTGAAGGACAAACACCATCAATGAATGTCCCCTCAATTCCTTCTTTCACTGAGCTTGTATATCTGAGCTGATGTCATACAGCATGGAATACCCATTTGGTTAGTTTGGGTCAGCTGTCCCAGATGTGTGATCCCCACCCCTGCCCAAGATCTTGCCCACCCCTCAGCATACTCTTGGGGTGAGAAAATGTTGAAAAAGTACAGTCTGAGTATTTGGTTCAAGCAGTAGCCAAAACACTGGTGTGTAATCAACACCCAGGTACAGCACTAACAGCACTAGGAAAATGCTCTGGGGAGAATTCACTCCAGCTCAGCCAAACCAAATACTCCATGTAAGATCTCACATCCCCTTCAGATGCTCAGATCTGAATGGGAGACTGCAATGGAAGCAGGCTTGGTAGGTATGAAGTTCAGTAATAAATGGTCAGTAAGAGCTGGTCAGTACACTCTACTGACCAAATGGTCAAAGGCATGACTTTTTCTTTAGTTTGTCTGAAGGTCTTTCCTAAATGGCAGCATACTAAGGGATAGACCTCCAGAAGTCGTTTATAAATCTCTGAGGAAGCACAAAACTCTAGAGAATAGAAGAAAGTTTTCAATACATAGCTATGCCTCACAGAAAGCCTTGAAAATTGCTGCCAGTGCTGGTTTATCAAATGCATTGCCACCTACCTCTACAGAATGCTGAAAAGTGATGCAGGGGATGAGAGAAACCTCATTCACCTTGAACAAAGATCTCTGATGGCTATGCATAACAGCATGAGGTAATCTGACCAGCTAACCAGCATACTTATCATCCTAAGGAACCAATAATTGTTGGTGCAAAACAGCAATAATCCTCAATCAGACCAAAAGTCCCTACAGTTGAGTAGAATGCTTCAGCCACTGCCTAGCTGTAAATAGAAACCAGGGGAAAACCAAAGGTATCCTTGACTAAAGTCTCCTTCTTTTCCAGCAGACAGAAGTTTAAATTAATTTACTGAAAAAAGAGTCTTTAAAAGAACAATGATTATGGGGTTCCTGACCTAAGTGGCACAGATTCCCCCAACTCCCCTGCCCCACACCCTGTCCCCCTTTCCCCCTTGCCTCCAAAATTGTATAGGAGAACAAAAATCAATTTCACTCAAGCTTGATAACATTTCTGAAAGATTGGAAGGACAAGATGCAAAAATCTACTTCAGTATCTTGTTTTGGTACAATATGCAGCAATGGTGTGGTGAAGGCACATTATGCCCAGATACTGAATCCTGTCCCAGCACGTGGCCAAGTTCCCCTCCTGCATGAGGGAGACAAAGACCAAGGCATTAGCCAGGCCAGCACAGTCCACTGTACACACTCAGTGCACAGGATGCCCATGCTAACACCAAGTATGGCCATATTTCTAGCTTCATGCTTTCTATAGGCTGAAGCCAGTTGTTTACAAGAGCGCCTGTGGTAGTTTACGCTGGGTGCTGGCCCAGATGCCACTGCACAGACCACACCTGGGAGGACCCAAGGGGTGGGCCCAGCCCAGGGGGGTGGTCACAGGAAACCAGGTATTCCATTCCCATGATGCCCTGCTCCCCTATAAAACATCCATGTGAGGTCTTTACTTCCTCTTTTGTCCCCTGCTGCTGCCTAGGTAAAATGGCATGAGCTGCCTCCCTTGGGCCTGCCCAGGCCCCAAGGCTGGGTTGGGGGGGGAGGGGGGCGGTTGGGTGTACCCCCAGGTGGGAATGGGACATTCTTGGGTATGGGTTTTTTTGGGATATCTCTCTCTTTTGTCATGGTGCTTGTGGTTCTCTGTAAAACTTTCATTGTTGCTTTATTTGTTTTTCCATTTAAACTTCCCACTATTTGTCTGAGTTGTTATTTTTGCCCGTGGTGGGAGAATTGGACTTCCAAACCATGACAGCGCCCATTGGTCAAATCCAGCCTCAAGGAACCTATAAGTATTACCCCAGTTGGTAAACAAGTTGCCCCCTCTTTCACTTTGTCTCTCTCCTTGCTGGAGAGGACAATGCTCATGCCATAGCCTCTGCCTTTGAGCTGCTTGCTATTAAGTCTTCTGTCTCATACATGCAAGCATACTAGAAGCCTCTGCACAACAAGGAGAAGCCCATATCCAGGCAGGCCCTTGAGCCATAGCCCTGAGAATATCTTCCAAGAGGAGGGACCTTTGCTGAGCCCGAGAAGCCCAGCATCATTACAGGCACTCACATCGACCGGGAGAGCCCACCGTGCCTCCAGAGGACTGGACCCCTGAGGGCAAGGTCTGCCCAACTGTCGGGAAAAGGACTACTGAGTCTGGTAATCCACACATCTACATTACCCCGCTATTGCAGGAGAGGAGCCGTCCACCTTTGCCATTCTGAGCTCTGTAAACCTCAGGGAGATCCAGAGCACTGTCCACGCACCGAGAAGGTCCCACTGCTCCTTTGACCCAAGTAAACGGGAAGCTGCCACTTCACGTAGCTGCACTTCTTCCCCAGGGCTGCTCCATGCCAGCCCCAAGCCCACTGCAGCATGGCCAACCCCCCCTGCTGGCTCCAGCCCCACCTGCTGCCATGCCCGATCAGAAGCTTCTGAACCTGCCTATCGGGGGGAACTGTCACCCTGCCCTGCCATGTGAGCTGACACTGAGGGCCGACCCCATCCTGGGACCAGCCCTACCAGCCCTGCCAGGCTGACCCTACCAAGACCGCTCCCTATTGTCTGAAGGGAATTTGCTAAGTCCTGTTAAGGGAACCTGCTTACCAGCTAAGCCCAGGTTCCATTTCTTCTTCACTGCCGCAGAGAGAGGACAGCCACCCAGCGCCACTGTCCAGACCAGCCTAGGAAGCAGTCCAGCGACAGTAGTCTGCCGGAACCCAACCTTGCTACAAACAACAGCTACAAAGTATCTTCCACATGCTTTCCATCCACTAACACTCAGTTCAAAGCACCCGCGTCCAGCCGAGTAATCTCTGATGCACAGAAACATTGCTGTATACAGCTAGTAGCTGCCCGAACCCTGTCGAGTCGCCATCCAGTGACCAAGCGGCAAAACTGCACCCTTCGCTATATAAATATAGAAAGTGATTCTGTAAATATTCCAATTGAGTCTTACTTACAGTACTAAACCACTTATGGAAAGTATTTCATGAATGTGCACTAGAACATGTATATAAAATAGTGATTAATCTGTTATTAATAATTTTGATAATTAATAAAAACAATATTTTCATAATTCATGTTTCATATTCATCTATTAACCTCTTCATCGCAAATGGATAACTTACTGCAATCAGCACTCTTTTCAGGGACGACAAGCAGCTCCTCTTACTAGTTACAAGAGAAAAAGTCCTTGTTCAAATCAGTGAGGAAGGCTTCTAGTAATTTCAAAGAGGGTAAAGGAGCCTTAGCTACCTGCCAGAGATACAGGTACCCACCCTACCAGCAAGCACACACGAGGGCACATCCCTCATCACCAATAGATCTTTAAATCAGTGAATGACTCACCACTCATCTTCCCTATTGAAAAATATGGAAAGGATAACCAGGAAGATAGGGTTCTCTACTAGTAAAGACAGGATGAAGAGGAGAAATGGCAGGGACTGCAATTCCTACAGAAGTGCCCAGTATGCATACAGCAGTCGGTAATTACCATCAATGAGATCAAGCTTGCTCAGCCCTGCACTGAAAAATTCTACAGCACAGAACAACACCCAAAGCGTGCTAGAACTTACAAAGGGAATGGGCAAGCTTAGTTGACCAACTTCTTAAGCCTTTAATGCAGACTTTCTTTGCTGGTGTTTAATCTGCTCAAGCAGAAAAGCAAGAAAGGATGCATCCTGGTAATAGAACGTAGTTGATGTACAACAAAAGAGAAAGGCTGCTGAACTATAAAATTGCCCTGAGAAAAGAACAAAGTTAAAGATGGCAAAAGTTGCATTGTTACTGGAGAATTAGATTTCATTCTGGTTTACATCCAAGCACTGAGCAAAAGTCAGGGGGATGGTGCTTTCATATAATTTACTGTGATGACTGGGTTATTAATTTATTAATATGAAATATGAATTATTAAAATAGTGCTTTTATTATCAAAATTATTAATAACCAATAAATCGCTATTTTATATACATGTTCTAGTGCACGTGCATGAAATACATTCCGTAAGTGGTTTAGTATTTATAATGAGAACTCAATTGGAATAGTTACAGAATCATTTTCTGTTTATATTAACGAGGGGTGAAGTTCCACCACTTGGTCCCTGGATGACGACTCGACAGGGTTCGGGCGGCTACTAGTTATATACAGCAATGTTTCTGTGCATCAGAGATTACTCGGCTGGACACGGATGCTTTGAACTGAGTGTTAGTGGATGGAAAGCATGTGGAAGATACTTTGTAGCTGTTGTTTGTAGCAAGGTTGGGTTCCGGCAGACTACTGTCGCTGGACTGCTTCCTAGGCTGGTCTGGACAGTGGCGCTGGGTGGCTGTCCTCTCTCTGCGGCAGTGAAGAGGAAATGGAACCTGGGCTTAGCTGGTAAGCAGGTTCCCTTGCAGGACTTGGCACGTTCCCTTCAGACAATAGGGAACGGTCCTGGTAGATTGGCCCGGCAGGGCCAGTAGGGCCGGTCCCGGGACGGGGTCGGCTCACACAGCAGCGCAGGGTGACGGTTCCTAATAGATGGGCTTGGAGGCTTCCGATCTGGCACAGCAGCAGGCGGGGCTGGATCCAGCAGGGTTGGCCCTGCTGCAATGGGCTCCGGGGCTGGCGTGAACAGCCCCAGGGAAGAAGCGCAGCTGCGTGGAGCGGCAGCTTCCCGTTTATTTGGCTTGAAGGAGCAGTGGGACCCTCTCAGAGTGGTCCCGGCTTCGGAGCAGTGTTCCAGGTCTTCCCTGAGGTTTACAGGGCTTGGAGCAGCAGAGGTGGTGGCTCCTCTCCTGTGATAGCAGGGTTACATAGATGTGTGGACTACCAGACTCAGCCAAGTCCTTTTTCCTCAGCAGCTGGGCTTGATCTTACCCTTGGGGGTCCAGTCCTCTGGAGGCACGGTGGGCTCTCCCAGTGAGTGTGACTGGCTATAACGATGCTGGGGCTTCTTGGGTGCAGCGAAGGTCCTCCCTCTGGAGATATTCTCAGGGCTAAGACTCAACGGGCCTGCCTGGATATGGTCTTCTTCCCATTGTGCAGAGGCTATGGCACAAGTGTTGTCCTCTCCAGCAAGGGAAGAGACAAAGTGAAAGAGGGGCCAACTTGTTTACCACCTGGGGTAATACTTATAGGTTCCTCAAGGCTGGATTTGACCAATGGGCACTCTTGTAAACAACTGGCTTCAGCCTACAGAAAGTGTGAAGCTAGAATTATTCACGTATTTAGTATTCACACGAGCATCCAATGCATTGGGTGCGTGCAGTGGGCCGTGCTGGCCTGGCTAATGCCTTGGCCTTTGTTTCCCTCATGAAGGAGGGGGAACTTGTCCACGTGCTGGGACAAGATTCAATATTTGGGCATAATGTGCCTTCACCACATTTATGGAACTAAAACTAATTAAAAACAAACAAAAGTTATTTCAAGTCACACTTCCCAAACATGTAAAAAGCAAGAACTCAGCTGAAAATATAGTTTCTCCATGACTAAAGAAAATGCTTCTTACAGTATCAAGAGATCAGTATGCTACTGAGCTTTGTCGTAAGTACAAATAATGTAAGGTCATCCAGCTCCTCAGCTCTTCTCCCCCTCTACTCTGCCCTGGCAAGACCATACCTGGAATATTGTGTTCAGTTTTGAGCTCCCCAGTTCAAGACAGAGAACTGCTGGAAAGAATCTAGAAGAGAGCCATAAGAGAAACTTCTTTACAGTGAGAGTTACAGAGCACTGGAACAGGCTGCCCAGAGAGATTGTGGAGCCTTCTTCTCTGGACACATTCAAAATCCGTCTGGATGCATTCCTATGTGGACTACCTTAAGTGATCCTGCTTTGGCAGTAGGGTTGGACCTGATGATCTCTGGAGGTCCCTTCCAACCTCTAATGTACTGTGATACTGTGGTATCATTGAGTAATTAGAGTAGACAGAAGATGCTGATAACGGGATGTGAAAACTAAGAAGGTAAAAGACTACATCAAGGTGTTTTTAGTAAAAAAAAAAAAAAGGCAGGAGAGGGAAAGCAGAAGGGTGTGTAAGGCATACATAGGGTAGAAAAGACTTCAGTAGTGATATGGCAGCTTACTCATTTAAAAAAAAAAACAAACCAACCACTACTTTTATCCTCCTCAATTTAGATGAGAAATGGTGTAATTCATTATATTGCATAGAATTAACTACATGAACATTCATGTCTTTCCCAAGACAATAACCGATTAGGAAGTATTATTTAAAAAAAAAATGAACAAAACCTGAGCTTCATAAATATTTTTCCTTTGGCGTTCTGAATTGTATATTACTGTCACCTTGGTTTGAGAGTTGGCAACAGAATGCATTACCATAGTTGCCTTCAGTACTTTCAGGATTCTATTTGAGTGCAACCTTACCACCTCTTCTGCCCTGTCTTTACAAAATAGCCTATAGCCATCTATCATGATTCTCCAGTCAAGTGAGTCATCCCACCAAGTTTCAGGTATTCATATGATCTCATAATTTCCTGGCTAGGCACAGAGCTCAGTTCCTCATTTGTTTCCCAGACTTCATGCAGCAGTATACATACTTGCTTGGTTTTTTGTTTCTCATTTGAGGAGACAGCTGAGGCACATTTTACACTACTCCAGTTGGCATCTTTAATTCCTTGACTGGTTGTTGTGGTGATGGTGGCTTGGACATTGCTGATTTGGTTTCCTCCTGCCAAGACCTTCAGTTTAAAGCCCACCTCACCACATTGGACAGCTTGCTGCCCAAGATTCCCCTACCTCTTTTAGACAGGTCAACTCCATCCCTTCCTAGCAGGCTGTACGTGTTATAGAAGGCCTCATTACCACAAAAGCCAAAACCCTTGCAGTGACAGTAACCACCTAGCCAGATGCTGATCTGCATTATGTGTCTATTTCTCCCCGCCCACAATCCTTGAACTGGTAATATGGAAGAAAAGATGACTTAGGCACCAAGATTCTTCACTTTCTCCCCCAGGGCCTTACAGTGTCTCTTGATTCTGCTAAGTCTCAACTTATCATGTCATTCATGCCAACATGAAAGTGGAATAATGAATAGTCTATGCTTTTGATAAGTCATGGGACCCTCATTGCAACATCATTGATCTTAGCTATGTGAATGCAGTGTACCTCACATACTCCCTGCCTGGTTGGTAGATAGGGCCTTTCAGCAGGAAGTGTCCTACTACAAGCACACATCCTTTCTTTTTGCAGTATCTGTCATGTGCTGTTGGTTTATCTGCACCTTTGGGCCTTGTGCCTGTGTGTCTACTAGTTAAAATTTCAAACTTGTTTTTAATTGAGATGCTGAAGGGTGGAAATTGTGTATGAGATTTGCATTTGTGGAACACCAGGGTCCAAAGATGTGTTTGCTGCAAGAATACTGGGTCCATAGAGCTTTCAGGCTAATTCTAGAAATTTGGAACTGTACCATAAGAGCCTTTTGCAATTAATAACAGTAACTACACTACAAATGGCTAAAGAACAGTTCTACGTGAAAGAAGCAGAACTGTACAACAGTTCAATTAAGGAAAAGAAGTTTAGTGCACTTTGCTTACTTTAGCCAACATGCTACACTGCCCTTTTTGCACACAAAGTGGGCCCAAGGGTTTCCACTGTAAAAAAGAAATTACTTGGCAAACAAAACACTTTATCAAACTGCCCTTTTTTTTCCCCTTAAGATTTGGACATTAAGACAGAAGCTTTAGAAGACATTATATAGTTCTTTGCTTTTATTACTAAATGTGGAAGTCTTGAGTTGTTACATTGTCACATTGCTAGTCAGAAATGCTTCAGTGAGACCCAAAACCTCATTCTACAACATCAGGTATAAAGAAATAGTAATGTTCAACACACCCAGTATGACATTCCTTGCTTTCTTCAGAGAAAAGTCCCATCGTTCTCCTCCAGTGGGTATGTTACTACATATATTAAAAATTTTATTTGGACCACACGTCCCTGTATTTTGTGAAATCCAAGCAGTGTCCTACAGACATTATGGAATTTGTCATATATCATCATCATCTGACGTATCGCTGCTGCTCATCTCAGAATCCTCATTCTTGAGAGCAGATGTGAAACCACCATTCCTCCAGGGGTTAAATTTAAAATCACAGATGAAGCCACTTTTCAAAATGCCAATTTTTTTGAAGGCCTTTTTTTTTAAACTGAAATCAGAAAACAAAAATTTAGTTAGGGACAGAAAAGGCTAAACAACAATATGTTACATTTCAACATCCATTGTATTTTCATCTCTGGGCTACATTACATCCACAGCACTACCCTTTCATGAATACACACAGAGGCTCTGAGAGCCTTTACTTCTGGACCAGACACTTGTACCCAGGTACCTCCCATAATGCTAAGCTCCTGCTGCACTGTCTGCAAGCTTACACTCTTCTCACCCACTTCCTCACATCTTGTACCACTGATCCCTCCTTCCTCATGGTCTTCCCTGTAATGCAGTCTGTTTTTCCACAGTGCTGCAAATGTCTGTACTAAAAGGGTCAAGAGGAGAAGTAACAGGAAGAAATGGGTATCCCAATCTACCTGATATAGCTAGAAAGTCAAGAACACTGAAGAGAAAGGAAAAAAAATTACTCTAAAACAAGAAAGAAAGATGGACAATAAGCCAAGCATTTTATAGTTTAATATTCCATGCGCTCTAACAAATACATGCATGGCTAGATTTAAAGAAATATCAAATATGCAGATTTAACATTGCAAAATATTCTCCTTCCCAGCTCCTGCTCACAGATATAGATAGATAGATATATATATATATAGATCCTCCCAATTAAAAAAAAAATCTAGTCATGACTGCCTTTTCAGACTATTAATGGTGAATTGTGTCTCACTTTACAATTGATTTTGGAGAACCAAGGAAACTGCATAAAAAAACTTGAAAGGAAATTCCCTTTCCTCAGGCTAA
The DNA here is from genome assembly GCA_015227895.2 of Colaptes auratus. Classification (NCBI taxonomy): domain Eukaryota; kingdom Metazoa; phylum Chordata; class Aves; order Piciformes; family Picidae; genus Colaptes; species Colaptes auratus. Next base: position 29,733,515 of record CM026897.1, on the reverse strand, counting down.
GCTGAGAAGCTGTAAAGCCTGTGCAATTCTACTACCAGCAATGCTGAAATTTCCCTTGGCATGTTGAGAACAGGCTTTATGTACAAGCAGCACTGACCTCCTATTTTTTTTAAGCAACTATTCTTCCAAAAGCACAGTACCAAAATGGTACTGAAATGGCAACATCCCTAACCACCAAAGTTACTGCATATTCTTCCCAAAAGACAATTATTTATGGTAGCAAACTACAAGTCCATAATGAACATTAACTAAGTGTTACCTGTTCAAAAATTACTTGGAACTCTCTCATCTCATCCTCTGTTAGTGGAGCACATGTTTCATCATTTTCACAGTCTTCCTGCCAACCCATCTCCTTTAATAACCTTTACATTAAAAAGGACAAAATTAAGGCATTTGCTACATACTCTCAAGGCATTTCAAGATCTGCCAACTGTTGGAAGCACAAAATAGTAGAAAATTACAGAGCAAAATGTTGCTGATAAGCACATGGTGACCAGAGCAGGCAGAAACCTGATGATCTGTTTTCCCTGGCACTGTGAAGAATGAAGAGGCAAGGCAGAGGTCACACAGTTCCATTCCTCCACTTATCTGCAGGACTGCTGACCATAAAAGTTACACCAAAACCAAGAAGCAATGTCTTGTGCAACTGATGAAGGAACAACTGTTTGACCACCACCAATGACGACTTGACCATAGTCACACACACACTCTATGCAACAGCAGATGACAAGGTATAAATATTACCTCAGTTTCGTATCTCATTTGGAAAGGAAAGAGAGTTCAATACGAAAGAGCAGGGACAGATCAACGGATTGTCCTCCTCAACCACTTGTGGTGAAGGCACATTCTGCCCAGATACTAGATCTGACCCCAGCATGTGGACAGATTTCCCCTCCTTCAGGAGGAAGACAAAAGCCAAGGCATTAGCCAGGCCAGCACGCATTCAGCGCATGCAGTGCTTGTGCAATTACCAAGTATGGGCACAATTTCAGCTTCATGCTTTCTATAGGCTGAAGCCAGTTGTCTATGAGAGTGCCCATTGGTCAAACCCAGCCTCGAGGAAACCTATTAAGTATCACCCCGTTGGTAAACAAGTGACCCCCTCTCTTACTCTGTACTTGCTCGAGAGAGGAGCTCTCGAGCCACAGCCTCTGCCACTGAGCTTGTTGTTGTTAGCTTCTATTATACATGCATGCATACTGAAGCCTCTGCATCGTGAGAAGCATTCCAGAGGGAGGACCTTCGCTGAGCCCGAGCAGCCAGTGTCGCCACAGCCAGTCATACCTCCAGGAGAGCCTATTGTGCCACCGGAAGACTGGACCAGCCCCCGAGGGTAAGATCTGCCCAGTTGTCGGGGAGAAGGGACTTGATAGAGACCGAGACCGCATATACCTACACCCGGGACTATTCCGAGCGTCCCGTTGTTCCTTTAAGCCCAGTAGCGGAGAAGCCGCAGCTCGGCATAGCCGCATTCTCTCTCCAAGACTGTTTTTCTCAGCCCCGAGACTCGTCGCCATAGGGCCGACCCCATAGCTATCGTCCGACCGGGAACCTCTGAGCCCGCCTACCGGCAACCGCCGCCCCGCCCTGCCGTGCGAGCCGACTCCCCGGGCCGACCCCACGGGCCGAACCCGACCAGGAACCAGTCCAGCGGCAGTAGTCGGCCGGACCCCCACCTTGCTACAAACAACAGCTACAGAGTATCTTCCACGTGCTTTCCACCCACTAGCACTCAGTTCAAAGTATCCGCGTGTAGCAGAGTCATCGCTGACGCACAGAAAGATTGCAATATTGCTGTATATAGCCAGAAGCCGCCCACGTTCCGCTGAGTCGCCATCTAGTGGCCAAGTGGCGGAACTGCACTATTCATTATATAAAACATACAAATAGTCTGTAGATCGTTTAATTAAGTTCTAATCACAATACTAAGCCATTTATGGAATGTGCTTCACGAACGTGCACTAGAACATGTATATAAGTTGTTGATTCATCGGTTATTAATAATTTGATAAGTAATTAAAAATATTTTCATACTTCATATTTCATATTCATAAATCTAATAACCTCTCACAACACCACTCCAAAGGAGACACCTTTTGAGTATGACTTGCAATGTTGGCAACACTGAGCACTTCACAGATCAAAATAGTAACCATATTTTAGAGCTACAGAGACAGTCTGTAGCTCAGTGTTTGTCACCAGCAACTTTTAAGGAATCCATGTGTGTTGCATGTAAATAATCCATACTCTTCCATGTGCCCCACTGCTGCTTTTGAATGCAGCTGGGCCTATAGGAGACACCCTGTTTCTGCATCTGCTGCCAGGCCTGCAGTCACAGCATCAAACTGCCATAGCTATTAAGAGATAAGTCCAGCCTAGTCCCTCTAATCTCTGAGGAGCAGCTAGAATGCAAGGGGATTCATCACTTTCCAAATTTTCCCTTCTCTAAAAGCAATACCTCTATGTGTTACATATGGGTAACTTGCATAAAAGTTGGTTAAAAAAAGCCTTACAAGTGATAGAAAAGCATCAAGTTGAAAACCTCTCAGGTCCTTCACATAAGACCTTGTTTTACCACTACACATGATAAAAACTATATCTTTATTTTAAGTCCAGAAATCTCTGCAAGGTAGAAAAGCAAGAACATATTTCATTTGCATAACTGCTCTGGTGGAGCAGCAATGTAAGCCCTTGAAAACAGTATGAAGAGACAAAGACTCACGCTGAGGGCATCTGCAGGTTTTCCTGCACAACAGAGCAGTGTCCCTATTCGTGTCCCTCCACGGGAATGAATTCAGGATGCAATGACCTCATAGAGTTTCTTTTTTTCTAGTACGTACTAATGTCAGATCTAGAACAGGCTTCTTTGCCATTGAGTCTCACTCAACAGCAGAGGCTGACTTTTCAACACAGATGAACTACAAGTAGGAGACTGTCTGAGAAGAGGGGAGGAAAGGAAACAACAGATAGATTCCTCTTGTCAGTATCAGTATGCTTAAGATCTCCAAAGATTCAATGATCAAAGTGTTTTAGCTAGTGCCAAAAGTGCAATAGCATTATCTGAGCAGGAATAAAGTGGGTTTGCATGTGAAGACATTGTGAAAACAGGAGCTATCAAAAGTGAAGACACCAATATGCTTAACAGTGAAAATAGTAAGTTCTCTTGCTGCAAAGCTTTTGCCAAAAAGATTAGCACCTTCTTCAGGCAAACCACAACCCTGTTGGCCTTCAATATTAAAGGAAATAAAATCTATTCCACAAAAAAATAAAAAAGCTTCTAAAGTACATATCAAGACTGGCACAAGAAACTGACACTTGGAGCTGAAGAATGGTGATTATACTGAAACAGGGGAAAAAAGATGAACTAACAGTGGATGTCAACTACCAGGTATTTCATTTAACCAGAGGTCAGCAATAAAAATGCTTACCAAGTAACCCTCTCCATAAAGAACTCTAGGTCTCAACAAAATGGATGTGCATTAAGCAATTTTGCAGGTGACCAATTACACCAATGCCTGTTGTTAAAACTGTAACAAAAGCCTGGAACTGTAGAGGGGGGGAAACAGCACTACTCTGGTTTTACCAGAAAAAGAAGTTGGCAGGAGAGTAATAGAAATGGAAATTACAACCTCTGTAATATTTAGACCAAAATGGACAATGGGACATCCAGGAATAATTAAATCCCCATGAAGTAGAAGAAGTATTATGCATGTCATCAAAAACTCTGTTTTAAGAGAATATATGCATATTGGTATAGACACATAGGAAAACCCAACATTAAATGCAGTTCAATAACAGTTATATATTTGGCAACAGTAATTCAAGTTAGAAAGCTTTACTGTAAGCAAGCTAAGAGCTTTTGTAGTATCGTACACAATAAAAGTAAATAGTCATAGAGCTCCTGTCAATATAAAATTTAGGACAATGGCTAATTAAGTTGTAAGTAACATTAAAGTTATGTGGTGGTTTGAGGCACCTTGCCTCCCACCAGGGCAATAAAACCCAAGACTCACACAAACAGATTGCAGAAGTGATGGAAAGTTTAAATGGAAAAGTAGTGAGTGTTTTACAGAGAACCACAAGTGCAGTGACAAAAGATCCCAAAGCATACAGACTCCCTCACAGCATACGCAAAAGCCTCCCAGCACTCACCTTCTCCCTGCCTGAGGGTACATCCAAACCCCCCAGGGCTCTTTCTCCCCCCCCCTCCACTGTTAGGCTAAACTGAGCTGGCCAGATCTGAGATTGCCCTTCACCCTTCTCCTCTTGGCATTCGGCCTAGCCAGGCCTAAGAGGCCTTGAGATAACTCCCCTTGCATTGCCAGAAAGGGAGCATCTCCCATGGGAGCAGCAAGGGAAGAAAGAGGAAGTGTGAGACCTTGCTGGTGGCTTTTATAGGGAGCAGGACATTACGGGAACAAAATACATAGCTTCCTGTGTCCATCCACTGGGCTGGACCCTTGGGACACCAGAGGTATATCTTATGTGGCCGCAGCAGGGGGCACCCAAGCCCTAACTGCCAGAAGTTAGCAGGACCACTGTTCTTTTAAAGCAACACCAGGTTTCCAGAACAGTTAAATTGAAAAATATAAATAAATTAATTTGGACTAGCAAACTTGACACCAACAGAATAGGTGCATGCTGGAAACCCAAGATACCTCATACAGGACTCTTACTACGTATACACAAATATACTGTGAGTTAAGCTGATGCTTCAAGAGCAATTTACCAAGAAATATTTATATAACTATCTGTTTACATGCAGACAGAGTTCACAGCCAAAGGGCAGTATGGAGACAGCCTCTCCAGGACAGCACAAAGGAGAAGTACCTGCTCACAAAGCCTATGAAGGCCATTCAAAGTCCTTTGAATTGGCAAAATTACTTAGACTTGACTCTTATCTTCTATTAAAAAATAAAAATAAAAATAAATATAAATATATATTTCTGTCTCCATAGTCAACAGTGGGAAAAAAGAAATAGAGCAGGGTGCATTTCAAATTTCATACTCATGAAGGGTAACAGGCCCTTAACATCTCCTCTATATGTACTATGAATGGGCAAGTCTTCCAGTCTAATGCATAATCTATACCTAACAAAATAACAACCCCCCCCACCTAATCACCATAATAATTAATATGGAATATTTGTACTTGTACAAATAGTGATTACATGCCTCTTAGGCATGCAGATGAAAATCAAGAGGGAGGAAGTTACTATACAAGTTGTTTTATTTCTTTATATGGAAATATTTCAAATTTTTAATTAATGAAGTTTAAGTTGGTGCATAAGTCTAGCAGAAACCAAGTATATTCCATATGAAATTCTTTCATGTCTAAAAGTTGAACTTTCCCAGAACTCATTAAACATGCACTTTAATTTTTCAGATTCTGATTTCTAAACTATTATGAATTTACGACATGCTTACACATCATGAACACTGTATCATATAAAGTACATACCTATGCTCTGCCTCAAGGGAGCTTGAAAGAGCATCTGCCTGAGGGAAAGCCAAAGATCTAATACCCTGTTGCGATGTAACTGAAGCATTGCTGATGCTCTGTGGAATTTCTTTTTCCAAGTTTCGGCTTATATCGCTCTCATGACAGAGACTGTTGCTGTTACACTCGTTGAAGGACTCCTTTTCCTGTTAAAAATAATTCTGTATTGTAAAGTCTAAAAGCAAATACAGTTCACAAGTAAATGTCGCAAAAGCTGCAATTCAGTGATTGTGTTTAGTTTAAATTAAAATGGAGACACTCTCTGCTACTTCCAAGGTAATTCTGTTTGTACTTCCAGAGGTAGCAGTACCTGGATACTGCAGAAATCTTAAGTTACAGCACTGATCAAGTAATCTAGAAAATAACTCCCGTGCTCTGACTGACATTTATTTTTCTATAAAGCTCTGAATGTATCTTAAAATTTAAGCTTATTTCACACAAAGAAATAAGTTATCTGTTGGACTTACAAACATTATTTCTAATTAAATATCAAAGCCATGTGTTGTCAGGAGAAGTCTCAAAGCATAAGAATTCAAATTTACTCAGTTAAGGATTGGGTGTGAGAGACTAAAAGCTTGTCTCTCCTGATGTGACTCAACAAAGATAAAATCACTTGCTGCTTGCCCAGACAATAGCTGATGTGTGTTGGGCAGAGCCACTGGGAAGGACTCTTGGAAGGTGCAAAGATAACATTGCTCACTGGACTGCAGCTGGCCTACAACAATGGCCCAAGGGCCCAGCCATCACGCCTTCAGGACAAGATCATTTCCAGCCATCAGATACCCCAGGAAGGGAGGATGATGAGACAATGGACTCACCACCTGTTTCCCAATGTGTAATGAGTGTGTGGGTAGGTAGATGGAGATGCCACTGGCCTTGGCCACCTCAGGACTTAGCAGCTGCTTACAGCAGAATAAATAGTAGTTTATAGTCCACTAGAAAATTATTACTGCTGGATCTACAATACCTATGAACAAAATTACCTTCTCTTGCCCAGCATCATTCTCATTTTCATGTTCCTCTTCCACTCTATCTGGTTTCAATGTTTCCAAAAATTCACTCTTCTTATCAGTTCGCATTCTCGTCAATTTTGTTAAATGAGGCTGACCAACTTTGTCAACAGGGGATGAAGAATTTGACCAATTACACTAAGTTAGGGTGTCAGAAAAAGAGAGAATATCAGTTTATTAATTTAGAAAACTTTGAATAAAAGACAAAAACCTCCCTGAACCCTGCAGCTCCATTGGAATCGGCTGCCCGTGGAGGTGGTTGAGTCACCTTCATTGGAGGTGTTCAAGAAGAGGCTTGATGGGGTGCTTGGTGCCAAGGTTTAGTTGTTTAGTTGTTTAGGTGGGTTGTATTGTATGTATTGTATTGTATTGTATTGTATTGTATTGTATTGTATTGTATTGTATTTAGGTGGGTTGGATTGGTTGATAGGTTGGACGCGATGATCTTGAAGGTCTCTTCCAACCTGGTGTATTGTATTGTATTGTATTGTGTCATGTATATCCGCAGTCAAAAGCGGAAAGAGAGTAGTTCCATTTCAGTATGTATAATTCTTAGATGTAAACCCAGAGATGCAGGTGTATGGAGTTAACAGTTAAGAAAACATGGATCTTCTGAAGTGTGTCACACCATAAGCAGTTTTGAAGTCTAAACGTATCCGGTAATACTTCCTAAGGTAGCATTTTTACTCCACATGAAACCTACAAATTAAATCTTGCAGCACTTAAAGGGCCACTGACGTGCCTACCATAATTCTCACACATTAACTTCAAAAAAGAACTTAATACAATTCTGCATAAAACTTACTGACCAAATTAAACATCTTCTAGATTTGATAAAGATTACAGAAACTGCTTTGCTTTACCTCTTTCACTGAATTCTGTGATATAGTAAGTGCCTTAGCAGTTGTTTTGACAGGACTGAAATTGTCAACACCACATGCAGACTCATACAGAAACAGTTTCCCATATTTGTTTTCTCTTGATTGGAGTTTCCACTGTTTAGGCTAGACAATATTTTAAACAGAAATTTACCTGCCTCCTATGGAATCTTCAGAAAAAATGATTAATCAAAAGCAAATCATAACTACAACCATAAATTCAGTGCAAACACCTGTTTTCTCATGGAAAAGAGACTCTTTATGAGTAATTCATCTTCTCACAAATACTGATTACATTTTTATATGTGGATTAAAATTTCAAAACAATTGAAATTCCTATTTGAGGTACAAAACCTAAGCCTTCAAGAGCTGAAATTATGTTTTTTAATGTAGAATGATAGAGAGTTAAAAACCTCTCCATTGTATGTTTTCAGGAGGACAGAAAAATTCCTCAAACAAAAGTCAAAGGATGAACAGGGTAAGAGAATGACACAAATTCTGAAGGTGATTTTATACCAACTATATTATTTCTTATAAATATTTTTCTGTTAAAATCATATATACAAATTGCATCACTGTTCTGCAAGTTAAAAACATCCTTTCCACTCTCTCATGGACAGGTCTTACGCTTCTCCAGAAAGGTAAATGAGAAGAAAAAAAAAAGAAAGATAGATCCATCTACAGTACAGTTTAAAAGGAAAAATGAGAGAACATTGTTTCCATCCACTTTTTATGTGGGCTGCACTTAGAGCTGAAAACTTAGTAATTCGGGAACAGTAATTTCATAGGTGAAATAAACACATACAGAATGACAGCATTTTTTCTTCACAGTTTTCATGCCAGTGGTATCAAAGACTCACCTTTGTAGGTGGAGTGACAGATTTTGGGACTAATCCTTTATAAAAACTTGCACCAGCTCCATTCCTTATTGGTTGAGAATGAAATCTTCCTGCTACTGGGAATCCAGGTATCTGCAGTTCTTTTGTACTGCCGTTTTTAATGGCTAGCATTCTTGGAGATCTAGATTTAGGATTCAAAGGGGACTCTGGAAAAAAGAAGAATATGTGTATGAATACACACACATGTGTGTGGGTGCATGTGTACACAATCTTGCATTTCTATTTGAAAAGGTACTGCACAGGCATACAGTCCAGTGCAAACAAGCGTACACTAGGAACTTAGTCCAGTATTATCTTCATAAATAACACATTGTACAAACCTGGATAACAAAAGGCTCTGTTCAATTTTCCACAACCACCATTTATAATATATTTCACTTGACAAAGCAAGAATTTTACTTTCAGAAAGTAATGATATTCTTCAATGAATCCAGCTACACAACTCTTGTTTGCAAATCCAAAATTGAGATACCATTAGTTGAGAGATAGCTTATCTTCAAAAGACAGTATCGTTTTCATATTTCTCTCTAAGGTTACCAAGAGGGATACTTACATTTGGACATGAGGAGGAAGTTCTTCACCATGAGAGTGGTGAAGCCCTGGAATGGGTTGTCCTGGAGGTGGTTGTGGCCCCATCCCTGGAGGTGTTTAAGACCAGGCTGGATGAGGCTTTGGCCAGCCTGATCTAGTGCAGGGTGTCCCTGCCCATGGCAGGGGGGTTGGAACTAGATGATCCCTGTGGTCCCTTCCAACCCTGACTGATACTATGATACTATGATTTGTTAACAGCTCAGTTTAGAGCCAAATGCTCCACACTGAGGCCCTATAAACATAAGAGATGCACTACGCTAGACCACAGTAATGAACGGTTTCTCTACCTGCATATAACAGAACATCTGAAGCTTACATTTCTATATTCAAGAGGGGAAATAAGAGACACAGTCAGCTAACATATGAAGTAACTGATATTTAAAAGTTTGACATGTATTAAATACAGCACTAACATTGTGCAAAAGGTGGTTGGTTCATTTTTTGAAACATTCAAATCCTGCATTAACAGCCCTTTCCAAGATTACCTGCTCTCACTGCAAGAATTTCTGATTCACAAAGAGTCATCATATACTACATTTAAAATCCTATAAGCATAAATTACTTCAGCTTTGTTTAGCAAGTATACTTTACAAAATACTCATGGTCACTGTATACTTAACTCTCATTGAATGTTATGAAAGAACTGCCCAGGTGGCCAAGAAGGCCAATGGCATCCCAGCCTGCATCAGAAATAGTGAGGCCAGCAAGACCAGGGAAGTCATTCTGCCCTTGTACTCAACACTGGTTAGGCCACATCTTGAGTACTGTGTCCACTTCTGAGCCACACAATTTAAGGACATTGAGACACTTGAATATGTCCAGAGAAGGGCAACAAGGCTGGTGAAAGGTCTCAAGCACAAGCCTTATGAGGAGAGGCTGAGGGAGCTAGGGTTGTTTAGCCTGGAGAAGAGGAGGCTCAGGGGAGACCTTATTGCTGTCTACAACTACCTGAAGGGAGGTCGTAGACAGGTGGGGGTTGGTCTCTTCTCCCAGGCACCAGAACAAGAGGACACAGTCTCTAGCTGCACCAGGGGAAGTTCAGGCTTGAGGTGAGAAGAAAGTCCTTCACAGAAAGAGTTGTTAGCTGTTGGAATGTGCTGCCCAAGGAGGTGGGGGAGTCACCATCACTGGAGGTGTTTAAGGGGAGAAAGGAATAGAATAGAATAGAATAGAATAGAATAGAATAGAATAGAATAGAATAGAATAGAATAGAATAGAATAGACCAGGTTTGAAGAGACCTTCAAGATCATCGCATCCAACCTATCATCCAACACCGCCTAATCAACTAAACCATGGCACCAAGCACCCCATCAAGTCTCCCACTAAACACCTCCAATAACGGTGACTCCACCACCTCCCTGGGCAGCACATTCCAATGGGCAATCACTCTCCCTGTGTAGAATTTCTTCCTAATATCCAGTCTGAACCTCCCCTGGCACAGCTTGAGACTGTGTCCTCTTGTTCTGGTGCTGGCTGCCTGGGAAAAGAGACCAACCTCTGCCTGGCTACAACCTCCCTTCAGGTAGTTGTAGAGAGCAAGAAGGTCACCCCTCAGTCTCCTCTTCCCCAGGCTAATCAACCCCAGCTCCCTCAGCCTCTCTTTGTAGGGCTTGTGTTCCAAACCCCTCACCAACCTTGTTGCCCTTCTCTGGACATGTTCCAGCAACTCAACATCCTTCCTAAACTGAGGGGCCCAGAACTGGACACAGGACTCAAGGTGCGGCCTAACCAGTGCAGTGTACAGGGGCAGAATGACCTCCCTGCTCCTGCTGGCCACACTGTTTCTGATGCAGGCCAGGATGCCATTGGTCTTCTTGGCTGTCTGGGCACACTGCAGGCTGATGTTCAGCCTACAATCAACCAGCACCCCCAGGTCCCTCTCTGCCTGGCCACTCTCCAACCACTCTGACCCCAGCCTGTAGCACTGCATGGGGTTGCTGTGGCCAATGTGCAGAACCCAGCACTTGGATGTGTTCAATCTCATGCCGTTGGATTCTGCCCATCTGTCCAGCCTGTCGAGGTCCCTCTGCAGAGCTCTCCTACCCTCTAACAGATCAACACCTGCCCCCAGCTTGGTGTCAGCTGCAAACTTACTGATGATGGACTCAATGCCCTCATCCAGATAATCAATAACGCTATTGAACAGGACGGGGCCCAGCACTGATCCCTGGGGGACACCACTAGTGACTGGCTGCCAGCTGGATGTGGCACCATTCACCACCACTCTCTGGGCTCAGCCCTCCAGCCACTTCCTAACCCAGCACAGAGTGCTGCTGTCCAAGCCATGGGCTGACAGCTTGGCCAGGAGTTTGCTGTGGGGGACAGTGTCAAAGGCCTTGCTGAAGTCCAGGTAGACTAAATCCACAGCCTTCCCCACATCCACCAGGCAGTCACCTGATCATAAAAGGAGGTCAGCTTGGTGAAGCAGGACCTGCCCTCCCTAAATCCATGTTGGCTGGGCCTGATCCCTTGGCCATCCTGGAAGTGCTGTGTGATCGCACTCAAGATGCCCTGTTCCAGAATCTTGCCCTGCACTGAGGTCAGGCTGACAGGCCTGGAATTCCCTGGCTCCTCCTTCTTGCACTTCTTGTGGATGGGCATCACATTGGCCAGCTTCCAGTCTTCTGGGACCTCTCCAGTGAGCCAGGACTGTTGAAAAATGATGGAGAGAGGCTTGGCCAGCTCATCTGCCAGCTCTCTCAGCACCCTAGGATGGATCCCATCCCATCCCATGGACTTGTGGGGATCCAAGTACCTTAAGAGGTCTCTAACTATTTCCTCCTGGATTACAGGGGACCTATACTGCTCCCTGACTCCATCTGCCAGCTCAGGAGGATAGCTGTCTAGAAGCCAACCTATCTTGCTATTTAAAATTGAGGCAAAGAAGGTGTTAAGTACCTCTGCCTTTTCCTCATCTTTTGATACTATACTCCCCTCCATGTCCACCAAGGAGTGGAGGTTGTCCTTGCCCCTCCTTTTGTCATTAGTATATTTACAAAAGCATTTTTTGTTGTCCTTCACAGCAGAGGCCAGTCTAAGCTCTAAATGGGCTTTTGCCTCTCCAATTTTTTTCCTACATGACCTAGCAACATCCTTAAACGTTTCATGGGTTACCTCACTTCCTTCCAAAGATGATACACCCTCTTTCTTTCCCTTAATTCACCCAGAAGCTCATTGCCCATCCAGGCTGGCTGTCTGCCCTGGCGGCTCATCTTCCGGCACATTGGCACAGCCTGTTCCTGAGCCTTCAAGAGTTCTTTCTTGAAGCAGGTCCAGCTCTCCTGGACCCCTTTGTTTTTAAAGGCTGTTTCCCAAGGTACCTTCTGAGTTAGTTCCTTCAGTAACCTGAAGTCTGCCCTCCAGAAGTCCACAGTAGAAGTTTTGTTTCTGCCCCTCTTAGCGTGACTGCATATTGAAAACTCAATTATTTAATGGTCACTGGACCCCAGACAGCCTCCAACCACCACATCTCCCACCAGCTCTTCCCTGCTTGTAAAAAGGAGGTCAAGCAAAGCCTTACCCCTGGTAGGCTCACACAGCAGCTGGGATAAGAAGCTATCCTCCATACACTCTAAGAACCTTCTAGACTGCCTCCTCTCTGCTGTGTTAAGTTCCCAGCAGATATCAGGCAGGTTGAAGTCACCCATGAGAACAAGGTCTGGCAATCTTGAGACAGTTTCTAGATGCCTGTACAATAATTCATCAACGACTTCCTCCTGGTTGGGTGGTCTATAACACACTCCAACCAGAATGTCAGCCTTGTTGGTCTTCCCACTAATTCTCACCCACAGGCACTCAACTTGATCATCCTTGATCTCTAGTTCCATGGCATCTAGAGCCTCTCTGATATCCAGGACCACCCCTCCACCCCTTCTCCCTCGCCTGTGTCTCCTGAAGAGCCTGTAGCCATCAATTACAGTGCTCCAGTCATGTGAGTCATCCCACCACATTTCTGTCATGGCAACTACATCATAACTTTCCTGCTGTAACAAGACTTCCATCTCCCCTTGTTTGTTACCCATACTGTGTGCATTAGTGTATATGCACTTCAGCTGGGCTGCTGGCTTCACCCCTGACTCCAGCTTACCACCCTCAGACTCCTGTCTGGGGGACTGGTTTCAGCCCCTTCCCCCTTCAAGTCTAGTTTAAAGCCCTGTCAATGAGACCTGTCAACTCCCTTCCTAGAACCCTTTTCCCTCTGGGGGATAGGCTGTTCTCACATGCTAGGATTTTTCTACCCCTCTGGGATGGATGTACTCCATATGTTGCTAGCAGACCTGGTGCCATAGAAAGTTGCCCAAGATTGAAAAACTCAAAATTCTATAGGTGGCTCCAAGCCCTGAGCCACCTGTTAATTACATCTCCTGTCCTGTTCCTTTCAGTATTCCTTCCTGCATCTAAGGGTATTGATGAAAAAATTACCTGTGCCCCTGACCCCTCAACCAGTTTTCCCAGAGCCTTGAAGTCCTTTTTGGTTGCCTTGGGAGCTCTGGTTTCAACATCATTGCTCCCTACCTGCACAACTATCAAGGGATTGTAATCAGAGGACTGTACCAGACTAGGCAGCCTTCTGATAACATCTCTGACCCAAGCCCCAGGGAGGCAGCAGACCTTCCTGTGGGAAGGATCTGGCTGACATATGTGGCCCTCTGTTCCCCTCAGGAGGGAATCACCAATAACAATTACCCTCCTCTTTTTTTAAGGGAACAAGTCCTGATGTGGGGGACAGGCTGTTTGGCTTTAGGCAACACCTCAGATGGTGTCCCTTCTGTCTTCTCATTCACCTCACCCTCAGCTTCCAGTGCCCCATAGTTGTTTTGCAATTGCAGCTGGGAAGGTGAGGGGTGCCGTGAAGGTTTTACCTTGCCTCTCCTAACAGGGACCTGTATCCATTTCCTGCTGCATCTTGGGTCACCTCCCTCTGCTCAGGGTGCCTGCAGAGCCTGGTTCCTCAAATCCATCTCCTTTTCACATTCCCTAACAGTCCTAAGTCTAGCAACTTCTTCCTTCAGTTCAGCCACTGGATTAAGCAGATAATCGAGCTGCTCACACCTGATCTTCACTGCCCTCCATTTCAGGTGCCAGGCTCCAGCACTCTCTTACAGCCAGTTGCCTGACATCTGCCTGCTTAAGTTTGACCTCAGCCTGGGGTTAACACAGGTCTTTGGAAAACAACTTTGTGGCAAGTTACCACCATCCCTGTCCCTGGCCATGTGACCAACTGGAGAACAAGTCAGGAATGAGCCCACGCAGCTCAGCACCTCCCTCCACATGGTGAAAGAAAAGGGAAAAAAAGAGAGGAAACGAAATGAGACAGAAACAGAAACGGAAATGGAAACAGGAAAAAAGAAAAAGGAAAAAAACTTCACACCACATGCCACTAGCTGCAATTGAGCGAGCAGACAGCAACTCTCTAGCAAAATGGCATCACACAGCTCAGGTCTGCCTTGTTTAAATTTGCCACAGCTGATGTCACCCGCTCGAGCAGGCACAAGATACAAAACAAGGTTTGCAACAGCAGAGCTGTAATAAGTAAGGCACCAAACCATCAGCTGTACCAAGCCACAGAGCTGTAGCCATATGACTTGTAAAGGTCCCTTCCAAACTATTTTATGATTTTACGTAATAAAACTGTTCTTTCCTTTGTTTGGAAAGAGTGATACAACTCCTTTAGATCTCCACTACATTTTTACATTTAAAAAGTCAGAAATACTTACCCCACACACCTGCAACTGAAGATTTATTCTGCTTTGGTTCCCTCTCATATTCAGGGTTCAAAGATGGCTGAAAAAGTTTTATCATTATTAAGAAGTAAGTCTTGAATTCTGGGACCAATGAAATAAAGAATCACAATACAGACTATACATTTTCCCCCATGTGACCTAAACAGGTCAGTGCCCACTCGCTTCTCTTTTCCAACATAACAACACAGGCAGCATTAGTATTGTTACATGAACTGTCCAGAAAAGAAAAAAAAAACAGTGATGTATGGTTCTTCAAAGAGGAAGCTCATCTTTCCTCTTACATCCTGTAATTCTAGGTTGAAGTATGAGATCTCAAAGGGCCTTTGGCAGAAAGATCACTTTGTTAATAATTCAGATTTCCAGTAAGTTAAATGTGTAGAAGTTAATACACACACATACCATTAAACTGCAACCTATTTAGGGTTAAATCTCAAAATCACATAAACAGCTAAGCTGAAAAAGACCTCTGAGATCATTAAGTCCAACCTATTACCTAACACCATCCAATCAACTAAACCATGGCACTAAGTGCCATATCCAGTCTTTTTTTAAACCCTTCTAGTGACAGTGACTCCACCACCTCCCTGGGCAGCCCATTCCAATGGGCAACCACTCTTTCAGTGAAGAATTTCTTCCTAAATCCAGACTAAACCTCCCCTGGTGCAGCTTGAGACTGTGTCCTCTCGTTCTGTCACCAGTTGCCTGGGAGAAGTGATTGACCCCCACCTGGCTACAACCTCCTTTCAGGTAGTTGTAGAGAGCAATAAGGATTCCCCTGAGCCTCCTCTTCTCCAGGGTAAAAATAGAACAGAACAGAATAGAATAGACAGGTTGGAAAAGACCTTTGAGATCATAGAGTCCAACCTAACATGACAATAATAAACAATGATAAAAACTGAATATGAAAGGAGAAACAAGTTACTGAACAAATGAGTAATACCCTTTTACCTATGGGAAGAGTAATCCCTCACATATGATGATCTGAAACTAGTGAAATCTCATGAAATAATTTGTAATGGACAAAATGGCACTTTGTAGAAACAATGAAAGCTTGTTCATTATAATTAAATTAACTTACAAAATCTTCAGCAGCAAACTGTTTGGTTACTTCTTTGTCTTCCCTTTTCCCAGTTCTGCCATCAGGTACATTGCTTTCATACAGTCCTTGACTTTTTCCATAGCAGAAAGAGCTGGTACGAGCACAAGAATGTCCTCCATAGTATCCCCCACGATGGTGTGTATTTTCTGTACCATTTTTGCCTTGTGAACGCAAACCATACTTCTCTTTTCTCCCAAAATGCCCTTAGAGTTTTAAAGAAATGCAGTTACAAATAATTCTAAAAGAGTATTCTACTTTTGCAAGATTGTTAGAGAAGAACAATAGCATGGTGCAAAGAAGATGTAATAGCAGGGTGAACTTAAGTTTTCATTCAAATAAGTAGTAGGGAACAATCTTACAAAACAGTGCCAGAGAAAGAGGAGTGTAGTCCAGCACAAGACAAGTCAACCTCCTTTTGTGGCTCATCATTTGTAATTTTTGGCTAGAGTATTAACTCAACACTTTTATTATTACCTGGAATTGTACTACTTTAACCAACTCTTAGTCAACTCTCAGAAGACCTGCCTTGCCATTACCTTTATTTCACTACAGAATAAGAATTTGACACAGAAGATGTATTATTTCTAGCTAGATCAAAAGCAATGATCTAAACTTATTCAAGATGCTCTGTGAAAGCTGAATTATACCTCCATTAGACCATCCAATGTTAGGATCAAACCCATCTGAAGAGCTGTGTCTTCTGCAATTTGCTTCATAATGATTCTTGATCCACAAAAAATTTTCAGGATGTTTCTCAACGTTCAGTGATGACTATAAAGGAGCACAAGGGGTAGACCTGAGATATCTTATAACAAAAATCAATTATGAGAACTGTATTATCCACATTACCCATGATATACACATGTTCAGAGCTATGTCACCATCTCCCATGATACCTCCCACCTCCCACTCTTTCTATACAGAGAGAGTGATTGCCCATTGGAATGGGCTGCCCGTGGAGGTGGTGGAGTCACCTTCATTGGAGGTGTTCAAGAAGAGGCTTGATGGGGTGCTTGGTACCACGGTTTAGTTGTTTAGGTGGGTTGTATTGTATTGTATTGTATTGTATTGTATTTAGGTGGGTTGGATTGGTTGATGGGTTGGACGTGATGATCTTGAAGGTCTCTTCCAACCTGGTGTATTGTATTGTTGTATATGAACAAAAGTGGAAGCTATACCTTCTGCTCCAGGACACTGGACAGTGCTGAAGACCATACTTGTGATACAAGATAAAACCCCCAAATATCAGTTTTGTTTTGGCAGAAGAACAAAACACAGATGATGTGTTGCAGCAAAACAAAAATTTTAAAAGTGAGAAAGGACAGAAGGTCACAGTTTGGATGGCAGAAAACAAGTTTGGGATCTTAATTTGCGTGATCAAGGACTCCAGAAATGCGTTCCATAGAACACAAGGAGTTGCTTTTACCAGATGTAGCTGCACCCAAAAAAAGGCCCAATTTATTAGTTCTACCTTTATAATTTAATAAGGTAAATGCAATTAGTTATAAATGTAATTAAATCAAATTTAATCAATAAATCAAATCTAATCAAATCTAACTCTAATCAAATGAATCACATCTAAATCTAACCAAATAAATCTAAATCTAATCAAATAAATGAAATCTAAATCTAATCAAGCAAGATCTAGTCAGAAGTGTACAGATGCACAACTATATTTCAAATTAGCAATAGAAGTAGGCAATGAACAAATTTTAAAGAAATAGGGTTTTAATATATAAGTAGGAAGTACTTTGTAAACTAAAACCTTACATTTAGACCACCGCTCAGAAATCAAAATACATCCCACCTAGAACTCATACCTCAGGTGATTAAACCAAAAAAAGATCATAAGCAGCTGCCTTCTTTATTACTTCTATCTAGCTTTACTATTTGAACACTCAACATTTCTTTCACTGCTACATCTTAAAAATAAAAAAAAAAACGGAATAAATTTCCAATCTGCAAAAGTGGTGCTTAGCCTTACTGTCATTCCTACAACACATCTCCCAGTGAGCAGCAACAAGCGGCTGTGTTACCCAGCATTTCCCTGCCACATAGCCAACCTTTGATGCAGGTGAGGTGAAGCCTCCTTCCATCCCAGCAGGCTTACTGTGTGCATATATGCCCGCTGTACTGCATGAGTATAAGGGATTCAACATTTCCCAGGGCCAGAAGAGATACAAATGTTTGTCACTGTGTGGACATGTACTGTGTCAGCAAACTAACCTTCTTGGCTCCAGAGAACAAAAACTTTACTGCACCCAAAGCATTAACTTTGCTGCCTGAAGCTTATTCCCTCTCCAGACTGAGTAACATTCAGAAAATAAAAAAAGATAAAAAGAAAAAAAAAGAAAGAAAAAAAGGAAAAGGGAAAAGGGAAAAGGAAAAAGGAAAAAGGAATAAAAAGGAAAAAGGAAAAAGGAATAAAAAGGAAAAAGAAAAAAAGGAAAAAGAAAAAAAAAGGAAAAAGAAAAAAAAGGAAAAAAAAGGAAAAAAAAGGAAAAAGAAAAAAAAGGAAAAAAGGAAAAAAAGGAAAAAGAAAAAAAGGAAAAGAAAAAAAAAGGAAAAAGAAAAAAAAAGAGGGGGTAAAAAAGAAGAATAAAAAAGAAAAAAAAAAGACAGCAGTAAATATTGTGTGGCTGAAATGAAAGCCCCTAGTTTATTTCAGCAGCAGGTCTCCACTACTTTCTCATGAATCTGCATTAATATCTAAAATACTCCACAGATCAAACTGAGTAGAGGAGGGGAAAAAGTCTTCAAACTCAGCAAAGATCATGTAGTTTGCATTTCCCCCACATGAGGGAGATATGAGTCTACCAAGCTTCCTGTGGCAGGGAGAACAGTAAACTTTGTGATCAACAGGAAATCTATCGGCAAACTCTGGAAACTGAGACATTATCTGACTAGGCTCAGCCATCCAAGAAAGAAACAAACACAGATTTTTTTAAGTATAAGAAGAAATTTTGTTGCTTAACGTGAAGTAAAACTAAGCCTGCAAAAACTGAGTTTACCAGTCAGTCTGCAAGCTCCTCATACACGTTTTACAGCAATCCTTTCTGAAAAGTTTCATCCCACTGGAATCAGCTGCCTGTGGAAGTGGTGGAGTCACCTTCATTGGAGGTGTTCAAGAAGAGGCTTGATGGGGTGCTTGGTGCCACAGTTTAGTTTTTCAGTTGTTTAGGTGGGTGGTATTGTACTGTATTGTACTGTATTGTACTGTATTTAGGTGGGTTGGATTGGATGATGGGTTGGACGTGATGATCTTGAAGGTCTCTTCCAACCTGTTGTATTGTATTGTATTGTATTGTATCCATATCCCAAGATACGGATAGTCACAACACTTTTCCATTTCCATCTCCCCAAATGCAGTACCACACTGAAAGTGACTGAACAAGGTGACTAGGAATTTATACAGAAACCTATCCTCAGAAAGAAAGATGGATTTCAGTCAAGTGTAATCTCTATCAGCCACACTGCAGAAGTTTATTCATGATCCTGCTTTCCTGGCATTTGTTTTTTCTAATACTAGCCTTTACTTATGCAAGGAAAAGCCTCAGCTACCCAGGATTGAGATGAAAAACCAAGCTTTAAAAGATACAATTTCTAAAAATGTCTATTCAGGAAAATGAAAAATGACCAGGAAGAGTTTGGTTTCTCCTTTTCAAGGTTAAATGTTGTTGATACCATAACCTTACTCCAGCTCCAGCTGATTAATACATGAGACAGCCTGCCCTCCACACTCTTCTTCGTCTTCTTCTCCACTCCCACCACTCTTGTCTGCACTTTTGTATGGGAAGCAGATATCAAAAGTATACTCTAGGAAATGGAGGGTACAGTGGCCCATAACATTTGAGACCTTCCTCTACATCTTGTAATGGTATGACAGGACAAGTCTTATTCTATAAACTAAGAATTGCTATACAGTGGCAGGATTTTTCCAAGTGTTTAATAATTCAAAAATGCTGTGTAGTACAGAGCACTGATCACTCAGGGGATGAGCTAACAAAAAAAAAAAAAAAAGCTTCTAACCATCAAGCACAGAAACTGCACTGAAGAAAACATACCATTTTGGACCTTTTGCAAGAGATGAAAGAAAGTCTATCTAAACTCCTTAACGTAAAGAGTCAAGGGAGAAGACAGGATTCAAAATATATGCTTGCAGTTAAAATTTCCCACAATTCAGGAATGAGGTGACAAGTATAACCTATACCTCATACATAGAATAGATACTGGAGTAGTTATGGAACTTACATTTTTCATGATATATCAACAATAAGTATGTAGGTAAAGCTCTTCCACCAGATTCTTGAAATACATTGTCAAGATTGTTTTGTAATTGTGACTTCGTATTAAACTACACTTTAATTACTTTTCCAATTGGAAGGATATTTAACTGGGGAAAAAACAAACCAAACCAAACAAACAAACAAAAACCCACCAAAACCACAGACCTAGAGTTGAATGCATCAAAACTCAAGTAGAATGAAAACAGCAGGAATCATCCTGGAATGGATAGGCCTGATATTCCCAGAGCAGCAACTGAGAGTTACTTCTAGACTATGCTAAATCAGCATAGAAGAATGAGAAATGGAGCAATATGAATAAGGACACTGAAGGACTCAAGTGAAAAACTGCATGCATGTATGTACATGTAGACAAATATAATCAATGGGAGCACAACTAACACTGATGTCTAAACTGTACATTTAACAATAGCACAAGCCTATTTCTGTAAGTTTACAAAGACTAAACACTTTCCATGGGCGTGAAAGACAGCAAGAAACTTAAATATGTTCAAGTGAGGCAACACCACTCTCATAGCTGCAGACAGGGATACTGCGTTTAAAAGATTATAATCAGGAATGCTCTACAAATAGTGGAATACATGACAGGAGTCTAAATGTCCAGTGCTGCCTCTACATTCCTGCCAACTAAGAGACAGTAGAAGAACAGGCCAGGAAAAAAGAAACACTTACAAGGCAGACATTCTCGTGACACCCTAGAACATTTATATAACCTAACGATTCAGTGATTACTACTGCCTGCTTCCGAGCTAACTGTCCCACTGTATAAGCTGAGTAACAGGAGTCTAAGTGAAACACCTAGAGTAAAAATGCACAACTACTTGAAAGGGCCACACTCCATTAGCAGAAACAAGCATTCCTCCATCAACTAAAGAACCATCTCAGAAGGTCTGTTTCAAAAGTCACTTGGACAATGAAACAACACTTCTGAAAAAGTCACAGTATGGAATAAAACCAGAAGGAAGAACATCAAGCACATGCGCTAACACAAAATACAGTAATCCATTTCAAACTCCCAGTGAAGGAAATCTTAATCCAGCAACAGCTCTGGTAACGTAGCTAGGCATTTGCTTACTTCCCTGAACTCAGCAGCTCAACCTAAAAACTCTACTAGAGGTATGGGCTTGACAACCACTGCATAACTACTCAAATCACAACAAGACTTGCTAGCTATCATCTCTTACCACCCTATTTATAAGGAGAATTGCATTTTGACTATGAATGTTATGTGTCCTGCAGGGATAAGTGTTGCGCCCAATCCTAGATATGGACGTGCTGGAAGGTGTCCAGAGAAGGGCCACGAGGATGATCAGAGGCCTGGAGCACCTCTCCTATGAGGACAGACTGAAGGAGTTGAGGCTGTTCCGTCTGGAGAAGAGAAGGCTCCGAGGTGACCTAAATGTGGCCTTCCAGTATCTGAAGGGGGCCTACAAGAAGGCTGGGGAGGGACTTCTCAGGCTATCAGGGAGTGATAGGACTAGGGGGAATGGAATGAAGCTGGAGGTGGGGAGATTCAGGCTGGACGTAAGGAGGAAGTTCTTCACCGTGAGGGTGGTGAAGGCCTGGAATGGGTTGTCCAGGGAGGTGGTTGAGGCCCCATCCCTTGAGGTGTTTACGACCAGGCTGGATGAGGCTTTGGCCAGCCTGATCTAGTGCAGGGTGTCCCTGCCCATGGCAGGGGGGTTGGAACTAGATGATCCCTGTGGTCCCTTCCAACCCTGACTGATACTATGACACTATGATCTTTATTGATGATCTAGATGAGGGGATTGAGTCCACCATTAGTAAGTTTGCAGACGATACCAAGTTGGGAGCAGGTGTTGATCTGTTAAAGGGTAGAAGGGCTCTGCAGAGGGACTTTGACAGGCTGGACAGATGGGCAGAGTCCAACATGATGGCATTTAACAAGTCCAAGTGCTGGGTGCTGCATTTTGAACACAACAACCCATGCAGTGCTACAGGCTGGGGTCAGAGTGGCTGGAGAGCAGACAGGCAGAAAGGGACCTGGGGGGTACTGGTTGACAGATAGCTGAACATGAGTCAGCAGTGTGCCCAGGTGGCCAAGAAGGCCAATGGCATCCTGGCCTGCATCAGAAATAGTGTGGCCAGCAGGAGCAAGGAAGACATTGTGCCCCTCTACACAGCACTGGTTAGGTCACACCTTGAGTCCTGTGTCCTGTTCTGGGCCATACAATTTAAGAAAGATACTGAGATACTTGAATGTGTCCAGAGAAGGGCAACAAGGCTGGTGAGAGGTCTCGAGCACAAGCCCTAAGAGGAGAGGCTGAGGGAGATGGGGTTGTTTAGCCTGGAGAAGAGGAGGCTCAGGGGAGACCTTCTTGCTGTCAACACCTACCTGAAGAGAGGTTGCAGCCAGGTGGGGGTTGGTCTCTTCTCCCAGGCAGCCAGTAACAGAACAAGAGGATATAGGCTCAAGCTGCGCCAGGGGAAGTTAAGGAGGTGAGGAGAAAGTTCTTCACAGGGAGAGCTATTGGCCATTGGAATGTGCTGCCCAGGGAGGTGGGTGGAGTCACCACCCCTGGAGGTGTTCAAAAGAGGATTGGACGTGGCACTGGTTTAGTTATTCATGAGGTGTTGGGTGATAGGTTGGACTTGAGGATCTCTGTGGTCTTTTCCAACTTTGTTGATTCTATGATTCTATGACATTTACACTTCTCTAATGAGATCACCTGTTCAAAAGAACAACAAGTAACATACCCTTGTTGATGATGGTGGAGCAGGAAAATTAAGCCAGGCTGGAGCAAAGTCATGCTGTGCCATTTAGGTCCAGGCTCTCCAAATCAAGAAAATGAGGTTTCAGCACCTCATGGCTAGTCCCTGCAATTGGAAAAAACATAAATGAGTACTTTTCAGATTCCTGCACTCCAGGAGGATTATACTTGTGGTGTTTTAATCCTAATTTTTCTTCTCTTCCGATTTCTGGCATTATTTTCTCACATAAATCTGGTTTAGAATCTAATTTTCTATCACATTTAGAGCATCACATTTGTACTCTTATTCCTTAAGATCAAATGTATCACAAGTATTGTGAAACCATAACAGTAACTTTACTTCCTATATTTCCTCTAGTAGGTGGCATAAAGCTTCTCGTGTAAGGTCAGATCTAGAAGCTATGGCAAAATTAACTTGTTGAAATACTTTCTGCTACAATCTAGAATAGATTTCAGGAACTATTAAATTAGCTTGCTAGTAGAAGCTGATCTTAATTAGTCTATAAAAGTTAGATCTCAGATGCTAATAAAAGCTCCATATGAAAAAACCTAGATGCTCAGGGCCATTACAAACCCTGTATTCTATTTAGAGTCATTGGACACAGTCTACATGCCCAGAAGCAGTGTCAAAAAACAGTAGAATTCTCTAGCTTGAAAACAGGCAAGAGAACTAATGTCTTAAGATTAAAACTCAAGAATACTTTTTCTATCTCATGCTCTCCTCACAGGTCAGAAAACAGCTCTCAATAAGCCAAACAATGCAGGAGAACACAAACTATGTTACCTGAAGCACAAAAAAAGTAAAGAAATGGACAAAATGCTGCCTGAATTAAGGGTACCTGAATCATGCTCTGCAGATGGACATTGCAAATTTTTAAGTATGATATACAAACTGTTAGAAATTCAGCTATGAAAGCACAATAACCACCTACATGTATTTCATTGGGAGATGCAAATAAATGTGCATTCTTGCTGCACGCTAGAATTAGCCTGTGAGCACAGATGTAGTTCACTTTAATCTAAACTAATATGAGAAAGTGTTAGTAAGAGGTGTGTTATTTTAATTTGATAGCTGATAATTTTTGTTTTATTCTGGCCTAGACCAGGCTACTGCAGATTTCCAGTGACAGATGAGAACATTTCAGCTTCTAAAAGGAAATCTAACAGATATATAAGTGTTGAATTGCACTTAGCTGAGCTGATGGCTCCTTTTATGCTGTGAGTCCATACTTAGTCTTTCAGGTACCTCTGATGCCAGAGTTAAGTTGTTGGGTAATACACAAAATCTTTTGTATTTAAATAGAGACATGCTTAAAGGTATACCTCACCCAAATATCTTTTTATAAATTACTCTGTTGAAGTGATCCAACACTAAAATAACCTCACCAAAAAAAAATCCAGATAATTTTTTTGAAGAATTCAATTATGTTAGACTAGTGAAAACACAAATTAAAGAAATCCTGGAGTCACAGAACTGCCACCAAAAAAGGGTTTCTGACAGGACACAGATTAATCAATACAGGACATGCTAAATCAAGAAACAGCAAACTGAATGTGAGTAGACTGCAGCAAGAGGAGAAAAAAAAAAAAACAACACAAAAAAACTATAAAATCCTTCCTTCAGATGTATTTCTCAGCTTCAAGCAGGACAATCATGAAATCTTTAGAAAGTCAAGATAGTTATCAATAGTGGAAGAACAGCACAAGACCGAAACCCAAAATCTGCAGACCAAGGTACTTACAGTCTAAAAACCAAAGGGAGAGATCAGGTTTATATTAATAACATAACAAAGAATCCAAGAAGTATTACCAAGTTAATAATGAATAGACTTTAAGTTATGGGATAAAGGCAGTAACAACATGATTCCCCAATAATTTCATCTTACTGCTTTTAGAAAACCAGTTGAAATTCCCAACACTACTATTTCTGCAACTGCCATGAAACTCACAAACATTCCTACCTTTTAACTTTTCCACATAAATCAAGGATTCATCTGAGACTTGGTGAATACCAAATATCCAAGATCTGGAAAAGTGCGCTTTAACAGAGCTTTGTCTGTAGCTCACTAGTAGTGGGTATATATATCTTCCCACAAAAATTATTCTAGAAGTATATTCAAGTGTTCCTCATAGTTCTTCAGCTAAAAAGCCCTAAAAAATTCCTGATAGTGCTGCTCCATTAGATGATCGTTCAATTAAATGATCCTACAAAGCTGTATGGTGAAGTAGTAAACGCAATACTCAAGTTAAAAGTCAGCCAAATACCTGTAAATTTCAGTAAGTTCATAAAAGAAAAACTCTTTTAAACCTAAATATTCCAGATAGTTTTGATAAAAAAACAATAGTAACAAAAGCAACGATCTGCTTTTTAGAACACTATCTAACCAGTTTCACAGTTTACAGTTAAAGACTAGAAAGAAAAGAAACTATGGAAGATAACTGACCTCCACACAACCAAAGTCAAGAAAACTCTTCCTCATCTGATTGTACATATTATTTGCCTGACAATTAGACATGGGGAAATTGTCATTAAACCTTATTAACTTCTAACAGGCACAAATATCCTATCATTCATTAATTGGGAAATAGATAACAGATGAAGAAAGGATTCCAATCTTCAAAAAAGGCAAAAAGGTGGACACAGGCAACTACAGACCAGTCAGCATCACCTTCATCCCTGAAAAGATGATGGAGCAGCTCATCCTGAAGGTCATCTCTAACATTATTGTATTTCATGTGGTTATCAGGAGTAGCCAACGTGGCTTTACCAAGGGGAGATCCTGTCTGACTAATCTGATAACCTTCTATGAAATTACGACCAAATGAGTAGATGAGGGAAGATCAGTGGATATCATATACCTTGACTTCAGTAAGGATCTTGATACTGTGTCCCATAACATCCACATAGAAAAGCTTAAGAAACGTGGCACAGACAACTGGTCTATGAGGTGGATTGAAAACTGGCTCAACAACAGAGTTCAGAGGGTTGTCATCAGTGGCACAGAGTCAGCTTGGAGGCCTGGGGCCAGTGGTGTTCCCCGGGGATCAGTACTCAGCCCAGTTTTGTTCAACATCTTTATTAGTGACTTGGATGAGGGGATTGGGAGTACCCTCAGCAAGTTTGCTGACGATACAGAACTGGGGGGGTGGCTGACACCTCTTTGGGCTGTGCTGCCATCCAACGTAACCTGGACAGGTTGGAGAGCTGGGTGCAGGCAAATCTCATGAAGTTCAGTACGGACAAGAGCAGTGTCCTGCATCTGGAGAGGAATAACATGCACCAGTACAGGTTAGGGGCTGCCCTCTTAGAAAGCAGCTCCACAGAGAAAGACCTTGGAGTGCTGTTATACAGCATGGAACAACAATGTGCCCTTGTGGCCAAGAAAGCCAATGGTATCCTGGGGTGCATCAAGAATAGCGTGTCCAGCAGGTCCAGGGAGGGTCTTCTCCCCCTCTACTCTGCCCTCGTGAGACCACACCTGGAATACTGCATCCAGTTTTGAGCTCCCTAGTTCAAGTGAGACAGAGACCTGATGGAGAGAATCCAACAGAGAGCCACAAGGATAATAGAGGACTTGAACATCTCCTGTATGATGAGAGACTGAGATCCCTGGGGCTATCTAGGCTTGAGAAGAGAAGACTGAGAGGGGATCTCATCAACATCTATGAATATCTGAGGGGTGGGTGTCAAGTGGAGGAGGTCAATCTCTTTTTGGTGGTGCACAATAATAAGACAAGAAACAAGAGGTTCAAGCTTGAACATAGAAGATTTCACCTCAACAGGAAGAGAAATTTCTTTACAGTGAGAATGACAGAGCACTGGAACAGGCTACCCAGGGAGGTTGTGGACTCTCCTTCTCTGGAGACTTTCAAAACCCACTTGGATGCATTCCTGTGCAGACTACCCTAAGTGATCCTGCTTTGGCAGGGGGGTTGGACCTGATGATCTCTTGACGTCCTCTCCAACCTCTAATGTACTGTGACACTGTAAATATTAACATCTTTCTTAAAACTATACTTTCGCGTACGCAGCCTACCTAGCTTTAACTTGCCAATTCCATTACCTATCAATTATGAGACTTCATAAATATTCTTACAGACACTAACTTTCTGATCTTGCCAATAAGTTTGTTCTAGAATGTATTTTAATATAAAAACATTTTCATCACAAGCATGAGCTCCTTTCTGATAATCTGGTAAGTATTCAATAGCTCCAGAATACTCTTCATTCTCAGGAAGGTATTTTTTGTAAATTGAAAACAGATCACACAAAGTGAGAATAGGATGACATCAAGACCACCCTGCTGACACTGCAGGATTCGCCATGCTTAAACCTTTCATGATCAGCTTGGTTGCCAAGCACCAGTTTTCTCCTTGCTTGCTTTTGATCTTAAGGTACACCAACAACTGAAACTACCACGTTACTCTGTAACACATCCCACTAGTGACCTAAACTATCACCAGCAGAGACATTTCCACATTCTATGTCCACTGAAGCATTTGCAACCTCTATTCAGATTTGTACTATCTACAAAATTTGATCTGCATAGGCTCTATTTTGTGATTGAAATTACTTCTAAAAATACTGAAGATGCTTCTTCAGAAGTTTACTTGATTCATGCTTCTAGCCTGGTATCAAAGAAGACTTGAGAAGGCAGGCAAATATAACACTGATCAGCAACTTACTTTTGAAGAACACTTCCACCTTTCAGAAACATAGGATTATTTTACATTAAAAAAAAAACACCACCCAAAAAAAAAAAACCAACCACCAAACCACCCACAGACAAGCAAAGAAAAAACCTCAACCCTAGAAACAAAGAATAAAATAAAACTAAAAACAAACCAAAAGATACTTAAACTATTTGTACAGGATTAAAGTCAGTAGTGTGCCTCCATACAAGCATTTACAAGAAACTGTTTTAATTATACTGTCAGACCTGAAGAGCCCATTCATTTGCTACCAAGCCTTTTCTTATGTACACAAAACACAAGGGATCAACTGCTGTTCATTAACATAGATAAAATAGCTGTTGCACTTCCAGCATTAATACAGTTATTAGAAGTAAGCTTATTGAGGTCAACACCACAGATCCAAACACCACAGATCCAGAACTTTCAGAAAGTCTCAACAACATTAAACGTAGGCTCAAAATTTATCACTGAATGTTTAAGTCACCATTCACTAGCAGCACAAACTCAAATTGTATCTGCCACTCTCTAACCAATGTGTCACCAAAGCTCAGGTTGTCTGTCATGGAAGTGGAGCTGCAGAGTTCTAGAAAGGTAAGAAAGAGATGCTGTAGGACTGATATGCTCATACTATTAACACTCAAACACATAATTTCTTTAAATCAGACTGGTCAAAGTATTTGTCTCACCTCAGCAATAGCCTCTGGTGTCTGATTCAAGTACTGAGCCGTGATTTCAGAAAAGAAAGTCTTCCACAGCCCACAGAGTTAGAGAAAATTAATGTGTATTTATATTTCACTGCATCGTGGAGGAGGAGGGAGGTCATTCTGCCCCTGTGCACTGCACTGGTTAGGCCACACCTAGAGTCCTGTGTCCAGTTCTGGACCCCTCAGTTTAGGAAGGATGTTGTCTTGCTGGAGCGTGTCCAGAGAAGGGCAACAAAGTTGGTGAGGGGTTTGGAACACAAGCCCTATGAGGAGAGGCTGAGGGAGCTGGGGTTGCTTAGCCTGGAGAAGAGGAGACTGAGGGGTGACCTTCTTGCTCTCTACAACTACCTGAAGGGAGGTTGTAGCCAGGTGGGAGCTGGTCTCTTCTCCCAGGCAGGCAGCACCAGAACAAGCAGACGCAGTCTCAAGCTGCGCCAGGGGAGGTTTAGACTGGATGTTAGGAGGAAGTTCTATACAGAGAGAGTGATTGCCCATTGGAATGGTCTGCCCGGGGAGGTGGTGGAGTCACTGTCATTGGAGGTGTTCAGGAGGAGACTTGATGGGGTGCTTGGTGACATGATCTAGTTGTTTGGGTGAGTTGGATTGGTTGATAGGTTGGACGTGATGATCTTGAAGGTCTCTTCCAACCTGGTTTATTGTATTGTATTGTATCCAGAAGACACGCTGGAGGGAAGGGATGCCATCCAGAGGCACCTTGACAGGCTGGAGAGGTGGGCACAAGCCAACCCCATGAGCTTCAACAAGACCAAGTGCAGGGTCCTGCATCTGGGTAGAGGCAATCCCAGGCACAACTACAGGCTGGGCAGCAACTGGCTGGAAAGCAGCCCTGAGGAGAGAGACTTGGGGGTGCTGGTGGACGAGAAGCTCAACATGAGCTCTCAATGTGCACTTGCAGCCCGGAAAGCAAATCAGATCAAGAGAAGCATGGCCAGCAGGTCAAGGGAGGTGATTCTCCCCCTCTACTCAGCCCTGTTGAGACCTCACCTGGAGTACTGCATCCAGTTCTGGAGTCCCTATTACAAAAGGGATATGGACGTACTGGAACATGTCCAGAGAAGGGCCACGAGGATGATCAGAGGGCTGGAGCACCTCTCCTATGAGGACAGACTGAAGGAGTTGGGGCTGTTCAGTTTGGAGAAAAGAAGGCTCCGAGGTGACCTAAATGTGGCCTTCCAGTATCTGAAGGGGGCCTACAAGAAAGCTGGGGAGGGACTTCTCAGGCTATCAGGTAGTGATAGGACTAGGGGGAATGGAATGAAGCTGGAGGTGGGGAGATTCAGGCTGGACGTAAGGAGGAAGTTCTTCACCATGAGGGTGGTGAAGCCCTGGTTGAGGCCCCATCCCTGGAGGTGTTTAAGACCAGGCTGGATGAGGCTCTGGCCAGCCTGATCTAGTGCAGGGTGTCCCTGTCCATGGCAGGCTGGTTGGAACTAGATGATCCTTGTGGTCCCTTCCAACCCTGACTGATACTATGATACAAGAAACCAGAGACAGGGAAAGCAGTTCCCTGTTTCCAGCTTCTACACTTCTCCTGTTCTGCAGATAGCCTTATTTTACAAGAAGCAGTTTCTGTGACACTAATTCAGAATTTTTCAGAAGATGATTAAAGTAGAAGGCAACATAGTTAGGAAAATTTGAAACTTGTGTATCAAAGTGATTAATAGGAAAGAAGCTTTAAGCCACAAAATTCCAAAGTTTACAAATGCAATGCAAATTCTTATTACTTCATGCACCCCCTGAAGACCAGTTTAGAAATTCATTCTATTGATTTCCATGGAGAAGTCCAGAAAAATGAGAAATGCACATTCACAGTTTTCATCAAAGTCTAATATTAGCATGCATGCATATCTAACCGGTGCACACCCACGATCTTTTACCTAACCTCACTGATGATTATTACCCTCAGTACAGCACACCACAAACTAGACGTAGGAACCTGAACTCCACCCGTCAGCTACACACTTAACAACCCATCCTCACCTCGCCACCATAATTTATTTTTTTGTACAATATTTATAAATGGGGTAAAAGAAGGCTGTAATCCATCAGACTTATATAATGTTATGACAGTAGGACAAAACCAAAACAAAACAAAACAACAAAAGGCTTTGCTTCCTTGGTAATGAGTCACAGCAAGTACATCAAATTCTTACTAAGTCAGGAAGACGAATGAAGCATATATATTAATTTCAGAGCAATCCAAAAGCACGTCTGTATGACACCTTGGAAAAGTGCGACCACCTAATAGGACAGCAAAGTTTCTAGAGAGAATTAAAACTGAATTTTTACTATTTGAGATACGCCAAACACTAACAGCACTGTATTTCAGGACAACAAAAAGTAAGTAATCAGTAAAGGACCATTTTCCCTGAAGAATTGTTAATAACAGGTGAAGTTCTCACTAAAACAGTAATTCTGGATTAACTGATTGTAAAACCTTTCAGTCATCCTGGGCAAGTTCCAAATGTTTACTTCACCTGTCAAGCATTAGACAGAAAAGCTACAAAGTTTTGTTACAAGTTAGGCAAAAAAGCTGTATGCACAATGCCTAGCCATCAGAATACAGTCTCTCCTCTTCATAAACAAAAACATTCAGGATTTTTCTCAAAGTAAGCAGGCCTTGAAAATAAGCTGATGACCTTTAAGGTTCTCAGGATAACAGGTTCTTCCCTATTATCTCTAGTCAAGAGTAGTACCAATTTGAAATAAATTAAAGAATATGCTTTAAACAGTTCCTTTGTTCAAATTCTATAGATCTCCATTTCTAGTCTCCTTTTAAAGACTTCCTTACTCTGAGATTCAATTAGTTTTAACAAAGCAAAATTACAGGTTACTTTGCTATCCAAAATTTGCATGTTAATAGAGAAGAAAATAATATTCAAACCTTAACACAAGCTATACAGAGTTTCTGATAATAGAAGCATTTATACTGATCACAGATTGCAGAGGGTATGAGAAGCATATGAAGCCAAACTTTAACAATCATTTTTTAACCATTTAAAGCCAACACATTCTCCAAAACCTTACAAGAACTAAGGAAAAATCAAACTGAAAAAAAATCCTAAGGAAAGCCATTCTTCATTTCTGCTTAGAGGTCATGTTCTTCACGTGAAGATCAATCACCTAAAACACACTTTGTTTCACATAAGGATGTCAAATGTTGGCAGACATAGGAGCACTATCATTTCACAGGAGGAAACCCCACTTAAGCTTTGCTGCAAGTTTGAACTACTTAGTCATGACACCTTTCACCGATGCTTTTTTTTTTTTTTCATGCAGCACAGCAGTTTACTCCATTCAGTTTCTCAATACAAATGTACTCATTTTAGGATTCTAACAGAATAAATGTATCAGTAAAAGAGCCAAGCTGACAGTTTTCCAGCACAAAACTTATCTTTACATCAAGACCTAAATCATAAGCTCAGGGGAACAAGGACCTTAACATCATAGCTGCATTTAAACTGTCAGCACTACTCAAATAAAAAACTAAAGAAGGAATTAAAGTGGACCAGCATGCTAGGCATTTTATGATAAAACCTCAGTGGGCCTCGCCCAAGTACGCATTTGGCTTAGGGTACAAGGGCATGGCTATAAAACATGCCTGAATGCTTTCAAACACATGCACATACAAATTAAGAACAATTGCATTTCCCAAGTGCAAGGTGGGAAGAAAAAAAGAAAGAAAGAAAGGAATTATCCTGCCAGCAAATACAGAGATGTAAAGCCAGAGTTAATTTAATGAAGCAAGAGTGAAACTCTTCAATAGATGCAGAAGGGAAAGAATAAGTAATAAGGAAGACTGGTAATTACAGGCCTGCAGTTTCACCTCAGCTCCTGGCAAAATTAGGGAGGTTATTCTGGAGTTACTGAAAAACACTTAAGAGACAATGCAGTCATTGGTCATAGCACAAGTAGACAAGGGTAAAGTCCTGCTTAATTCAGCTTCCTTTTATGACAGTCATACACTTCATTTACCAAGGGAAGCCAGTAGATGTGGTGGTTTGGGAATTTTAGCACACCCTTTGATACTGTTTCTTATAGTATCCTGGATAAGATGTTCAGCACACACCTATACAAGTCCACAACACATTGGGTGAACAACTGGCTGATCAGTTGGGCTCAAAGAGTTATTGTAAACTGGGTTACATCAGGCTGGCAACCAGTCACCAGTGGGGTTCCCCAGGACTCAATTTTAGCACCAGCGCTCCTTAATGTTTTCATAAATTACCAGGATGCAGAAATTGAATGTATGAAAAATCACACTCCTATGTTCCTGCCCATTCCACCAGTGAACAAAAATAGCAAGCAGCATTTACTCTGCAAGCTCATTTCAATACTATACAAAAAAAAAAAACAAACAACAAAAAAACCCACACCAAAAACCAAACCAAACAAAACCCACACACCTTTGAAGCAGTAAGCATTACCATCTTGCCATGCCACTGATAAATGTTTGAGTACAAATTACGAACACTACACCACTCACTTAATTTAAGAGGACCACACAAGGTGTTAGTTGGCACGGCGTGATTTGTATTTTTTCCAGTTTGCCTTCTTTGAGATAATATCCCAGGTTCTTGTTGACATTACATTTGTTATTTGACATAGGTTTGACCTCACAGAAATCAGCTACCCATCCTTCTTGCTTAGATTTTACATGGGTGTTTCCAAAATTTGCCACCTCTCAGTCATAAAATGTCTTTTTCTCCCTCTGACAGATTCTTCTCCTGTCTATTCCATGTACATATCACTATGGCATGCATCAGCTCCAGCTGAAATAAATATATTCTTCACACCACAAATGATGAAGCCAAAAATTCAAATTTCACATCTGAACCATGGAACATTTCCTAGCTTTAGGTAACAGTGACATTTGCAAACAGCTACCTGGATACCTCTGTACTGCTTATTGGCAAAAACATTTTTCAACAAAAATATTAAAGTAAAAAAAATTATATACAAACATCTATTAGATTCATTTAGAAAACAGGTCTCATTGCAAAATGACAGAATTCTATGTCAGAAAACCTAAAAAATAAGGTAAGAAAAAAAAATTTGCCATGAAACTTTTCAGCAATGCCTACACAGGCTAGAAGAGAAAAATATTTGTCTAAAACCACAGAAGCACTTTATTTCAGCAGCTGGTTTTCAGAACTTGATAAATGTAGCCATGTATCCATGCCATGTGGACAAAAGCATCAAAGGGTAAGGTGCTTGGGGCTGCTAAAAACGAAAAGCTCACTTCAAACTTCCAATTCACTTCTCAGATGCCTCCAAGATTGTTTCAGAAGCCTTTTCAGAACGAGGCATTTGAACAAACAATCCCAGAACCGTGTCCGATACTTCTCCCTTTCAGAAGGAAAGGCTGCAGTTAGGTTTCCACCTGTATTCCTATCAACTGAAGCAAAAAGCTGCGAACATCCAGGACTCTAATCCAAGCTGCCTACGATAAAAAGAACCAGAACAATCAGTTTTCCCTTTTGAAATCTGGCATTAGACAGATACATAAACCTGAGTATTAAAAACCAAACGCACACGCAAATGGGGAGGGAACCGCAGGCTCGGCTCAACATGCAGTCACATCCCGGAGAAAGCAGCGGGCATGTTTATCGCAGAATGCAGCCTATCGTGGAAAATCTTTTTCTACTTCCCACTCCCCGGGAAGGAAGGGAAGGAAGGGCGGAAAGAAAGAAGAGGTACAAGGGGGCATTAGTCATTTTATTAGTAAAAATTAACAAATATTTAAAAGTAGCCGACCAGGGGGTACGGGGC
The DNA here is from genome assembly GCA_015227895.2 of Colaptes auratus. Classification (NCBI taxonomy): domain Eukaryota; kingdom Metazoa; phylum Chordata; class Aves; order Piciformes; family Picidae; genus Colaptes; species Colaptes auratus. Next base: position 29,699,565 of record CM026897.1, on the reverse strand, counting down.
TGGGACAGTGACTCTGGTCGGAAGCACAGAACGAACCCCCGCAGCAGCCTAGGAAACCGCCAGGGGAAACCTTGCCGCCGCCGGCCAGACGCATGCCGAGCGCTCGGGCAGAATCCCAGCCGCTGGGCCACGACCACCCTTTAGCTGCGGCACGGCGGCGGGCAAGGAAGGACTCCGCCGACCCATGGTGGGAGCTCGCCCGGGCTTCCTTGGTGGGGGATGTGCCTGGCCGCGCGGCAGCTGAGGGAACTGGGGCAGCCCGGCGCCCCGCATATCAGCATCAACCCCGAAATCTCCGCGCCTCCTCCCCGGCCCACGGCCCGCCTGCCCCGGGGAGGGAGCACTCCGGGCCCTGAGGCTGCCACACCCCCAGTTCCCCGCGAGATGCAGGTCCACAGGCGAGAGAACACCACAGGCGTACGCTAAACCCCGCCGCGCGCACGCGCGCGCGCGCGCAAGCACCGCTGGACTCGCTCCCAAAATGGCGCCGCTCCGAGCCGCAAAGGTCCGCGCGCACGAGCCTCGCGAGAGCCGCCGCGCCACGCCACGCCGTGGGAAGGGTTTGCCAGACGCCGCCGAAGGTGCCATCCTGCCCCCGCCTCGCCGTCAGGAGCCCCCTTAGCGTGACGTCACGGAATGATCCCGAGCGTTCTGTGCGGGGCGGCGGGGGAATCTCCAGCACGCGCCCCGCCCCCCCGGCGGGAGTTCTCGGTGGCGCCGTAATTAATCATGTTGCGGCGCAAGCCCTTGTTCTACCCAGCGCCGCCGCTGCCAGCACTAGAGCTCAGTGCCGCAAAACGCGTTACAGAAAGCATGATGCAGGCGCAAGACCTGCGTTGTTTGACCCGGGACAGGTGGGCACTGCGATGCCCTTGCCCGGCCGACGGGAGGTCTGTGCGCTGTCGGGAGGAGCCCCGCTACCCCAGTGACGACGCGCGAGGGCGGCGGGTTCGCCGCGGATGGCTGGAAGAGCAAGGCCAGGCAGCCGCCGCCTCCTCTATCACCGCGAAGCTGGGCACAGCGCATACCAGCAGTGGGGGCGCGTGGCGGCGCCCGGGGTAAGTGAGAGAGCCGAAAACGGTCCTTTGCACAAGCGACGGGAAATCAGCATCTTCATGGAATCAACTAAAGCAACCTCCGCTCACAAGCATGCAGACGGAGATACCCTTACCGCATATGCAGTCTTTCAGAGCGTGCCTTTTGGGAAGAAACACCGTTTGCGGGAGTTCTGCAGCCTGGAACCTAAACTCCCGAATTAACGCTTTGCAATTTTGAAATCTTATTTCCACCTCAAGTCAAGTTATTTTGCAGTGTGTTTTAAAAAGAAAAAAAAAATCACCTTTTTGCAAAGCTGAAAAAAATACACAAAATTATGTTTTAATACCATTAGAAACCATTCTATAGCTTGCCTTTGATTCTGCAATTATTTTTTTTAATGGCAGTTCCCTCTGTGAGATTATTGTAGGAACTGCAGCTAGGTACTGAAGTTTTACAAAAATGTCTCAAAGTCCTTACAAATGGTTGGACTTTTTAGTGAGTTTTGCAAGCATGTAGATGCCATCAACCCATTTTCATCATTTACAAGTACTAGGAACAATAGTAAAACTTAACAACTGATGAAGTCAGAAAGAAAAGTCAGTTTCATCTTTGAGAAAAGTCAGAAGCATTGAAATGGCTATTGTCACATTTATCCTCAGCTCAAGTGAAATTGTCAGAACCAGTTCAAATTTCTTACAGCAGCAGTGTTTTTCTAGGTTCCCCCTAGAATCTTGACCAATTACAATGTCTTGTCTTTTCCTCATTTATTAAATTTTGTCCTTCTATTTACCTTGACCAATGCTGCAGAAGTGAGGGTTCACAGTCAGGGTGACCAGGTATATGCTGTGTCCTTACCTTCAGTCTGCTGCCAAGCCTGAAGCCACAGAGAAGGCAGGGCAGGGCTCTGCCACCCAGCCCAACTTGAACCACAGTACCAGCCAAAAAGCCAAGCCTGACACATCTACCTGTCATCACTAGGTCCATGGTAGCAAAACTTACTATGCTTTCAAGTTCCAGTTTTACCATCTTTTTCAAAGTAGTGATTTATAATCTACATATTGATCAATTTAACTTGTAGACATGAAGACACTGAGCAGCAGTAACTAGAACCTAGACCATCTGTTCAATCAGGAAAATTCACAAAAAGTGTTTCTGGACTCACTATGCTGCATGATCTATAATACCAAGAAAGCTCTGACCAATTTGATCATTTACAAGTCCCAAAGCAATACAATGCAACCCTGAAATATGATGGTGAACAGTAACTAGGAAAACAAAGTGTATGGAGTCAAAGCAGAATCACAGAATATTAGGGCCTGGAAGGGACCTTGAAAGGTCATCTAGTCCAGCCCTGCTGCCAGAGCAGGATCACCTATACCAGATCACACAGGAGCACATCCAGGCAGGTCTTGAATATCTCCAGAAAGGGAGACTCCACAAAACCCCTGGGCAGCCTGTTCCAGTGCTCTGTCGCTTTCACAGTAAAACAATGTTTCTTCATGTTTCCATGGAACTTCCTATGCCTCAACCTACATGCACTGCCCCTTGTCCTGTGATTGGACATCACCAATAAGAACCTGACTCCATCCTCTTGACACCCTTTACATATTTATAAACATTAATGAGATCATCCTTTAAGTCTCCTTTTCTCCAAGCTAAGGAGACCCAGCTCCCTCACTTTCCAGGCCACCTTGACAACAAACACCTAGGCTGTATGTTAGTGACCTGAAAGAACCTTTCAATTCATGTGAGTGAATTATGGCTAAAGCTTCCACACTGTGCAACTATTCTGAGCATCTTTTGGCTTTGCAATACATTACATACTGTGGGTATCAAAAGGGAAACAAAGTATCAGGAGATTAGCAATTTATCCATGTAAGTCCTCCTGTTAGGTTTCTATTTGTGTGGCTTCATATATGATTCTTCTATTTCCTTTCAGTAGCCATAACTATATCAATTTTAATAACCACAAGAAGAGCTGTGAAAGCCATTGGGGAAATTACTTCAAAGCCATTTGATTTGTGTCTCTAATTGTCTTGTAAAAGAGACCCCTCCACATTGTAAAAAGCAAGACTTTGGCCTCACCAACAGCTGAGGCGTTGTTTTTACCTTATTGAAATCAGTAGCAAACCTCACACTAAATTAAGATCGAGAGCTCTTTTTTAAACACGCTTTAGTTTACATGTCACAAACATTCAAGCAGTTCCAGCAAAGTCAACAGGACATTCTTAACATGGGAGGATTACATGTGAATGTGGTTTATATTTTATGTGAATGTGGCCCGGTTTAGCTGTACCAGCTGATTTTACACATGGTTTATACCATCAACCAATGGTACTACTAATACAGGCTGTTTTGCTTGTATGTGGAATAATTAAACTACACTCATAAAATCATATGTATTCTATTACTGATGAAGAAATTCTAGCACAAACATAGTCATTGTCTGCCATGAGCAAGAGGAAAGACAGAAGATTGCTGGAATAGCAAATTTGCGAAGCAAGATTGTGAAGCGTTTTTTTTCCTGTAAAACTTACTATTTGATCTTCTAAACCAACACTTTACCTGGTTCTTTAGAAATCTATACAGCACAGGAGAGAGTGAGAGCATTAAATAATGAGTATTAAACAAAAACAGTTTCTGAAACTAGGTAGGCTACGCAGAACATATCTTTTTTGGAAAACTGCTGTAGAGTGTTACGACAACATTTATTCTGGAAAATTTTAATCAAACATGGGGAAGTAGGCTAAGATTTTTGCCACAGATGCTCACACATGTTTTTAAAAGTCCTTTTGATGAACCATGACACAAGTAAAGGATAACTCGTGTGGAATGTAGACAACAGTTCAGATTTAAGAACAAGGTAAGAATTACTGGGTTTAAATGATCATGATACGTCTCAGTAGTCTGATGGAGAGAAGACAAATTTAGCACATTCATCCAAATTTAGTATTCTGAATAATCTATGTAACAAGGATTTGTTTGGCAAAGAGAGAGCCAGCTCATTCTTTATTCAGGTGTTGTCTATATCAGTATATGAAAGCACTGATAAATACAGTGTAACATGTATGTGGAAGATGACCAGGTATAAGGAATGAAAGGAAACATTTTAACATCCAACAAATACTAAACAGTAATATATAAATACAAGTCTTAGAACTCATTTCAATATTTAAAAAAAAAGTATAATACATTTTAAATTTATTTTCTGCACAAACTTGGATGATTGAATGAAATACAAGACCAAAAGTTTAAAATGTATTTTGGCAGACACTGGAAGTGTGCAGATTTTCACCTGTTCTAGAATCGGAACATGAGATACTTCGTGACTACATCACACAGTCAGATTGTTTAAGCAAATACCTAAATAAAATCTGGAAACCTACTTAATTCTTTACTGCTGTACATTTTTATGTCACACCATGAAAATGTACAAAACACTTGACCTTGTACTAAAAACCCAGTATGCCAAATATACCATAAATCTGGACCAAAGAATGAAGCAAAAGGCAAAAAATTGTAATAGATATGAAATCTGATTATTACAGTTTTGATCCAGGAATCTTTTGATTGAACCTAATACTTTAAAAGCTAGAAAGAAAATAGCCACCTAATATTAATGATAAACACCAATTCTACTGTACCTTCTTCTAAACAGGAGTATTTTTACAATTAGACCTTAAATAGTTCTAATAAACAGCTTTTACTGCTAAGTTGCAGCTGCTTGTTCAAGTAACAAAATTAAAACAATGGACGAATTATATAAAAATGCAGAGCAACATCTAATCATCATCAATTGCAATAATACTATGAATACTTGTATAAAGCATGTAGGATGGTCTATGTGCATTGTGTCTTCCAGGAAAAGAAGTCAAGACGGCTTCTTAAATGGCTTCAGGATTCCAGTGGGTCTACCTACATGAGTAAGACAACATTAAAGAACTGACCATTATTATTTGCATTTTAGGATGTGTAATATCTAGCTACTTGATTTTAAGATTTCTGTGCATTTTAACATCTAATGCACTATAATATAATAAGCAAGGTCTGAACAGGCCTGAAAACTAAAAGTGATTGCTGACTCTGTCTTTTCTGAAGAACCATTAGACTAACTGAACCAAAACATAACCGTACACTTAAGCAAATGCAATCAGCATAGGAAACAAGCAGGAGGAGCTGGAAGCCACTGTGCGTCATGACAACTGTGGTAGGGTGAGAAAGTTCTCACACACACACACAAAGAAACCGCAGCTAACTCAGTCGGAGAAAGCAAATGAAATAAGTTATATTTACAAGCAGAAATGGAATGCAATGAATATGTACACAAATATACAGTATTTACAATATATACAGAAATATACAGCAATGAACGTAAATGCAGAAGAGCTTTTCCCTCCAGCCGGCCAGGGGGATTCCCCTGAACCCCACTCTCCCTCCCTACCTCCCCTTTTTTCCCAAAAAGGGTTAGAGAGAGAGAGAGAGGCAATTAAGGAGAAAATTCTGTTAGCTCAAAGTGTGTGCAAGAATTAGTTTTCTTCTCTGGTTAGCTTTGTTAATTCAAGGTCGGCTCCGTCCGGCAGCGGTTGCTTCAGAGAGAGAAAGCAGACAAGCCCACACGAACAGAGAGAACAGACTGAACTCCAGACTGAACTGACAGAACTTAAAGTTGCATTCTACCAATCTACCAATGAAATTAGTTTAGACTATCTTGCTTTCATTTAAATATCAAAAACATTCAGCCAGAGTATCCCAGCAACTGTCCCTTTCTTAAAGGCACAGCCTAAACTGGTCACAATCCACCCCTGCTAAACAATTTCATTGGCTGTTTGTACTGTCCATCCAATCTAAAACAATATCTACAATTTGTAAGTAAAGTTCATAGTCCTTTCCGGCTATCTTCAGATGTAGATGATTCAGAAGTCCAAGAAAATCAGGAAACACGAAAAAATGGAAAAAAGTTTGTCTCTTCGCAGACGAAGCGAAGAAAAGGGAAACAGGGAAACAGGGACTCTCAATTGACTCAGGGCTCTCAGGGTTCTCAGGGTTCGTGCACCGTGGATTCCTCATAGATTCTTCCTTTGGGCGCGATGTAGATGTACAACACTCTGAAATTAAACTCTTTCAGCTAAAGTTAAATTTCTTTGTGGAATACACTGAATTTCACCATTCTCTTGCATTACCCAATAAGTGTGACCAGGACCTACAGCTGAAACTACCCCTCGGACAGGTTTACCCTGTCCTGAGGGAGAAAAGCATCCTGGCCTGCATCAGGAACAGTGTGGCCAGCAGGAGCAGGGAGGTCATTCTGCCCCTGTACACTGCACTGGTTAGGCCGCACCTAGAGTCCTGTGTCCAGTTCTGGGCCCCTCAGTTTAGGAGGGATGTTGACTTGCTGGAATGTGTCCAGAGAAGGGCAACAAAGTTGGTGAGGGGTTTGGAACACAAGCCCCATAAGGAGAGGCTGAGGGAGCTGAGGTTGCTTAGCCTGGAGAGGAGGAGACAGGAGTGACCTTCTTGCTCTCTACAACTACCTGAAGGGAGGTTGTAGCCAGGCAGAGGTTGGTCTCTTCTCCCAGGCAGCCAGCACCAGAACAAGCGGACGCAGTCTCAAGCTGCGCCAGGGGAGGTTTAGGCTGGATGTTAGGAGGAAGTTCTATACAGAGAGAGTGATTGCCCATTGGAATGGTCTGCCCGTGGAGGTGGTGGAGTCACCATCATTGGAGGTATTCAGCAGGAGACTTGATGGGGTGCTTGGTGCCATGATCTAGTTGTTTAGGTGGGTTGGATTGTTTGATGGGTTGGACGCGATGATCTTGAAGGTCTCTTCCAACCTGTTTTTATTTCATTGTATTGTATTGTATTGTATTGTATTGTATTGTATTGTATTGTATTGTAAAATACCCAAACAGTTTTACCTAACAGATTCTTTACTCTAACAACAGGAATTCTATCACCTTCTACTTTCTGTAGCATATCTGAATGTGCCGGTCCAGCTCAGTTCACGGAACCTCTACTATTTACCAGCCAGGTTGCTTGTGCTAAATACTTTTCCCAGTTTTTCAAAGATCCACCCCCCATGGCTTTAAGAGTGGTCTTCAACAAACCGTTGTAGCATTCAATCTTCCCTGCAGCTGGTGCATAGTAGGGAATGTGGAATATCCACTCAATGCTGTGCTCTTTGGCCCAGCTCTTTACAAGGTTGTTTTTGAAATGAGTTCCGTTGTCTGACTCAATCCTCTTTGGAGTTCCGTGTCTCCACAGGATTTGTCTCTCCAGACCAAGAATGGTGTTGCCTGCAGTTGCATGTGGAACTGGATAAGTTTCCAACCATCCAGTGTTTGCCTCTACCATAGTAAGCACATACTGCTTACCAGAACAAGAATGTGGTAGAGTGATATAGTCAATCTTCCAAGCTTCAGCATACTTGTACTTGGACCATCTGTCACCATACCATAAGGGCTTAATTCTCTTTGCCTGCTTAATAGCAGCACAAATGTCACAGTCATGGATGACTTGTGTGATAGCATCCATGGAAATATCTATGGATCTGTCACAAGCCCACTGGTAGGTTGCATCTCTGCCTTGATGTCCTGACGAATCATGAGCCCACCGAGCTAAGAATATCTCACCTCGGTGTTTCCAGGCGAGATCAAGATCAGATTCCATGTCTACTTGAGAAACTCTTGCAGCTAAATCTGCCTGATGGTTGTGTCGTTGTTCCTCAGTAGCTTTGCTCTTAGGGATGTGAGCATCAATGTGTCTCACCTTCACTGGAATTCTCTCGATTCGATCAGCAATGTCCTGCCACAGGTCAGCTGCCCAAATAGGTTTTCCTTTTCTCTGCCAACCATTCTTTTTCCAGTCCTTTAGCCAACCCCACAGAGCATTGGCTACCATCCATGAGTCGGTGTAGAGATAAAGCTTTGGCCATCTCTCACGTTCAGCTATGTCGAGAGCTAGCTTGACAGCTTTTACCTCTGCAAACTGACTGGATTCTCCTTCTCCATCCTTTGCCTCTGCAACTCGGCGTGTTGGACTCCACACTGCAGACTTCCACCTTCGCTTGTTTCCAACCAGACAACAGGAACCGTCTGTGAACAAAGCATATTTCTTTTTATCATCAGTAAGGTCATTGTAAGGAGGGAGCTTCCTCAGCACGAGTTACTCTCTCCTCTGGGAGGTTTAGTACAGTTGGTACCTTCAGGCCAACTTGAGATCACCTCCACCAGACCAGGTCTTTCAAGATTTCCCATTCAAGCTCTCTGTGTTATCAGAGCCATCCACTTAGACCATGTGGAGTCTGTTACATGATGTGGTGTGGAACCTTTGCCTTTGAACATCCAATTCAAAACTGGTAATCTGGGAGCTAAGAGAAGTTGTGATTCAGTTCCAGCCACTTCAGAAGCTGCTTTTACTCCTTCATAGGCAGCTAGAATCTCTTTCTCTGTTGGAGTAAAATTAGCCTTTGAACCTCTCTAACCTCGACTCCAGAAACCAAGAGGTCGTCCACATGTCTCACCTGGAGCTCTTTGCCACAAGCACCAGGTTGGACCATTGTCACTTGCAGCCGTGTACAAAATGTTCTTAATGTCTGGACCATCTTGGACAGGTCCCAGACCCATTGCTTGAACTACCTCTTGCTTTATCTGGTCAAAGGCTGCTTGTTGTTCAGGTCCCCAGTGGAAACTGTTTCCCTTTCGAGTCACATCATACAGAGGTTTCACAATCTGACTGTATCCAGGAATGTGCAGTCTCCAAAATCCCACTATCCCCAAGAAACGTAGAGTTTCTTGCTTGTTCATGGGATTTGCCATGGTAGAGACTCTATTTACCACATCCACTGGAATGTGTCGGCGTCCATTCTGCCACCACACTCCCAGAAACTGAATCTCTCTGGTAGGTCCTTCACCTTGTCTCGCTTGATGGCGAAACCTGCGCTCAGAAGAATGTCAATGATTTTGTTACCTTTCTCGAAGACTTCCTCAGCAGTTTTACCCCAGACGATGATATCATCGATGAACTGGATGTGTTCTGGAGCACCACCTTTCTCCAGAGCATTGTGGATCACAGTATGACGGATGCTGGAGCTGTGGATCCAGCCCATTGGCAATCTGTTGAAAGTGTACTGGATTTCTCTCCAGGTGAAAGCAAACTCAGGCCTGCATTCCTCTGCTATGGGAATAGAGAAGAAGGCATTAGCAATGTCTATGGTAGCATACCATTTAGCCTCTTTGGATTCCAGCTCGTACTGGAGTTCCATCATGTCTGGTACTGCTGCACTCATAGGTGGAGTTACTTCATTCAGGGCTCAGTAATCAACTGTCAGACGCCAGTCTCCATTCTGCTTTTGCACAGGCCACACTGGACTGTTGAAAGGTGAATGAGTTTTGCTGATGACTTTCTGACTCTCCAACTGACGAATCAGATTCTGAATGGGCAACAAAGAGTCACGGTTGGTTCTGTATTGTCTGTGATGCACAGTCTGAGAAGCAACCGGCAATTTAATGTCCTGGATCTTGTGTTGTCCCACAACTGCAGATTCATCAGAAAGCTCAGGTCTAACAGACAGCTTCAGTTTTTGTCCATCAACTTCTGCAGATGCTACTCCAAAAGCCCATTTGTAACCCTTAGGGTCTTTGAAATGCCCTTCTCTCAGAAAATCAATTCCCAAAATACAAGGTGCATCAGGTCTGGTCACAACTGTATGTTTCCTCCACTGTTTACTAGTTCAACTTATATCAACCTCCACCTTAGTTAACTCTTGAGATCCACCAGTGACTCCCAGAATAGTTATATCCTCTGATCCCTGGTAATTTGATGGCATTATGGTGCACGGAGCCCCTGTGTCAACCAAGGCCCTGTACTGAAATTGTGAAGTGCCAGGCCACTGGATGTACACATCCCAATAGATTCTGTTATCTCTGTTACCCCTCTCCTCCCCCTGGCGGGAGGCAGGGCACCCCTAGTTATGGGGAACATGCCCACATGTGCAATGAGCACATGGTGCAGTGTTAGAACTGGAGCCACTGTTGGAGCTACTAGAGTTGTCCTGGGGAACTGTGGAAGTAACAGCTACCCTTCTGGTATTGCTACCTCAGGTTCTGCCACTTTGCAGTTCCCTCAGTCTCCTGAAAAGATTAGAAGTTGGTTGACCATCCCATCTGTTCATGTTCTCACCAAACAGATCATGCAGAGTTATCCAAATACTCCCACATGATTGCCTTGGTGGTCTGTTTTGGAATGACATCCTTGGAGGACGTCTATTCCTCACAGAGGAAAACTGTATCCACCTGGAGGATGAATTGGAATTATTTCCTTGTGTCAGTTTGGATATGGAATTTATAATTTCATCCTTCAGTTCTTTCATGCAATTCTTCATTTGACCAGACAGAGTTTCAATGGCTGAAACCAAAGAAACACGTGTCATGCTATCCTGCAGTTGTCTCATCTGATCAGTGAATTGGCCAACCATGGGAGGAGCTCCACTATAATTTCTTGCCACAATTCTGCTTGCCAGAATATTTGCATAGTTAGGAAGAGCAAGTTTGATGAGCTTTTTAGCAAGACCAGTTCCTACAGGAATTTCATCAGGATTCAGAGTCTCATGGCCACCATAGAGTACCTCTCTGACAGCAAATTCTCTCAGATGCTTAATTCCCTCATCTATGGTAGTCCAGGGTTTAGGATTCCATGGAAGATCATCTCAGGAAGGATATCTCATGAGAGTTGCCATTAAAAGGCGTATCCACAGAGTAACCTTACCGAGAGTCCTGCCTAGATGTCTATCTATTCCACTATCCTTTGAGAGAGTTCCTAGTTGAGCTGCTGACTTGTCTCCAACCATTAGAGCTGGAGCACCTGTATCGTAACATCTACCAAGCCAAGCTAGAATTGGCTCCCTATCTGTTCTGATGTAATCCTTATGCACATTTCTCAGCTCTTCCCTTGGTGACGAACAGGTGTCAATTATCATCTGTCTCCTCCTCTTCCTCCTCTCCCTGAACTTCTTGTCCCAATAATCTTACTGTTACTCTCCTAAGAATCTCTTTAAGCTCAGGAGTACCACCTCTAGTTGTTCTCCTATCAGCAATTTGCCCTGCATCTCCATCCAGTGATGATCTCAATAACTCAGCTATATCTTTAAGACAAACCTTTTCCTCCTTCTCAGCAGGGTCTCTTTCAGCAGAAGTTCCCTCACCAGCATCAGCATCCTGCTCCTCACCCCCATCAGCTTTGCTCTTTCCACTTCTTGTTTTTAAAACAGCTACCTGCTTAACTGGAGCTGTGTTTGAATTCACAGCTGCCTTAACAGAAGCTGACAGGTTTTGAGACGGATCAGCTGCCGTGGAGGACACTTCCAGTCCTGCCAAAGAAGAAGGAGGAAATGGCTTTGCCTCTTTAATGGCTGCCGAGGACATGGGAGCCGCCATGTTAGGCGCTGCCGCTGCTGCTGCATCTGGCTGATTGCCAGAACCACCAACAGCACCGTTCAAAGCAGCCTTTCTGATGGACTTTTTAGCTCTATCTTTAACTGATACAGATTCTTCATTCTCCTCATCACTAGATATTTCTGAGGTAGAGTTAGAGCCATTCCTTCTCCTCTTTGGTCTACGCCTAATTACAAAGCAGGCCTTAGATACTTTCCTCTCCTGGTACAGCACATATAACAAGAACACATTACTTATCACCAACAGCAGGATTGCACACATCAAATAAATCACCTTTGGATCCCAGCCATCACTTAAAACTACTTTTTCACCCACTGGTATCTTAAACTCCTTTATCTCTATGGGAAGAGTGGTTGATGTCACATTCCTGTATCTATTAAGCCAAAAGAATCCCAGGCACCAGTCATAGAGAAGCTGAACCTTATACTTAAACCATAAATACAATTTATACATTAGGTATCTGCCTAAGCGATCGAAAATCAATCCTAGGACATGCTTATAGATAAAGACCACAAAAATTGAAATAAACAGACGCTCTAAAAGCCAAAACACTTTCATGTTTGCAACTTCGACTCGAGCAGACAATAAATCAAGCAAATTTTGCCCTGCTTCTGGACAGCAATTACCCACCAGCCGCGCGTTGGGCTGCCAATTAATAATATGTGCGGTAGGGTGAGAAAGTTCTCCCCCACACACAAAGAAACCACAGCTAACTCAGTCGGAGAAGCAAATTAAATAAGCTGTATTTAAAAGCAGAAATTGGATGCAATGAATATGTACACAAATATACAGTATTTACAATATATACAGAAATATACAGCAATGAACGTAATGCAGAAGAGCTTTTTCCCTCCAGCCAGGGGGATTCCCCCCTGAATCCCCCTCTCTCCCTCCCTACCTCCCTTTTTTTCCCAAAAAGGGTTAGAGAGAGAAAGGCAATTAAGGAGAAAATTCTGTTAGCTCAAAGTGTGTGCAAGAATTAGTTTTCTTCTCTGGTTAGCTTTGTTAATTCAAGGTCGCTCCTGTCCAGCAGCGGTTGCTTCAGAGAGAGAAAGCAGACAAGCCCACACGAACAGAGAGAACAGACTGAACTCCAGACTGAACTGACAGAACTTAAAGTTGCATTCTACCAATCTACCAATGAAATTAGTTTAGACTATCTTGCTTTCATTTAAATATCAAAAACATTCAGCCAGAGTATCCCAGCAACTGTCCCTTTCTTAAAGGCACAGCCTAAAACGGTCACAACAACTATGATACAGTGACCATCACAGAAACATAGGAGGATGTCTCACATGACTGCAGTGCTGCAGTCAGTGGCTACAAACTCCTCAGAACAGATGAGTAAGGAAGGACAGGTGGTAGGGTGGCCCTGTATGTTAGAGGGTGCTTTGATTGTCTTGAGCTTAATAATGGCAATAATAGGGTTCTGTGTTTATGGATAAGAATCAGGGGGAAGGCCAACAAGGCAGATAGTAGTAGGACCAATTGTTTTATGGATGCCCAGCCCCCTGAGCTGAAAGATAGGGATGGGAAGCATATTGAATCCCCCATAATCCAAGAGGAGATGGTTACTGACTTCCTGCACCACTTAGATACACACAAGTCTATGGGGCCAGATGGCATACACCCAAAGGTACTGAGGGAGATGGCAGAAGTGCTCACCGAGCCACTTCCCATCATTTACCAGCAGTCCTGGCTGAGGAGGTCCCAGCTGACTAGAGGCTAGCAAATGTGATGCCCATCTGCAGGAAGGGTCAGAAGGAGCATTTGGGGAACTATAGACCTGTCAGTGACCTCAGTGCCAGAGGAGATTATGGAGCAGTTACACAGTACATACAGGGCAACTGGGGATCAGGCCTGGTCAGCATGGGTGCATGAAGAGTAGGTCATGCTTGACCAACCTGACATGGTAACCCACTTAGTGGATGAGGAAAAGGCTGTGGCTGTTGTTTACCTGGACTTTAGTAAAGCCTTTGAGATCGTCTCCCACAGCACCCTCCAGGACAAACTGGATGCTGATGGCTTGGATGGGTGGACACTTCACTGAGTAAAGAACTGACTGAATAGCCAGGCCCAAAGGGTAGTGGTGAATGGAGTTAAATTCATTTGGTGGCTATTCACAAGTGGTACTCTTCAGGCTCAGTTCTCTTTAGTATCAGTGATCTGGATGAGGGGATCAAGAGCATCCTCAGTAAGTTTCCAGATGGCGCTAAGTTGGGAGGGAGTTGGGATCTGCTTTAGGGTAGGAAGGATCTGCAGAGGGACATGGACAGGCTGTATCAGTGGACTGAGGCCATTTGAGCTTCAGCAAAATGAAGTTCTGGGCCCTGCACTTGGGTCACAAGAACCTTATGCAACACCACAGGCTTGAGGAAGAGTGGCAGGAAAGCTGCCTAGCAGAGAAAGACCTGTGGTTGCTTAACCTCAGCTTGCTGAACATGAGCCAGCAGCGTGCTCAGGTGGCCAAGAAGGTCAACAGCATCCTGGCCTATATCAGCATCAGTGAGACAAGCAGGACCAGGGAAGTGATTGCCCCTTGTACTCTGCACTGGCAAGGCCATGCCTCAACTGCTACGTTCAGTTTTGGAGCTTTCACTGCAAGAAAAACATTAAGGTCCTGGAGCCACTCCAGTGAAGGGCAATGAAGCTGGGAAGGGTGCGGAGAACAGTTCTAAAGAGAAGCTGAGGGAACTGGGATTGTTTAGCTTGGAGAAGGCTGAGGGGAGACCTTATTGCTCTCTACAACTACCTGAAAGGAGGTTGTAGCAAGGTGCATGTCAGTCTCTTCTCCCTAGTAACAGTGATAGGATGAGAGAAAATTACCTGAAATTGCACCAGAGAAAGTTTAGATTGGTGTGATGGTTTAACCCCCACACATCAACAAAAGCTCATCTGAATCCAGTCATGGAAGCAAATGAAGCTGTATTTTACAAGCAATAATGGAACACAATGAATATGTACAAAATACACAGTATTTACACTATTACACAGGTATTTACAAAAAAAGAAACAGCACAGAAATCCTCCTTGGGCATCAGGATTCCACCTCACCTCCCACCCCGTTTTCCTCTGGTTAATTAGAAGAAAAGAGAAAAGGAAAGATGTTAGGGGAATTTCAGTTAGCTCAAGTGGTGTTAGTATGTCAGTAATGCTTATCTCAAGTTTTGCTGATAAGCAGTCTCTCTCTGTCCAGGAGAGCATGCATGCCAGCAGAAAGAGACAGAGTGAGACTGAGAGAAAAGAATGTGAGAGATATTGCTATGGTGCATCTCATATCTGACCAATGAAATTAGTTTAGAATTATCTTTCTAGTTTTCCTTTTTACACTTTTAACAATGGTTATTCAGCTAGAGAATTTGCAGCTATCTTTCTTAAAGGCACAGCCTAAACTGTCACAATTGGATATTAGGAGAATTTTTATACTGGAAGGATTACTATACAGTGGAATAGTACCCCCAGGGATGTGGTTGAATCCCCATCCCTGGCAGTGTTTAAAAAAGACATAGATGTGACGCTAAGGGACATGGTTTAACACCAGGCTTGGCTGACTTAAATAATGGTTGGGCATAATGATCTTAAATGATTCTAAGATTGAAATTATAACTGCCTTTGATGGGAGTAGCATTCTGAGAGTAAAGAATTCAATAAAGCTACAGGTAACAGTTCACATTTTGAGGGAATACCAAGGTATTAATTTTGAATTACATATCAGTATATATTTGACTTCTATTATTGAAAATGATGATTTTATCTCAATATAAAGTTGTAATTATTATAAATTGCCTCAAAGACATAGATTAAATACAAGTACAAGGCTTCCTGTTTGGAAACATTCTTTATCAGTCCTTGCAAAACAATATTATCCTATTACACTACAGTATCTTTTACAGAATGGCTAGTATTATTTGTTTACTAAGTAAAAGTAAGTTTCCAGAAAATATTTGTTTCAAATGATGATGGCTATTTTGTAAGCATTTAGAGTATTTTGAAACACACTGAAATGCACAATGTTTTTTTCCTTCATGCAATGTGACGTATCTGCTTGTGGTGGTTTAGGCTGGGTGCTGGCCCGGATGCCACTGCACAGACCACACCTGGGAGGTCCCAAGGGGTGGGCCCAGCCCAGGGGGGTGGTCACAGGAAACCAGGTATTCCATTCCCATGATGCTCTGCTCCCCTATAAAACATCCACACGGGGGTCTTCACTTCCTCTTTTGTCCCCTGCTGGTGCCTAGGCAACATGGTGTGAGCTGCCTCCCTTGGGCCTACCCAGGCCCAAGGCCGGGTTGGGGGGGAAAGAAAGAGCCCTGGGGGTGGGGTGGGGTTGGGTGTACCCCCAGGTGGGGATGGGACATTCTTGGGTATGTTCTGGGATCTCTCTCTTTTGTAATGGTGCTTGTGGTTTCTCTGTAAAACTTTCTTTGTTGCTTTATTTATTTTTCTATTTAAACTTTCCATCACTTTTGCAATCCATTTGTCTCAGTAATTATTTCTGCCCGTGGTGGGGAGGGGGTTTGCCTCAACCCACTACACTGCTGATGCCATAAAATGAAAATTATTGAGGTGCAACACTATAGTAAGAAGAAGCTGCTTCTTTATGCTCTTAATTGTTTACAAATTAAACACACATCTACCCTTTCATTAAAAACTCCTACACTCCTCCTTGCCCAACAGTAAGTCTTACATAGGAGGCATTTGGCCATCTGTTTATCTATGTATAGCTCATTAACAATTTTTTTTTCAGTTATATTGCAAGTGAAGTCACTTTTCAATATAAAGACAATCAGAAAGCTGCTTTCTCCACATAGGAAGCCCTTCTCAAGAAACCAGGATTCTTGAGCAAGCATGGGGGTCATGCTCTTCACACCAGGATTATCCTGGCCTTTCAATGGTAAAACCAGGAGGGCTGTAGACTACAGCCTATGGTGGATCCTTGATAACAAGCCTTCCTTAGGTCACACCAGTAAAATGCCTGAGGGAGCTCCCATGGATAAGAGATTCATGGAAATGAGTGCTAAGAACAGGCAGGGAGATACCATCTGGGAAGTGAAAGGATAGTGCTGGAAAAGGTGGGGGAAGTTGGTGAAAACCCTGGAGTCTAGAAAGGAGAAACTCAGCACAGGCTATGCAAACAACATGTAAAAGAAGCTGGAGGGCAAACTGACTGTGATACTGGTAGCTAGAAACCGTTGCACTTGAAAGACAAACTAAAACAAAAAGACAGAAGGATGCCTGCAAAAGCACTGAGATCCAGGGCTCCACAAAAGCACAAGGTAGCTTGGTTTCCAAGTTACACTAAGAGCATACCACACTCTCACCCTTGTTTCTGAAGAAAATGCTAATTGTGGTGTAATCATATCCTTGTTCCTTTTCATCTCCTTCAAACAAGACTACCCCAGTAACTTCACCATACTCACTCTTTATTCTTGATCTGTACTTACTGAAAACCATTGGGAGGTAAAAGCACATAACTGCCCTATAGATATTGCAATCAAAATCCACCCCCCACTCAGATACAGGATAATAGAAACACTTTCTGGATACTTTTGAGTACAGATTTTCATCATCTCTTTTTTGATAGATATTGGAATCTACAAATATTTGAAAGTTTTTCTGTATAGTTGCAATTTCTTACAGCCCCAACAAAAACACTGAGCAATTATTTTAACAGAATTCTTGCTGCAACTTATACAACAGCTTTGGAACATACCTCATGGCCTGCTGTGGTAGAGCTATGAGTTCATACTATTTTATCAAAGTGGTCTGAATAGAATTAAAAAACCTCATACATAAATCTGATCTAAACCTATTGAAAGATTCTAATTGGCAAATTAGCAACAAATTTTTCTCTAAAATTGCACACAATGGAAAACCTTAATCATGTTAAACAGTTTAAAGATGAAGCAAACCACTTCAGAAGTTAGGAAATACCTACATGCATCCAAATGAAGGGTAATTCCTATGAAGAAAATGTGTGTGATAGAATTATAGAATGGGCTGGGCCAGAGGGGACCTCCAAAAGTCATTTAGTCTGACTGCCCCACAGTTGGAAGGGACACCTCCAAACAGACCACGCTGTCCAGGGCCTCGTTGAGCCTCACCTTGAATATCTCCAGGGAAGGGGCCTCAACAACTTCCCTGGGCAACCTATTCCAGTGTTCCACTACCCTCATAGTAAAGAACTTGTTCCTAAGTAGCTAATATGTACTTTTCTGAGTTGAAAATTCTTCCTGTTGTACTTTCATTGTCATTTTGATAAGATGAAGAGGCCTGTTACACATTGTGTTCATGAGAAGCTAGTTTGCCTTACCAGAGCTGAGGCTTCAAGTGAATAGGGATAGGAATTTGGCTTGGTGTTATCTGGAGAGGACAAAACTGAAAAAGGCTAAGGAGCATTAGTGTGTTATAGTGGCATTCCAGACCAAATGTGGAAAAGATTAAGTATTTCTTAATTTTTGAGCACATGCAGTGTGCTCTGACACAGGCCATCTGTCTGATCATTATAACTGGATAACTTCCTAACCTGCATATAGAACTTTGGAATAAGGTGAGGACTGATGATGGATCAGAAGATATTGCTGGTCCTTCCGGTGACTAAATCAACTTTCCTACAAAATTGCATTTCTGCAAAGCATTTTTTTATGTTATCCACATTCTACTCCAGGTGCATCAAGAGCAGGTATATCTACACATCTTAGTTTGCTGTGTAGTTTGAAAAGTACACCGTTTATATACTGGAATTAGACTGAACTCAGCAATACAGCATGTGACACAAGTTAATTTACTGTTTCTCAGAGCAACAAGTCCCAGTACATTAAGCAGCATAGAGCTTCACTGTTTAAGTACCTATACTAGATTAGGATCTCTGCACTGTCTGCAAACACAGTCTAGGACATATCCAAAGAAGTTGTTCACTTTGTGATATGGCCTTGATCCTCCAAATTCCTTGTGTGAGCCACAGCCTGGGATACTGCACTTGAGTGCTGCTATGACACATACTGTCTTTCCAGCACAGCACTATTCAAGCAAGCAAGTATGATAGATACTGTTTTGGCCAGAAGCTCAAACATATGATTCCCAAATTGAAAGCATGAGTCTTATAGCCCTCAATGAAGAAATCAGGCTCAAAAATGGCCTGATTCAAGCATCTGTAACAGAACTAAACATAGGAATAGGTATTACTTGCATGTAGAACATCTCAGCTTCTATATAGAAAAACCCACTTCAGACTTTGAGCCACAGCAAGCAACCAACAGCAGGAAGGTTCGAAGACTCTTGCATTTTGTTTCCTGCACCTGACATTTCAGATGGACAGACTGCATCAGATTAGAAGGGACCCTCAGAAGGTCATCTCGTCCTATCCCCCTGCAGTGAGCAGGGACACCTCCAACTAGGTCAGGCTGCCAAGGGCCACAGCACATCTGATCTTGGATGTCCCCAGTGATGGGGCCTCAACCACATTAAAGGCAACAAGGCTGGTGAGAGGCCTTGAGCACAAGCCCTATGAGGAGAGGCTGAGGGAGTTGGGATTGTTTAGCCTGGAGAAGAGGAGGCTCAGGGGCAACCTCATTGCTCTCTACAACTACCTGAAAGGTGGTTGTAGCCAGGAAGGGGTTGTCCACTCTAGCAACCAGCACCAGAACAGGCTCAAGCTGTGCCAGGGGAAGTTTAGGCTCGAGGTGAGGAGAAGGTTCTCCACCAAGAGAGTTGTTTGTCATTGGAATGGGCTGCCAGGGAGGTGATGGAGTCACCCTCCCTGGAGGTGATCAAGAGGAGATTGGACATGGTGCCATGGTCTAGTCATGGGGTCTGTGGTGACAGGTTGGACTCGATGATCTTCGAGGTCTCTTCCAACCTTAGTGATACTGTGATCTGTAGGCAACCTGTTACAGTGTTTCACCACTGTCATTGCAAAGAACATCTTCCTTATTGTGAGAAATTGTAATATTTGCTTTCCTAAGGAGAATTGCTGGGGACCATGGGGTTCAATCTTTGGGCTGATTCTTTGCTCGTAGTCTGTGTTGTGTGGGGTCTGATCCTTGTGTATTGTGAGAGAAAGGTGAGGCGCCAAGATGTCTGAACACTGGCCAGGTCAAAAGTGCAGGTTTTGTCCCAGCCCTGATGGAAAGTGGGGGGAAGCATGCTGGCAAAATGTATGAGTGTGTACGTTTGATGTCTTTAGAAGTTCAACTTGTGTTGCTATACAATACAATACACCAGGTTGAGAGACCTTCAAGATCATCACGTCCAACCCATCAACCAATCCAACCCACCTAAACAACTAAACCATGCAGCCAAGCCTGAACACCTCCAATGAAGGTGACTCCACCACCTCCATGGGTAGCGATTCCAATGGGCAATCACTCTCTCTGTATAGAACTTCTTCCTAACATCCAGCCTAAACCTGCCCTGGCACAGCCTGAGACTGTGTCCTCTTGTTCTGGTACTGGCTGCCTGGGAGAAGAGACCAACCTCTGCCTGGCTACAACCTCCCTTCAGGTAGTTGTAGAGAGCAAGAAGGTCACCTCTCAGTCTCCTCTTCTCCAGGAGAAGCAACCCCAGCTCCCTCAGCCTTTCCTCATAGGGCTTGTGTTCCAAACCCCTCACCAACTTTGTTGCCCTTCTCTGGACACGTTCCAGCAAGACAATATCCTTCCTAAACTGAGGGGCCCAGAACTGGACATAGTACTCAAGATGCGGCCTAACCAGTGCAGCGTACAGGGGCGGAATGACCTCCCTGCTCCTGCTGGCCACACTGTTTCTGATGCAGGACAGGATGCCATTGGCCTTCTTGGCTGCCTGGGCACACTGCAGGCTCATGTTCAGCCTACAATCAACCAGTACCCCCAGGTCCCTCTCTGCCTGGCCACTCACCAGCCACTCTGACCCCAGCCTGTAGCACTGCATGGGGTTGCTGTGGCCAATGTGCAGAACCCGGCACTTGGATGTGTTCGATCTCATGCCGTTGGATTCTGCCCATCTGTCCAGCCTGTCGAGGTCCCTCTGCAAAGCCTCTCTACCCTCCAGCAGATCAACTCCTGCCCCCAGCTTGGTGCCGTCTGCGAGTTTACTGATGATGGACTCGATGCCCTCATCCAGATCATCAGTAAAGATGTTGAAGAGCATGGGGCCCAGCACTGATCCTTGGGGCACACCACTAGTGCCTGGCCGCCAGCTGGATGTGGCACCATTCACCACCACTCTCTGGGCTCGGCCTTCCAGCCACTGCCTAACCCAACGCAGTGTGCTCCTGTCCAAGCCATGGGCTGCCAGCTTGGCCAGGAGTTTGCTGTGGGGGACGGTGTCAAAGGCCTTGCTGAGGTCCAGGTAGACCACATCCACAGGCCTCCCCACATCCACCAGGTGGGTCACCTAATCATAGAAGGAGATCAGGTTGGTCAGGCAAGGACCTGCCTTCCTTACTGGCCTCTGCTGTGAAGGACAACAAAAAGTCCTTCTATAAATACATCAATAGCAAGAAGAAGGGCAAGGACAACCTCCAATCCTTGGTTGACATGGAGGGGAACGTTGTAACTGGAACCAGTTGCCTCAGGCAGGAGTCTGGGGGAGATAAGCTAGGGCTAGAGATGAAACCAGCAGCCCAGCTTCAGTGCATGTACACTAATGCACGAAGCATGGGTAACAAACAAGAGGAGCTAGAAGCCCTGTTGCAGCAGGAAAGTTATGATGTAGTTGCCATCACAGAGACATGGTGGGACGACTCACATGACTGGAGCGCTGCAATTGACAGCTACAGGCTGTTCAGGAGGGACAGGCAAGGAAGAAGGGGTGGAGGGGTGGCCCTGTACATCAGGGAGGCACTAGATGCCGTTGAGATGGAGATCAGGGATGACCAGGTTGAGTGCTTGTGGGTAAGAATTAGAGGGAAGTTCGGGAGGGCAGACATCCTGGTTGGAGTCTGTTATAGACCACCCAACCAGGAGGAAGATGTAGATGAGGCATTCTATAGGCAGCTTAAGGCTGTCTCAAGGTCACCTGACCTCATTCTCATGGGCGACTTCAACCTGCCTAATATCTGCTGGGATCTCAACACAGCAGAAAGAAGGCAGTCTAGAAGGTTTCTGGAGTGTATGGAGGACAGCTTCTTATCCCAGGTGCTGCGTGAACCTACCAGGGGTAAGGCCATGCTTGACCTCCTCTTCACCAACAGGGAAGGGCTGGTGGGTGATGTGGTGGTCGGAGGGTGTTTAGGCACCAGTGACCACGAGATAATTAAGTTTTCGGTATTCAGCCAAGCCAAGAGGGGCAGCAAGAAGACCTCCACTCTGGACTTCAGGAGGGCAGACTTCAGGCTACTCAAGGAACTAACTCAGAAGGTTCCCTGGGATGCAGCCCTTAAAAATAAAGGGGTCCAGGAGAGCTGGAGCTGCTTCAAAGAAGAACTCTTGAAGGTTCAGGAACAGGCTGTGCCAGTGTCCCAGAAGATGAGCCTCCGGGGCAGACGGCCAGCCTGGTTGGTCAATGAACTCTTAATAGAACTAAGGGAAAAAAAGAGGGTGTACCATCTCTGGAAGAAAGGGGAGGCAACCTACGGAATGTTTAGGGATGTTGCTAGGACATGCAGAAAGAAAATTAGGGAGGCAAAAGCCCATTTAGAACTTAGACTGGCCTCTGCTGTGAAGGACAACAAAAAGTCCTTCTATAAATACATCAATAGCAAGAGGAAGGGCAAGGACAACCTCCACTCCTTGGTTGACACGGAGGGGAAGGTTGTAACAAAGGATGAGGAAAAGGCAGAGGTACTTAACACCTTCTTTGCTTCAATCTATCCTAGCATGGCAGAACATCTTCCAGACAGCTGGCCTGCAGAGCTGGCAGAAGGAGCCAGGGAGCTGCATGGTTTCCCGCTGCTCCAGAAGGCAGTTAGAGATATTCTGAGCCGCTTGGACCCCCACAAGGCCATGGGACCAGATGGGATCCATCCTAGGGTGCTGAGAGAGCTGGCAGATGAGCTGGCCAAGCCGCTCTCCATCATTTTTCAGCAGTCCTGGCTCACTGGAGAGGTCCCAGAAGACTGGAAGCTGGCCAACGTGGTGCCCATCCACAAGAAGGGCCGGTTGGATGAGCCAGGGAATTATAGGCCTGTCAGCCTGACCTCAGTGCCAGGCAAGATTATGGAACAGGTCATCTTGAGTGCGATCATGCAGCACTTACAGGATGGCCAAGGGATCAGGCCTAGCCAGCATGGCTTTAGGAAGGGCAGGTCCTGCTTGACCAACCTGATCTCCTTCTATGATCAGGTGACCCGCCTGGTGGATGTGGGGAGGCCTGTGGATGTGGTCTACCTGGACCTCAGCAAGGCCTTTGACACCGTCCCCCACAGCAAACTCCTGGCCAAGCTGGCAGCCCATGGCTTGGATGGGAGCACACTGCGTTGGGTTAGGAAGTGGCTGGAGGGCCGAGCCCAGAGAGTGGTGGTGAATGGTGCCACATCCGGCTGGTGGCCAGTCACTAGTGGTGTGCCCCAGGGATCGGTGCTGGGCCCCATGCTCTTCAACGTCTTTATTGATGATCTGGATGAGGGCATCGAGTCCATCATCAGTAAATTTGCGGACGACACCAAGCTGGGGGCAGTAGTTGATCTGCTGGAGGGCAGAGAGGCTTTGCAGAGGGACCTCGACAGGCTGGACAGATGGGCAGAATCCAACGGCATGAGATTGAACACATCCAAGTGCCGGGTTCTGCACATTGGCCACAACAACCCCATGCAGTGCTACAGGCTGGGGTCAGAGTGGTTGGAGAGCGGCCAGGCAGAGAGGGACCTGGGGGTACTGGTTGATTGTAGGTTGAACATGAGCCTGCAGTGTGCCCAGGCAGCCAAGAAGGCCAATGGCATCCTGTCCTGCATCAGAAACAGTGTGGCCAGCAGGAGCAGAGAGGTCATTCTGCCCTTGTACACTGCACTGGTTAGGCCGCACCTTGAGTACTGTGTCCAGTTCTGGGCCCCTCAGTTTAAGAAAGATGTTGTCTTACTGGAGCGTGTCCAGAGAAGGGCAACAAGGTTGGTGAGGGGTTTGGAAGACAAGCCCTATGTGGAGAGGCTGAGGGAGCTGGGGTTGCTTAGCCTGGAGAAGAGGAGACTGAGGGGTGACCTTATTGCTCTCTACAACTACCTGAAGGGAGGTTGTAGCCAGGCGGAGGTTGGTCTCTTCTCCCAGGCAGCCAGTACCAGAACAAGAGGACACAGTCTCAGGCTGCGCCAGGGCAGGTTTAGACTGGAAGTTAGGAAGAAGTTCTATACTGAGAGAGTGATTGCCCACTGGAATCAGCTGCCTGTGGAAGTGGTGGAGTCACCTTCATTGGAGGTGTTCAAGAAGAGGCTTGATGGGGTGCTTGGTGCCAGGGTTTAGTTTTTTGGTTGTTTAGGTGGGTTGTATTGTACTGTATTGTAGTGTATTGTACTCTTTTGTACTGTATTGTACTGTATGGTACTGTGTTGTGTTTTGGGTGGGTTGGATTGGTTGATGGGTTGGGCGTGATGATCTTGAAGGTCTCTTCCAACCTGTTGTATTGTATTGTAACAAAGGATGAGGAAAAGGCAGAGGTAATTAACGCCTTCTTTGCCTCAATTTATACTAGCATGGCAGAACATCTTCCAGACAGCTGGCCTGCAGAGCTGGCAGAAGGAGCCAGGGAGCTGCATAGTTTCCTGCTGCTCCAGGAGGTAGTTAGAGATCTTCTGAGCCACTTCGACCCCCACAAGGCCATGGGACAGGATGGGATCCATCCTAGGGTGCTGAGGGAGCTGGCAGATGAGCTGGCCAAGCCACTCTCCATCATTTTTCAACAGTCCTGGCTCACTGGAGAGGTCCCAGAAGACTGGAAGCTGGCCAACGTGGTGCCCATCCACAAGAAGGGCTGGAAGGAGGAGCCAGGGAATTATAGGCCTGTCAGCCTGACCTCAGTGCCAGGCAAGATTATGGAACAGGGCATCTTGAGTGCGATCACACAGCACTTACAGGATGGCCAAGGGATCAGGCCCAGCCAGCATGGCTTTAGGAAGGGCAGGTCCTGCCTGACCAACCTGATCTCCTTCTATGATCAGGTGACCCGCCTGGTGGATGTGGGGAGGCCTGTGGATGTGGTCTACCTGGACCTCAGCAAGGCCTTTGACACCGTCCCCCACAGCAAACTCCTGGCCAAGCTGGCAGCCCATGGCTTGGACAGGAGCACACTGCGTTGGGTTAGGCAGTGGCTGGAAGGCCGAGCCCAGAGAGTGGTGGTGAATGGTGCCACATCCAGCTGGCGGCCAGGCACTAGTGGTGTGCCCCAAGGATCAGTGCTGGGCCCCATGCTCTTCAACATCTTTACTGATGATCTGGATGAGGGCATCGAGTCCATCATCAGTAAACTCGCAGATGACACCAAGCTGGGGGCAGGAGTTGATCTGCTGGAGGGTAGAGAGGCTTTGCAGAGGGACCTCGACAGGCTGGACAGATGGGCAGAATCCAACGGCATGAGATTTAACACATCCAAGTGCCAGTGTTCTTAATGTCTGGGACCTGTCCGAGATGGTCCAGACATTAAGAACATCTTAATCCCAGGGTCGTGGGTTTGAGCCCCACGTTGGGCGCCAATTAAAATATGTGGTGGGGTGAGAAAGTTCCTTCCCCACACACAAAGAAAGAAACCACAGCTAACTCAGTCAGAAAAGCAGATGAAAGCTATATTTACAGGCAGAAATGGAATGCAATGAATATGTACACAAATATACAATATTTACAATATATACAGAAATACACAGCAACGAACGTAATGCAGAAAAGCCTTTTCCCTCCAGCTGGCCAGGGGGGTTCCCTGAACCCCCCTCTCTCTCCCTCCCTACCTCCCCTTTTTCCCAAAAAGGGTTAGAGAGAGAGAGAAAGGCAATTAAGGAAGAAAAATTCTGTTAGCTCAAAAGCACATGCAAGAATTAGTTTTCTTATCTGGTTAGCTGTTAACTCGAGGCCGTTCCTGCTTCAGAAAGAGAGAAGCCGTCCAGCCCACAGGATAGAGAAGCACAGACTGCACCCAGCCTGAACCCAGACCAGACAGAACTAACAGAACCCAAACTTAAAATTGCATTCTACAATCTACCAATGAAATTAGTTTAGACTATCTTGTTTTTGTTTAAATATCAAAAACATTCAGCCAGAGTGTTCAGCAACTGTCTCTTTCTTAAAGGCATAGCCTCAACCAGTCACAGCCAGGTTCTGCACATTGGCTACAGCAACCCCATGCAGTGCTACAGGCTGGGGTCAGAGTGGCTGGTGAGTGGCCAGGCTGAGAGGGACCTGGGGGTACTGGTTGATTGTAGGCTGAACATGAGCCTGCAGTGTGCCCAGGCTGCCAAAAAGGCCAATGGCATCCTGGCCTGCATCAGGACCAGTGTGGCCAGCAGGAGCAGGGAGGTCATTCTGCCCCTGTACACTGCACTGGTTAGGCCGCATCTTGAGTACTATGTCCAGTTCTGGGCCCCTCAGTTTAGGAAAGATGTTGTCTTGCTGCAGCGTGTCCAGAGAAGGGCAATGAAGTTGGTGAGGGGTTTGGAACACAAGCCCTATGAGGAAAGGCTGAGGGAGCTGGGGTTGCTTCTTCTGGAGGAGACTGAGGAGTGACCTTCTTGCTCTCTACAACTACCTGAAGGGAGGTTGTAGCCAGGCAGAGGTTGGTCTCTTCTCCCAGGCAGCCAGTACCAGAACAAGAGGACACAGTCTCAGGCTGTGCCAGGGCAGGTTTAGGCTGGATGTTAGGAAGAAGTTCTATACAGAGAGAGTGATTGCCCATTTGAATCAGCTGCCCATGGAGGTGGTGGAGTCACCTTCATTGGAGGTGTTCAGGAAGAGGCTTGATGGGGTGCTTGGTGCCACGGTTTAGTTGTTTAGGTGGGTTGTATTGTATTGTATTGTATTTAGGTGGGTTGGATTGTTTGATGGGTTGGACGTGATGATCTTGAAGGTCTCTTCCAACCTGGTGGTATATTGTATTGTATTTGGAACATTCCTAAATCCATGCTGGCTGGGCCTGATCCCTTGGCCATCCTGGAAGTGCTGTGTGATCGCACTCAAGATGACCTGTTCCATAATCTTGCCTGGCGCTGAGGTCAGGCTGACAGGCCTATAATTCCCTGGCTCATCCAACCGGCCCTTCTTGTGGATGGGCACCACGTTGGCCAGCTTCCAGTCTTCTGGGACCTCTCCAGTGAGCCAGGACTGTTGAAAAATGATGCACCTCTAGCAAACCTGCTATGTGCCCAGCACTGCTTTGCCTTTATTTTATAATAAACTGGTTGTATTTAAAATTCAGCAGTGAGCTCTTTTCTCACATTATATTCAACCTAAATGCATCAGGTCCAACCTGCTCCATCAGGTCAGTGTTGTGTTGAGGGCCCAACAGCTGACAGTGCTCCAGATGTGGTCTCACCAGAGCAGAGTATAGCAACAGAATCACTTCTCTAGACCTGCTGGCCATGCTTGACACAGCTGAGGATGTGATTGGCATTCTGGGCTGAAAGCACACATTATTGGCTCGCGCCCAGCTTCTCATCCATCAGTACCCTCGAGTCTTTTTCTGCAGGGCTGCTCTCAGTTTCATCACATCCCGGCCTGGATTGATACTAAGGATTGCCCCGACCCAGGTGCAGGACCTTGCTCTTTGCCCTATTGAACTTCGTAAGATTCTACTCAGCTCACCTCTCTAGCCTGTCCAGGTCCCTCTGGATGGCATTCCATCCTTCAATGTACTGCACCTCTCAGCTTGGTATCATCGAAAAATTTGCTGGAGGTACACTCAATCTCGCTGCCTATACGATGATTCTGGGTGCCAGTGTCACTGCTAGCCCTCCTCCACCCCAGCACCTATGGATATGGAGTTCGATACTGAGTGAAGCGCAGGGGACGCGGCCGGATAGCATTCCCGCACGGCATCTCCGGCCCCGGGACCGTGAGGAAAGCCGCAGCAGTAAGAGGCACGCTGACCCAAACAAGAGGTGTTCAAGTCACCCGAGCTCCAGCCGGCCGCGGGGCCTCCCAGACACCAAGGCAAGGGTCCCCACAGATCCCGCTCGACTCTCCCAGAGCGGTCAGCCTCCGCCGACCCGGGCTTTCTCGCGGGTGGGTTGGGGGCGGCGGCCGGCGCCGCGCCCCTTCGGGCCAGGCTAGCGACGGTCGCCCAGCGCCCTCTCAGGGCGGGACAGAGCCGGCGCACCGCGGGCCAAGCGCCCCCTCACGCCAGGACAGCAGGCCTCGGCGCTGCCCCAGGTGGGGTCCCGGCACCGCCTCCTCACGCTCCGGCCCGGTCCCTCCGGCCCCTTCGCTCCCTCCCCGGCCGGCGCCGGCCGGGACTCGGCGGCTGCCATTGGCTTAGCGGCCCCATCCGGGCACTCGGCGCAGCGCTGTTCCTCAGCCCGATCGTCCCAATATGGCGGAGGTGAGCGGGGAAAGCGGGCTGGGGCGCCGGGGTTCGGCCGGCTCCCCGCGGGACGCCGCCGGCGGCAGGCCCCCCACGGCCGCCTCGACATCCCCGTAAGGTGCCTCCGGGACGGCCCGGCGGCGCGGGGGGTGGGGTCCGTCGTGGCGGTGGAGCGGCCGCTGGGGCCGCTGGCGCCGGGGCAGTGGGAGCCTACGCGACTAGGCCGCACGACGGGCGCCGCGTAGCGCGGGTGCCGGATTCGCAGCCCGTCGGCATCCGACAGGCCGCGACCGGTCACGGAGGGGGGCGCGGCTGCCCCCCCGGGCACTGCGGGATGCAGGACGGACCGGCGGCGGCGCCGCCGCGGCGCGGGGATTTAAGAAACGCTCGCTGGGAGGGAGGAGGAGCGAGCCCCGGGCTGGGAGAGGGCAAGAGGCGGCGGCAGGCTCGGCTGCCACTGTCTCAGCCTGCCCCTGTCATGTCCCGCTCGGTCCGGGCTGGCGGGAGAGGGAGTGCCGGCAGGGCCGGGTGCGACTCCTGGGGGGCTTCCACGAGCGGCAGACGGGGAGTGAGCGAGGGGACGAAGAATGAGAAAGGGTGAACGGAACGGAAGGTCCAACAGAGTGGGACGCGGGGACTAAGATTACCGGGGAGCAGCGAAGAACAGGATGACGAGTGAAGGGGGCACCTCTGAGGGCAAAGAGGGAACGCATGAAATTAAGATCTCTGCCTGCTTCAGGGCTGGAGGGAGTCCGCTCTCACGTCTCTCTGTTTCTCACAGGCTTCCTTTGGGAGTTCGAGCCCAGGTTCGTCCTCGTCCATCTCCTGCTCCGGCACCTGGCCTGCCGCCCGCACACCGCTCTGTCTTTCCTGCTCCCTTCCAAATTTATCCCCTCGTAGCTTTCCTACGGCAATTAGCCACCTGCCAGATTTTTAAGAGAAGGATGTGCGTTGTGGAGTCCTTTCTTTATCTCTGGTTGCAGTTAGTAATTGGCTGCTCGGAACCCAAAATGAAAACAAAGTTCTGTGGCACTTTTAAGTGAGCATCTTAATAAAGCCATGTAGCTGGGAGAGAGACTGCTTCTCTTGTTACTGAAAACTACAGGCTTATGTAAATTTTTGACTTACTTGTAATAACAGTAAATGTTGAAAAATATAATGATAAGTAATGTTTAAGGCTTTAACTTCTGTTAAAGTTTTGTGGAATATGTTGCACAAGCAAGCATAATTAGCATCAACAGAGCTACTCTCGAAGAAGTAATTGGGGAATGTATTTGCTTCTGTGTAACTGCCTTATACATTGGCTGTTTGTCATCTCTTTTAACTACTCGTATGAAACTTATTGAGCTTGTATTTTTTAATATGGTTTTAAATACTGTAAGTGTGATAGAATTTGGAGCCTCTAAAGTGTGACTTTTTAAATCTAAATTTTCTTATCTTAAATTTTGTGAGTGGAATAGAACTTCCACTTGAGTTACTCAACATCAAGTGGATTAGAACAGTAAGTAGAAGTGATAATTTGGTGTACACACACACATAAAGATAGATTAAAGCAGTTAATGCTTCTTTAAAACTGGATCAGGATGTGATGGCCAACAGCAGACAAGTTCAACATGTAATGTTACTGTTACAAATGATGTATTGTTAGCAGCTATACTGAAAGTTCTGGGACCATGATATGAATAGCATGTAAAGAAAAAGCATTTCTGGCCTGAGTGTTATTCAGCGGTATAGTGTAGACTTTCATGGTATTGTCTTAGGCAAGCTAAACAGTTTAATTACCATCATATAAGGAATGAACATAGCATAATTCCTCAAAAATTAGCTAGATGTAGCTCTCAGAAGTATATACAGCTGTCTGTTTCACTCTTTCAAGGCTGAAGGCAGTGCAAAGAGGAATACCACCTTTTTTTTTTTGTGGTAAGAGGATTGAAAATTTGTAGCAATTTCCTTCAAAACTTCTGAAGAAGTTCATACAAGGAAATAATTCTTTAAACTTCTTTGCTGCTGGTAAGCCAAGGATTGCAACAGAGCACTGGTATGTAAGAACTAGAAGGGGAAACCAGAAGTCACAGAGAAATAGCCTAATCTGTTTCTTTTCTCCATCCTGAAAGCTGTAAGAAAGTAAACATTAAAGAATAAAACAATCCTGTAATTCAGTGATTTTCATTGTTGAGCACTGACTTTATGGAGCATATCTGCATCTTTGAAATTTGTTAAATCTAATGAGAACCTTTCTGACAGTTGACAAAATGCACTTAAAATAATAAAAGTACTTTTTTGATGACTTATGAGTATCCTCAAGTAATGAAAAGGTATTTTGGACCAGAGAGCTGTCACAATGGCTTGTTAATGTGATCCATTAGAAGCATTTTATCATTTTCAATACATTGCCTAAATGTTTCTTTTAACTGCTGTGTTTATTCTTCCTCTCTAGATCAAGTCCTAAAAAATTCAGTTTATTAAAAAATGCATTTGCAAGGCTAACCTGAAGCAAGTGTCACTGTTTATTTTACTATTGGAAAGCTGATTCACAACCTGTGTTAGCTGTCTACTGGTGAAAAATCATACTTGTTACCATACAAATCACATAAATAAAATCAAAGTCTATGCATCACAGTTTTGCTGCATCTGAAACCTCGTGATGTGTGTGCTTTGTGCCTTATTTGTGATTTCAAGGATGTTTTGAGCATACTTTTTTTTACTCAATAAAATACTTATTTGGGATTGCACTTTCTGAAGCTTTGTTTTAGTATTTTAGGTACTTCTCTCAAGTAGTCTGTACTGTAAGAGAAAATCACTGCTAGTACTTAGAAAAAGGGAAGGTCAGGTAAAATAGTTGAATTTGTCAAGTAGTTTGGAATTTATTCCAGTTACTCTTGTAAGTTCTGACCCTGTATGTTAAAGAATTAATTTTTTTTTTCTGTGATGTAATTTCATACGTTGTTATAGAAAAAATTACTTTTTTTTTTTTTTAGTTGGCTCTTTATCATCTGAGGATCATGACTTTGACCCATCTGCTGAAATGTTGGTACATGATTGTGATGACGAGCGAACTCTCGAGGAGGAGGAAATGTTGGAAGAAAGGAAAAATTTCAGCTCTGAAATTGAAGATTTAGAAAAGGTAAGAGTGATTTATTCTCCTGTAAACATCCATACATATTGTAACTTTTCTAGTGAAGAGAGC
Organism: Colaptes auratus; assembly: GCA_015227895.2. Classification (NCBI taxonomy): domain Eukaryota; kingdom Metazoa; phylum Chordata; class Aves; order Piciformes; family Picidae; genus Colaptes; species Colaptes auratus. The sequence goes on along the minus strand of CM026897.1, from coordinate 29,668,479 downwards.
ACTCAACCTGGTCTTTGGGATGTAATGTATAATGCAGTTTCCTGCAACATACCTTTACAGCTTTCCAGAAAAATAGGTTTGGTTAGGATTTAGCAGTGCATTGTCAGCAAAAGGCCAAACTTACCTTCTCAAAGATGCTGGTGTTACATTAAGTTCGTGGTTTTCATTTTGTAGTCCTTTTACTTTGGTAGAGAAATCACTGAAGCAGGTTTTAAAGAGTCCAGAACCTACAATGTCTAATTTTTGTAAGTTGAATATAAATTGAAATGGTATATTTCCATACTATTACTGAAAGTTCATGGTGTTTTTTTCTGTTGGTCAGATTTTGCTTTTCCAATATGCAAACCAACAGTTCGGCTTTAGGAATGATGGCTCACATTCACATGCTGTATATATGGTAGTTCTGTGCTTTGATTTCATGGGTTTGACATTAAGTAGTACCCCTTGGCTTTTCCTGTTCCATTTTGCATGCTTTAATTACATGTTTCCTATGTACACCTCTTGTTTGTATGTCCCAGTGCATCACCCATTTGAAACACTTGCTGAGCACCCATGAAGTGGTGCTGGTTACACTACTGTTTAATGACCTGCTTACGCCACTTAGCGTAACTTTGCAGATTTTGGTCAACACAATTTCAAGAAAGTGTGATTTTTTTTAGCATCAAATACAAGGCTGTGGTTTTGTAGTTCATGTAAAAGCAAATTTTCTAAATGTGGAATTGATAGTATTTATACTCTTGATTTTATGTTGTTGGGGTTCTTTTTGGTTTGGTTTGGTTTTTTTGTCCTGCTACCTTTATAATTACATTTTTGCTGTTTATGAAGTTGCACTTACAATAGTGAAGCAGCTTACCAAGTCTGGTGGTTAAAATGGAGTTGATACTCCACAAAATTATCTTACTGCTTCTGTTATAGAAGGAAGAAGAACTGAGAGCTACTCATCTTAAACACTTTATTACTTTAGGTCCCGATCCTGGAAAGACTTGGACATGAGTTTACGTTTATCCATTGTGAAAAGTCTTTGCAGGACTAAGACCTTAGCTGACTAAAGAAAGCACGTAATTTAATCAGTGTATGAGTTCAACAAGAAATTTTTAAAGGTAATATAACTTTTAAAGGTATAAATACTGGAAAATACTATTAATATTTTAATGGTTTGAAACAGGTGACTAAAAAAAATCTCCACTGTTTATTGTTCATGTTAGGGTACAGGTATGATTATACTGAAAGCTGTATCATATCTTTTTCTGCTATTGCTTTCTCAGCGGTCTTTATAAAATACATGGTGTGGGAGATGGGGGAAAAAAGGCTTCAGAGTTGTTAAATTCATTCACTTTTGTAGGTTTTCATATACTTGCAGATATTACTAGGTAGGATGAAAGTTTTCTGCATTTTCTTTATGGGGGGATGTTAGTGTTTCTATGATATGTTTGGTCTTCAAGAAATAGAGGCAAATCATGCTGTACAGTATCAATCAGATAAGGAGCACATTTTTAATAATTACTCTTTAGTTTCATCCATTAAACAGTTTTCTTCAATACCTTGATGGGACTTCACTATATGTCAGGAGACGTGGTTATGACTTACTTCATTTCTGTGCTTGTTTTTTACTTTTGTACTTCAAAATATGTCTTACACTTTTAGGCCTAAACTGTTCAGAAGTATGTGGAAATGAATTTAAATGTTTGGAAATCCTCTTGTATTAGGAAGGGAGCATGCCACTGGAAGATTTACTGGCATTCTATGGCTACGAACCCACAATTCCAGTTATGGCGGGTTCCAATGCGGATAGCTCTCCAAGTGAACTTGCAGATGAACTTCCAGATATGACTCTAGATAAAGTAAGTCTGAACCATTTTGCCCTGTGTTTTGGTTTAAAAATAGAAATCCAGGTGACCTTACATTATATTTCACCATCTTTTGATGTCACAAAATATGTGTCTTTGTTAATTTAAATATGCAATATTACTCTGAGTTAATTTTTTTTCAAGGATGTTGAGAATCTGATTCTAATTATCACACTTAAAATACATAGCAACTTTACTGACACAATATTACTACAAATGAGAAGTGCGTAAGTTAACAGTTCTAAAATACATCTGAGGAACTTAAAATAGGTGGAAGTATTTTGTACTATGTAATAAATCTGTTTTCCAACTGTCCTGGTTCTGCATAGGCCAGCCTTGGGCTGTAGGCCATTAGCAGTTTTGAGTCAGCCAGAACATCTGACTCAAGCTGGCTCAGAGGTGTATTCCATATGACGAGCAACACAATATAAAGGAGGAAATTTGCTGAGAGGTTTTGCTCTGGGCTGGCCTTTCCTCTTTCTGTGACTCTTTGTCCTGCTTTTGAGCACTGCATTTCTGAATATTGTGACTGCTGAATATAACTTTATATGTCTTGTGCTGTCATTGATATTAATTAATCTTAGGAGTCCTCTGCTTTTCCTGATTCCCCTTCTTTGTTGGGGAGGAGGCATCAGGTGATAAAATAACTGCTGTAGTTTAGCCCTCGATATGGGCTAAACATAGACATGCACATCAAGTATCAAAACCCCTGTGGATAAGTTGAAAATGCATTCCTGAATGCTTTGAAACCTGGCTGTCAAATCCGTATCGGGATTTGGAAAGATCTCAGGCCTGGGGGGTGAGAGAGATTGTTTTATGTGCAGTGACTGTATATGCTGTATTGCTGATGTAAAAACCTGGAATTTCTTTTTTTTATGGTTTTCAAGCTAACCTTGAATTCTGAGATTTTTTTGCTATAAAGATTGTGCACCTAGTAGTTTGAATAATGAATTATGTAGGTAGTAAATGTATATCAGGGTTGTTTGTTGATTTTTTTTTTTTTTCCCCCAGTTTTTTTCTTTTACTTTCTGTGAGTATGATGTAATGGTGAATTCCACAGAAAGTAGAATGCAATGATAGCTTTGCACATCTGATTCTCATTAGGATTCACAATTGTGTTGAGGCTACAAAAATGTAGTTGGCTTGTTGTGTAATACAGTTCTTTCCCTTCCTAGCCACTTTACAGAGAGGTTTAAACATGTCTGCTAGTGAAGGAAGTGTGCTTTTTCTGTCTTAATATTTATATTTTTCAAACCTACAGAAATATATTTTTTTTGTGTATTTTAGGAAAGTAAGAGGTTGTCTGTTATGCGTTATCGCCCTCTCAGTGAAAGTCTACAAAAATACCTGGTTGGTTATTGGGTGAGGGGAAACAAACAGAGTTTAAGGGATAGCAGCCTCATAGCCACCTTTTAAAGCTTTTGTATATCTGTGATACAAAGAATGACAGAATTCTAAAGATTTGTGGCAGTGTCCAGTGGTGTTCTTCAACAGGAGCAGTAGGAGGAACATCTGTGATTGATGTTACTTCTTGTGCATTTATTGTAATAGAAGACAAGGGGGAAATGAGCCCTTGTGTTCAACTCTGGTTGCATTTGTTCTTAGATTTAAGAGGGGCAAACTAGCTTTTTAATTAAGGGAATATGATTTGCTAAAGTTACCTACAGCAAAATAATGTTAATTAGTGGGAATTAATTTGCTGAATCTAAATGCTCACTGGTCTATACTGCAATTTTTTTTTTTTTTTTTTTATCTGAGACTTTGTTTTTTCATTTTAATAATACAGGAAGAAATTGCGAAAGACCTCTTGTCAGGTGATGATGAAGAAACGCAGTCCTCTGCTGATGACTTGACACCATCAGTTACTTCGCATGAGGCTACTGACTTCTTTCCTCGGCCATTAAGATGTAGGAAACCTAATTTTATAGTAGTACCCAAAAAAATCTTAGTGTTATATGTGGCTTCCAAGTCTAAAATACCAAAATTGCAAAATAGCTCTGGCTGTACTGGGAATTGAGAAACGTTGCTTTGCAGGGTGTTGTGCATGAATGTTGTCTTTGGTTGGTGTTGCCGATTACTTGAAAGACTTCTATTTGGTACTGTTTTCAAAGCACAAGTAAAATTAATTTCTTTACAAATTACCTTCATAATCAATAGTTAATGTGATATTGAGGAACCCTTAATAATTTTGGTGAATTACATGGATATGTAATCTGTTCTCTTAAGTTAGTGTTTCTCTACTAAGATTTCTACTGCTGCTTTTAAACCAGGGACATCTCTTCAGCCTGTGAATGTGAACTGAGACAGGGTTTCTTTGTGATTATTTCCCTTCACACATCAACACTTTTCTGTATGATTTAATGGGGTGAGCCAAAGTGGTTTTATGTGGAATAGTGCTTCCAAAACCATGACCACCAGAATTTCACTGCCCATGGAGGGAGCTATCTGCTATGCAAAAGATAAGAGAACCAGTGGTTCAGCTGGTTGAGTTATCTAGCCTGGATGAGATGTTTGTTGCAGCTCATTTTCCCTAACTTAAATATATGACAGTTTTATTTTAGCAAAATTCTTAAGGTATTCCTGGGGGATTTCCTTCCTCTAGTGAAGGGGAATAATAAAGGGGATGTGCTTCTTCAGTCATCACCAGTTGCAGCCCTTTGAATGCTACTAATTGCATAATAAGACATTTGTATTGAGGGAGAGATACAAAAGCCTTAAAAATTGTAATGCCCTTCTTTCCATTACATACTCCAGACCTTCTGGCTCTTAGGCATTGCTTGTGCACTGTTAATGAATATGACACTGAAAGTGTGGCAGCTTTGTAGAAAAAATTAACCCCCCAAATTACTGAATGTTAAGAAACAATCCTCGTAGTTTTCAGCTAGTATGGTTTTCTAATAGAATGTTACTTTCTCTTTTAGAACTTTTGGCAGGACATTTTAAAATTGAATACCCACCATTTCAGGGAAGGAGATTGCAGTTCTCTGGGCTGTTGGTAGTTGGGGTTTTTTGTTTGTTTGTTTGTTTTCCCTCTTCCTTCAATTTCTCAGATACTGAGTTTTAAGATGAGCATGTCTAATACATAATGCTGGCTATTTCATTAAATTGGCATTAATTGTGATAAAAAAATTTGGTATGATTTTCCAGGCATATGGTTATTTCAGGCATTCAGGTTAACATCTTGCCTGCTGTTTTACTACAACAGAGACTGTTAATTGTAGTAATGACTGTAGAACAGCCTCGGTTCATGCAGTCTTGGATATTGTCTCTGATACTGATCCTGTTTAGTTGTGGTTAAGTTGCAACTATATTTATGAGCTTGTTGTTACTGAAGTTTGCATATACAAAGTAGCTTTAATTATATCAAAACTGTGCATTTGAATTGCTTGGAGTGCTCCGCTCTATTTCTTTCTTAAAAAAAAAACAGAGAAAAAGAGGAATAAATACAGGAAATAACCTGGGAAAGAACAGCCCATGTACCAGTATAGGTTGAGGGCTGGTCTGTTGGAGAGCTGCTCTGGGGACAAGGACCTAGGAGTCCTGGTGGACAAGAAGGTGACCATGAGCCAGCTATGTGCCCTTGTGGCCAAGAAGGCCAATAGCATCCTGAGGTGTATTAGAAGGACTGTGTCTAGGAGGTCAAAAGAAATTCTTCTTCCCCTTTGCCCTGGTGAGGCTGCATCTTGAATACTGTGTCCAGTTCTGGGCCACTCAGTTGGAGAAGGAAGCACAGGGAAGTGCTTGAAAGAGTCTCAACACAGAACCACAGTGATGATTAAGGGAGAGGGACCATCACCCTTATGAGGAAAGGTTGAGGGAGCTAGGTCTCTTTAACTTGGAGAAGAGGAGACTGAGGGGTGACCTCATTAATGCTTATAAATAATGTGACAGGTGAGTTTTGGAAGGATGGAGCCAGGCTCTTTTCAGTGATGTCCAGTGATAGGACAAGGGGCAAAAGGCACAAGCTGGAGCACAGGAGGTTCCACATAATCACAAAGAAAAACTTTATTACTGTGAGGGTGACAAAGCACTGGAACAGGCTGCCCAGAGAGGTTGGGGAATCTCTGTTTCTGGAGACATTCAAAACCCACATAGATGCATTCTTGTGTGACCTACTCTAGGTAATCCCACTATGGTAGGGAAGTTGGACTAGATGATCTTTTGAAGTAATTTCAAATCCCTAACATTCTGTGATTCTGTGAAGCAGTCTTTTGCTTATTCTGTTTTGTATATCTCTTCTGGATCTTCACTCCATGCTCAGTCAGCCGTATTCAAAGCAATGTTTTGAATGCCCATTAAAACTTCTGAGGAAAGATTTTAGTAGGTAATAAAGACATACTTTAAGCTTTCTTTGTGATTAATGTAAAGCTATATCATAGACCTGTACATTTCCTGGTTTTCTCATACCTTTACTGTAAGGTATAAGCCTTTATTGATGAAGAAAAATTATTTCATTTAATTTTGGCATTAGATTGTCTCAACTGTGGTGATGATAAATGTTTCAGTTCTGCAGTATGCAAGTACCAGTACCTTCTGACTTCATGCTAGATTGATACAAACATGAAATAACAGGGTTATAACTACTGTATCCTAGAGGAGAAACAGGTGCTTCTTTCAGAAATAAGTGGTATTTTGTAGTTATATTTGAACTGGAAATGCTTCCTACTAAGATGAAAACTTTTTTGTTTGAAGCAAACACTACATGTGATGGAGATAAGGAATCAGATGGTGAAGATGTAGAGGCAGACAATGGGAATTCATCTGAAGATTTGAGAAAGGTAATAATCAGATCTTAAAAAAATGTTTTAACTTTACGGTTAGGAAAAATGCATGAAGATTTATAGTAGGTGTCTAAAATAGTATCATCATTCTGCATTTGTCTGCCAAATGCCAGTTTAATGGCAAATTTTAATGCTTCTATACCAAATTATTAAGAATAATACCCTTCTCTTTAAATTTTTATTACATCTTCAGGAAATAATGGTTGGTTCACAGTACCAGGCTGAAATTCCACTTTACCTTGGCAGATACAGCAGTAGCGAAAAGGGTAAGTACTTGTGACTGTCTTTAATTTTTGTTTATACATAGCAGTTGATGCAAAAATGTTATTTATAAGATAAATTCAATGGCCTTTAAGGTCAGAGACCTTAAAAAGGCACTAGGAAATGAAAGTAACAACCACATAATTGTATCTCGGAAAATTGATTCTTCAAGAGGACATTCTCAAGACTACATTGGAGGTTGGATTTCATTGTTAATTCTGGAGTATCTGTTAATATTAGAAGGAAGCAAACTGTGGGTCACAAAGGAAATATTTTCATCAGAGTATTATAACTGGGCTATGAGCATGTGATTTAGTTTATGTTGAGCATCTTTAAAATAGTGTATTCCTTGTGTTTTTGTCAAGCAGAACAGAGCAGGTTACAAAATGTATATGAAAAAAACAAAGTTTTTTAAATTTCCATCACATTAGTAGCAGATGTAGGTCCCAATACACTATCTTTTAAAAAATAGGGTATTTTAAGTATGCTGTTACTCCAGAGTAAATTTAGGTTAAAAACTACAATTGTTCTAGAGCAAAAGAAAAAAAACTGTAAGAATTCTGTTTTGTATCTTCAGAAACCTTCACTAGACTAAAAGTCTGTGTACTATAAATAATTAAAGAAACTTGGTCATGGGTAGAACAGCTGGGAAATTAAGGAACAGCTTGGGGGATGTGTTAGGAAATGAAGGGCATATTCTCTTTTTGGTGAATTTTCAATATTCTGTAAATTGCTTGTGTTCAAATGCTGATATTTTGTGGGAATATTACTCTAGTGAAATATATAGTGTTTTTTCACCATTTTCAGCTGCTTTTTTGAAGTCATCCTTTGCCTTAGAGAAGATTTGTTATGGACAGAGCCAAAAACATTAGCAAGTGAATATCTCATGTATTGTTTAAGAGAACTAGGGAGATCTCCCATTTTCTAAGATTGCAGTATGTTGCTTATGTGTTGTTAAAAATGGAGAAATGAGAACTGAATTTATCTGGATGATCTTTTTACATATTTTGACTTCTCAGCCAAGAGCTAGAGAAGTGCCACCAGGGCATGACAAGGAATGGATTCTTTTGATAATTTTGCTGGAATGAGCTAGTACTAGAGAGTCCCATCGAGAATGTTGTCAGCTGGCATGGCCAAGAACACAGAGGTAGCTCCCAAATCAGAAAACTTGAAGAGTTCTTCATTCATGGACTCCAGAAAGATGTGCTGGGATATTTTTATAGGGAAGGTTGAAGCTGAGCATGAGCAGTGCTTGGAGAGGTTGGACCTGGCTGTATGAGTGGATTTTGTGCAAATTGCTTCTACGCACTCTGAAGATCTTGTGATGGCAAACACTTTGCCTTAGCTTCCTCACCTTAGCTTAATGTTGTTTCCTGCAGTTATATGAGAGATTTTTAGAATCTTCATCTTTTTTACTGTAACAGCCATGATGCTTATGTGTTTGAGTTGTATAACTCTAATTTTGTATTGCAAAGAGAGAAGGTGAAACATTGTTCAGTGTTAATCACATCTGTTGATTAGAGTTAATCTGATATTGAAATATGTACACAGACCAGCAAAGCTCCAAGCCAACCCTTAGTATTTCAAACATATTGTTCTCAAATAAGCTACTTAAGAGATGCATACATGATATTCACTCTACTGTAAAGGAGAACTATACATCCTGATTGCTTGTAGAGTATGCAGTTTACAAGTTCCTAACTGCATTCAGTTTGGAGTACATGGAAAACCAAACTACCATATTGAGACCTAGTTTTCCAGGCTGTTAAGTAATTTTTGTCAAATTTTATTTGCAAATGATCCATTAGTTACCACTTTATTTTTTGCATTTAATATTTGAAATATTAGAGTAATAGCCTGGAGGGTTTTTTTTTTTACTGTAAACTATAGTTATTTGTATTTGTCTGTTAAAATAAAATTGGTTGTACTAGCTTGTGTATATGAAGATGATGAATACATATGCAGAATTTGACTTGAATCATCTAGCTGTCAGTCTGTAAAGATTATCTGTCTCAAGAACTCAGTCCCTTATCTTGTCCTCATGGAACCTGAATCTCTTTGCTCTGTAACAGTGCGGTCTCTTAACTGAGGCTTTGGGGGAAAAAAAAAAAAACCAAAACCAAAACAAATCTGCAGTGCTATTTAAAGTGACATTATGGTGCTTGATTTGATTACTTCTGTGTTCCTGCTGTCCGTATTTGTGAACTAGGTTTTAATGTTACAGCTTTAAATGTCACGCCTGGCATTAATGGATTTGTATCTTAACAGCCTATGAAAACGAAGACCATTTACTTTGGAAACCTGATGTAATCTCAGAAAGTAAAGTTAAAGAATACCTTTTTGAAACCTCCCTAAGAACAGGAAATGAAAAAACGATTGGCAGAATTCCTGAAGGACTACATACACGAGACAATGAACAGGTATGTTCTACATCCTGTTCCATTTGTGACAATTTTTTTCTAATGAATATGTGTTCTCTTTATATGCCTTGTATTATAAAGGCAGCACTATTTTTGTGTTTTTGAGGTCAGGATGTTATCTGTAATTTTAAGCCCATGCTTAAAATTAGTAGTACTTGAATATTGGCTGTATTGTGATCTGTCATGTTTCTGATGGCTGTGATATTGACAAATCCAGATTTTTTTTTAACAATTGCATGTAATGTTTTACATCTTCTTAATTAAACCTTGCTTCAACTTTTGGATGGTTTTGCTTTTGGTTACTTTACAATTTTCATCATGTATCAGGGTAAATCATCCTTTTTACATGCAATATGTCCACTGAAAGGCTAGCTTTAGTGATCTAGGTGTGATATTTGCAAACTTTCATTCTTTCTAAATACTTTCTGTTTCCTAGGCACTGTATGAACTTCTGAAAAGTAGCCATAATGTTAAAGAAGCAATTGAGAGATACTGTTCAAATGGAAAGGCTTCTCATGGTAAGAGAAGAGTACCTGTTTTTTTCAGAAATGTGTCTTTATCCACACATTGCCTCGCCTGCCCCAGCCTCAGTTAGATGAGACTTTCTATACCCTCATTAAAAAATGGTAAAGTATTGTAATACTGCCAGTGCCTGTTTTAGAGTAACTGTTATGCTGGAAGTTCACTGTCATTCTCAAGGTGACAATTAAAAATCCATCACTTCCAAGATTATTTCTTAACCATGAAACTTTACTGGGGATCTTTTCTTTTGAAGCTTGAGAATTCTTTGGTAAAGGATGCAAAATTAATGGCATGAGAAAGAAAATGGCCTTGCAGTGGAATGATTATCACCTTCATCTGAGAGCAGAAAGGTCTTGTTTCTTGCTTCTAGAAATGTTTTGAAATGTGTTGTTTGATTTATTCTTTTGGTTTTTCTTTTACTTTTTCCCCTTTACTGTCAGCTTTAGATGTTGTCTGAACTGAAACTTTTTGGATCACCATTATGAATGTAAGATGCTTGAAATACCCCTCCATAATTATATAATGTCCCAAAGATATAATCAAGATAGGAAAGCAACAATACTTGAAACAAAACTGACCTATTGAAATAACTTAAGTATTTTAAAACTCTTTTTTCAGTAAGTTTGAGGCATTTTATTGTTTGTAAAATTCAAATTTGGGTTTAGGAGCTACAGGCTTTATCTTGGAAAAAAAAGAAAAGATTTGCAGTTCCTCCTTAAAAAGTATGAAAGAGTTATTTGCAGGACCTTTAGAAGAAGGCAGTTGTTTGACTTGTTCTGGATTCACTGATAGTCCTTGTTTTTTCAAAAACTCAGATCAGACTAAGTATAGCCTTAATAGATTAGCCCTGGGTGGTGGCCTCATGTATGGCTAGTACTAAGGCCTCATCAGGGAGTTTGAGTTTCCTGGTTTTGACTGAGATCAAACTAATTTTATTTGCTGCTTAGTGGCTAGAATAATGCTGTCTTTGGGATTCAGTATAAGAATGCTGTTAAGGGTTTAGTTGTCACAGTCATTGATAAGGAATCAAGGACTTTTCAACTTGCCATGTTTTGCCACTATGCAGGAATACAAGAAGTTGGGTGGAAGCTTGTACAGGACAGCTTACCTGAACTATTTAAAGGGATGTATTCCCTGCCATAAGGCATCGTGCTCAGTATATAAAGTAGGAGAAGTTATCCAGGGAGAGCAGATTGCTGTGTGTACATTGGTCAGTGTGTGTTAAGCAATTGCATTGTGCATTACTTGTCTTTTGTTGGGGCTTATTTCTCGCTCTTTGTTATATGCCTTTCCATTACAATTATTTACTATTGTTGTTTATTATATTGTAGTTTAGTTACTAAACTCTTCTTAATCTCAACCCACAATTTCTCATCTTCTGAATTCTCTTCCCCATCCCACTGGCAGAGAGGTGTGGGTGAGCAGGGTTAAACTACAGCTGAGTCTGGGAAAAGTGTCAAGAGTTCTGAGGAGTCTGTCTTGACAGATCCCGTCTGTGTCAGTTCAGGATTGTCCTGACAGTATCAGTTCATCCCACCCCATTTCTTCACTATCATTTACAATGCTGAGCAGCAAGTCAGCATCAGGTCAGATGTGGGTTTGATCATCCTGACCTTCCTGAGCATTATGTTCTTTGTCTTACTTCATCCCTTTGTACAATGAGGTACAACTTTTAAATGGACAAGGCTCCCTTTAGTAGTAGTTTCTTGGCTTTTGGGGCCTGGAGGAGCAGAGATAGGGTAATCATCATAGGCACTTCTGTTATTTTTAGCCTGAAGCAGGCTGCTTTTGTAACAGCAGTAAAAAGTTTGTTTTCTTACTGGTATAGTAGTGGGCTCTTCATCTATAGAGAGCTCTGTAACACAGGCTCTATAGAGCTCTATACCCTGAGGGTCTGTGTCTCCTGCCCTGTATGCCACTCAGTAGGTAATAGGGTGGTTCAACGTTAGAGGATGGCCCCTCATTCAAGAACACTCCTGGTGCCCAAAAGCCATCCTGATCTAACATGATACCATCTCTTCCAGTTAAGGAGATATGCCAGAGATACTCAGTCTTGCTTCCACCCATGGTTTTTGTGCATATTAGCCAGCTGAAGGACGTCTCATGGAATGGTATTTTATGAAAAATCTGGTTACCCCTGTGAGGTTTCATATACACCTTAGTTTTAATAATACCTTAAATTCAGATTAATTCATTCTCATTGCTGAGTTCTTTATTGGAATCCTTTTAAACATCTCCATCTCAGACTTATGGGGAAGTGATTAACTTACAAGTTTTTATGTGATTTGGAAGGATTTGGGACCTAAATTATCATGAGTTCTTTTTTATCTTCTACCTTCCTGCATCTTTCTTCCTTCAGTTGTTTTATGCAATTAGTCTATTCACAAAGGTAACAAAATTTCTTGTTGCTTTCTTTGTTCAACCTCACCTTATAACATTCTCAGTTCTTGTTCTTCATGTTCCTTGTGCTGATAAGCAGCTCCTAAATGCTTCTTCAACATCTTGTACATTATTTGCCTTCTCTTTACCATCTTTCAGTTTCCTTTGCAAGCTTCAACTATTATCTTACTCCCAGTATCCTGCTTTTCACACAACTGATTATCTGAAAATTTCACTGAAAGTTTAGCTCTATGCCTTTGAAAGTAGTCAGTGATTGAGTCTGCACGTCTTGCCTGTTACCAACTTCTGTTGCAGGAGAATTAAGAAAAGTCATCGTTAAGGAGTTAAATGGAAGGTTTTAGAAATTATTGAAGGATCGTATTATCAGTTATTGGTAATTAAGTTGTAATGAAGCAATAATTTAATATTAAACAGTGCTTTAACAATTCCTAATACTTCAATTATAGCTTGATATATGTGCATGTTGCCTGCATACAATATACTTTTAGGTTTAATGTAAAATGGCACTTACCTTGTTAGAGATCTCAGGTGCTGGGTAAGAGGTGTTTCTCTACACTTATTTATGTGTGTAAAGTTGCTTACTTGTAGGCTGCTCCTTTGGTGTACATGCAGTTGTGCAGCTGTGGCTGTTTCAGTATTGTCTAGTTCCAGCTTAGACTGATACTGTTAGCTCCTGATAAGACATGGCCTAGACTCTTTAGTTCTTAGGAAGATACCACCTTCACAGTTTGCACAGCAGTGCTGATTTTAGTCCATTAGCAACAAATACTTTATTCTTTGTGAAAGGTTAGTGGCTGAAATCAGGTTTATCATGCTACTTTTGTAATTATCTAGAAGAAATGACAGCATGGACGGAAGAAGAATGCAGAAGCTTTGAACATGCGCTTCTGATTTATGGAAAGGACTTTCATCTCATACAGAAAAACAAGGTTAGTGTTTTACAGTTAAACAGAAAAATTGTTCGTTGATACAGTTTTGAAAATATGTTAATGCAAAACATTTGTCAGAAGCTATGCAGAAGAATGAAACAAGAACCTACATTTCAAAACTATCTTGGCATTTTTTGGCTAATTTTTCCTTGGATGTAATTGGAAAAGTTAAGTGAGTCAGTGTTTTATCTCTGAAATCAGTTTAATGTTGACCTTACTTCCATTTATGCATTTATATTGTAACTTAGTTTAAATTTGTGCCTTTCTTAGGAATACAGTATTTCTATACTGCAGTTGTGGGGGGGTGAAATGCGTCTTTACTTCATTTATTTTTGTAGCCAGGCTTTGCTGTTTGTTAACAAAAGTGTAATCCTCTATCAGTACTCTGTATTCTGTCCAGAAAATCTTGATAAAGATAACTCTTGATTACTCTGTACCTGAAAAGTAGGTTTTTTGGTTGTTTGTGGGTTGTTTGTATTGTGGGGTTTTTTGGAGGGCTGAGGGGGGTTTGGTTGGTTGGGTTTTTTTGTGTTGTTATTTTTTTAGGGGGGAGCGGGTTTAATCAAAAATTAACATACAATATTCTGCATATATCCTTTATGCTTTGGTAGCACCCTCAAGGTTTTCTGTTTGTGCTTTCTGTTCAACAAGTTAGCTGGTCCTGCTTAATATTTATTTTAAGCTGACCTAAATAATGTGTGGGTGGTTCAGATTTTAAATGGGCCTTGCCAGTAAACAGTAATTCAACAGATATGCAAAGAAATAATAAGTTAACTTTTTCCTGCAGTAAAGTGTGTTGATGTGTCTATCACTAGGGACTAGAATTTGTGCAAGAAATCCAGTGGGGTTTTTTTAACGAGTAAGTAAAATTCTGGAAAGTTTAGGGAAAAGTTCTGAGACCTGGCATAAGCTGATGTCACTTGTGTATGGAAAGTATTAGCTAGACAAGATTTACTGTGGGGTGAAATTAAATAGAGATATTTCCTTATCAAAGCATTGTTGACTGGGATTTTATATACTAGTGTATGGACATCTGTTAATTTCCTCCCTTGCCTAGTGTGTTTTTATGTCTGAACTTACTGCTACATCTGAGGCACTTTGAATTTGCTTCTGGTGTTTCCTTGTATTTGATTAAGCTCAGGCGTAGTTTGCTGCTTGAGTATGTATGGACAGAGTTATATATTCTAGTTGTACAACTTAAACTGGCACCATGGGCTGATGGTGATGTGAGATATTTCTACATTTGGAAATGGACATAATGGACACAAGTAGAAGACTCTTTTTTTCTCCCCTCTAAGAATCTGACTTCACAGTGCAACCTTCATTTTGAGACAGTTAACACATATGTGGAAGTTTTAGGCTATGCCTTTAACATTTTTTCACAAATCTTGAATAGAAAGTAGTAAAATGTAAATAAATCACTACTGGGTGTAAAAAGGAAAATAACGGTAATTCTAGCCAATTCATTGGAAGAGATAAGGGACTAAAACTAGTTCTCCCAAAACAGTATCTTCTCTTGTCTTCTCACTTCTTCGCTCTGGGAGAGATACTAACTTGCTTCTGCTTGACCTTGGCTGCATTGTTTTGGCTAAGCTGCTCCACTGCCCCCCCAAACCTTCCCCACCCGCCTGTACCAGAGAGAGAAAAGAGGGGACCTCAGAAAGAAGCAGTGTGTTAGCTTATCTCAAAGCCAGCCAGAAGCACCACTATCTCCTGAGCAAAGCAAAACAGCCAAGGTCAGAAGAGAAGAAAAAAAGGAATGGGAATGGAAGTGAAATGTGAAGAATTATGATACAGCTTCGCTTATCCCAGACTTTCATCCAGTGAATTTGTTTAGAACAATCTTTTGTTTTCCTTTTCACTCCCAATAGTGATTTATTTATATTTTTCTACTTTTCTGCTCAAAATCTGCAGCTAAATTTTAAAGGCATAGCCTGACCAGGGGGGTCCTTTTGATGCTTATTAATTGTAAATATCTGTAAATATTGTAAATACTGTGTATTTTGTACGTATTCATTGCATTCCATTGTAGATTGTAGTTTTGCTTATAAATATAGCTTTCATTTGCTTCCATCTGAGCTGGTCTGGCAAATTTAATTTTGAGGGGGGAATTTCAACCCACCACATTGCAAAATTAATTGATGCCAAACATGGGGCTCCAACCCACAACCTTGACATTAAGAGTCTCATGCTCTACCAAGTTTTTACCACCTCAACAAGGCTATAATTCTGGTTTTTATTTTAAGTATTTGCTGTCATGATGATCTATTGTGAAAGCCTCCAGAGTGGACTTTACTTAAAGGAATGAGCCAAGAATGTGCATTTAGAGCCCAGAGGGCCAATCACGTTCTGGGCTGCATCAGTGGCCAGTGGGTCAAGGGAGGTGATTATGCCCTTCTGCTCCACTCTAAGACTTTACCTGGAGTACTGCATCTAGCTCTGGAGCCCTTAGCACAAGAAGGATATTAACCCTTTGGAGCAGGTCTGGAGGAGGGCCACAAAAATGATCCAGAGGAGCACTACTCCTATTGAGGGCAGGATGTGAGAGTTGGGGTTGTTCAGTGTGAAGAGAAGTCTGCAGGGGGTCCTTGTTGCAGCCTCCCAGTACTTAAAGGAGGGCCTGTAAGGAAGATGGGGGAAATCTTTTCAGCAAGACCCATTGTGATGGGAAAAAGGGTAGTGGCTTTAAACTAAAAGGGGATATTTGAATTACTTACAAGAAAGAATTTTTTCACATTGAGGGTGGTGAAACACTGTAACAGGTTGCTCAGAGAGGTGGTAGAATCCCTGCTCTGGAACCATTCAAGGTCAGTTTGGGTGAAGCTCTGAACAGCTTGGTCTAGTTGAAGATGTCCCTTCTCACTGAAGCTTGGGGTTGGGCTTAGATGACCTTGAAAGGTCCCTTCCAATCTAAAGCATAAATAAGTACCCAAAGTCTTTTCTGCTTCCCTTCTCTTAGATTATTGATTTGCTCAGCTTCTTCCACTTTAAGAGAGTCCATCTTACATTAAAAAAATGTTAATATGTATTTATGTAAAAATGCCTCAGACATAGATACAATTTCAGTCTTGTTTTTTAAAAAGCCAATAATGCATACAGTAGAACAAATGTAATACTTGAAACTATAGACCTCTTTGGTTCCAGACAGTAAAACAGTAAAACTAACATTGCTGCGGGAACTGGGGAGATGACATAACCTGTCTTTGCTTTAATTTTGTCCATTCTTCTTGCCTCCTTGTAGGTAAGAACCAGAACAGTTGCTGAGTGTGTGGCTTTCTATTACATGTGGAAAAAGTCAGAGCGTTATGATTACTTTGCTCAGCAAACAAGATTTGGAAAGAAGAGGTACAACCATCATCCGGGAGTTACGTAAGTAATGTGTTCTTGAAATATGTTTCTGTTGCAAATGGTAAATGCAGAAGACCTGGGACTTCTAGGTCTTTTAGGCCTTGTTTTCTGGTTAAATTAAACATTAAGCATCTTTTCTTTTAAGGGACTACATGGATCGTTTGGTAGATGAAGCAGAAGCCCTGGGTGGAGCGGTGCATTCTTCAGCCTTAACATCTAATAGTCGAACAGAAACCATTCCTGATCAACAGCTAAGCATTCTGAACTCTATCACTGCCAATGAGTTGACAGGTAAATCAAGGTGGGGAAAAAGAAATAAATGTAATGATGAAAGCAGCTGCTTAATTTGCATTTGTGTTTATCTTTTTTCCAGCACTGACAAATAGTGTAGCTACAGTCTGCCACACTTCAGACATGAACTGCCTGGATGATGCCTTTCCTCCTATGGACAGCTTATCCCGAGCACCAGTTAATCATGTGCCTGTTGGAACAGAAGAATTGCTTAATTTGCCTAGCAATGGTGAAAGTGATTGTTTTAATTTATTTGAGACTGGATTTTATCATTCAGAGCTAAACCAAATGAACATGTGTAGTGACGAGACAGAAAGACCTGCAAAGAGATTGAAAATGGGAATTGCAGTCCCAGAATCATTTATGAATGATGTCTCTGTAAATAACCTCGGTGTGGACTTTGAGAACCACACACACCATATTACCAGTGCCAAAATGGCTGTCTCGGTGGCTGACTTCAGCAGTCTATCTGCAAATGACACAAATGGTTTTATCAATACCCACACTCTTCACCAACATGCTGCCCTTCACTCAGAATGACTGTGGGAACCTAAACAAACAGTGGGTACTATATGCAGTAGTAGTAAACTTGATGTGAACAATCAGGTTTGCTTAGTCTTTCACTGGAAGTTTGAACTTTATGACATCAGTGATGTCTTTGTATGTATAGAACTATATCTTGATTATCAAGAGTAATTTCTTTTTCCAGTCCATAAATGTGGAAATGTCATAGGATGTTCGTCAGAGTTCGGGACTAAGAGAACTCTGCGGTGCAGCTTTAAGCTCTGCTTCAGTTTTTATTTTAAAGCCTGTAGACGGAGGCCACCATTTTGAAACCAGCACAGAAGTTCTGAATGGATTGGAGTGGCTTTGTAGTCTGAGTTACTTTTGCCGCAACGGATGCAGTGGAATAACAATGTTTACAGGTACCGATCCTGATCCCTGCTCGATGTAGCATTTTACATTTTTTTTAATTTTTATTTTTTTATAAATGCAGGGATGGGCTTCTTTAATTTAAACTGCACAGACATACAAGGATGTTTTTAAAATGGAATCTTCTCTCATGATCCTAAACTAGAGCACTTCAGTTTACAAAACAGCAAGTTTGTCTTGGTGGAAACTAGCACAAGGGACTTGAAATTAGTAAAGTGAAAATATCTACACTTCGATGATGTTGCAAAATTACAGGCCATGGCTGCCCTACCCACAAGTAATTATTTTGCCATAGGTGTCTGTGTACTTTAAACTTACTGGCTTAAACAGACGTGGTTTAGGCTATATTGTATTCAGATGGGTTTTGTCCACAACTTTGAAGGGTGATGTAATCATGTACCTTCACTTTCCTAAGGCATCAGATACTGTATAAAGTTACAGTCTGCACATCTTAGGATTTACCACTAAACAGTCTACATTTGGAAAGCATCTTAAATTGTTTGGAGTGCTGCAGTTCAAACTGTTAACTGTTTTGACAGATGGTCTAGATTATATAGGAATAGTAGAACCTTGAAGTATGTATTTGAAAGTTTTTCTTCAACCTATATTGCCTTTATTTATTTTGGGAAGTCCTTGGCTCAAAAATGGCAGTTTGCTGCCGTGGTCAAATAGGAAAGGATAAATGTTTCCTCTGAAAACAACTATTTAACTCCAGTAATTTTTTTGGGGTTGCTGTTCTTTTGAACACTGTGCAATTTAACCATCTAGAAGTGTGTTCTGCAAATATTTGTTCAAACAGCACATAGCATTGGCTTGTAACCTGATGTTGTAGCATACAACTTGCAGGGGTTTCTAATGAGAATCTGAACCTTACTTCAGTGGGATTGCTCCTTTCCCTCCCAAGTTTTCTCTTTGCACTGTTTCTATTACAAATCAATTGCCGCTACTTTGTTTTCATTATTCAAGTGTTGTTAATATTTTAATAGTTGCTTCAAGGTTATGCTGAGTAATTAGAAAGTAGTGATTTTAATATTTGAAAGGGAAGAGGGTATTTATTGTGCATACTGTGAACTGCATTGACATCCTGAGTTTTGGATGCAGCATATGGAGTTTTCTTTACAGCATCATAGTAAAGATTGCTTTGAAGTGTTTACGCAATAGCACATTTAAACAAAATAGTACAGCACAGTGGACAAAAGTAGGTAAAAATTTGTAATCAGTTCTTAACTTGCACATCTGAAGTATGTAACTTTAGTAAGTATACAGTAAATAATGGGTAGCCTTGGCCCTGTGTTGTATTCAAAATTTTTAGCCAAGTTGTCAGCTTCTTGTTGCTGTGTTTTGTGCTGAACTTTGTACCTTATTTCTTTTGTTTATGAATCAACACATTTTTATGTAATTTTGTAAAATACTGGCCATAATCCTCCATTGTTATACATTCAAGTTTATCTATGGGTTTACAGTGAGTGGCTGGTCTGTATAAAAATCATACAAAGATGAGTGAATGCTTATACCAGTTGCACTTAAATGAACATGCCCATTCTCATTAGCTGATGCAGTAATATATTCAGTTTATCTATGCATTGCTGGGTTCTTAATGTAGACAGTGACTTGTCTAAGGTTTGAGATGTCAGCAAGTTGAATGGACACTTTAGTTATTTAATAAAGACTTTTGACCAAAATTCAGAAAGTGATATGAGAGAAAAATGGATTCCAGCTAGTATAATAGATTTTTAAATGCTGATGTTTTTTAGCCTGTTGGCTAGATAGCTGGTATCGTTTACTTTTATTCCTTGTTAAAATGAGGCAATAATTTGCAAAATTTTGTAAATATGTAAATCCTTCATATCTTTTTAGATATCTATTTCAATATTTTCTGACTACTTCTGTGTATAGTAACATTTTTGTGCATGCTTGATGTGACATTCATAAATTTATACCACTATGACTTTATCCATGTAAAATAGCTATTTATTGAACTTTTCTTTAAAGCTGGACTTGCTTATTTTTCTCTCAGTTTAAACATTTAAATAGAGAAGTTGTTACTGTTTATTAAAAGAATTGCGTTTTGAAAGTCGGCATGAGGATAACTGAATTGCAGCAGCGTGGAGAAGTTCCGTTGCCTTGGTTCTGAGATGGTGAAGCACAATTCTTATAACAAACTGTGATGAATTCTTTGCCCCTTGCCACGCCTCTTCTTCATACAAACAAACCAAAAAAATCCATAATGGGCAATTGCAGTGTTGGTAAATGTATCCTTTTTATGTACAGGGAATCTGAAGAGGGTAGCTGATTTATTTAGGAGTGTAACTGGTGCTGTGATTATAGCAATACTTTTGTTAATCATACGTCATCTTCTCATGCTAGCTTTTAAATGTTGAGTTTTCCTCTTGTCATGGTCAAACTGCTGAATTTACTTGAAGGATGTACAATACCGTTTGAAGAAAACTAAATTGTATACAGTTAGGTCAGTGAATGGTGCAATTGCTTCCTGGCTTTAGTTTTTAAAACTGAGGGTCAAAAACATAGGAAAATTGCAGATGAAATAGACCCATAGTGATACTACTTAATTTAACCAAAGTCTAATGATTATTTCAACTTTGAATGTAAACTAATGGATAAACTGACCAACAGGGACACTATTTGCCCAGCATTACAAGCACATTGTCTACAGACAGGGAAACTAAATACAGTAATTTCTAAAATAATGACAAGGTTGCTGTTGTTTTTTTTTTCACTCCTGTTTTTCATTCAGAGGAGGAATAATACTGTCACTTGTAAAATGCAGTAGGAGTGGTTGTAGTCCTCCTAATAAAACAGAGATTCCAGTCATTCTTGGTTGAAAGAAAGTACCCTGTACATAAGAACAAATCTGGTGACAATCGGAACATGTTTTAATATCAGATGTTCAGGAGGAAGTCACTGTTCTTGCATTGGTTTTAATATTTGTACATAGACACTGATTTTTTTTTTTTTGAGCATTATTTTGTATTTGTTGTACTTTAATACCTGGTGTACAGTTCCAGAAATAAATGTCTGGAAACCTTTCTTTACTTGTAAAGCTTTTCATGCATCTGCACTATGTTTGCTACTTTATTTTCAGAGCACATTTTAATAACTCCAGGTACCACTGAAGTGGAGTAGTGCAAGTGCAAAAGTAAGTGGTGATTTCCATGGAACACTGAAACAGTGTGGCCTAGGTATAGTAAAATCTTAGATGAGACTTAAACATAGCTTTGGACTAACACATCGCAGTAAGCATCACTCAGTATTCAAACTACATGGGGAGCATTACTGTTCCCTGGTGTAAGAAACTTGCCAAAATCTTTAAATCCATGATGAGCTAATTTACAAATGTGAAGACAAATAGTTCACTCAACTTGGGCCATATGGTGAAGTTAAACTTTTTGTCTTGATTTTCTTCTCCCTTGAGAAAATTCTTGGACCCTGAAAAATACTGTATTGCTTCTGAGGTCTTACATACCAGTTCTGTCAAAGGCTGTGCCATTGGTGCTACACCCAGCATTTGTTTTCATAATGTCTGGAACAACAAAGCTCCCATTAAATAGGAGTGCAAACTGATAAAATTCTGATACCAAAAGTTGTAATTTACTTAGTAGTGTAATAAGCTTTGCTTCCCCTAATAAAGAGATACAAGGTGTCTTTGTAATGATGGTTGACAAAAGGTGCAGAACAAAATATCTGTCCAAAACTCTAGTGAGAAGCAGAACCTCCCTTTTTCTAGTTGTTTAGCATAAAGATCAGTGTTAAGATTGTAATGACTGACCACAATTAATCCTTTTTTGTTTTTATTAATTGCCAGTCTTGTAACTCTGGAGTCTTATTAAATTGTTTTAATACATATATGTATATATAATGTAAACCTCTTTTCCCAGGTTAGTAGTTCTCTAGCTGCTTAATTTCCATTAATCTCAGGACACATCCACTTCTGCTATTAAAAAGATAAGAAGCCCCTGAAATCCTTTTGATGCTTGGCTGTTGGGTGCCCAGGTCCTTGTTTTATACACAAAACACAATGCAGCAAATAGTAGAAAGCAAACCTCAGGGATCAGTTCGCTAAAATGCTGTTTCCTAGTTCTTGGACTTCTCTTCCTTCTCTGTAGGAAAGATTTAATTTAGAGCTCCCAGCAATCTGGACTGTCCAGTACAGGAAGAGGACAGGATGACTCAGCAGAGACACTCTGTTTATGCTGCCTTTATGCTATGCTGAAGTCATGGCCCACCTCATGCCTCACAGTGTCATTGCTTAGCCCCACCCGCTCTTGGCCTTGGTGCTGGCACACATCTGCCTGCTCTACAAACAGGTTTGACGCAGTTTATTAGCTTCACAGAAGAATGTTGCTCCTTTTCCTGCAGTTACTGACTTGTTTCTTTGTGTCACCAGCTGAGCTCCAGAAGGGAGCTTCAGAAGCTCCAGGGAAGGAGCACACAGCCAGGGAGCTAAGCAGCCAGGGGTAAGTACAGCATCACCTTTACAGGCAAACTGAAAGTGTGTTAAAGCATGGCTTCATAAGATACAATGGGTCAACGTAGAAACATAGTCAGGGTATGCAGGGATGCAACAGGGAAGGCCAAGGCCCTCTTAGAATTAAATCTGATGAAGTAAAAGTGAATGAGGAAGGCTTCTTCAAATACATCAGTGGGGAAAGGAAGAACTGGGAAAATGTGGTCCCAGTGCTGAATGAGGTGGGAGCCCTGGTGACAGATGATGCAGGGAAGGCAGAGTTACTGAAAACTTTCAGTCTTTACTGTTGGGACCAGCCCACAGCAATCCTAGACTCTGGAAGTAAGAGCCTGGAAGAAGGAGGGCTCTCCACTGCTCAGTGAGGGTTGGGTTAGAGATCATTTGGGTAAGTTCAATATGCATAAATCCATGGTCCCCAAAAGGATGTAGCCATGAATGTTAAGAGAGCTGGCTGATGCTCTCTAATACTCTCCATTGACTTTGAAAGATCATGGGGAATGGGAGAAGTGCCTGAGGATTGGAAGAAAGCCAGTGTCACTCCATCATCAGAAAGGGTGGACCCAGGAAACTACAGACCAGTCAGCCTCGCCTCCATCCCTGGAAAGGCGATGGAGCAGCTTGTTCTGGAGGTTATCTCTATGCACATGGATGAAAATAAGAATATCAGGAGCAGCTAACATGGATTTACCAAGGGAGAGTCATGTTTGACTAATCTGAGTAGTCACCAGTGGCATCCCCCAGGGATCAGTGCTGGGCCCCATCCTCTTCAATGTCTTCATTGACGATCTGGATGAGGGGATTGAGACAGTCATCAGCAAATTTGCAGATGACACCAAGCTGGGAGCAGATGTTGGTCAGTTAGAGGGTAGAAGGGCCCTGCAAAGGGACTTCAACGGACTGGACAGATGGGCAGAGTCCAACGGGATGGCATTCAATAAGGCCAAGTGCCGGGTGCTGCACTTTGGCCACAACAACCCCATGCAGTGCTACAGGCTGGGGTCGGAGTGGCTGGAGAGCTGCCAAACAGGGACCTCGGGGTGCTGATTGACAGCTGCCTGAACATGAGCCAGCAGTGTGCCCATGTGGCCAAGAAGGCCAACGGCATCCTGGCCTGCATTAGGAATAGTGTGGCCAGCAGGAGCAGGGAAGTCATTGTGCCGCTGTACTCTGCATTGGTTAGGCCACACCTTGAGTCCTGTGTCCAGTTCTGGGCCCCTCAGTTTAAGAAGGACATTGAGATGCTTGAATGTGTCCAGAGAAGGGCAACAAGGCTGGTGAGAAGCCTTGAGCACAAACCCTATGAGGAGAGGCTGAGGGAGCTGGGCTTGTTTAGCCTGGAGAAGAGGAGGCTCAGGGGAGGCCTCATTGCTCTCTACAACTACCTGAAGGGTGGTTGTAGCCAGGCAGAGGTTTGTCCTCTTCTCTCTAGCAACCAGCACCAGAACAAGGGGACACAGTCTGAAGCTGCACCAGGGGAAGTTTAGGCTTGAGGTGAGGAGAAAGTTCTTCACTGAGAGAGTGATTCGTCATTGGAATGGGCTGCCCGGGGAGGTGGTGGAGTCACCGTCCCTGGAGGTGTTCAAGAGGGGACTGGACATGGCACTTGGTGCCATGGTCTAGTCATGAGGTGTGTGGTGACAGGTTGGATTCGATGACATTCCAGGTCTCTTCCAACCTTAGCAATACTGTGATACTGTGATAGCCTTCTACAATGGTGTAACAGAATGGGGTAGACACAAGAGAGACACAGGGAGAGTGGTGGATGTCATCTTCCTTTATTAAGGTTTTTGACATTGTCTCCCATAACATCCTTGTGGGAAAGCTCAGAAAATGTGAGTTAGAAGAGTGGATGGTGAGATGAATCATGAACTGGCTGAACAACAGAGCCCAGAGGGTCATAATCAATAGCACAGTTGGAGATCTGTAACTAGTGGTGTTCCCCAGGGGTCAGTCTCTTGTCAACATACTCATCAACAACATAGATGAAGAGACAGTGTACCCTCAGCAAATTTGTTGATGATATTAAATGAGTATCAGCTGATCTCACTACAGGGCCATTTGGCCATTCAGTGAGACCTGGACAGACTGGAGAGCTAGGCAAAGGGGAGTCTAATGTAGCTTAACAAGGATTAAGTGTAGAGTCATGCACCTGGGGCGAAACAACACCATACACCAGTACAGGTTAAGGGTTGACTTGCTGGAGAGTAGAATCATAGAATCAGTCAGGGTTGGAAGGGACCACAAGGATTATCTAGTTCCAACCCCCCTGCCATGGGCAGGGGCACCTCACACTAGATCAGGCTGGCCAGAGCCTCATCCAGCCTGGTCTTAAACACCTCCAGGGATGGGGCCTCAACCACCTCCCTAGACAACCCATTCCAGGGCTTCACCACTCTCACAGTGAAGAACTTCTTCCTCACATCCAGTCTGAATCTTCCCACCTTCAGCACCAGAACAAGAGGACACAGTCTCAAGCTGTGCCGGGGGAGGCTTAGGCTGGATGTTAGGAGGAAGTTCTATACAGAGAGAGTGATTGCCCATTGGAATGGGCTGCCCAGGGAGGTGGTGGAGTCACCATCATTGGAGGTGTTCAGCAGGAGACTTGATGGGGTGCTTGGTGCCATGGTTTAGTTGTTTAAGTAGGTTGGATTGGTTGCTAGGTTGGAGGCAATCTTGAAGGTCTCTTCCAACCTGGTCTCTTCCAACCTGGTCTCTCCGCCTCTACACCCTCCCCCCTCCCCCCTCCCTCCCATCCTTGGCATGTTGACCACACCAGTAAGCTTGGTGTCATTTGCTGAAGGTGCACTCTACCCCACTGTATCATTGATAAGACTTGTTCTCCAGATCCTTCACCAGCTTTGTTGCCCTTCTCTGGTGTCCTTCTTGCAGTGAGATGACAAATTTGAACACAGCACTTGAGGTGTGGCCTCATCAGGGCCCAGTACAGGTGCATGATCACTTCCCCACTCCTGCTGGCCATGCTATTGCTGAAACAGGGCAGGATGCTGTTGACCTGTTTGGTCACCTGGGCACACTCCTAGCTCACGTTCAGCCAGCTGTCAACCAGCACACCTGGGTCCTTTTCCACTGGGCAGCTTTCCAGCCACTCACCCCAAAGCCTGTATGTTATTTAGGGTTGTTATGGCCAAAGTGCAGGGCCCAGCACTTGGTCTTGTTAAAACTCACACAACTGACCTTGGCCCATCAATCCAGCCTGTCCAGATCCCTCTGCAGAGCCTTCCTACTTTTGAGCAGATCAACACTCCCACCTAATTTTGTTGAGGATGTACTCGATCCCCTTGTCCAGATCATTGATAAAGATATTGAACAAGACTGACCATAAACCTGAGCACCACTTGTGACCGTCCATCAACTGGATTTGACTCTGCTTACAACAATTCTCTGAGCTTGGCCACTGACACTTTTCTGTCCACCTGCTCTAAATCACACTAGTGATACTTCAGAATCAGGACTGACTACTTTGGTAGCTCGATTAAGAATAGCTTTTTTAAAGTGAGTTTCCAATTCTTGTGCTGACTGTTTGCAGCTCCTTCCCCTCAGCAGAAATGCCTCTCCTGCTGTGGGACATCTTTATTCTTTCTGGGAGTCTACAGCACCCCTTCAATGTTTGTTAGCTCGTCTCTTGTTCTTTCAAGTGCCTCTCTTCTCCTGACATACTGAATCAACAGGGGTTCCAACTTAACAACTTAACCTGCTGGAGAATTTCAGTTGACTGTTACCAGCAGCTTTGCCTTTTGAGCTGAGAAGTCAAAAGTCAGCACCTTGAAGACCATTTTTCTTCAGCAGAGCCTGGTGAGACCAGATGGGTATTTCTTAATGCAATTTCATTTATTCCAAACTCTGGGCCCTCAGTGCTTATAAATCAATACCATAGTGCCAGGGACTCCAGCCTTCTGCTCCTGCTGAGAAGGCACATGGATTTAGACTAATCTGCTAAGCTTCTTGGCCTTTCAGCCCAGCACTCCAGTACCTGCAGTCAGGGGACTACTGCACTGAACATGCCAGGATGACCAGACTTTACCACAGGGGTAAGGAGTTCAGACAAATCCAGGAAAAATAAGCCTAACATTTTCCATGCAGTGCTGAAACTTTCTGTTTCCCAACCTGTGCCTGGTTGGATTTTTTTGCACCCAAAACCTGTTGGTCTGGTAAGCTGACCTTGGCTGAATGCCAGGTACCCACCAAGCCTCCATCACTCCCCTCAGCAGGACAATGGAGTATAATAAGATTTTTTTAAAAGCACAACAAAACAAAACAAAAAAACAAACCTTCAAACAAAAGTGGATTGAGATAAAGGCAGTTTAATAAGGGCAAAGTAAAGGTGGTATGGAAGCAAAGAAAACCAAAATTACTTCTCCACATCTTGTGTCCAGCCACAGCCTGGGATGCAGTGCCTCAGTACATGAAGCAGCTGGTCCAGAAGACAAATGCCTTAATAATGAATGCCCCTCCACTTCCTTCTTTCTCTTAGATATCTGGTGAGCAGATGTTACATGGTATGGAATATCCCTTGGTCAGTTTGGGTCAATTGTACTAGCCATGTCTTATTCCAAGATCTTGCCCACCCCCAGCCTACTGTTGAGGAAGGAATGTTGGAGACACAGCCTAGATGCTGTGGGAACACTACTCGGCAGTAGCCAGAACACTGGTGTGTTACCAGCATCCTTCTAGCTACCAACACAAAGCACCATGAGGATTGTTGTGAGGAAAATTAACTCCATCACAGCCAGACCCGAGAGAGCTGGTGATCCTCACTAAGGATCATCACAGCTGGCAACAGATGTAAACATGCAAACTATGTCCTGAACTTGAACAGCATTTTAATCTGGGCAAGCTGTGAGTCTGCATCTGGGAGAAGGAATTTGCAGATCTGGCCTGTCAGTACTTGAACCTACCTTAAATTTGCATTTGATTTTCCTTTCCTTCGTCAACCACTAAGTGTACAGGAATAGAGATGCAAAGGTACCAAAGGTACCTGCCTTGTTTATGAGACTTCCAATGTAAAAATCACCCAGGCAAAGAATCATTCAAAGGCAGATTGTACTTAGAGAATCAAAAAAATTGTTTCAGCTGGAAAAGACCTTTAAGATCACCAAGACCAGCCATTATCTAACTCTATCAAGACTAGCGATAAAGTGTTTCCTTGGCACCCCATCTGTGTGTTTTTTGAACACCTCCAGGGATGGGAATCAACCCTTCACCAGCTTTGCTGCCCTTCTCTGAATACTCTCCAGCAACTCAATGTCTTTTCAGTATTGAGGGGCCCAAAACTGAACACAGAATTTGAGGTGTCCCCCAACCAGTGCTGAGCACAGGGGCACACTCACATCCCTTGCTATCTGTACTGTTGTCAGTGTGCTGGCTTTGTGGAACTAGCCCCAGCATCCTTTCTGTGAAGAACTGGAATAAATGAAATAACTCTGCTCTGTGTGTATTTTGGCTCATGCTCACCAGGTAAATGACCCAGGCTGTGCACAGCTGAACACTACTAAGCAGTATCAACAACAGTGGACAGCTGAGAATCTAATGATACAAATAGTTAAACCTTCACTTCTGCATGAAATGTGGAGTATTTTCAGGGAAATACAAGCTTGCAGCTTGCTGTCTAAATGGTAAAGCTACAACTCTGTTATTTAAAAATGCTCATGAAGCTTGAGGTACACACATAGTAAGCATTTTAATGACACACAGTTCTTCAGTCTTTCATCTATTATTTCAGCTGACAACAGTGTAGTAATTAGAAAAAAGTTCTTCTCCTTGCTTGATGTCTCTGAGAGTGACAAGCACGACACACCTTAGGTGGCTGTAAAGAAAAGAAAGAGCAAAACATGCAAGTGAACAATTTTATTTAGCTTTGATGGTTTGTTTTTTATTTCTTCATGGCAAGTAGCTAAAACAATGGCATTGTCTATATTACTTTTGGGAGTAATATGCATAATGCAGGCCAGGGAGCCTGGAAAAACAACACTGAAACACAGACAGCAAATATAAACAAAACTTCTGTAACTACCAAAAAAAGTACAGCCTATGTGGCTATGCAAATAGTGTTAACACTCAAAAAAAGTATTCAGAAATTAAAAGAATTAGTCAAAACCAAGAAAAAGACACTTAGACAAGAGGAAAAGCTACAACAAATCATTCTTCCAGGCACGCCTACCCAGACGTGCTAGCTGGTTAAACTCACTCGCACCCCAACATCATCTATAAAGACAGCTCTGAACTGCATCACAGGCCTGCTGCAAACTATGGTGACAGTGAATTCTCTATTAACCCTCAGGTGGAATCAGCAAGCAGTTTTCTTACAGAGATATATAGGAAACTACTACTATGAACTTCCTTTAAGCAAATAACCATGCCCTAAAGCTGAAGTATCTGTTTCAGATAAGACAGCACATTCTTCTGATGTTGATGAAGAACAGCATCAACCCAAACACTGCTACAAAAATGTAGCATGAAGCCATCTTGAAACAAAAACCCAATTAAAAGGTAAACAAGTACAAAGAAATCCTCAGCAAGACAAGGTTTAGAAACCAGATTACCTATGTTGTCAGCACTAAAATAACAATTATCTAAACATGCAGCTAGAAGCAGATGGGATCTTTTGTCTAGAGGATGTACACTGGGAGAATTGATGATTAAAACCCATATTTTCTTGGGCAGATTGTCAGGAAGACACTGAAATTCCCCCTTCCTGAAACAGTTCCTTATTCTTGACTACATCCTAGTACAAGACACTCACTTTCAGGCACCTTGCTTGTTCTTCTCATCCATATTGCTCCTTAAACATAGCCATCTAATTGTCATTTTCCTCACATTTCCAAACAAAAATCTGAGAAAGCTTTCTAAATATTTTAATTTCTAAAAGAGGTGGATTTTTAGGTCATTACAAGGTTAAGTAGTGTAACTAAAAGTCACATGCCTTCACGTTGCATAGTATTTCACTAGACTCAATACAAATTCATTTTAGATTTCTTCTTGCAAATTCATCTGTTTTTTCCTCATATAAGATGACACAGAGAAGAGTAGAGTAAAATACCTAAATCTCAGTTGCCTTAGAAGGGCTTTGATTAAGGGTTGCTGACTACATCTGAAGTACATACTGCAAAACCTCAGAACTGTAATACAGGCAAAATATAACTCGTTCTTTATGGAATTCTGAAGAACCAAACCATGGTGTAACCACTGCTTGTAAAACCATGTCCTCAGAACTATGCTGATCTCATTTACCAAGATGTGAAAGAAGGAAGGAAAGGAAAGAGTCTTTTATACCACTTTGTTCAATGAGCGAACTCTTCCACACAGGCACACATTTTAGTGTAATTCATCTTCATACAGCATAGTATCATTCTTCAGCCACGCTTGTCTTTTTTTACACACAGAGTAAGCTTCACATCATACACATCTATGAGCTCTTTCAATTTCTGCTAACCTCTCTATATCATGGCTGTAGACGATGTTTGGAAGATACTGTTTCAGTTCTACTGGAAAATATCCCGGCACATCAAACTCCTGGTAATACACATTGGCTGCTTTTTCTAGGGGGGAAAAAAGAAAAAAGAAAGTCTCTACGACACAGAGAAAAATCTCAGACAGGGCTTACAGTTGTGCAACAATATCAAACATATTGCTGCAAAAGTACCAGATGTTTCACCAAGCCTAAAAATTATGCCTCTTTAGGGAGCTACTACACTCCTCTGAAGTCCTGTTTTGAATTTACACATCAGATGCATAATCCACTACAGGAGCTTTAGTTCGTCTTTACTGCATTAAACAGGATGACCAGTTACAGTTATCAATATGTATATGAAGGGGCACTACTAGCATAGCACCATGGGTAATTTGAAGCATTGCTAAATGTTGCTAATATATACTATTTGCTTCTACAGTTAAAAAAAAAGACAAAATCTGGTGGCAAAGTATGTCATAAATGCATCCAGGGAGAAAATCATCACCTGCCAATCAGGAAGAAGTGGGGAATCTTCTCTACATAGACCTTGAACCTGGAAGAAACAGTTTCATGGGACAGCCATTTGTTTCTGTGTCAGTCAATAACCTGGTTTGCTAGTCCACCAACCTTTCTACATGTTGCTTGGAGGCAGGGTATCCTTTATGTAATGTGAGCTCTGAAAGCCACTTGGAAGCTAGGTATGGTAGCAGTTCAGCTGTAACTCACAGCCATTCCCAGGAGGCATTTATTCCCCAAAACCTTAAGACCAACACATACTATGTGAGACAGAATCAAGAGTTCCCTTCTCCACGTCCAACAACTACATCACACCAACAGTCTCCTAGATTTTGTGTACAAATGTGAGTTTTAAAAAAGCATTATAGTTCAAACCAAGGCATGTGTGCCTTTCAAACTACATACCTGGGGGTGGACTGAGAGAGTCAGTCAGAAAAGCTCAGGGTATTTCAAGTGTTGCTGTGTTAAAGGATTCTGACCTCCAGCAGTCACAAAAGGCCTCAGAAACCTTATCCCACAAGTGCTTACCTTGTTTCAAACAGCACTCTCCCAGGTGATCAGTATCCAGTTCTCTGTGTCACCTCCAGAATAATTTATATCCAAAGACAAACTCAACCCTGGAAATTTTACCTGGCAACTCACCATGTGAGCAGTTGTTGACATACTGTCCCACTGCCAGTGGGTTTTGCAGGGCAGCTGTGAGCCAGCTCTCATCGCTCATTTGAAATGGGCCAAGTTGATCTCTCCTGCTGCAAGATCTGAAATGAGCAGCAGTGTTAACATAGATCCCAGCTCCTTCACCTCACAGGTGGCCTGTGCTTCTGTAGAAATGGCAACAGCTGCTGGGCAAAGTTACAGCTGTTCAATCCACCTGGGAGACAATACGGGGGTTGGAGTGTGTCTGCACAAACCAACACCTAGATGATACTTTAAAAAACACATTTAAAGCTCCCACTACTGAGTGGCATCGTTTAGACTCTGGTGGAAGAACACACACAAAACCACTGCATACAGATCCAAAAATCCAATGTTAGCATTACAGAACTGTCAACAGATCTCATTCACCTCTAAAGATGTGAAGGCTCATTATGATATCCACTTCAAGCTCATTCCCAGAATGAAAATGTGGTGTTAATGGGTAAAAGTGTTCAAATTAGGTATTATTTTAGATAATACTGCTTGTTATTATTTTCTTTCCAAGTAATAAACACATATTTAAGGCAAGCTAAACTAGCTAAAGCTAGCAGCACCAGTGAAGTTCAGAGTGAGCATTATGAAAAGGCTCTTCACAGTATCACAGTATCGCCAAGGTTGGAAGAGACCTTGAAGATCATTGAGTCCAACCTGTCACCACAGACCCCATGACTAGACCATGGCACCAACTGCCACGTCCAATCCCCACTTGAACACCTCCAGGGATGGTGACTCCACCACCTCCCCGGGCAGCCCATTCCAATGGCGAATCACTCTCTCGGTGAAGAACTTTCTCCTCACCTCCAGCCTAAATTTCCCCTGGTGCAGCTTGAGACTGTGTCCTCTTGTTCTGGTGCTGGTTGCTAGAGAGAAGAGGCCAACCCCTTCCTGGCTACAACCACCCTTCAGGTAGTTGTAGAGAGCAATGAGGTCACCCCTGAGCCTCCTCTTCTCCAGGCTAAACAACCCCAGCTCCCTCAGCCTCTCCTCATAGGGTTTGTGCTCAAGGCCTCTCCCCAGCCTTGTTGCCCTTCTCTGGACACGTTCAAGGGTCTCAATGTCCTTCTTAAACTGAGGGGCCCAGAACTGGACACAGGACTCAAGGTGTGGCCTAACCAATGCAGAGTACAGGGGCACAATGACCTCCCTGCTCCTGCTGGCCACACTATTCCTAATGCAGGCCAGATGAGAGAGTGGTTGGTCACTGCAACAGGCTCCACAGGGAAATGGTCACGGCACTGAGCCTGTCATGAGTTGAAGGAACATCTGATGATACTCTTAGCCATACTGTTTTGGGTCATACAGTTTTCTTCTAGGTCATTCTGCTATGAGCAGGGAGTTTGACTCATATAATCCTTAGCAGTCACCTCCAACAGAATTCCAACAATTCTAACAAAAGCAGCAACATGAACAAAGACAATGCTAATTAAAAAGTCATGTAAACATAGAAGGATTTGAGTTGGAAGGGAATCTTAAAGATCATCCAGTTCCAGCTCTCCTGCTATGGGCAGGGACACCCTCCATTAGATCAAGCTGCTCAAAGCCCCAGTCAACCTGGCCTTGACTTGCAGGGAGGTAGTATCCACCACTCCTCTGGGCAACATGTTCCAGTGTCTCACCGTTCCCACAGTAATTTCTTCCAAATACCTAATCTAGATCTACCCACTTTCAGTTTAAAACTGTTACCTCTCATCCTATCACTATACCCCATGATAAAGCATCCTTCCCCATCTTTCCCATACGCCCCTCTGAGTACTGGAAGGCCACACTAAGGTCTCCCTGGAACCTTCTTTTCTCCAGACTGAACAACCCTAACTGTCTCAGTCTGTCCTCACAGGGGAGATGCTGGTCATCTTCATGGCCCTTCTCTGGACCTCTTAAGCAGGTTGACATCTTTCTTATGCTGGAGGCCCTAAAACTGAACACTGTACTCCAGGTGAGGTCTCAGAAGAGTGGAATTGAGAGGGCCCTTGACCTGGTGGCAACACTTTTATCACGATTATCATCAGGGTTACTTCTCCCTTTCTTAAGTGCTGAGTGCTGCTCATCTTTAGACCAGAGCCACATTTACCAGACTGACCTTTTTTGATATTAGCAAGTCCATATAGAGGCACTTTCATTCTTATATATACTTATATATATACACTAAGCAGATTTGAGTAATAGCTCAAAAGCACTTAAAAGAACTTATGCCTCATCCCACTCCTACTGAGAGTATTATCTTTAAAGAAAACAGTCTCTGTACATCAAAACACTTCTCACTACTATGAAATTCAGGTAAAGACTCAAAAGCACAGGTAAAGACTCAGCACTTATGAAAGACATCACAGCCAGAAGCTCCTATGCTTGTCTGGCCAGCCTGATCTAGTGCAGGATGTCCCTGCCCATGGCAGGGGGGTTGGAACTAGATGATCCTTGTGGTCCCTTCCAACCCTGACTGGTACTATGATGATACTATGATGCTTGCATTATGAGATACACGTAGGCAGATCATATTGAAACAGAACTCAGTTTAGGGTAAGACCACATGGAACTGAGTCTATTAGTACCACTGTCTTAATTCAGTTGAGTGACTGTCCCCTATTCCTTTTGGCTGCTTACCTGTACACTGATCTTGATAGTCCTTTATCATTCCCATCAATAAGAACACCATCTATGCACCTAAAAATAAAGGCATTGCCAAGAGACTGGAAAAAGATGGGCTCATGCTTTCGGTATACTGTACCTGTTGCAAGACAGATATGATTATTTCAGAAGACAGCAAGTTCAGTCAGAATGGGCTTACAGTATCACCCAATTCCACACAGAAACTCAAAAGGACACAGAGGGGGGTAGGAGATAATTATCTTGGCTAATGACATTAACACCTGTAAAATTACAAGGTTTTAGACACATCTTTGTAAGATTAAAAACCAACAAAATCATACAACCCCTCATCCACAGGAGAGCACTGACCTAGCCCCTCCACACAGCCCCTATCCCAGCCAGCAGCCCTGCAGTTTCCTTCATATGCCTAAAAAAGGAAGGCATTTCAACTGCTCATCCACTTGCTTTGCCAGCTGAGCTCCTAGAGGAGACTCTCAATGAGCCTACACTCAGATTTAGCATGTGCCCCAAAGTTAGAGCTACAAGGTTGCAGGCTCATTCCCTGTGACTGCCATGTAATAGCGTCAGTGAACTGCACGCTGACATGGCAAAACACGAGCCACTGCCCAATGCTCAGACTGATCCTGATCCTGCAGTGCTGGCATGAGCTGCAGACCACAGGGGATGATTTTGACAACAGATGAAACAAAAATAAATCTAAAGCATTTCAGCAGAGCTGTCCTAGCTGGCCATGCTGACAAAAGTGCAAATCTCTTAAGAAATGTAAACAATCAAAAGTCCAAGAGATGAGGAGGAACAGAGATATGCAGCTTTTTCAGACATGCTTTATGGAATGTCTGCTAAATAAAGGGTTTATGCTCATTCTCCAGTTTACACTTTTGAACTCTGGAAAAGTTTATCACCTTCTCTGCTGATCAGTGTGGAGAGATCAAAACCTAACCTTTGTAGCTCCTTAACCAAAACAGAAGCCCCAAAGAATTAAACTGTATTGTTCACCTACGGGAATAGGTCCCATGTATTTGTTTAAGGAATCTGGAAGAATTTTACTAGCAGACGAAAAATCAGATTCCGAGTACTGAAAGTGGGTTGTTGGTTTGTTCTTTTTTTTTTTAATAAACAAAACTACATCCACTCTGACACTTCTTTCCTTATTTTCAGAAGAATTCTGATCAGTTTACACAGAAACATTCACTGCAACTTGCAATTTTGTTATGGAATGACAGAAATATACTAACATAAATAATATTATAGAATAAAAATTAGTATAGAACTTTGGCATTCTGTAATTAGATGGTTAGAAATCACAGCCAACTTATTCAGAAAAAAAACTCAACATTCCATTACCAGGATACATAGATACAACTGTCCCTTTTGGTACGAAACCTTTGGTGACAAAAACTCCAGTTCCAGCAGATAGCAGGGAACTTCGTTCTCGACTGATGGTGAAGCCTAGTGTATTAAAGAGAACTTCATCTGGACTAAACACACGTTGGCTCTGATGGTTACATGAATTTACTCTTAATCGCTTCTGCTCAGCAGTCAGTAACTCCAGATATTTACATTTTATTTCTGGGAGTAAGGCTAGAATATGTGCTTGTCTACTAAAATCATTTACGAACAGAGCTTTAAATATTTTCAGTAGTGTTTCAAGGACATCATCATCAGAGATAATTTTGTCTTGGGAGCTTTCAGGTACATATCGGAGGGTCCTGTAAAGAAAGGGAAAAAAAGTAATTAAAAACTAACTAAAATTTTACACCAGCAATTTATATGAACTGTTGCTTCAAACAAACCCAAACGGTAAAGAATATTCACTCACACCTGTCCCACTATAAAGCCATCGTTCGTTTATTTACAGCAAGGCAAGTACGTTAAACCTCACTGAGCTCTTGGTGAGAAACATGCCAGGAATAAAATGTTGGAAGAATATATATCGTTCATTTGACATTAAACGAGGCAAGGAACAATGGTGAAGCCCTGGAATGGGTTGTCCAGGGAGGTGGTTAAGGCCCTGTCCCCGGAGGTATTTAAGACCAGGCTGAATGAGGCTCTGGCCAGCCTGATCTAGTGTGGGGTGTCCCTGCCCACGGCAGGGAGGTTGGAACTAGATGATCCTTGTGATCCTTTCCAACCCTGACTGATACTATGATACAATACAATACAATACACCAGGTTGAAAGAGACCTTCAAGATCATCATGTCCAAGCCATCAACCAATCCAACCCACCTAAACAACTAAACCATGGCACCAAGCACCCCATCAAGTCTCCTCCTGAACGCCGCCAATGAATGTGACTCCACCACCTCCACGGGCAGCCGATTCCAATGGGCAATCACTCTCTCTGTACAGAACTTCTTCCTAACATCCAGCCTAAACCTGCCCTGGCACAGCCTGAGACTGTGTCCTCTTGTTCTGGTACTGGCTGCCTGGGAGAAGAGACCAACCTCTGCTTGTCTACAACCTCCCTTCAGGTAGTTGTAGAGAGCAATAATACACGATACAGTGTAAATAATACAATGCTATGTCGACGAGAGAGATTTTAATTTATGCTGCTTGTAACAACGTTGTACTCATTTAAACTGAAACAGTATTCATTTTAAAAGAGAACAAATACATCTTACACACACAATAAAACAAAATCCTTCTATCTCGCTTTAAACAGAATTCCGAAGTAGCCAAGGGTTAACTGGACGTCACCGAAGCGACACCAAGGCTCGCAGCACTTCCGCCAAGCATTTCCCAGTGAAAAACCGCCGCGGCTGCGCCGCCAGTCGCTCCCAGCAAGAGGAGCAGGGTCTCGGACGTGGCAGCTCCACATCCCCAGAGATGAGCTTTCGCCCACCTCCAGCAGCTACTCCGGGCCGAAAAACCCTGCGGAAATCCCACCGAGGAGCACCGCTTGCCGCCACCTCACCCCACCGGAGGGCGGAAACAGCAACAGGGTTGTGTGCGCGCTCCCCACATGCGGTCTCGCCGCTTCCCAGTGGCGCCGAAGACCTACCTCTCCTCCTCACCTGCGCTTGCGGCGGAGGTTGAGGGCTAGCCAGGGAACGAAGCGGTACTTGTAGGCGTCCCACCGCCGCCGCAGGGCTCGCAGCATGGTAGCACCTGAGCCCAGCCCCCTTCTCCACTGCCGCCATAGGCACCACTCGCCCTCCGGACGCTGCTGACTCTGCCAATCACCGCTCTGGGCGAGCTGCCGTATCTGCCTACGTAGCTGCCATTGGCTGGTGAGGGGCGAGAGTCCCCAGCCCCTGTCTCTGTCCCCGGCGGCCTTCAGGGTCCCGCAGAGTGCGGTAACAGAGCCCCGCCTGTGAGATCAAACATCCCGTAGGAACAGAAAGAGGGGGCATTTTAAAGTAGTACATACCAACTTCATGTGACATTGCTGTGCTCTTAGCACGGAGGAAGGCATAATTGGAATCCAAATTTTCAACATTAGTTTTCCCTTAAATCAGTTTAAAAAAAGTTAATCGCAAAATTGCAAATTGGCAAAGCTAATGCGGGGGGAAAAAAAGATGAAAGGAGAGAGAAGCCTACATATGAAACTAAAGTCAAACGTTTGTGTCCTCGCTTCTCGACTAGTGTTTGGCCGCGGTGACAAGCAGACAGAAGTTGTGCTTTGCGGCATGATGACGCAGCCCCTGAGCGGCGTGAAGCAGACTGCAGCGCTCACCGGAAACTCCACAGCCGGACAGGAGCGATGTGTTGCAAACCACCAGCACTTAGCGGCTCGAGTGCATGTGGGGGGAGTGGCATAAAGTATTTTCGGGCCACATTCTACTATCAGTTTTCTTTAAACAATCAAAGAGTTGTGAGAAACGAGCTCACTGCTAAATTTAAAATACAAGTTTATTATAAAATGAAGGCAAAACAGTGCTGGGCGCATAGCAGATTCGCTAGAGGCACACCATAAGAACATGAGCTTATATAGACGTCAAACATATTCATAAATATCTCCACAAATCCCTTTACATTTCCCAAGCATGCTCCCACCCCCTTTCCATTCCCAGTCCTGCCTGTTGCTGGCTGCGGCCAGGGCTGGGACAAAAGTTTGTACTCTTGGCCAATCTTCAGACATCTCCGCACCTTACCCTCTGTTCATTTCTCTCCCAATACACATCCGACACAGCACAGACTACAACCAGCCAATCAGCCTAAGGATCAAACCCCACGCCCCAGCAACGCCAGCACCCACAGGCATCCCTTACTGCTGTCTACAAATACCAGAACAGAGGTTGCAGCCAGGTGGGGGTTGGTCTCTTCTCCCAGGCAACCAGCACCACAACAAGAGGACACAGTCTCAAGCTGTGCCAGAGGAGGTTTGGGCTGGATGTTAGGAAGAAGTTCTTCACAGAAAGAGTAACTGACCATTGGAATGGACTGCCCAGGGAAGTGGTGGAGTCACCATCACTGGAGGTGTTTAAGAGGAGACTGGATGAGGCACTTGGTGCCATGGTTTAGTTGATCAGATAGTGTTAGATGAGAGGTTGGACTCAATGATCTTGAAGGTCTCTTCCAAACTAGTTAATTCTATTCTATTCTATTCTATTCTATTCTATTCTATTCTATTCTATTCTATTCCACCCTCCCCCTGTGAAAGCCAAATGCAACAATTTCTCACAATTCCTCCCTTTTCTACTACATTTGGCTTGAGCCATAATAACCTAAGAAATCCTCCCAAGAGGATGCCTTTCAGTCGTGTCCCATCACCACCAAGTCCCACCATTTCACCTGTTTCAAATAGTGTGGGGGAGTTAAAGGGGACCCATGGATCCACCCACTGAATGACTTGTCATACCCTAAATGGAGGACCTAAAGATGGTCATGAGACAAGTTCCAGTATCAGCATAGGAGTGGTAATGGTCCTTGTCTGAAAACAAACCATGACTAGAAAAAGTCATGGTTTGAAATTGGTAAAACCTCTCTGGACAAGGGAAGGGGACATGGTCCAAGCAGAGTGCCATGGCCTTTGACACTGTCCCCCACTGCCAACTCCTGGCCAAGATGTCAGCTTGTGGCTTGGACAGCAGCACTCTCTGCTGGGTTAGGAACTGGCTGGAGGGCCGAGCCCAGAGAGTGGTGGTGAATGGTGCCACATCCAGCTGGCAGCCCCTCACTAGTGGTGTGCCCCAGGGATCAGTGCTGGGCCAAATCCTGTTCAATATCTTTATTGATGATCTGGATGAACGGATTGAGTCCACCATTAGTAAGTTTGCAGACAACACCAAGTTTGGGACAGGTGTTGATCTGTTAGAGGGTAGAAGGGCTCTGCAGAGGGACTTTGACAGACTGGATAGATGGGCTGAGTTCAACATGATGTCATTTAACAAGTCCAGGTGCTGGGTGCTGCACTTTGGTCACAACAACCCCATGCAGTGCTCTAGGCTGGGGTCAGAGTGGCTGGGAGCAGCCAAGCAGAAAGGAACCTGGGGGTACTGGTTGACAGGAGGCTGAATGTGAGCCAGCAGTGTGCCCAGGTGGCCAAGAAGGCCAATGGCATCCTGGCCTTCATCAGGAATAGTGTGGCCAGCAGGAGCAGGGAAGTACTCAGCACTGGTTAGGTCACACCTTGAGTCCTGTGTCCAGTTCTGGGCCCCTCAGTTTAAGAAGGACATTGAGACACTTGAATGTCTCCAGAGAAGGGCAACGAGGCTGGTGAGGTTTCAAGCACAAGCTCTATGAGGAGCAGCTGAAGGAGCTGGGGTTGTTTAGCCTGGAGAAGAGGAGGCTCAGAGGAGACCTTATTGCTGTCTACAACTACCTGAAGGGTGGTTGTAGCCAGGAAGGGGTTGGTCTCTTCTCCCAGGCAACCAGTGGCAGAATATGAAGATACAGTGTCAAGCTGTGCCAGAGGAAGTTTAGGCTCAAGGTGAGGATAAAGTTCTTCGCAGAAAGAGTTACTGGGCAGTGGAATGTGCTGCCCATGGAGGTGGTGGAGTCACTGTCCCTGGAAGTGTTCAAAAAAAGACTGGATATGGCACTTGAAGCCGAGGTTTAGTTAGTGATAGGTTGGACTTGATGATCTTTGAGGTCTTTTCCAACCTTACTGATTCTGTGATTTCTAACTTGATATATAAGGGTAATGTTATAATCTCCATGGATGCTCTTCTCCGTGTGGCTACCTACTTTCATAAAAGTTAGGTCTTTGCATGCTGCTCCTTGTATGCCATTCTAGTTAACATTTACCAATGAAGTCAGAAGTTACTGGCAAAATGAGATAGAACATGGCAGCATGTATGCTGCTTGCTTTAGAAATTAGTTTAGAAACTAATACGGAGCTAGTTTTGAGAACTGGGTTTGGGATTAAGAGAGAAATCAAGCCTCAAACCACTGCCAAGGCTTATGTGTCTTGACACAAGTTTGAGGATTTTGTGAGGCTGGCCCACCAAAGCAATGAAACTACCAGGATTAACTTCTGGTCTCAGAGTCTTGCAAATATTTATAAATCACTTTATTTACTTCATATTCACTCTAAAGACTTGCACATCTTTTCCAGGAACAGATCTGGTTAATGATATATCCCAATCCGAAATAATTGAGGGAAACAAAAGGAGAACAACAGAACAAGAGGACACAGTCTCAAGCTGTGCCAGGGATGTTTAGGCTCCAGGTGAGGAGAAAGTTCTTCACAGAAAGAGTAATTGGCCATTGGAATAGGCTGCCCAGGGAAGAAATGGAGACACCATTCCTGGAGGTGTTCAAAAAGGGATTGGATGTG
Organism: Colaptes auratus; assembly: GCA_015227895.2. Classification (NCBI taxonomy): domain Eukaryota; kingdom Metazoa; phylum Chordata; class Aves; order Piciformes; family Picidae; genus Colaptes; species Colaptes auratus. The sequence continues at coordinate 29,628,255 of CM026897.1, read as the reverse complement.
GCACTTGAAGCCAAGGTTTATAGTTAGTCATGAGGTGCTGGGTGATAGGTTGGACTTTATGATCACTGAGGTCTTTTCCAACCTTATTGATTCTACGATTCTATGACATGGCAAGATGCTTTCCTGCCATCTTATGGCGTTTCTTGGTAGTGGCAGGGAAGAAAAGTCTCAATTTCGTGGTGTTCAGCAGCTGCCTGCCATAAGGAGGAAAAACATGCATGTTTGCCACACGTGTGTACTGTGGCTCTTAAAAGCAAGATTGTCACATCTGTGGTTCACCTCTGCACGGAAGACTAAGCCACAGGAGAAAAGTTCGTAAGGAGGAAATAGTGTCTTGGCAGGTGGGCAGGATGTTTTTGTCCCACTTAGGGACTCCCACTAAGTGAGCCTATGACCCTCACTTAGAACACAGAACGTAATGTCATCCACAGAGATTAAAATGGGCATATCTTACTATTTGCCTGCAGAAGAACTGAACATAGCCTTTTCAAAGGAAGACATTTGGTTTTTTTTAAGCCAAAGACTTTACTGACAACTGCTTGGGACCAGCTGCAGGTGATCTCTGCCATCCCTTTTTCCTACAAAGGAGATTGCAACATTGTTAATTAACTCTCAATACTGTAAGATTCCATAGTTCCATAGTAGACCAATTAAAGTCACCTAACATTCATCTTACTTAATACTTCCCGTTCTTGACATTTCAGTTAGTAAGTTTTTCTGTAAATCTGTTTTTCTGATCTAAAAAAACCTCAGTTATCAGAATTTGTTGGAAGATAGCTGCTACCAGTTTTTGCTGGGTAATTTCTATGTTCATCTCTGTTTCCACAAACTCATGTAAGTAATGGAGGCTGTAAAGATACATCCATTAAAATGCAGAATTTAGTCACACACACACAAAACCCCACACCAACCAAACAACCATGGAACATTTGAACTTAATTTTCAGCTATCAAAAAACCCCAAACCAACAAAACAAAGCAGAATGTCGCAATATCTGGAGCAAGATAAGAAAGTGAAGCAAGCCCTAGCTTTGCAGTACTTATTCAGATTGCCTGAATAAGGAAAATATTGTATGCTACTTCAACCACAAGCACCTTGAACCATTTCACTGGAAATATATCAGATTAAACTTCCAAGATACACCTCAATGGCTCCTGAACTGATCTAACCAAATCAGCTCACATGACTTGGTAATTAATCGCTACATTTGCAGTAATGCAGAATTTAGACATTGAATGTTTGATCTAAGGGCATAAGCAAGTGAGGCTCATAGGTACAGTGTGGTCATAACCAGTTCCTAACTTTATCAGTTAAAAAGAAACCAGTTTGTGCTGCCCTTTATCTAAGCATTCTTTACATTTGGCCAACGTGTTGCCCATCCACAAGAAGGGCCGGTTGGATGAGCCAGGGAATTACAGGCTTATCAGCCTGACCTCAGTGCCAGGCAAGATTATGGAACAGGGCATCTTGAGTGCAATCACACAGCACTTACAGGATGGCCAAGGGATCAGGCCCAGCCAGCATAGATTTAGGAAGGGCAGGTCCTGCCTGACCAACCTGATCTCCTTCTATGATCAGGTGACCCACCTGGTGGATGTGGGGAAGGCTGTGGATGTAGTCTACCTGGACTTCAGCAAGGCCTTTGACACCGTCCTCCACAGCAAACTCCCGGCCAAGCTATCAGCCCATGGCTTGGACAGGAGCACACTGCGTTGGGTTAGGAACAGGCTGGAGGGCCGAGCCCAGAGAGTGGTGGTGAATGGTGCCACATCCAGCTGGCAGCCCGTCACTAGTGGTGTGCCCCAAGGATCAGTGCTGGGCCCCATGCTCTTCAACATCTTTATTGATGATCTGGATGAGGGCATCGAGTCCATCATCAGTAAATTTGTGGACGACACCAAGCTTGGGGCAGGAGTTGATCTGCTGGAGGGTAGAGAGGCTTTGCAGAGGGACCTCGACAGGCTGGACAGATGGGCAGAATCCAACGGCATGAGATTGAACACATCCAAGTGCTGGGTTCTGCACATTGGCCACAGCAACCCCATGCAGTGCTACAGGCTGGGGTCAGAGTGGCTGGAGAACAGCCAGGCAGAGAGGGACCTGGGGGTACTGGTCAATGGTAGGCTGAACATGAGCCAGCAGTGTGCCCAGGCAGCCAAGAGGGCCAATGGCATCCTGGCCTGTATCAGGAACAGTGTGGCCAGCAGGCACAGGGAGGCCATTCTGCCCCTGTACACTGCACTGGTTAGGCCACACCTCGAGTACTGTGTCCAGTTCTGGGCCCCTCAGTTTAGGAAGGATTTTGACTTGTTTGAGCGTGTCCAGAAAAGGGCAACAAGGTTGGTGAGGGGCTTGGAACACAAGCCCTGTGAGGAGAGGCTGAGGGAGCTGGGGTTGCTTAGCCTGGAGGAGGAGACTCAGGGGTGACCTTCTTGCTCTCTACAACTACCTTAAGGGAGGTCATAAACAGACAGAGGTTGGTCTCTTCTCCCAGGCAGGCAGCACCAGAGGACACAGTCTCAGGCTGTGCCAGGGGAGGTTTAGGCTGGAGGTTAGGAGGAAGTTCTACACAGAGACAGTGATTGCCCATTGGAATGGGCTGCCCGTGGAGGTGGTGGAGTCACCATCACTGGAGGTGTTCAGGAGGAGACTTGATGGGGTGCTTGGCTGCATAGTTTAATTGATTACGTGGTGTTGGATGATAGGTTGGACACGATGATCTTGAAGGTCTCTTCAAACTCGGTCTGTTTTATTCTATTCTATTGATATATTAGTATCAGCCAATACTAATTGATGTGTCATGTAATAGAGGAAACTGATACAGCATTGCATGCAAAATTGTGTATAAACAGTGAAGTGTACACTGAATGTGTTTACATTATACCATAAGCAAAAAACCAAAGTTTGTTCAAAAACTTTTATTTACTATAAAGACAAAACCCACCAAAATAGGTACAAATTATACTATATAAAATTGGTTCAATGGGGTAAAAACTTAATTAAAATATCTTGATATATTTAAAATAACAAAGGATAAAATGAAGCCAAATTTCTTAACCCAGAGATTTCTGTAAAATTTGCTTGCACAGTAAGGTGCTAATAGAAGTTAGCCCTTAAGCCCTGGAAGTCTTAGGAATCAGTCACATAGCAAATATAATTTCATTGTGAAAGTGAACTTTGGTAGAAGAAACTCTATAGGACACCTGAGGTAGTAGAAACTGGAATAAACAGCAGTAGACGTTATTTACAACTGAAGTACCAAATAATATTAAGAACACAAAAAAAAAATAATTACACAGTTTTCAGTCCAGCTTTGATCCAAAGAAATAAGAATATTACATCACATCTGCATTTAAAAAACACCACAGTTACCAGCAAGCTGAGGGAAACACAAGTTCAAACAAATGCATTTGGACACCTAGAGACAGCTTAAGTTTGAAATGTGGTAGGCATGGTGATCTACAAAGTAATACTGATTAGCTGAGGTTCATCAGTTTATACAATTTACATTTCTGCCAGAAACGGTATTAAACTGACAACTGATCTTCCAGTACATGAATTGGCAAGAGTGCATCCTTTAAAGCTCGCACACAAGAAAGACTCAGAAACAATCTTAATAGAATGAGAGATTCTAAAGTGGTCAAAAAAACCCAAAAGTCAAGTACAAAACAGTTAGAGCTACCAAATTTCACATTTCAGTATTATCTTTTTAACTCTTCAAAGCCCACCAATCTTCCAAAACAAAGGAATGTAAAATTTCCAAAAGAAGCATATCCACAACTGATGGCACTGCCTTTCCCCCCCTCTTTAATTACTATCAGCACTATCATTCCTGTAAACTTTTCAGATGTTTTACCTCCAATTTGTACGGTACATTTCTAGTGTACTCTAGCTTATTTAGTTTGTCCTGAGTCTTTGAAAACCAATTCTATTTCAGCCCAGCAATCCAGTCCAACTGGCTTCTGAAGAGTTAAAACAAACAGTATTTTATTCAGAATGGATTAAACACAATCACTATTTGATTTAAAAAATATCCCCATTTAAACAAGAAAAAAAGAAAAGCTGCCATTTTCCTTCAGAGTTACATGCATCAGAATCTAAAAACCTGCCTTTAAAATAATTTTAAAAACCTTTTTAATAAAAAAAACAAACACACCTCCTATTAAAAAAAAACAACAAAAAGGTTTGCACTACAGGTGAAGCTTTACTTCACATTTTACTTTATCTTTCAAGTCCCAAGTTTATTTCTTGTTCAAATAAATACCTTTCTTATGGTAATATTTTCAACATTTTCAAATTAAATTATCACTAATGGCTACAGTAAATAGATGATGTATGGCAGAAGGAAAACAGCAGGTAAAACTTATCAGTAGAGAACATGACCTCTGTTTCGTTACACAAACAGCTGGCACCTGCTCCCACTGAAGTACAAGATCCCCCATAAACTTTAATGGCAGTTAGGTTTGACATGAAACCTCTCTACATGATTTGCCTGAAGCAGCTGCTATACAAGAAGGCTCAATAACTTTTAGCATGATTCAGACTAAGTTCTTTTATGCAGAACAGTATTATTTTTTTTCTGTTTTGTTGTTTTAAATAACCTACACTATCAGAGCCTTCAACACTGCCTTGTTGAAGGTGGCATTTTTTGTGTGTTCAGGTTTACAGCTAACCTGTTTTTAAAACTCTCCTATAAGCAAGATGTTCCATAACACAGCTTGCATCTTTTTTTCTAAAGACTATTTTAAAAGAGCATCTTTCCCTGAAAGTTAAAAATATATTGAAAATAAAATTTAATTTCAAAAGAAATTACATGGTCAGCAGTGAATGCAGCGAACCACAACTGCCTGCTCTTACTTGAAGGAAGTTCTTTTAAAGTATCCATCGATGTTTGGATTTGTTAATCCAAGAACTTTGTGTCATTCAAAAAGGACAGATACAGAACTTCCTTTTGACCAGCACTGAATATTGACTAATTGCAGAATCCTCTCTCTGCTTACATCTACATGATGTGAAAGGGAACAATGATTGCTATATTAAAATAGATCCTGAGCCCCTCAGCTACTAATATTGCTGAAAAAGTGCTCAAATAAAGTTGGAAAAAATAAAACGTCACTTGTCTGCTAAATAATCATGCAGATTTAAGGAAAAATGCTTTTGTGTTCACACAGAGCCAGATGTTTGAAAGGCACAGTTTACAAATCTCTGCACAAGTCGTGAAATGTTGCATAATGAGCTTAGGTAAAGATCTTGATTTGTCAATCACATACTTAGGTAGGGTTCTCCACTGGCTTTAAGTCCTTGATGTATCTATCATTATGGCCAGCAGAATAATATGATTTGCTGTGCTTAACTGCACTGCGGAACAGTTATTGTATATTCAGTAGCATCTTCTTCAGTGCTCTAGCTTTATACATAGTAGCTACCATGTAGTACGGAAGACTGGGTGTTTCAGCAGCTCCCTTGATGGTGGTCTGTCCTGAGGTTGAAGTTCTAGACACCGAAGAGTCACATCTTTCAAACCAGGAGACAGATGTGTAGGAATTGATGGAGCAGTAGTTGCACTAGCAATCTGAACAAAGATAAAATAGCTTTTTAGAAGTCAGTGATTCTTAAGTGCCTTCTCCTACCCCAGAAACATTCCACAAGCTGATCATTCTCATGCTTTTCCATGCTTAGCGTATTTCCTACTGCAGTTTGAAATTTGATACCATGTTGTTTTATGAGTCTTAAGTTGCCCTTACATTCACTGCCTTTCAGTCTGCCTCTCTCCTTGCACTCAATTTTCTTCTTATAGCCACACTCTGCTGAGACCATCTACTGAGCAGGCTTTTATGCCATACACAGGAACATTCTTTAGTCTACTAGTCACCATCACTGTTACTGCTATAACCCAACAGTGAGATACATTAAGCAGGGTGATATACCATCATGATATGTTAAGCTGGGCATGTTCACTTGCATTGTCTTTACTATCGGATGATGGGTTGGACATGATGATCTCAAACGTCACTTCCAACCTGGTCTATCCTAACCTACCCTACCCTAACCCTACTACCACCCTAAAGAGCAATCCCTCAGATAGGCACAGACCGTTCCCAAAGTTAATTTTGACTTCTTTGGATCAAATTAAGCAAGATGATTGAGAACACCAGGATGGCATTACCAGATATGCACAAACACAGAACCAAGACAATTGCATCTCTTATCACAAATGATTTATACTTAATTAGAACATATCTGAATACTGCTGTGCTAGTTTTCTTTTGTGGACACTTCCTCACTCACGCTAGTGAAAATGCTAATAATCACTTTCTTCACTTGCAGCACTATTTTCTTAATTCATGCCCACAGTTCAACTAGAATTAAATATACCCAAGTTGATCTTAGCAAGAAACATGAAATGTCAATAAGAATGACCTAGAAAAGGAAGGGACAGTATTCATACACAGCACAGCATAATAGTAAATATCTTTCAGCAGCACTTGAATGCTGAAGATCAGGTTTTTGCCAAATGACATTTCCCACTACGAAATATGAACAAACAAATGTTTCATGGTAGAAAAACTTCTTTTGCTCCTGTGTTTTATAGAATTACAAGACATGTCAAATCCTAGTGTTCTGTCATGATCGACTCCACAAATTTTATAATACAATAATACAATACACCAGCTTGGAAGAGACCTTCAAGATCATCGCATCCAAGCCATCAACCAATCCAACCCACCTAATCAACTAAACCATGCAGCCAAGCACCCCATCAAGTCTCCTCCTGAACACTGCCAATGAATGTGACTCCACCACCTCCCTGGGCAGCCCATTCCAATGGGCAATCACTCTCTCTGTATAGAACTTCTTCCTAACAGCCAGCCTAAACCTGCCCTGGCGCAGACTGAGACCGTGTCGTCTTGTTCTGGTACTGGCTGCCTGGGAGAAGAGACCAACCTCTGCCTGGCTACAACCTCCCTTCAGGTAGTTGTAGAGAGCAATAAGGTCACCCCTGAGTCTCCTCTTCTCCAGGCTAAGCAACCCCAGCTCCCACAGCCTTTCCTCATAGGGCTTATTACACTATGTATTTATCTTAGAACAGAGCTTTTCCTGCATATTATTATGTGGGTTGGTTTTGGTTTTTTTTTTGGTTTTTTTTTGGTTTTGTTTTGTTTTTTCTTTTGAACAAGCAAGTACAATTTTGTTGGTATCAGTATGGAATCAGGGCCACGAGGATGATCAGAGGGCTGGAGCACCTCTCCTATGAGGACAGACTGAAAGAGTTGGGGCTGTTCAGTCTGGAGAAAAGGCTCTGAGGTGGCCTTCCAGTATCTGAAGGGGGGCTACAAGAAGGCTGGGGAGGGACTTCTCAGGCTATCAGGTAGTGACAGGACTAGGGGGAATGGAATGAAGCTGGAGGTGGGGAGATTAAGGCTGGATGTGAGGAGGAAGTTCTTCACCATGAGAGTGGTGAAGCCCTGGAATGGGTTGTCCAGGGGGTGGTTGGGGCCCAGTCCCTGGAGGTGTTTAAGACCAGGTTGGATGAGGCTCTGGCCAGCCTGATCTAGTGTGAGGTGTCCCTGCCCATGGCAGGGGAGTTGGAACTAGATGATCCTTGTGGTCCCTTCCAACCCTGACTGATTCTATGATTTTGTATTAACAGCCCCAATATAAAGATGAGCTGCTGCAATAATATCTACTACTTGGATGCTTTTATCAAGTTCACGTTATTGTATATGAAAACAGTGTCTTTTTTGGCATCCTGGCAACAAGTTACCTCACCTTAAATATGAGAGCAAGATGATTGGAGTGTTTCTCTGCATTCCAGGGAGGTTTAGCACAAGCCATTTCTATAACGACACAGCCAACGCTCCACACATCACAGCTCCTTCCATACTGCTGACCTCTCAGAACCTGAACAGACATAAAACAGACCAAAGCTCAGATTACCCAATTCAGTCTCTTAACTAAATAATTTAGATGAAAAAGAAAGGAAGTAATTTTAAGGAATACCATCAGCCAAGTGCATTCTGATTAACATTTCAGGTTGAGACAGTGATAAGTCATATAAATGCTGTAAGATTTTAGGGCTGTACAGAGCTAGTAAATAAAATGCCTGATCAAGGGACAAAGTACCTTGCAAGAGTTAGCTCTTGATCAACTGGTCATTTAGTCTTTAGTAACAGTATTTATGATAGATTTTATACCAAACTACTTAAAACACCTTTGACAGTGAGAAAATAAATTGTCATCAGCACCATGATGGAATCATTCCTAAAACATTTAAAGCATATTTTTATGTTACTTGGCTGTACAAATTAGCTTAAAGAAGTCAAACAAGCTTTCTGAAGTAACTTCCAAAACTGTTTTCTTACCTCTGGTGCCATAAATGCAATAGTTCCCAACAACTGTCCCTGAAACTCCCCAGCACCCGTTCCTTTTGATGCCAACCTGGCTGCAGCTCCAAAATCAGCAATTCTTAATCTATGACCTGTGCTGTCAATTAGCAAATTGGCACCTGTCAACAGCATAATAAAAATACTGCTAGTTGGCTCTCTATTAAATGCAAAAGGATGAACAGACACTCTTCCTCCCTCCATTTCAAAACTATAAATAGGTTGATGTTCCCCACTTCCAATCAAGGAAATCTAAAAATCAAGAACAAAATCTAATAATGTCCCTTTTCTATTATGCCTAGATGACACTACACACAGCTTGAGGCCGTTCAAGAGATTTAAAGGAGCAATCAAGCTTTCAAAGTAGAGCAAACACAGGTTTCTGGAGCAATGCCTGGAGACAGAATAATGAAAGAAAATGGTGACCTAAAACCTGGAAGTTTTCAGTGCTTGCAGCTCCCTGTGAAATTAAAACTTTTTTATTAAGCAACTTTGAGTTATCTTGAAGATAACTCCAGAGCAATTGAAAGCTTTCCTATTTTAACAAGAAATAACAGAGACAAACATCTGCCATTGCTGTGTTACTACTTATCTAAGATCTCTCTAGTTCATGAATGGCTACAGTGACATTAAATGGAGAAATTTAATAAAGCTGGTATTTCCAAGAAAAAAACAACTACCCATATTTTGCTCCAACAGTGTACAAGTGAGTTTACTTTCAATTATGATGAAGGAAGAAAACATATCACAATACTCTTATTAGAGTACTTAGAAAAGTGACCTTTTTATTTTGGCTCATTCACATATCTAACTATAATTTCAGTGTATGCATTTGCATTAATTTAACTAGCAGTATTTGAAGCTATGTGGCCTCTTCATACTTTATTTGAACCAACTGAGAAAACAAACTTTTATGAAGTATTGACATGAGTAGGAAATATCCCCAAGCATGCTATGAACATTGTGGTTAACTTCAGTAACTAGAAGTTCTTCAGAATGATCAAAGTCAACAGAAATAAAACTGTTGAAATGGCATCCAAAAGAAGTAACAGATCTCAAGCCAAAATAGATGATGCTTTCTGAATATTCTTTTTCAAAAGGCATTCAAAGCAATTCTCACCTTTAACATCTCTATGGATTATCTGATTCTCGTGGAGGTAAGAAAGGCCACGTAACAGTTGTTCTGTGTAATTAACAATAACCGATTCTTTAAAGGCTCCATATTTACTTAACAAATGAGCAACTGAACCACCTAGAAGATTTGAAAAAACAAAACAAAACCGAAACCAACATACATTTTATCAACACTTATGTTTGGTATCAGTAGAATGCAGCAATACCTTCTAAAATTGGAACCTGGCATTAGTATTCCAAATTTATAACTAGATTTCTCCTCCCTAAAAACACATGGAAAAGTTTCACAGGCCAAAAATAATATACTCTGTGACTTCATTACTTTATAGCTCGAACTATACACATTGAAGGAGGTAAGTCCTCATGCTTCTTAATAATTATATACTTACTTAAAAGAATGTACAAATCCCTTAGTGTACAAAGCACTGCTGCTGATAAACTACACACTGATGCATGCTATGGGTGAACATTTAAGGCAGTGTGAGTACTAGCTTTCTTTGGGGCAGTATAAATGCATAGCCTCCAGTAAGCATTCCCTCTTAAGGCTATTAACTTACATCTGTTACCATCCAAGTACCAATACAGAGGAACAAGTAGACAAGCAAATAAAAGCAGTATCTTCCTCTATTTTCCAAAACTGGTATATAGGTACTTAAGATTCTGGACTTCTGTTGTGCCTCTCAAGTTATTCTAGTAAGTGGGGTTTGAACTAAGCCAAGAAAATTCCTGATGTTTAATTATCTAAATAGTACTTTAGAAAAATCGTACTTTTAAGAAAATTAAACACCCTTAAGTTTTGAGAAAAGACTTTCTGTACTACTGCTTTTTGGGTGTGGGACTTCCAACTACTTCAACAGTGTGGCAGATGAACAGAAATTTGCAAAGTGATGCATAACACAGTAGGAAACTACACAGTTGATGACTTCACAGATATTTTAATTTTCATTGTCACAGTAGTTGTTTACCTGCCATCCATTCAATAAAGAGATTATAGTTGCTCTTCTCACATGTAGCACCTAACATTCGAATAATGTTAGGATGGTTCAGATGACTCATCATCCTTATTTCTTCTCTCAGTGCTTCAACTACCTCTTCTTGCTCTGATGACGTGTTCCTGACATATGTCACCTGTTTTGAAATGAAGTAGTCAGACTTATCTCATGTAATTACCAATTATGCAACCCCACTTCAGAACAGTCACAAGAATGGATGGGTTTCCATCCCTTTTCACCATCAATAAACAGCAAGTATTCTTTTATCTCAAGCCCCTCAGCCGAGAATATATCTCCATGCAAGACAGCTGTAGAAAATTTAGAGTGATCTTCTGATGATATGCCAAGAGAAATCTCTCCAAGTATGGAGTGGGGAAACTTCCCTCTTCATTCTCCTCTGCTTAAACCAGGAAAAAGTACTAATTCTTCACATGCTGGAGAAAAAGAAAGGCCTGACATAAGATTCCGGCAGTGTTTGTATTTGTATGATTTTTACCAGTTTAACTATACTATGTGTTTTGTAACTAAACACCTTATCCCAGAAATTTGACAGTGGGGGCAGAAAGCAGATCAGAAGTCCTGTAATGGAACTGCAATGAATCCCGGATTTGAGCTATTCTGTATCTCAAACAATCATGTCTGCAGAGAAGGTCCTCTTGGCATCACCTCCCCAGGAGGCGCCTCAAGGACTGATGTCTGAAGCAAGACAGTTTAGAGGAGGAATAGCTGATGAAATTCTTTCCTTGATTAAATGTTTTGAAATTGCTCACTTCCATAGGAATAAGTTCATTTAGAATTAATAGGAAAACACTAGCACTAAGATTGCCTCTATGTTTGCATCACTGATTCAGATCCAGAGTTCTTTAATTATTAAAGATTTACTTATATCTAGAACCTTCAAAAATCTTGACCGAAGCATGCATTTGGGCCTCTTTTCTCAATGAGACTTGTCTATCTAGCAACATAAAAATACTTGCTTCAAAACTGGCTGTTGGATCAGAGGAAACAAACATTTCCTCCATTCAAAATGTTCTAGGAAAAAAAAAATCATGAAAAGTAAGGGGAAGCTACGTTTAATAGCTACCTTACAAACAGAGTATTAATTTATAATCTAGAAACCTGGGCTCCATGCCTAATTCTGCCACTGATGTATCCACCTGGTGAAAGTGAAAATGCATTTGAAGAACTATGAAAAAAAAGTCCAGATGCATAAAAAAACCCTACAAGTTGTTGGTTTATTTAGTTTTGGTTGTTTTTTTTTGGGGTGGGTTTTTATGGTTTGCCTTTCCCCCCCCCCTTTTCACTTTAAGAAGTGAAAAATTGTAAACATAATGCTAGTATGCATGCAAAGACTTTTTATTGTGTATTATATAAGAACATGTGACAGGGACCAGAACCAGCAATAAACACAAGAATTCAGTGAGAGCAAACAGTTTTTGTATGTAATACTCCAAAGAAATATTGAAGACCAAGCACAGTATATTAAAGAAGGTAAGGTACATGAAGTAATTTAAATATTTACCTGTTTAACAGCCATTAATGTCCCCGTTCCCACATCCTGAGCTTGGTAACAAGAAGAGAAAGCTCCAAGGCCAATTTGCTGACCTTTCAACCATTCTGCATCTTCTCTGTAATGGTGTTTTGCTTTGGTATGTCCAGGCAGGGTTTCTGGTGTCTGTAAATTAAACTTCTAATCAATTCCATGTTTACTAGCATTCATCTAAAATGTAGACAATCTGGAAGGTTACTGAACATCCAAGCTTATATGCTTCTCCTCTCTCTCCTCCTCACTTTGTACTGCACATTACACATTTCAGCTGAGACCATAACACCAGTGTATTCCCTAATCTACACGTTCCTCCCCTAAGAGCAGAGAGCCTCCTCTGTGTTACTACCTGATGGTGAGTAAGACATTTTCTGTTCCTGATCTCACATCTAGTTAAATTTTTAGATAGTACTAAGAGTAAGCACATTTTTCTACTTGATTTATTTCTTCCATTTTATACTTTGTACGTTGTTACTTCATGCAGAGGATCACAAGTACTTTTCTCATTCTTATTTTTTGTGATCTTTCTATTTGCAAACAAGTGTAAATCAGCACTAACACTCAGAATAGTTCCATGCCTTCTTAAAAACTTTTTCTCGTTTCATGGTTTCACAACTTCCACACTTTCTTACTTTGCCATTTTTAAGGGTAGGTACATGACATGGTGTTTCTCTTCCAAATACCTTCTCTAAACTTGTTTGTAACCATGGAAGAATTTTGTTAGCACCCTCAACTGGCTGGCTGCTTACCCTCCAACTCCTAGGAAAGGGTACTAAACTAAGGACCTTTGTGATTTATGTAACTTTGGAAACACAACAGCACTGTTTCACAAATTCAGCAAACCTCAGCTGTGAGTTATGCTAACCCCCTATAGGTATACTTACATCCTGCTGAATGATTATGATATCTTGGCCATTTTCAACCTGCAGTTGGGGAATTACTGGCAGGGCATCTTGAGACGCTGACATTGCCATAGCAATAGCTAAAGCTTCTTCCTCTTCAGCCTCCATCTTTTCCTTGCATTTTTGATTATGATTAACATCATCTTTGTAAGTATCATCATTTTCTGCCCGCTCAGGAGAAAGAACTGCAACTTCAGACTTGAATGTAACTGTGCCATCGCTTGTTGGCATAGATGCCTCCAGTAGGTCCTCAATACTGGAATTGAGCTCCGCATTAACATCCAATCGACACTTTTCATCTACTGGTGTGAACACTGTCTCCTCACTTGGTATAACTGCACTGCTAGTACTACCACTATTGCCATCACACTGTGAAGCATCATTCAGGTCAAGTGTCATACTGTGTTTTAAGGTTTCTCCCTGCTTGTTCATATCACTTGGGGTGAGTCGTGATGGCTTTGGCCTGTGTATGTGACTGGATTGCAGTGGCCTGGCTTGGGTAAAAACTGGAGAAAGTTTCTCCGGTTCTTTATTATCAGAACAGTTTCTCTGAAACTGGAGAGAAAGCTTCCGCTTTGTCTGAGGAGAAGGTGAGGGGTTTTTGCAGGGAACAAATCCCTGAGTTCTGAGTTTAGAGACATCTGTTACAGTGCCAGCTGGTACAGATGGACTTGAAGGAGACAAAAGTGTTGGGAATAGTAACTGGGAATTACTGGTTGAGGGAGATGAGTTCAAACACTGACTGTGGGGTTTTCCTTTTGTTTGAATGGATGGCTTTGGTTGCTCAGTGGCTACTGATGAAACAGGAAGTCCCACAGCAAGGCCAGCCAGCATCTCAGAAATGTCCTCTGGACTGGCACTCAGTTTTTTATCACTTGAACTTTTTGCACTTTTCCCTGATAACTGGATAGTATTGTTAGGAGTATTACTTTCTGTAGCTTCTGGAGAGTTATCTGGTACAGGCAGCTGCAAAAAGTCTTCATGTTGACATTCCCCAGACTGCATTTCTTCCATGCCTAGCTGGATGGCTTCTGCAATTTCCATTTCATCTGCTATTGCCATCAGACGTCGACGCATCCTTGCATAATGAGTTGAGCTTGTCACACTCAGCATTTCCAACAGCTTTACAAAAATGTGGGGCACTCTTGCCACCATTCTTGCTGCACTCAAAAACACTCTCCGTGATAGTTTACCAACCATTGAGTGGGAATTGTCAATTGACTGCAAGGTGAATGTTAAGAGGGAGAGAAGTTTCTTATACCTACAAAAAGAAAAGATGTTTTACACACTGATATGCTTTAGTTAACTAGTGCCAAGAAAGCCCTTACAAGATGATGTATTTAGCTGTCATTTCTGCTGTAGAAAGGAGACAAACTTCTACACTGGTGCTTCAAAGTTGTTTTAAAAGTCATGTTTTAATAACTACTTGCTCCATAAAGCAAGTGCACTTTTTCATGTGAATATATACTATTTTTTTAAGTGAATTGGAATGATTTTTTTTTCTAGAAATCAGCAACACCATACTCAACTATAAAGAGCAGTGACCATATAGTATAAGCAAGTACCTGTCTACTATGGTATCAGCCTGTAAAATATCTCCACAGACAATGTGGGGATAAAATTCACCAGGAAATTCCAATAGAAGTCTCTCTATTAGACAAAGTCTCCCCAGTAGTGCTTGCCAGTTGTTGGATTCGGTTTGGGTTCCAAGAATACAATTTAAGACATAATCAACACCACCAATACCAATAGACCCTACAAAAAAAAACACAACCAAAGAAAAAAGATTGATACAGTAAAGATTAGATATGCTCATAATATAAAGTCTGTTCTAAATAAATATTAGAACACTATATTACAAAAATACATGTGTGCCTGAATCACTCCCCTCCCAAACTGCTGAGAAGCTTCTTAGTCATGCTGACATTGAATAAACCAATTAAAAACTTCTGTACGTTTGCTTTTAATTCAATTATATCTGAAGAGCTATTATTACCAGATTTAAGTATTTCTCTCCCAACTGCCAGCTCGCCTGCTTGTCCTTTACACATCTCCAATAGCGTTGAGACTGAAAGTTGACTTGTTCGACTGTAAAAAATTAAAACCAGAAAGTAAATATTTTAGCAGATGCTTTCAAGAAAAAACATTCTACTCATAACCATCATTAACTTGGAATTGTACACAGAAAATAATTTCTCATGACTTTAATACATTTCTATAATCCTCTATGTGTAAGCTGCCAAGATTTGTGACATATTTTTCAAGGATACTTGCAGAAGTGTCCTGTCAAGCACAAATAAATAAATAAAAATCCAAGTAAGACCTCAGCCTTTTGCAAAAGCAGGCCAAATCCAGGAATCCAGCAACACAACAGAGTTTTATTTAACTTCTTTATTTAACTTTAAATATTCTATTGCTAGACAATTACTGGGGCATCTTTAGCTGCAGTTTCAGAAGAAATGTTGCCTAGGAACTAAGCCTAAGGAGACAAAGCTGGTGGGACGTCTGCATCTAGTTTACAGCAAAAGTGAAGAGATGGTTGGTCTAACAGGATGGAGAGGGTAGCCTGAGACAGGCCTACTTAAGCCTAAAATGCCAAAAGCACTCACTCAGAATAGCCATCTCCTAAGATTACATACTGAAATAAGAAGTAGAAGTCTTATATTAGCACTTCATTACAGAGACGTACAACAGCTTTTGTTGAAGCAGGAAACAATACACTTGCTGACTCCTTAAAGGTGGGTCATAAGAATTAGACCAAAGCAGTATCAGCTGAAATGGAGGAGGACAGGGGAAATGTCTTATGAAAACAAGTATTACTTAAGATCTGCAAGTATTGGGAAAACACAACCAGGTGCCTTGAAAACCTATGTCTTTCAAGCCAGAAATTTGTTGGTAGCAATCATGCTTTAACAAAAACATGATCTATTTATAGTTATGATCCACACATTTTATTTTCCACCAACTGTAAGGAGTCTCCTGGTCCCATATAAATAACAAGCGAAGTTTCAAGACATGTTAGTAACAAAATGAATTTGAATTTCTTGAGGAAGCATACCTGTTAGCATCTGCACATTTAACTAATATTGTCTCTACAACTGGCTTGAGAAGTCGCTGTAGTTTAGTCCTCTCTGCCGAAGTATGGCAAGGTGTATATACTAGCATGGCTCTTAAAGTTTTCTAACAGAAAGGAAACAAGTATTACACATGAAATCAAATTAGTGGCACAATTTTTAATCACTGTAAGAGTTTTAAGTAGTTTTATTTAAACTGCATATAAAGTATCCTTTTAATATTCCACTGATAAATGGAATCTACATCCACTGTTAGAAACTTTAATGTAGTCTTTGTGCTTTTAAGTCACGTAAGTACTGTTAACAGCATGAGTAACAAGTGTTTCTTTAAATTTGGACAGTCATGACATTGCCCTCTTGTGGAGGATTTTATTCATCCTGTTTTCAAGATGATGCTTAACAACAATTACCAGATTCTTGACTTGACAGATCTCCTCCCATTCTCTCCCTTTCAAAAATTAAGTAACTTTGAAATTCCTAGAATACAAGTAAACAACTACTTACTAAAGCAGCAACATACACTTTGTAGACCGGGTCAGCACAGACCATGGACAGCACACTGCAGCAGGACTCCACCACTACATCTCCTGACACATTGGTCTGAGATGACCCACTAGCTGCTCCCAGAGCTCCAGCATTTGTGTTGTTTCCACTGCTACTTCCAGAATTTCCAGTACTTTCACCATTAGCCAGTAACAGAGCACCACTAACATCGTGGGAAAGACGTCTGAGTGCCATCTCTCGTATATTCCAGTTTCGAGAAAACAAGCAGCCAACTAACTCCATTCCAAATACCTGACAAGGAAAAAGCAACATTACAGGAGTCAAACTCAGTAATACTTGGACACCTAGGAGCAGCGATCAAAAGGAATAATGTTTCTAGTTAAAAATCTTAAGAAGTCTGTCAGTAAAAATGTCAGAAGGTACAGTGTCTCAAAGGTTCTTTGATAGAAATGAAATAACATAAATAACAAGTATCAGTTCTTCAAAAACTCTGTTAAGAGAAGTAGGAGGATATCTTTATGTATGTAGCAGTTTGGGCTGGGTGCCCTCTGCTATGTGGGGTGCTTCCTCTGTCCAGAAGTCCAGCCCAGGAACACAGGAAACTAGGTCCTAATTTCCTACCATAATTCTCTGCACCGCTATAAGATCTAGCACAGAGTCTGGCACTTCCTCTTTCTTCCCTCTCTGCTGCCCAAGGCCAGGGAGATAGGCAGTCTCAGATCTGGCCAGCTGAGACTAGCCTAGCAGTGGGAGGGAGGGGAAGACAGAGCCCTGGGGGTCTTGGATGTACCCCCAGGTGGGGATGGGATGTTTCTGGGTCTGCTTTGGGATCTCTTTTGTCACTGTGCTTCTGGCTCTCTGTGAACATTCACCGCTTTCCATTTAAACGTTCCATCACTTTTGCAATCCGTTTGTCTGAGTTTCATTTTTTGCCCGTGGTGGGGAGGGGGGTTTGCCTCAACCCGTTACAGTATAGTTTAATTCACTCTGAATTTCAATTATTCAATATAGAAGATTGTTTCTAGACATTGGCACAAACCACCCTAAAACCAAGGTTTCCAAACAAAAACTACAGCAGAAATGTAGGCAATACAAGTTCTGCTTTCAAGTGGTCTCATTTGAAACCATCTCTAGATTCTAGACATTTGGCTCCTGCAACGTAACTTAGGTAACAAGTGCCAACATTGTATTTATGTGACATTTGCATAGCCGAAGCTAATATTAAGAATCCTACGCTCTTATTACCTGGACCTTTAATATGAGACCTGAGATCAAGTCCAACACTGAAGCCCAAATTAAAAAATAGAGAGATAAGAAAACCTCCTCTTCTGATGAAGTTAAATATAATTCTTTCAAATAATAATCAATGATGGTCTGTCAGACCAGGTTAAAAAAAAAAAAAAGAAAAAAAATCGGTTTTTACACTTGAAGCTTCTTTCACAAAGTAAAATTACCTGAATCCATGGCTCAGCTAAATCTTTATAGGCAGAAGGTATCTGCTGGACCCCGTAATGAGGGAGGTTAAAATTGCTATCTTGAGCTCTTCTCTGTGATCCACTTGTAGATTGCTGCTGAGTTTGCTGCTGAACCACACGGAGAATGGAAGAATCCACTGAGCTTGGCAATTCATGACTGTAGAATGATAACAAATAATGTGAATTAACAAATGAAATATTTACTGAATACTTCAGCGTTTTTAGGACCCAGAAACAGGTTGGTTGTTATATATAGACTTACCTATAGAAATCATGAGATCTCCATTTAGATCTACAAAGAGGACAGATAAGCGGCTCTCTGTTTCTTCTGCATTCTTCTGCCCCTGGAACACAGCAACAGACTCTAATATGTACTTCACTTTTACAGTGTATGAAACCAAAAATGGCATTACTATTTCTAAGTCTACAGAAGAATGCTAGTGTAAGGTTCAGTGCTTCTGAACTGAGCCATTTCAAGTAGTCTGATAAATGTGGGCATTTAAACATTTTTAGCAAACAGAAATACTTTGGTTTAGCATTATAATTAGTATTCAAAGTCCTGAATGGAACTCTTTGTACCTCAAGCACAGGCAATACTTTAAAAAAATATTAAAATATGAGAGATTTAGTTTTATTTGTTAAAGCAAGCTGTAACTCTTTATATATTTTAATGTAGTAAGTGTGCATACCTCATCATTCACTACATCATCACTGCTGATAGTAGGTAACTTTCATCCAGGGGACCTAAAGTGGTCCTAACCTTGCTCTAATTGGACATAACCTTTTCACACAGGTAAGAGAGGCTCAAACGTTTAGCCTTGCAGTTAACGTCTTTCTCAAAATACCAAATTACAAACTTAAGTTGTGAATAATTAATAATACAAGACATAGGTATCATTTGTGTACTATCGAACTCTCACAAGCAGCTGCCAGTCATCACTTAAGATCATGTTTCTGTTTCATTTCTGCTTTTAAAACCAACAACAACAAAAAAAGAAAACACCGAGTTATAGAGTCACCAGAACTTCACAAGGCAAAGATGACAACGTACATATTGACATGCAGTGGTGGTGTAATTTGTTCCTGCAGCCATCTTCACACACAGTTAGGCTCTCTTCATCCAACATGCCTAACAAACAAATGGGGCACATCTGCTCTTCTTCATCCTTCATACTACAAAAATAGATATTCGTGATTGTCAAAGAGGTATCAGAATGTAGAACAGGCTTTAACAGTGAAAAAACAAACTTTCTGTTTGGAATAGTTACTTCCAAATAACTACAGGCTACTCACATATTGTTCCAAATCTCAGTCTGTATAGTATGTAAGAACCAAAATTTTAGAAGCACCGAGTACAGACAAAACTTTGTTATAAAAGGAAAAGTCACAAAAAGCCTGACATCATTTCAAATTAGGTCAGGTGCCAATAAGAGATTGAAAGGACCAGCCTTGGCACTTACTTCTTTTTTTTTTTAGTAAGGCTTCTTAAAATGAACTAACCTTTGCTTTTTCACTTATCCTTTGGTTTTGAAAAATTAACAACTTTTTATATTTTGAAAGGTACCCATGATTTCTTCCATCATGCTCTTTTCAGATTATTGAGTCACAAGACAGTCCTTAGCCCTTTACAGGAAACTGTAAACACTATTTCATGAACTCACAGAAGACTTTCAAAATGAACAGAAGATAATAGCCACTTGAGAATTGTCTGTCACAAACAGGAACACATGCAATAGATTCACATGAACACTAGCATACTCGTATGTCACATGCAGATATTAAAAAAACATAACAAAAAACACACCACAAAACTATATTTAAAATGTTGCTTCCATTATTTACCTTCAGCTTAACTTCTAAATTGATACAATGATAGGTTTCACCAGAAAAATTATTCTGAACTTAAGCAACAGGTAGTGAAAACAACAGATCTTGATCTGTAGTACTGTTCAAATATTCAAAGCTCTTACTATCCATAGTAAATATGTAAGTTACACTTAATGTGCACCTAAGTTTGCAGGACTCCTGTATTTGTTCACCAACAATGTATTTTTATAATAAAATTAATTTGTGTATATATTAACTTCTTGCAAATGGTTAATTTTTTAAACTTTAAAAGTCCACAAGAATAATCTTACTGTGAAAAATACATTTCCACAGCACATACAGAAACATAGTATTAACTTAAAAATTATTTCTGAAGAACTAGGATGAAATAAAAATACTAGTTGCAAGCCATAGTAAGTGAACTGTTTCATCTCAAAAGCATATGATGCCGGGTGTTCTCCAATAATTGTATCTTGCATAAACCAGCAACTTATGTCATTGGACTAGCAGAGCTAGGAACTAACAATCAGGTGCACCAGCAAACAACTGAAAAATCTTTCATCCGGTTAAAAATGAGAACTAATGCAGTGAAGCTCTCAATCCAGTGAAGCCAGTTCTATGGAAAAAAACAACCAATCATGACTAACCAACAACAAACGCCAACCCAATAAACGCCCAAAACACAACAAACCAAAAAGCCACAAATCATTTTCCTACACAAGGTTATCTACATTAAAGGAAGTGCCTTGTCAGGTAAAGTAGTTCCAGAGGAGATTATTTAACTCCTTTGTTCATGCAATTTGTGGTGACACAAGTTGGCAGTTTGGAGAACTAAGTAAAAAACAATGGCAAATTAAGGTTGCGATCTGTACATCAGTATTATAAGCCTGTCTGAATATATTCATCCAACTGCATGCTTCTTATCACAAAGTAACGTATCACGGTACTCCTTAAATTAGGCTTCACTTCACACAACAGAAAGTCTCAGTTTTGATTATTTCTATGGTTTTACCTTGTTAGATGATGTCTAGTTCACCCACAATGCATACACAAACTATTTCTTTAAACAATTAACCAATATATTCTCAAAATCAAGAAAAAACATGCAAAAGTACTCAAGCAGTGGAAGTCAGGGAGAAAAAAATAATCAAATAATCACAAAACTTATAAAGAAGGCATTATGTAGTCCTGAATAAACTACAGAAATAGAAATTTAGTAGTTTACTTAAAATAATGCAATGACCCATTTCACAGTAATTGGTTTGGACTTTTTGGTTGTTTCTTTGTGTGTTTTTCAAAAAATCTTTTAAATATATGCTTATTTAGGGTTTTGTTGTTGTTGTGGGTTGTTTTTTGTGTGTTGGGTTTTTTTTTGTTGTTGTTGTGGGTTTTTTTAAATACACATTTACATAGTGCATTGACCCAAAGTATTTTTCTCTCAGGTAGGACAAGAGAAAAAGAACGCTTGTTTCCTCATTTGCTAAGATTTGTACAAATGCTGTCTTTGAACAAATACAAACAAATGTGTTTCCACAGTTTATATGCTTCAGTCTTGCAATGGCATTTCAAAAGTTTCCTAAGTTCAAAAAGGGTTAAAAAACACCACCGCAAGAAAACCAAAACAAAAATGAACAAAACCACTAAAACCCCAGACAAAACAAAAGCAAACCCAAACCAAACACACACAGACACAATCAAAACCAACCAACCAAAAAAAACCCAACTATTTTCAAATATGCCCACTTGATACCATGGTGACTAATGTATGCTTGACTTGATTGCAAATACAGAGACTTAACATGGCTTGAAATGAAAGCAGTTAAAAAAATAAACTAAAAAAAATGTAGGTGATTCTACACTTCCAAAACCACCACACAATAAAGCTTTTAATTCCTTTAGGAAAATACTAACCTGTTTTCTGAACTAGATGTAGAAGTACTAGATGATGACAATGTATGGGAATTTGACATGCGTGAGACAAACTTCTGGATGGTGTTACGAGATGGAGCTTTGATCCTCGAGCTACGCCTACTGTGATATTTCTGGAACAAACTCTCAACCTAACATCAGAAAAAGATAGCAACAGTTGTATTTATGCTACAGATAGATTGCAATTAAAAGTAGCATTACTGAAGCTTCACTTCTGCTACGAAAAAAGTCTATTCACCTTCGTAATAAAGCATTAGCAGTAGCAGCAGGATTTTCAGAAGTCTTGCTAACAAACAGATCCCAAGAAACACTTCACAACAAAAACATATTTGCATGCTAAAAAAAACCCCAGCTTTAGTATACACACAATTACTTCTGAAGACCCTCTTCTGTTTATGTTTCAGCTAACCAGTTGCGCATACATACATTTAAACAGAAAAATTCTAAGATTTGAATCCTTCCTGAACTATAGCTTTTCTACTATTATCTTGATGTCTTATTTTCAGTTTCTTTTTTCTTACTTTCAGAGCTTCTGAAACTGAATGAAGAATGTAATTAAAATCATATTCTTATTGCTTTGAAAAGCAACATTATTTTTCACCTGGAGTGTATTTTAGATCTGCCATTAGATTAAAACAAAACCAACAAAATAAAAATCCATTACCTCAAAGTTCTTCAGTGTCTTTCTCCAAAGCATGGGGTCTGAGGGTTCAAGCTGGAACACCCGCAACATAACAAACAGCAGATGAATACAAAATGTCCCACGTCCACAGCTACAAGTCTGTGAAGAGAAATATAGCATAAGGCTCCACTGAACTGATAGTTACATCTCTTTCCCCACATCTAAGCGTGTTACAGAACATATACTACCCCTGCCCACAAAAGAAAGTTTATGCCAAATAAAAGATCTCCTGAAAGATCTACTTGCAGCAAGCCCATAGGCTAAGACTCTGGAGGGTAACAGAGCCCTAGAAAGTTAGCCAATTTTTAAATGCCACTTCCTCCGAGCCCAAGTTAGGTGTGTTCCCTTGAGTTAAAAAAAAAAAAATTGGGATTAACTGTAAGTTAATAAAAAACACAGACAACACAAAGATTCTCTACCTGAGGCCCAATAAACACTCTGTATTTATTGTCAGGGCTGTCTCCCCCAATTAAGAAAGAGTTAGGTCCTATCTGCTGCAGCAAGTACAGCCTGGCTCGCATAACTTTGTTGACACGACGATTGGTTTCCTCTGGACTGTATGGGGAGAAACCATCTGGAGATGGGGCTCTTCGAGGCGGTGTTATCCGTCCACTCTGAAACTACATAAATGGTTCCATCATAAGCATTTTCAGGACAACAGTAAGTTTAATTAGGTGTTGGCTTTGGGTTGGTATTTATTTTTCTGGGGTTTGGTGTGGGTTTTTTGTTTGTTTGTTTTGGTTTTGTGGCATTTTGTTTGGTTTTTGGTTTTGAGTAGGGTCCTTTTGTTCTGGGTTTTGTTTGCAGTTTTTTGGGGGGTTTTGGTTTTTTTGGTTGGCTGGGTTTGGTGGTGGATTTTTTTCCCCCCTTCAAATGACACAGAAGAGAGTGAACTAGCTTAGACTATATGAATGAAAAGGATTACTTTTCTTCCATGCCCAGAACCCAAGGGCAGAAGAAAAATCTTAAGTTTCATAACTTTAGATTTGTCTGACATCATGACAGAAAACAAGTCTTTCAAACTGCTTCTACTTTCAAGTCTACATTGGTTGCCTCTCCATATACTATTGAATTAGCAAGTATAATTCAATCAGAAGATAATTACAGAGCTGTGACTCAGTACAGGAAATTATTATTATATTAGGTTACAATACTAACATATGTCATAAATGCAGAAATTCTATGACTATGATTTACAAAAGGGAATATAGTCACAAAAAGGAAAAAGCATATAGCTTCCTCTCTTTTGCACAATTAAAACATTTTCAAGCTCAGGATGTCAGGGTTTTTTTTGTTTGTTTGTTTGTCCACGATCAAAAACTCAATGTCCCAAATGTTTTACTAAAATTGTCTTTATTTAAATTCTTCACATTTCTAGAATCGTGAGATGCATAAATGGCTCTCTCCAATTTAAAATCTGCTCTGTCCACTAATTTTATGTTATGATGCAATTAAAACTGACTCTCTGCCCATCAATTAAGTAAAAGACAGCCTGGATTTCTAAGGCTTTTCATGTGAAATGTTAAGATAAACTAAAGGAAAACAGTAAGTAAAAATGGATCAAAGGGTAGATCAGATAGTTTGGTGGGTTGCTGTGGTTTTGGTTTGAGGCTGTTTTTTTTTAAACTTTTCATTTTTTCTTGTCCAGAGGAAAGGAGCTGTGATGCAGTGTTGTAACTTGTGGTATCTTTCCCCAGTTCAGAGGAATGGCAGTACATTTTAATTTATTTCAGAAACACCGTTTAGAGCAACAGGACAATAAAACCAATTCAATCTTACTCTTTAACGGCACTGTGAAGCTGTAGACAACTCAGCTGAAGCTCAACTGTGGATGAGCATTTATACAACAAGCAAACCCGTTAGGTACTATTGCTCAATAGATCATTTTTCTTGGATCTTCCTTAATGAAGCTAGTTACTACTGCTCAAAACATCCTATGCCACATCTACTCACATGTAATGATAGAGATTTTAGTCTTTGTGGTAGGGTGAGACACACATACTTACATCTACCCTAATCTTTACATAAAAATCAGTTCTGCATCAGAAATAGCATACTGGTAACTTTTCTGCAGGAAAAGAATCTTATCCCCAGTGAAATATACCTGCTTGGAGAACTGACTGGAAGAACTACAGGAAGACACAACAGAAGCTACTGGCACCTTTTTGTGCAAACCAAGCTAAAAGAGCATGTATGTGTCTTCATGACTGAATATCTGTTATTTGTTTCCTAGAAATCAAAACTGAAAGCAGGACTGAATTAAAAAAAACACACCACCACCCACACTTAAGAACAGAGAATAAGATTCCACACATGAAAAACATAACATGAAACATGCTCTGTGCAACTCACCCAAGTAATACCCTGTCCTAGTCTCTTTGTACCAGCATCTTGCCCTACACAGGAAGGATTGCCTTTATAATCAAAACACTGCAGAATATAGACAAATTAAAAATTACATCATAGCTTGCAACTTACAGGCACTGGAGATACCCTTTTTCTTCTAACACCTGGTGATTCAGATTTAGCTGTTCTAGATGATGAAGAAGAGCTACTAGGAGAAGGACTACGTCTTCCTTTCTGTGTAGGTGAAGCAGCAGTGCTTTGTCCTTCAACCTGAGGTTCTAGAGGGAGTTTGTTACTTTCCAATCCATCTCCTTTCCCAAGGATAGGTTTCACCACCTTGCAGGAATTAAGCCATGTATTAGAATTATGAATTGATTATACACTAATGAAAAACAAATTTATCAAAAGTTCTTTTGCTAGCATTATGTAATCAAGCCATTATCCAGACATGCAAAGTTTTCACATTCCCTAGGCTCTAACAATAACATGTATAGGGGTTATCTTGATAATGTATATGCTACAAAATACTTTAGTTGTGGCAGCAACTGATTTGTTTCCCAAATTGTCATTCTGGTAAATCAAAGGACAGCAGCTCCCCTTTTTGGATAGTAGAACCCCCAAAGAAGTTTTTTCTGCTGGCATTGTACAATATTTGATCCAACATCACAGATATTATCTGTTACCCAAAGTAAGTATCACTTGAAAAATAACTAGGATTACTATTTCTACAGCCCAACATTTGTTGCAAAGTAAAAATAAGTTTAAACCTGGAAGCAATGCAGCAAAATCAAGGTGCGCTGCACCCGCTACGAACCATTCCCAGGTTTCCTGCCTGCCATGCAAGTAAAATGGCTACACCACATCTGGAATTTGAGCTAATGACTATGGTGCAGTACACAAAAACATATGCTCACGGAGAGCATGTACATATATTTCTAATACAGTACTCCATATTAGAACACCAGATTTTTACAGTAAAGCATGGAATATTTCAAGAGAACTTTCAGCTGCCTCCTTCTCTGGCCCACAAAATGCATGAAATCCTTTCCTGTGAGGTTAGAATGCATATTCATGTGCCTATGGACAAGTTACAGTTACTAGATGCTGGCACTGGAAAACATCTAAAGTATAAAGTTGTAGGAATTGAGAATCTGGAGCATCGAAAGTTGTATTGAAAATGCCAGAATCCTCAAGGAAAATGGACTGCACAGGGAAGAAGTTTCAAGCTATGCAGTGAAGTATCAACTGTTTTGTGTTACTTAACTCTTTGAGGTATTGCTTTTTTGTTGCACTGCTAAGAATTTCCATTGTTCGTTCTTATGACAAAAATTACAAACAGAACCTTCTACTTCTGCTCTAACAGAGCTGTCCCAAACACTTGTCTACTGCCTCAGATGATTTTAGCTTTAAATTAGCACTCCCATGAAGTAGTACATGGGAGTCCCATCAACCAATGCAACCAAACTTACAGGCAACTGATGGCTACTAATTAATCAGCATTATACTGAAAACTGTAACTATGCTTAGTAAGTTTCAGGTTTGATCTGCCCACAGGTTCTTAAAATTACTTCTGAGGCCTTTCTACAAAAGTGTTACCCAAAAAGGGTAATAACACACACAGGCCTCCAAGGCTTTGCAGACCTGAGACTTGGGTACTTAGCTTTGTTTTCTCTGGTTCTAGTAGGACTGCAGTTTGTTTTCTTCGTCTGGCAAGAATTCCATAGACTTCCATTACAATACATAGAAGACTAACATTTTCAAGCCAAAGAAAAATTAAGCCATCAAACCTCTAAAGAATAAAGGGAGTACAAAGCACCGCAGAGCAGCTTCACACACAGATTTTTAACTGAAGAACAGGAGCTACTTTTGTTGTTCACATTAGAGGGCAGTGTTGCCACACCACTATTTTATACGACACAAAACAGTGTCGTGGCTAAAGGCCTTTTTTCTGAAAGTAAAGTTTAATAAATGCCTACATCTCAGAAAGTCAGAGAGTTTCCTGCTACACAGCTTATGAAAAATGAGCAGGAGGACCAGAACTAATAAGATGCAAATTGTTAAGAAAAAGAGGTTTAACAAAGAAATTAAAGGGATTTTTATTTTTAATAGCTGTTAACAGATACTGGTTTTCCATCAGCGCCACTTACTACAGGGCCTCTCCTGCTTCTTCTTTCCAGCCATTCATGCTTCCAGGCTGGCATACATGTTGCCTTCAGTTTCTCCCTGATCATGCGCTCTTCTGGGCGGTCATCCATCTTCTGCAGTCCCCTGAGGGTTTCTTTATTCTCCATGTCACGACTACAGCAAATAAAAAATAAATAGAGCTGTAACCACAATTAATTGTAGTTAAAGCATAATACCATGTTGTTCTTACATTTTGTGCTAACCTGTTTTCCCTCTCCTTATAACACAGCTGCTAAAACATTATTTCCAACTGACTGCAGCAAACCTTGTAAGAACTACAATTAATTTGCTACTTTGCCACTTGCAGCACACCTGTCTGAAGTAAAAAGAAAGGTTTTGGGAAATATAAAACCAATACAAGAATTATCCTCATGTCATTCACCACAGATTTCATAAGTGTTGTGATGGTTTCTGGATTCCATGGCAATTCGAAGCTCGCAAACTCAATTCAAAACAATTTACAAAATGAATATAAAGTAGAGGTGAAATTGTTCCATCTTCATAGGATGCGAAAGCCTGAAAGGTCTGTAGGGTCTCTTCATACACATGAACTCATCTCCAAAAAAGAGGACTTCTAAACTAATACACTGTATGTTTAAACTAGACACAAAAGTCATAGAAGTAAGGCTAGTGGCCTTAAGAGTTGCTTTCCTAGTGACTGATGACTCAAAACCTCTTCAAGTCAGTTATAATTATAGCAGTATTCACAGCAAGTTTGTATCTGTAAAATGAAAGTGTAATCCATTTGGGCTTGTACTTTTTTGACCTACAGCAAAGTAATTGCTTGTGATTGCTGGTAACAACAAAGAGAGCGAACTATACTGTCAGACACAGAAAAACAAATATGAGCAGTCTGGAAGATTTCCTCATTCTGTTGAGCTATCTGCTAAACCACCATGAAAGCCACATTCTTAAGCAGCAGCACATGATCCCCACCCTTTTTCTTGAAGTTAGACATCTTTAAAAATAATCAATTAAGCCAATTCTCAGAATTCCATTTTATTTTAACATAAAATCACAACTTGAAGTGAAAGATAAACCTACATAATAATTGTAACAGCTGCTTTCATGCATATGGTCTTTAGCTTCTAAATAATTTATCTATGCAGTTAAAACTAGCCTTATGTACTGTAGGATGACCTACAGCATATTCCCTGCAACATTCATCACAGTAAGATGACGTTAAAATTAGAATTGCCGTCTTTATTAGCAATGTATTACTAAGGTCCATTTATCACAAATCTCTACTTAGAAAAAGATAAGCTTTTCATTGGTCAGTAGGAATACTCCTGTTGTGTTGGGTTTTCCCCCCCTCTGGTTGTAGAGACAAAGGAAACAAAGTATTCCGAGGCAGGAAATAGCTCTTCCTGTTCAGTTCTGAAATGTAATAAGCAGATGGACATTGTAAACAAAATACTTCCCCCCTGCCCCCCCGCCCCCCTCCCAGTAACATCTAAACCCACTGTTAGTAACAAATTTCAGACACTCAGGACTGCGTCTAGTGATTAAAAACTCAGAAATAGTTATAAATAGAAGCACTACCCAAATAAAAATTAACTTTTTCTGCCAGAGCTTAATTATTAATGCTTGCTTAACTTCAAAACTAGTGTGACCAGAAAAATTATTTCTGTCCCACCACTGAACTGCATTTTATTGTTCTCCAGAAACAGAGACAAAACACTAGTGCTAATTCAGCAAAACCAAAGATATTATAGGAGCTGGTAGAGTTTAAATGGAGAATGTGCCTAAACGTTTATAGGGGGAAAACTACTGTCTAAAAAGGTCAGTGTTACAATTTCCCCCAGTTAAAAAAAAAAGTTCAGAGACAAAATCATTTGCATAAGAAGAGTACAGCTCTGAAATAATACAGATGCAAGTCAAAAATATGGAGTTAGTCTGTTTTTTATAGTAATTATTCTGTGGAATAAACCATCTCTACTGCAGGAATGGTTTGTGTACAAGACAGAAACCACCATCCCAGCAGTGAAAGAATGACACAGTATTTCATCTGTTCATATACCCATGATTAACTTCCCTACTGATACAAAATAGTCTTTTAGAGACTGGAGAACTTGAATTTATGAACAATGTAATACAACAGTGAAGGCTTCACAATCTGTGCTTGTTCTCTAAAGAGCAGAAGCAGCTATCTTCCTCTCATGTGACAGCTAAACCGATCAACTCTTGCCTGCACAAAGAACTCTTGTGCTTTTCCTCCATGCAGGTGGGAACGGCCAACCACGTCTGAAAGCATTTGCTCAGTAAATCACAGTTATCTCTTTGCAGAATTCAAACATTATCTGTATTTTTATAAAATGCAGTTTCTGCAGTACTCAAAAGAACTCCCTATTTTAACTCAAAGTTCACTAAAGCATTTGCTAAATATCTTGTACTGTTGGATCTGTGGAAAAGATTATTTTTCCTGTGACTGTACAAACCTGCTGCATACTGCAGGAGATCCTCATATTTTGGCCCTGAGCCTGTAGGGTTTTTTTAATATATATTCCCCCCCTCCTCCATCTAAAGCAAACCCCTTCATCTACACCAGGCAAGGTGAAGTATTCCTATGTGACAATGGCTAGGTTTCCAGTTTCCGTATCACCGTATCTTAGCACAAACTAAAAATAATAAAATTCAGAGTGTATTCCACTGAGGTCTCAATCCTGCAGGGTACCAAGAATTCTGATTTTCATATAACAAAACCTATTTATAAGTCAAGTTGACAACATGCTTAAGTGACTACTAGGTGGTGCTTTAATTCAACACCAATGACAAAATTAAGAAGCAGGCCAAGTAAGTATGCTTCAGAGAACACGCTAGCTTGGATCAGAGATTCTAACATTTCTCATTCCCACCTCTCTGCTTCATCAGGAAACAAGGGGTTTTGTCTTGAATGTTCCACAGAATGTTAGGGGTTGGAAGAGATATCAGAAGACATGTAGTCAAACCCCCATCTCTTCATAATTGAAGCAAAAAACAAATTTTAACTTTTGGATTTTGCCTCTTCCCCCAAGGCAGGATTAAGGATCTTTTAAATTCTGCTTATTAGTAGTTTCAAACTAGGAGACATCAGTTCCTGTAGTATTAGCCATGAAATTCCAAAGAAATTAATCTATATTTTAAAGTAGTGAGAAAGTTCAACACTGATTACTACTGGTTTAATGCATGTATATTCAGTCTGCACATTAATAATTCCACTGTTCATTTTGTATTTTTTGCTTTATGAACTATAAAACCAAATATAATAAAATTAGTGGTACTGCACAGAAATAATCTACTGCAACACCTTGTTCAACAGAGAAGGCAAAACATTGTCTGTAGTTTGTGTCTTAAGCTTGAAGATTTGCAAACAGCAGCTGAATACTTAGATCATGAAAAGCTTGATCTCTGTGGATCACTGTGAGAGGATTGACTGATAACACAAGAAGGCTGTGCTACCATTCACTGAGATCTAGATAAACTGGAGACCTGCGCAAAGGGGAACATAATGAAGGTCAACAAGGATAAGTGCAGAGTCCTGTACCCAGAGAGGAGTAACACCACGGGTCAATACTGATTAAGGGTTGACCTGCTGGAAATCAGGTCTGTGGAGGAGGACTTGGGAGTGCTGGTGGAAAAGGGACAGCATCAAGTTATGCAGGGAACAGTAATGTGCCCCTGTGGCCAAGAAGGCTAGTGGTATCCTGGGCTGCATTAAGAACAGCCCCACAGAGAAGGACCTGGGAGTCCTGGAGAACAAGAAGTTATCCAGGGGACAGCAAGGACTCTTGTGACCAAGAAGGCAAATGGGATCCTGGGACGCATTAAGATGACTGTATCCAGCAGATCAATGGAGGTTCTCCTCCACCTCTACTCTGTCCTAGTGAGACTACTGTACCTAGTTCTGTGCTCCCCAGTCCAAGAGGAACAGGGAATTACTGGAGAGAGTTCAGAGGCCTACAAGGATTGGTTAACGGACTGGAACATGGCTTATGAAGAAAGGCAAAGAGACTTGGGGTTGTTTAGCCTGGAGGTGAGAAGATAGAGAGGACCTCATTAATCTTTACAAGTATCTTAAGGGTGGGTATCAAGAAGGGTTCCAGTTCCTATTCAGTTGTGTCCTGTAATACGAGAAGGGGCAACAGTCACAATCTGAAACACAGAAATTCCACCTCAACACCAAGAGAAACTTCTTTACTGGTAGGGCAACAGAGCACTGGAATAGGCTGCCCAGAGAGACTGTGGAGTCTCCTTCTCTAGAGACTTTCAAAGCCTGACAGACATGGGTCAGCAATGTGCCCTTGTGGCCAATGCCAATGGTATCCTGGGATGCATTAAGAGTGTGTCCAGCAGATCAAGGAAGGTTCTCTTCCCCCCCCTACTCTGCCTTAGTGAGACCTCACCTGGAATACTGTATCCAGTCCTGGTCTTCCCGGTTCAAGAAGTGGTGTCTACTTGAAAGAGTCCAATGGAGGGCTATGAGGATGATTATGGAACTGGAGCACTGCCTTATGAAGAAAGGCTGAGAGACCTGAGGGCTGGATGTCATGAAGTTGCACCCTGTGATAGGACAAGGAGCAATAGATATAAACTACAACACTGGAGGTTGCACCTCAGCTTCTTTACTGTAAGGGCCATGGAGCACTGGAAGAGGCTCCCCAGGGAGGTTGTGGAGTTTCCTCTGAAGACTTTCAAGACCTGTCTTGATGCATTCCTGTGTGACCTGCTCTGGCAGTGGGGTGGACTCAATGACCTCCAGAGGTCCCTTCCAATCTCTACAATTCTATGATTCTAGTGATTCATGGTTTTAAAACCAGGTATGCAATATATGTGCTATTTAGCAAACCATGGTGACATACATAAGTAAGATTTACTTCAATTGCTCTGAGTTTAACATTAATTCTCTGTGAGTATTTTTCTTACTAAGGGCATATAATCGTATGCAAAAGCTGAATCACAGCTCAATTTCCTTTTCCCGTGGTTCTCAATGTTTATACAAAAAAGTTAGATGTCTTGGCTTCTCTGCCTCATGTGGGCAGACAGCTTTACTGAATAGCCATACTTCGACCACATTTCATTTGAAGCAGGAAATCCAGAAAAAGGCAAGTTTTGAAAGAAGAGTCAGTTCACTAAGGGAAGATCTGTTTGCTATATCCTTGAACATACAGTCATGGGGATAAAGTTATTTAATGCAGACTAGTTTTGCTCCTTTTTGTTGTTGTTGTTGCTGTTTTGTGGGATGACGGTTTTGTTTGGTTGGTTGCATGTTTGGTGGTAAGTTGCATACCAGTTGTGGTCAAAACACAGGTGATCACAGAAAACATTAATGAACAGAACTGTTCACAAAGCAGCTTTATCAGCACAATCAATGAACTTAAGCACAGGTTGTGAGCAGAAGTGTTCATGGTTTGATGAAAAAGCACTGAATGAGAAGAAACCTGTGAAATAACATATTATGCTCAGCAGAAGTACCATATATGGTGACAATACTGGGGGCAATCTTACACGGGGGATACAGAGATCATTTTGGGGAACAAAGCAAAAATATGGGCATCAAGCTACACACAGCCCAAGCCTGAACTGATCCAAGAACGCTGGGCTAGCCAACTGGCCTGAAGGCATGCTAAAAATCAGCATTCATTGTGGGGTACAGGGACAAAAGAACTAGCCATTCCCTGAACTGAGGTCAGCTATTAGTGTTTTAGATAAGGTCTTTCCACTAACAATACTATTAGTGCTCAGATTCTTTTTTGCTGTTCAGTATGTTTCACAGTATCAAGACCAGTAAAACAAATTAAAAAACAAACAAACAAAAACCCAACCAAACACAAAACCCCAAAAACAACCAACCCCAAAAAACCCAAACAAACCAAACCCCAAAAAATTCACCCAAACAGATCAAGATAGGTAAGGCATGGTCTGCCCTCTTGCAAGCCTCCAATTCCTTTTCCAACTGATCCTCTACTGCTGGCATCTATCATCTAACTATTTGTGTCCATCCTAACAAAGCAAAAGTCTAGCTATGATACATTCTACTAATATGAAAAACTTCACAGGGAACTTTCTTACCCTAGTACTAAATGGCAGCAGTCCCTGAAACAACATTCAACACTACTTCAGAAGAAAATAATGAATCTGGATTCCTAAAGCAGTGACTTACCTGAATGTTCTAAACATGAAAGTAAGTTCTACTCTTCTGTTACAACTGCCTGACAAACAAAAAAGGGAAAATAAGAACCAATTTTTCTAGCTGCCTCAGATACTCCAGCAGATCATAACTATCTTCCCTTCAGAACAACATAGGGCATTTTCGTTTGGCCAACCTATTCACTGAAGCTCACAAAGAGTACTCTATACCCACTATTCATCCTTCAATCACATTGAAAACACCACCACTATGTATGTAGATGAATCAGTAAAAAGCATTTTACATTAGAAATACTCTTCTATTTACCTAAAATAACCTTGTGTCTATTGTGTATATTTCAGTACACCACAAATACATGTATATGTTATAAAGACACATAAATGATGTTCATATGTAAACAGGCAAACACCCAGCAGGCTGCTTTGGTTGCTCCCAGGCTTCAGTGCAAGAGCCCCTGTCAGAAAACACTATCAGGAAACGGCCCTTGCATTGCTACAAAGTGGCTTTAAAAGCTAAAAATATACACTATTTCTGCCAGCATTTTGATGTAAAAAGAGAAACAAACCTGTACAGAATGTAAGAACATGACAGAAAAAACCTGCTGTGATTCAGCTCTAAAATGAGAGCTACAGCACCTACAAGTTTGGTAATAGAAGAAGTGAAGTCATTTTATCAAGCACTTCACTTCAAAAGATGAGTTTGTCAAAGTGACTATTTCACTAACACGACAATATTCACAACCAAACCTCTAGCTCCAGAGCCATCAACTTCAGTGGAATCTCACAAGCCTGATCAAAAAGGATCAGTCACCCAGTGATCAAGGCTCGAATCTCCAGACGGATGACTAAAGTCACAAAGGTAAGTTACCTGCCTGAGTTTTCTAGCTTCTATGAAGTCAAATCCACCTACTTTGAAATATGAAAATCATTGGCCGGATTGCTTGCTCTGAAGCCACAGATTCATACTTTTGAGATTTTGGCACTAGTCAGTAGCCACTAAAAACGACTCTTCCTACAAAAACAAGCCAAGAAATAATAGCCTCTGATTGCAACAGATACTGTTTACAAAGGTAACGAAATTACATTATCTTTTATGTGTTTTTTCTAAGAAGGCTATCAGACATCTGACTTAAGCATTGTAAAAGCTCCCAGGGTGCTCTAATCCTTTCAGCTATTTAGTCTCCCAGTACCAACTCAGATACATCAAGGTATGGTCGTTTCAAGACATAAAAATAGCAGTTACATTATACAATCTCCGAGTCCTCACTTCCAGATTAGAAGGCTTGCAGAGGGAACCTATCATTTTATTGCCATGAAAACTAAAATGTTATACCATTATTCAGCAAAATTTCTAGAAATTACAGGGAGTAGGTAATTTATATTGCTATGAGACCCAAGGCTACTGATAACTGTGCCGGTTAGTTATTTTCTCAACCTTATGTGATTGGAGACATCAGAATTATGATACTCAGCTTACACCACAATTCATACATTTACTGTATGATAGTATGCCACCAGAGAGCAGAATCTAGTATGCTTAGTTCCAGTTATAGTGACTGAAGATAGAATCATAGAATTATAGAATTGTCCAGGCTGGAAAGGACCTCTGAGATCAAGTCCAGCCATTTCATCCACTTCTCCAAGTCTGCCACTACACTATGTCCCCAAGCACCAGACCTATATAGCATTTCAACAAGTCCAGGAATGACAACTCAACCACCTCACTGGGCAGCCCATTCCAGTGCCTGACAACCCTTTCCATGAAAAAAAATTTTCCTAATGTCCAGCCTAAACATCTCCTGGTACAGATTGAGGCCACTCCCTCTTTTTCTACCATTAGTTACTTGTGAGAAGAGACCAGCACCTACCTCTCCACAACCTCCTTTCTGGTAGCTAGAGAGAGCAATATGGTCTCCCCTCAGCCTCCTTTTTTGTAGGCTAAACAGCACCAGCTCCCTCAGCTGCTCTTCACAGGAATTGTTCTCCAGGGCCCTCACCAGCTTAGTAGCCTTTCTCTGTACCCACTCCAGTACCTTGATGTCTTTCCTACACTGAACATAGCACTTGAGGTGCAGCCTCACCAACTGTAAGTACAGAGGAACAATCACCTCCCTGGTCCTGATGGACACACTATTTCTAATACAGGCCACAATGCCTCTATCCCAGTCCAGCATACTACTGGGCCCTACTCTAAGAACAGCAGTAATGCCATGAAAGGAGAATGGAACATGAGTGTGTGCTGACAGTCCACTATGTGATTAGTTCATCTGCACTAGGTTATAGGGTCTCAGGTGTCAGTGTTAGAACAGTGTTTTTTAACCCCTCCACAGGTTAGCCCTCCATCCCTTGCAGAACTTTATACTTGGTCATGTATCACCTATGTCAAATCCCTTCTAAAAAGAATCAAATTTTTCATTTGTAATATTCAGTTTTACCTCTTAGACAATGAAAGTGAACTTTGGATTCAGATTCTTTAAGCCTTAAGAAAATTTTCATTGCTTATTAAATGGCTGTTGCACTAAAACATATCCACATTTAATATACCAGGTCTGAGTTTTAGACAATTTAACACTCCAATTCCCACAAAACATCACCTTATGTTTTATACAAAAAAGTTTTACCTTGAATTACCTCAAGATAAAAGGAGTAAGCAGATAAACCCATGCATACTACATTCTCAATCCCCAATGAGAACAGCAAGCAGCACATGAACAAGTAACTTGGACAGGAGAAATTCAAAAGCTACAACCTATTAGCATATTTCTCCAGAAATTGCAGACCAGATAGGGAATTTAGACCATTCTGACACCATTCAAACCAGAATAAGTATACTGTTCCAAGACAGATGCAGGAAAGAATTTTTAGAGTTCTCTCAGCAAAAGACAATCATGAAAATAAGCGTAAGAAAGCAAAGAAAATTAAAGGGCTATAAACAAGTTATTTCTAGCAAACAAGTAAAACATTTAAGTCTCAATTACTGCTTAGGTAGTAAATAGCATGCAAAGCAAAAAGAGGACCAAACTTATTATAAAAAAAAAGTAAAAAACCCCCACTAATTCTGAGACCAAACAAACTCTGACCTCAGAGACCCTGAAACATGTTCAACATGCATGCTCTTGATCTTGGCTGAAGCCATGACTTTACTGCCATGTTTCTGTGATAAAATGAATGATTCCTCACTGGGATCGTATTTCCCAGCATATACTGATGACAATCAAATTATTTTTACCAAGTACTAGTTGTAGTAACATAGCATATGGGAATCATGAAGCAGGACTTTACTGTGCTTATTATCCAATTTTTTTTTTTTACATATCTTGTCCATGTCTGATTTTCAGCTTATGCTCGACTTTGATAAGTATATGGACATGAAATATGAAAAGAGAAGAAAAAATATATCTGAGTTACACTAGGAATTAATATGATTGTGGATAGAGGAATAATAAGCTGTACTAAATAAGCACTAAACCTTGAAAAAATACCACCTATTTTGGTCATGGGCACTTAGAGATCCATTCAAAGTGTCTTTGTCCTATGAAGCCTTGTTCATACACTAAATTGTGCTCCAAAAGCCAAAGAGGATTAAACATTTCCATGTACATTTCTGGCTCTGGCATGAAGAGCTTTCCTGGAGCGTAGAAATGAAGTGAAAAACCACTTTGGTAAAGAAATACAGCCATATAGCAACGTAATAGAACCCTTCAACCATTTACAGTAGATCTGTAATGAACAGCATAATTTCTATCAGCAGAGACTCGCCAGTGAACTGGCTCCTACTATGAAGGCTCCTTGCCTTAAATTTTCACATATGTAACAGCCTTGTGTGCATGCAAAGTGCTTCGTGCAGTGTGTGGGAGAGCACTGTCTCCCTGTGCAACAAAGACTCTTTGGTGATATCCGTCAACTAATCTAGCCACAGGCCAAGCATACAGTAACTACACCCACTTTAACAATGGCAGTTACTATTACAAATGTTTATTTTGTAAGATAACAAGCAACTAGCATGACAAAAAAATGACAGGAAAAGGCACTCAAAACTTGTGCAAGCATATGGCTAAAAATGGTTACCATTTGAGTAACTCCAGTAACTCCCATTTCAGCTACTTCAAAATCATAGTATAATGAGCAAACAAGTGTAGGAATCTTATCTGATGAGAAGGAGAGTATTTAGGGTGGTAATTTAAAATAAACAAATAAAAACCCCCTTGAAGTAGTTATTAGCAAGCAATAAAAAGACAATTAAAAAATACCCATGATAACCAAATAGGTCTGTGCTAGCAAAGCAAGGAAGCCAATTGAGGACAGCAAGTAAATGGACCACTCTAACAAAAAAATAGCATTTTTTCTTATCTTCAGCATATCCTTGACTGAGATTATTTTAAAACTTGTCTGCACTTGTATCTCAGTTATAATCATGTACTTAAGTTTCTGACTTACAGTAATGCAAATTTCTTTAGAAATGCAATTCTTGATTCCAATTACAAATCACATGCCATCAGAATAAAAATGCAGCAAGCTCACACCCCTCTGATACAGGATTAAAGGAAAAGGGTTACCTTCACTATTTGCTTTAAAGTTGACATAAAAATTGCAGATGCATGCACATAGCAGAATGAAAGCATTAACATTAGAGAATAATTGCTTCACAGGAACTCCAACTGGTAACCAGTGATTTGAAGGACACAATGTTCCAATGTGAACAGAATTACATCAGAAAGACTTTGAATTAAATTTTTAGTGTAGTCATTCCCTCACAGGCACAGTATAGAATCATAGAATTGTTAGCATTTGAAGGGACCTAGTTCCAACTTCCCTGCCATGGGCAGGGACACCTCACACTACATCAGGTTGTTCACAGCCACATCCAGCCCAGAATAAAATAGACCAAACCAGGTTGGAAGAGACCTTCAAGATCATCACGTCCAATCCATCATCCAACACCACCTAATCAACTAAACCATGTAACCAAGCACCCTATCAAGTCTCCTCCTAAACACCTCCAATGATGGCAACTCCACCACCTCTCTGGGCAGCACATTCCTATGGGCAACCACTCTCTCTGTGAAGAATTTCTTTCTAACATCCAGGAGGCACAATATAGCCTCAAAAACCTCCAGGGATGGGCTTCTACTAACCCCTTGGGCAGCCTGTTCTGGTGTCTCACCACCCCTCATGCCAAAAATCTTATTCCTAATATCCAATCTGAATCTACCCCTTTCTATTTTTTATCATTCCCCCTAGTCCTGTCATTACCTGATATCCTAAAAAGTCCCTCCCCAGCTTTCCTGTAAGCCCCCTTCACATACTGAAGGGCAACCATAAGGTCTCCTTAAAACCTTCTCTCCAGACTGAACAGCCCCATTTCTCTCAGTCTGTCCTTACAAGAGAGGTGCTCCAGCCCTCTGATCATCCTCATGGCCCTTTTCTGGACACACTCCAGCACCTCCAGATCCTTTCTGTAATATGTGCTCCAGAACTGGACACAGTACTCCAGGTGAGGTTTCACCAGAGCAGAGTAGAGGGGGAGAATCACCACCCTTGACCTGCTGACTATGCTTCTGTTGCTGCAGCTCAGGATATGATTGGCTTTCTAGGCTGCAAGTGCACACTGGTGGCTCATGGTGGGCTTCTCATCCACCAGTACCTCCAAGTCCTTTTCTTCAGGGCTGCTCTCAAGCCAACCGCTGACCAGCCTATATCGGTGCTTAGGATTGCCCCCATGCAAATACAGGACCTTGCACTTGGTCTTGTTCTCCTGTAAGCAACAACCTGGGAAAAAACAGTTGCACAAACCATGGGCACTCCCACCATAACAAGAAAAGGATAATGCTACACATAAAGATTCATGACCATGAGATCATATTAAATAGAAAATACTCTTATGCAAAACATGCTAATATATGAAAACATCCTAATTTCATCAAGACATACTGTGAAACAGCAATTAGAAGTAGTAATAAAATAGAATTAACCAGGTTGGAAAAGATCTTAGAGATCATCAAGTCCAACCTATCATCCAACACCACCTAATCAATTAAACCACGGCACCAAATGCCTCATCCAGCCTCTTCCTAAACACCTCCAGTGATGGTGACTCCACCACCTCCCTGGGCAGCACATTCCAAAGGCCAATCACTCTCTCTGTGTAAAACTTCCTCCTAACCTCCAGCCTACACCTCCACTGGCACAGCTTGAGACAGTGTCCTCTTGTTCTGGTGCTGGTTGCCTGGGAGAAGAGACCAACCCCCACCTGTCTACAGCCTCCCTTCAGGTAGTTGTAGACAGCAAGAAGGTCTTCCCTGAGCCTCCTCTTCTCCAAGCCAAGCAATCCCAGCTCCCTCAGCCTCTCCTCATAGGGCTTGTGCTCCAAACCCCTCACCAGTTTTGCTGCCCTTCTCCGGACACATTCCAGCAACTCAACATCCTTCCTAAACTGAGGGGCCCAGAATTAGACACAGGACTCAAGGTGTGGCCTGAACAGTGCTGTGTCCAGGAGCAGAATGACTTCCCTGCTCCTGCTGGCCACACTGTTCCTGATGCAGGCCAGGATGCCACTGGCTGCCTTGACCACCTGGGCACACTGCTGGCTCATTTGTAGCCTACTATCAACCACGACCCTCAAGGTCCCTTTCTGCCTGGCCGCTCTCCAACCACTCTGACTCCAGCCTGTAGCACTGCACTCGATTACCTGTTCCATAATCTTGCCTGGCACTGAGGACAGGCTTGGAATTCCTTAGTTCCTCCTTCCAGCACTTCTTATGGATGGGCACCACAATGGCCACCTCCAGTCATCTGTGACCTCTCCATGAGCCAGGACTGTTGAAAAAAGATGGAGAGCAGCTTGGCCAGCTCATCTGCCAGCTCTCTCAGCACCCTAGGATGGATCCCCTCCGGTCCCATGGACTTGTGGGGATCCAAGTGACTCAGAAGGTGTCTCTAACTACTTCTTCCTGGATCACAGGGGAACTATACTGCTACCTAACTCAAATTGCCAGCTCAGGAGGCCAGTTGTCTGGAAGAAAACCTATCTTGCTATTAAAAATTGAGGCAAAGAAAGTGTTAAGTTCCTCTGCCTTTTCCCCATCTTTTGTTACTATATTCCCCCTCCATGTCCACTAAGGAGTGGAGGTTGTCCTTGCCCCTCCTCTTGCCATTAAGATATTTGTAGAAGGATTTTTTTGTTGTCCTTCACAGCAGAGGTCAGTCTAAGCTCTAAATGGGCTTATGCCTCCCCAATTTTTTTTCTTGTATGACCTAGCAACATCCTTAAACATTTCATTGGTTACCTCTCCTTCCTTCCAAAGATGATACACCCTCTTTTTACCCCTTAATTCATTCAGAAGTTCATTGCCCATCCATGCTGGCAGTCTGCTCTGGCAGCTCATCTTCCAGCACATTGGCACAGCCTATTCCTGTGCCCTCAGGAGTTCTTTCTTGAAGTAGGTCCAGCCCTCCTGGACCCCTTTGTTTTTAAGGGCTGTTTCCCAAGGTACCTTCTGAGTTAGTTCCTCAACTAATCTGAACTCTGCCCTCCAGATGGAGGCTTTGTTCCTGCCCCTCTTACTTGATTGCATATTGAAAACTCAATTTATTTCATGGTCACTGGACCCCAGACAGCCTCCAACCACCACATCTCCCACCAGACCTTCTCTGTGAAAAGAAGGTCAAGCAAAGCCTTATCCCTTGTAGGCTCACCCAGCAGCTGGGCTCAGAAGCTATCCTCCATACACTAAGAAACTTCTAGACTGCCTCCTCTCTGCTGTGTTAAGTTCCCAGCAGATATCAGGCAGGTTAAAATTGCCCATAAGAACAAGGTCTGGTGATCTTGAGACAGCCTCTAGCTGCCAGGTACCGTGTTTGGTTTTGGGCACCTCAGTACAAGAAAGACATTGAGCAGATTCAAAGACAAGCAAATAAGCTGGTGAAGTGGCCTAGAGAATGATTCTTACAAAGACTGGCTGAGAGAACTGGGACTGTCTAGTCAGGAGGCTGAGCAGAGACCTTATTGCCCTCTACAGCTACCTTAAAAGCCAATATAGAGAGGTAAGTTCTGGTCTCTTCTCACAGAACAAGAGGAAACAGTCTCAAGCTGCACCCGGGTAGATTTAGCCTAGTCAGGAGAAAAATTTTCACTGAAAGAGTAGTCAAGCACTGGAACAGGCTGCACAGGGGGGTGTTTAAGTCACCATCCCTGGATGTGCTTAAAGATTGTTGAGATGTGGATCTTAGCAAAATGGTTTAACAGTGAACTTGGCAGAGTAGGGTTAATGCTCCCTCAGCCTCTCCTCATAGGGCTTGTGCTCAAGGCCTCTCACCAGCCTTGTTGCCCTTCTCTGGACACGTTCAAGTGTCTCGATGTCCTTCTTAAACTGAGGGGCCCAGAACTGGACACAGGACTCAAGGTGTGGCCTAACCAGTGCAGAGTACAGGGGCACAATGACCTCCCTGCTCCTGCTGGCCACGCTAGTCTTGATGCAGGCCAGGATGCCATTGGCCTTCTTGGCCACCTGGGCACACTGCTGGTTCATGTTCAGGCAGCTGTCGATCGGCACCCCTAGGTCCCTTTTTGTTTGGCCGCTCTCCAGCCACTCCGACCCCAGCCTGCAGCTCTGCATGGGGTTGTTGTGGCCAAAGTGCAGCATCCGGCACTTGGACTTGCTGAATGCCATCCCATTGGACTCCGCCCATCTGTCCAGTCGGTTGAGGTCCCTGTGCAGGGCCCTTCTACCCTCTAACTGACCAACATGTGCTCCCAACTTGGTGTCATCTGCAAATTTGCTGATGACTGTCTCAATGCCCTCATCCAGATCATCAGTGAAGACATTGAAGAGGATGGGGCCCAGCACTGATCCCTAGGGGATGCCACTGGTGACTGGCCTCCAGCTGGAGGTGGCACCATTAACCACCACTCTCTGGGCCCGGCCCTCCAGCCAGTTCCTAACCCAGCGCAGAGTGTTGCTGTCCAAGCCACGAGCTGACAGCTTAGCCAGCAGTTTGCTGTGAGGGATGGTGTCAAAGGCCTACAATATCACAGTATCACTAAGGTTGGAAGAG
Organism: Colaptes auratus; assembly: GCA_015227895.2. Classification (NCBI taxonomy): domain Eukaryota; kingdom Metazoa; phylum Chordata; class Aves; order Piciformes; family Picidae; genus Colaptes; species Colaptes auratus. The sequence continues at coordinate 29,586,096 of CM026897.1, read as the reverse complement.
ACCTCGAAGCTCATCATTTAGAGAACTGTATTCAATGGCATTCATTATAAGATAAACATCAAGGGTATTTTGGGTGCAATGGGACTTATTTGGAGCATGGGAATATGGAAATATCTGTACCCTTCAGGCAGAAGAGACATGTTTTCTGTGACAAAGGTAGAGCTCTCTTGCATACATTAGATTAAAAATGGAACCTAATAAACTGAATCACAATGATGCACTTAAAATTCAAGTTTGGCTTTTTTGGGGAGTTGTTTTAAAATATTTAATACTGACAATCATCACCAATAGAACAGAGTACTTAGTACTTTAAAAGTGCACAATGTCAGATCCTCCTTTTAAAACTACCTGCCCAACTAAACTGTTCACTTCATCAGAAAGTGACTGTCAGTATTCAAGGTAATAGGTTCTGATTTAGTGTATGCTATTAACCAATTAAGATATCACTTAGAATTTAAGACTAGTGTTAGCAACATTTCTTCAATGACCTACAACTACTTACACCATCTTTCACGTAGCTGATAGAATAAGCCTGTGGCCCACTCAAGCTATTAAGAGTCAAACCCTAACTGCAAAAAAGACTTGAAGCCATAAACCAGTGACCAAGAAAAATTTGGTAAAGAATTGCCATGCAGTTTTCATCCATGATAAAGAAATCTGAAAGGTTAGGAAGCAGTTACTAACCATCTGTACAGTACCCTCAAGTATTGCTCCAGCTGAGATGGTAGCACTCAGTGAAATCCACAGTTTCAAAGGAAGAAACATTAAAAATATGAAAGTACATTTGTGTGTTAAATTGCTCTCCCACACAGACTATCAAAGACTGTTTGTTTTGCAATACTATACTCCATGCTCTTCTATATTACTTGTGTAAGCTCATCAATGCAAAGCTCAAATGCAATGCGCTGTCCACAGTTGTGTTTGTCTTCTACAAACGAACTCTGAAAATTAATGAAGCAGTTCCACAGAATTCTAACACTATCAAAAAACTTGCATTAAGAAATCTAAAATAAGAATAGCAAGGCCATTTCATGAATATTCCCAATACAAGGAAAATGCTGGAATGCTCCCAAATGACTTTCACAATGCCTAAGTAATGGCAAGGTTTCCTTGTTTCATCCCTGCCTCCTAACCCAAAGGAACTAACTAAAACAAAAACACAAACACACTTGTGGTCAGGCTATCATGGAGCATTAATGCTCACATGAGCTTCAGAGCGAAGTAAAAGCAGTGTACTGCTCCCTTGAGACCACAAAAACAACCTACTAATGTTTTTATAATGGTAATTTTCCTAATAAAAACTAAGGTACACAAACTAAAACTTTATTTAATGTCCCATAACTAAAACCATTTTTGATGGCTTGAACAATCATTTAGTTACACATGAAGAAGTTCCACAGTTCTCAAGTTTCTCATGATACATGTTTAAGGAAATTGTAGAAACAAGATGATAGAAGGGTTTTCTATCTGTGAAGGTGCCAAGCCCAAACTTACATAGTTGTTTGCAAAACTCCTGACTTGGAGACTTCATTTTTCATTTTAACATTCATATGTTTCTTCAGAAATTGTCAAATATAATGAGTATAAACCCTGGAGAAATGTGTAGACTCCCAGTTCAGAAACGCCCACTCTAGGCCATAAAAAACAGCCATTAAAAGTAACTTTTTTTCTTTTAGGTGTCTTCCACCACTAAGCATATTTGAAGACTAATAGCATAACTGATGTGGCTGCATTTCACACATTTATATTCAATCTTTGAAACTTTTAGCACAGATGTACACTGCCAACACATTCAACTGAAAACACTTCCTTGTCCTGATTATTTTTCTGTTTCCCAGAATTTCTCTGTAAGAAATTGCATGCCCAAGTGCTCCCATCCTGAAACCATTTGAAATAAGCAAGATTATAATTACTTTGCTTGTATCTTTAGTTGTCACTACCACCACTATCTGATTAACAAGAACAATCCTTTTCAGGAATTAGCAAGTATGATTCAGACAGCAGAGGAATTGAAAACAGCTCAAGAGAAACTTCAGTCCTCAATAGCAGAGGTCTTATTCAAACTATCCTTGCATGCCTTTTTTTTTCCTGTAAAGTGAAGAGGTCTGATTTTCAGTTTCACCTGTATTAGCATTGTCCTTGGATTTTTTAAAATTTTATTATAAAAAAACAAACAAACAAAAAAAAAAAAAAAAAAAAAAAAAACACAAAAAACAACAACAACAAAAAAAAAAAAAAAAAAAAAAAAAACAAACACCAAAAAACACCAAACCAAAATCTTGCAGGGCAAGTTAAAGCTATATAGGAAAATGAGGTAAACTCTGTTAGTCTATGGTATGACTGTCTCATAAAAAAAGAGAATCATAAAATATAATTAATTTTAGATATTGTTGCCATTAACACACAAACCTTTCAAAAATCCACACATTAAGCAGAAAGCCTACTACACCAAGCTTTATCTATGCACAGGACAGTATTTGAGCAGCTCTGTCAAGCTTCAAAAAATGAAAGACAGAAGGTACTTGGATGCTCATGCAAGCATAATGCATTTAATCACTCTCTACAAGGCAATTTAAACATGAATACTTGTTTAATGCACAGATGTGTTTTACCTGTTACCTGTATCTGCCCCCCCAAACAATGTTGCATTTCAGTTTAAATACAATAAATTCACAATCAACAGTGTAATGACAAAAGGTAGGAAAACATAGTCTTAAGCTATGTTTACTTGCTCTAGAGGGACAAAAGGCTCTGGGAGAACTGGTTGAGGGGTCAGGGGCACAGGTAATTTTTTTCATCAATACCCTTAGTTGCAGGAAGGAATACTGAAAGGAACAGGACAGCAGCTGTAATTCACAAGTGGCTCAGAGGCTGGTGCCACCAACAGAATTTTGGGATTTCGATCCTAGGGAACTTTCTATGGCACCAAGGGCGCTAGCAACAGATGGAGTATGTCCATCGCAGAGGGGTAAAAAGATCTCAATGCATGAGAACAGCCTATCCCACAAAGAGAAAAGGGTTCTAGGAAGGGAGCTGGCAGGTCTCATTGACAGGGCTTTCAACTAGATTCAAAGGGGAAGGGGCTGAAAACAGTCCCCCCAGACAGGAGTCTGAGGGTGGTAGGCTGGAGTCAAGGGTGAAACCAGCAGCCCAGATAAAGTGCATATACACTAATGTATGCAGTATGGGTAACAAACAAGAGGAGCTGGTAGCCTTGTTACAGCAGGAAAGTTATGATGTAGTTGCCATCACAGAAATGTGGTGGGATGACTCACATGACTGGAGCACTGTAATTGATGGCTACAGGCTCTTCAGGAGAAATAGGCAAGGAAGAAGGGGTAGAGGGCTGGCCCTTACATCAGGGAGGCTCTAGATGCCATGGAACTGGAGATTAGGGATGATCAGGTTGAGTGCCTGAGGGTGAAAATTAGAGGGAAGACCAACAGGGCAGACATCCTGGTTGGAGTCTGTTATGGACCACCCAACCAGGAGGAAGAGGATGAAGAATTAGTCTATAGGCAGGTAGAGGCTGTCTCAAGATCGCCAGACCTTGTTCTTATGGGTTACTTTAACCTGCCTGATATCTGCTGGGAACTTAACACAGCAGAGAGGAGGCAGTCTAGAAGGCTCTTAGAGTGTATGGCAGATAGCTTCTTAGCCCAGCTGCTGAGTGAGCGTACCAGGGGAAAGGCTTTGGTCGATCTTCTTCTTCTTACCAATAGAGAAGGTCTGGTGGGAGATGTGCTGGTTGGAGGCTGTCTGGGGTCCAGTGACCATGAGATAATTGAGTTTTCCATATGCAGTCACGCTAAGAGGAGCGGCAACAAAACCTCCACTCTGGACTTCTGGAGGGCAGATTGCAGATTGCTTAAGGAACTAACTCAAAAGGTACCTTGGGAAACAGCCCTTAAAAACAAAGGGGTCCAGGAGAGCTGGACCTGCTTCAAGAAAGAAATCTTGAAGGCACAGGAACAGGCTGTGCCAGTGTGCCGGAAGATGAGCTACCGGAGCAGACTGCCAGCATGGATGGGCAATGAGCTTCTGGGTGAATTAAGGGAAAAAAAGAGGGTGTATCATCTTTGGAAGGAAGGAGAGGTAACCAATGAAATGTTTAAGGATGTTGCTAGGTCGTACAAGAAAAAAAAATTAGAGAGTCAAAAGCCCATTTAGAGCTTAGACTGGCCACTGCTGTGAAGGTGTGACCGGTGTAGGCTGTGTCTTTAAGAAAGAGACAGTTGCTGAACACTCTGGCTGAATGTTTTTGATATTTGAACAAAAACAAGATTGTCTAAACTAATTTCATTGGTAGGTTGTAGAGTGCAATTTTGAGTTTGGGTTCCGTTAGTTCAGTCTGTGTCTGGTCTGGGTTCAGGCTGGGTGCAGTCTGTGCTTCTCTGTCCTGTGGGCTGGACGGCTTCTCTCTTTCTGAAGCAGGAACGGCCTTGAGTTAACAGCTAACCAGATAAGAAAACTAATCCTTGCATGTGCTTTTTGAGCTAACAGAATTTTTCTTCCTTAATTGCCTTTCTCTCTCTCTAACCCTTTTTGGGAAAAAGGGGAGGTGGGGAGGGAGAGAGGGGGGTTCAGGGAACCCCCCTGGCCGGCTGGAGGGAAAAGGTTTTTCTGCATTGTGTTCATTGCTGTGTTTTCCTGTATATATTGTAAATATTGTATATTTGTGTATATATTCATTGCATTCCATTTATGCTTGTAAATATAGCTTTCATCTGCTTTTCCGACTGAGCTAGCTGTGGTTTCTTTCCTTGTGTGTGGGGAGGGAACTTTCTCACCCCACCACAGAAGGACAACAAAAAAATCCTTCTACAAATATCTTAATGGCAAGAGGAGGGGCAAGGACAACCTCCACTCCTTAGTGGACATGGAGGGGAATACAGTAACAAAAGATGAGGAAAAGGCAGAGGTACTTAACTCCGTCTTTGCCTCAATTTTTAATAGCAGGATTGGTTGTCTTCCAGACAACTGGCCTCCTGAGCTGGTACATGAAGTCAGGGAGCAGTATAGTTCCCCTGTGATCCAAGAGGAAGTAGTTAGAGACCTCCTTAGCTGCTTGGATCCCCCACAAGTCCATGGGACCAGATGGGATCCATCCTAGGGTGCTGAGAGAGCTGGCAGATGAGCTGGCCAAGCTGCTCTCCCTCATTTTTCAACAGTCCTGGCTCACTACAGAGGTCCCAGATGACTGGAAGCTGGCCAATGTGATGCCCATCCACAAGAAGGGCAAGGAGGAGCCAGGGAATGTGGGGGGTGGTCTCTTCTCCCAGGCAACCGGCACCACAACAAGAGGACACAGTCTCAAGCTGCACCAGGGGAGGTTTAGGCTGGAAGTTAGGAAGAAGTTCTTCACAGAAAGTGATTGGCCATTGGAATGTGCTGCCCAGGGGGTGATGGAGTCACCATCATTGGAGGTGTTTAGGAAGAGACTGGATGAGGCACTTGGTGCCATGGTTCAGTTGATTAGATGGTGTTGGGTGATGGGTTGGATGATCTTGAAGGTCTTTTCCAACCTGGTTAATTCTATTCTAATCCTAGAGCAATTTGCAGCTATCACTGGCATTGCAACTGATTTACAAAACCCAGTATTAGGTGGAACATGCAAACAGACTAGGAGTCCATGCTACTGTAAAATGTCATCCTTAAACTTAGTTCAAGTGTTAATGACACAGCAATGTGCAACAGACATTTAGACTCATGAAGACTGATGTGTGCCCCTTTCAGGGAAGAAGCACAGTTAGAGATGACATTAGGTAATTTAAATACCTAGGCTCTGAATAAAGAGCTATATATGCCACTACAGAGGAAGAACAGGATAGAAGCACATGTAACTCGGGTGGGCAACCCTCTTAAACAGTTCCTGCAGTAATGTCAGTTTGAAGAGTTCCTACTGCCCTCCTCAGTCTATTCCTCCCTACTTATGTGGATCTGACTTAAACACCACCAAAACCAACACTACACATTTTGATACTTGAAATTGGAGAGAAGAACAAACTGTTGAACTGGATTTGATATGCGACCCAACTCAAAACATGGTCCTGCAAGAGTTTTCCAGGAAACCAGACACTGACTTAAGTCAGTCTTCTAAAAAATAATAGCAAGAGCTTCCTTTTTTTGGTACACACATGCACCGCAAAACAAATTTATTCCATCACAGGAGATGCTCCACACACAACAGAGTTTACCACACAAAAGATTATATTTTCAGAGGATGGAGATAAGTTTATCATTAACATGAAGCTGTAGCAGTAGAAACTACAGCCCCTGAAATCGGAAGCTTGTTTTCATCCAATCTGAATCAACTCAGCAAGACAGCAGTGGCTATGATCTGTGAGATTTGATGCATTGGAAAACACAACACTCTGAAAGCAAACAGTACTGTTTTTGTTGGCTTTTTTTTTCCCCTGTTCAAGAGGTGATTCCCCAAAAATAACTACTTACTTTGTTTGTGTCAGGAAGAAAACACTACATTTTCAAGACAGAAAGGAAGCATGACAGTATGACTTGAAGCTATATACACAAATAGAGTCTATAGGCAATTATGGGGCAACGATAGACTGTTCATTCACATGACTCCCAGTGGCATTGCCTGTTACTCCTCAGGATCTTTCCATTAAAAAACAACCAACCAAAAACCACAAAACCCAAACAACCAAAAGTGAACACTGAAGACTTTAAAAGGCCAAACCAGAAGTTCACTTAACCTGTACCTTATATCAAGCTGTAATAAAACTACAGGAATGACTTCTGAGCAACTCTTCCCCACCTTCATCAGCAATGTGCAGCTTTAGGGAGGGAGAAAAGCAGTAGCCTCTATATGAATCTGCGCAATTGAAAATCAATCTGCTGCAAGCTTTCATCAGCTGGTTTGTATGCAGACTGCACTTTAGAAACTGAAGGCACGTCACATGAAGTAACCCAAGATGACTATAAGAAGTTAAGATGGCCTCAGGAAGAAAAAGGTTTACTCAGTATGCCACAATACTAAAGGGAAAAAAAGACAAAATGACAGCTGAAATTAACTGTAATACACAGTTATGTTAGATACATATCTGAGGTAAATGCATGTTATTTATTCCAATTTATATGCCACATTCATGTGCAAGTGTAGGTCTGGGAACAAAACCCACTGTTAGAAAACCTGATGGCCTGGGAATACAGTAACTTAAGAATATTCCCATAAAGACACACACATACACCCCACTGGAGCTTCTCCTTTTCTTTTAAACTCCTGAGGCAAGTTTGAAAGTTGTAATCATCAAATCTCCTCCTGTAGAGAAGTCAAAAAGGAGAAAGGTTTTCTTCGTACTCCCAACTAAGGATACTAATTGGTTCACAAAATTTGTTTTGCTTGGCCTATTTTCCTTTGAGTAAGATAATTTTCCCTAGAAAGATGATACTGTGTGTCTTTGATTATGCCACACTATCAGCATTAAAATACAAGAATGATACAAGAAATTCCACTGTTTTAATGTTCAGGGGGGGGGAAATCTAACAGAACTATGTACAACTACTACTTAGACTGCAAAAAAAAATAATTCTCCCAGTGTGAAGAACTACAAACTCCAACATATATTACTATGAGTTAGATAGTATTTCCTAGTATTATATATAATCTACTACCTCAGCCTCTCTTAAAATTTCTTTCTGATTTAGAAAGAAAGATGGATGAGGAAGAGAAATAAAGATTAGGACATCTTATATTGCCATAAAATGCATTATATATTCAGCAAGTAAGTTTCACTCAAATCAAACTGGTAGGTAGAAAGCCAAACCCAAATGACCTGCTTGACCTTTTAGTGAGGGAAGAAAGAGAAGCTGTACAACTAGGGTCTGTGTTAAAACCCTGAAAGAAGCAGTTCATGCAAGCAGACATTCAAAGGGAGCTGCCAGCATTATCCTGTATATACAGCCTAGAACAGGAAAGTAAGACAGACCTTCATGAGGGCTTTGCCTGGAGCTTGTAGTACTAGCAATGAATTCTTAGATAAAAGGTCTGATTGCATCATGCTTTGTTCAAAATTTACTTCTTAAGTCATACCTAATCAAATTTGAAAACTATCAATTAGAAATGACTTTGTTTTTTTAAAAAGTGTTTAGTTAAATCAGTTTCCTCACCAACAGTGAAGCTAAAACAGACAAACTGTGTGTTTATCTCTTGGAACATGTTCTTAGGGATCTCAGCAGTTGTTCCTGCTTTGGGCATTGAAGTTTCTGACAAAGTGCAAGAAGTTTGCCATTTCCTGCTTTGCAAAACTGTCAAAATGACTGTCACTTTTCTAACAGGCAGACAGGAACAGATTACTGTACCTAGATGCTAACAGTGTTTCATTAATGTGCTGAGAATGGTACATCAGCTATGATAGAAAGCTAGCAGCAGAATTAAAAATAAACCAACCTCAGGTTGCTGAAGGCATTAACAACAAAAATGAAATCTCTTCCCAAGGCCTAGATAGAGCAAGACCAGATATTAGTCACAGAAGATGCATTCTCATACTTTCTTTGAAACAAACACAAGGAGGACAGAAATTTCAGTGCACACTTTAAAATTATGTGTTCTGCAACACAGATGGCATGAAAACAAAATTGTTAGTAATTAAAGTTATAGAAGTGTTCACAAGGACTCTTTCCCTTGCAGAACCAGGGAATAAAAAAAAAAACCAAACATTTTGCAGAAGTCAGCTGCATGCTTTCAGTTTCTTTTTTCTGGCTAAGAAAAACCCTTCTCTTTCCTGTTTCTGCACACAAAATTCTCTGTGAAACTCAATTGATGAGAGGCAGAAATCTGGAAAACAGAAGTTCTTTTCAAGGGCTGTTCTAACATCTGACCATGTTTATGAGGCAATTCTGCTCCTATGAATTGTTACATTAAAAAACCCAACTCAACATGGTTGGACAATGTAGAAAAACAGCTGTTTGTTTCAACAGTTACAAAAAGGGCAATGTAGGTATGACAGTCTTGTGTGACTTTTGCACTGAATTCATATAAATAGCATAGTACAGAGTTGACTCAATGTGCAGTACATAATAGTTAAACTTAATAGATATGATCAGCACAGGACTTTTAATATACGTATATGAACTGTCACAATTCAGCTTCTCGTTAGACAATCTGAGTAATAAACAGCTTACTACCATAGAGCCGTTAAGAACACAACAGGAAGTGTTCCACTGGAAATCAGGTCTTTGTTTCCTTGTACAGCGGAATACGCTCACTGGCATGGTTCTTTGCATCAAGTCCACTGTAAACTCACCATCCACTAATGATTCAGCTGCATGAGGTAAGCTGAAAATGTACAAGGCACTAGTAACCTGCAATTTATCTCAGAAGACTTTCATGTAAGTATTTAATTTTTTAAGTTCATCTAGAAGAACAAATCCAGATCTGCCGTTCCTTGCCCCTCTTCGCCCCCCCTCTTCCCCCCCCCCCCTTTTTTTTTTTGGAAGTCCACTAAATGCAAGTATTTATCTCAAAACATTATTTTCTTCACAGCAAAATAAATCTTGTGTCATTCATATATAACACACCTACCTGAAAGTAGTATAGGAAAGCAAACTAGCAAATTAGCTAATTTGGGATATGGTACCATGTAAGTACCAGCTGACTCTTCCATTTGCAACTTACCAGCTCCAGTTTCACAGTGCATGTTGCATATCCACAGGGTAATAATATCTTATCCATAGGAACATTCCCTACACACACCAAAAGGAAAACCCAGAACAACCCAAACTCAAGCTATATATATTACTTCCTTGCACTTTATTCCATCTATTCAAGTACCTCATAACTCTCACTTGTGCCACAGAGGTACCTGCCCAAGTTTGCTGGTACTTATTAATAGGCAATGAAATAAATTGAGACAAGAGACCAAACAGTGTTTTTCCACAAAGTGCTGGAAAATCAGATATGACAATCCTTAGATAATATTTAGGCATTTTTGTAATGTAATTTGTGACACAAGCATATATATATGCACACCATAGAGTCTCAATTACTACACTACTCCTCATTCCATGAGCTGACATTGCACTACTCAGCAATATTTCACTTGTGAACACAACCTCTATGGCAGGCCTGAAAAGCATCCTTACTTCTTCTGGGTCCAAAATGTTCCCAGCTGACACTGTTTCTGGAAGCAGAAGACATCTGCTTCATCACTTTTCCTCTTTAATTTTGAATAAAGCATTTTGAAGATTAAGAACTAGGAGTAAGTGCTAGATTGAATCCATGGAACAACTGTAACTTCCATTTTTATTTTCCTTTTCCTCCCTCCCTCCCCTGAACATTACCCTCTAAAAGTGACTTCCAAATTTCTAACTTCATTGCAAATTCTGTGTGTTTTTTTTATGTCAGTGTGTCTAGGACAAGTAACTCATGTATGTATATGACAGAAAATTTCATACCAACCTGTACATTAGAAGTTGTACATCTGCAATGAAAGCAAAGGCATAATTCTACAATTTCTCCGACTTTAAGACATCAGGAGAACATCCCCAAAAATACTGAAATTAAGTACTTTACAGGACCTCCTTGTCAATAGACACTATTCGAAAATATTTAATAAATTTAACTGGTTTCAAAAAACAGTTTTAGACCTATAATGAGTACAATTAAGGAACAATATGTACTTTATTTTATCATCTTACTTTTGCAAGATAGCTGCATAATTTTGCACCTACAAGAAAAGCTTTATTTAAATTAGCATTCCTGGGGCATCTGTGCTTTCAGGAAAATAGTCAAAATTAGAAATCTACCTATGAAACTCTAGTATAAAACCAAGTTACAGAAATGTGTTATCCCTTAACTCTCACCCTACTGTTTACCGCAGTGAAAAAAAATAAAAATTGAAAGCACTTTGAACACATGAATACAACAGCAAACCCAGAAAAATAGGCCATGACAACATTGTGGGCAGTACAGCCAAAACCAATCCCTTTTCCTCTCCACATCCCACTGTCAGACTCAAATCCCTACCAGCACAGACTACTTTGAGGCTGGCTGAGACATCCTTGTATCTTACAAAAGGTCCAAAAGCCCCATCATTTGCAAGCATTGCCATTTCACTTCAGGACTACCCTAGCAAAGAGTTCCTCACACAATTAACAGCACTAAATTCACTGAGATACTCTTTCCACGCAACAGCTGAAACACGAAACTATGCTGAAACTAATGCATACATTCCTGCAGAAAGTTTACTTCAATAACCAGTTTCTCATGAAGATTATCCAGTAGTTTTGCACACTAGGATGCCCTAAAATAAAAAAAAAAGGCAGTAAGTGAATCTGTGCTTTTAAGTGTCTTAATCTGGTTTCCAGAGCTTTTCCTGTTCATTTCAGTGGTCTAAGGGAATAGACTGATTCCTGGATTTCTGTTCAAAACCATCTTATAATTTCTTCACACTACAAGAAAATTCGAGTCCATTACAATAACCTTAAACTTTATTGGTTTACATATTGGCAGATAAAAGCCAGCTAGTCTCTCTGAAAGCATTTAAACAAAAAGGACCTCCAGCAATACACAATATCTGAGAAAAGTAGTTTTGCATTATTCTTAGATTCTTAACCACTTTCAACTTCAAAATAATAATGTAAGTAATGTTTAATATTGCACACTCAATCTTTAAAAAGCCAGAATAAACCCCATCACTTTGAGCAAACCAGTTAATTTGTCCCTACTGCCAGTTTCAGAAAGAGTGGGCATTACATTTCTGGAGGTGAAGGACTAACAGTGACTGCTATTGTCACCTTCACATTACAGAAACTTCCTAGTTCATATGGAAGCATCTATAGTGGAAATTTGGTTTTCTAAAAAATTAAACCCAAAAATATTCAAGCCTCCTAAAGTTGTTACTTGCATTTGAAGCCTAAATTTGGTAACTAATTCTATGTTTCAGTTGTATTTAAAATCCAACCTTCACTTTCTGCATAAGCCATTCTTATCGAAGGCAGAATACTAGAGAACAGAAGATACATTTATCTCCGGAAAACATAAAAATCAAATGCCAACAAGAGAAATTCAGAACTTTAAATTTCAATTAAAAAAAATAAATTAGCAACTTGAGCAGGATTATACTTCAGACAGAAATACAATCAACCTAGAAAGAAGAACAGAAGACAAGAATGCATTTAAAACTCCAATACTAAAAAAAAATAAATTAAAAATACAGTGAATAAGCAAAAGGACAGTTACTGTGGAAAATAAAAAGGTGCCTAATTGCAAGGGAAATAATCCAAATGGATATGGGAAGGGGGAAAAAAAAGTTAGGAGAGGCTTGAGTCACCTAAGCATTTTGTGACTTTTTTTTTTTTTATTTGATGCAGCACAACTCATTTCTGTTTGAACTGATTTCTGCAATACTCTGTACACTAAATTAGGTTAAAATACCTTCACATTGTAAAAATCTAAACATCCACAGCTTAAAAAGTATCTTTGGGACTTTTTCTTCTTTCTTCTGAAGCAAATTCTTAGTTGCTCACTCTCTGCACTAGACTTATTAGACCAATTTACAGTTTTTAAACTGACTTATTTGCAAGGAGCCATAACTGTCTCTTCCAAAATCAAGTGAAATTAAATGAAAATGAAGATTGAATTACCTTCAAGAACATTCATTATTTCTTGGAAAGATCAAACTGTGAAATCTGCCCTCTAAAGCTTTCCTCCAGAAGTTTCACATGTATTTCTTAACAGAAAGAATCATAAGCAAAATCTCAGTAAGTTGCATGTTGCCCACAATTCCACAATCTGACAATTTAAAAATCAGAATCCATTAAAAAAATAAATCAGTAGTAACCTAAAGCACAGCAAGGTTCCTTTAACAATTCATCTAAAGATAAGCAACACAAAACACAAACTAGGACTGATATTTGAAGCAGTAATAACTACTCCAACAGTGAAACAGTCAAAAGTGTGGAAAAAGACTACAAGGTTTCACTGAACCAGCTGAAGAAAGGGGAAATTATCCTCCTTGTTACAAAGGAAATCTTTCATACAAAGGAAATCAGTGATAACTGAATCTGAAGCAATTCCCTGAGATGCCACCAAGAAAGCTTGTACTTAGTTGTGCTTCAGCATATGAAAGGATAAAGCAACAAATTAAACAGATGATTACCAAGCAGTCTGGTCACAGAGGTAGCTGTACTAGTTTATAGATACATTTGTGACAGCCCTGTTGTGCTTTGACTCCTCAACCTTAGTTAAAAATAACCTGTGTTAACATATTAAAAAATCTATCCCAGTATTTGTCCAATTATTATAAATTCATAATCCAATTTAATTTTCTTTATTTTGTTACACAATATAAAATTTATTTCACAAGTTCTAAAGAAGTGGGGGAAAAAATCCACACCTCTTATGACTGTGGAAAGTGCTCTAATTTAATGATCGGATGTCTTAACTACCATCACTGAAAAAGTCACAATATATTGATTTTAAGGTCTAAGAGAAGCACAATATTCTGAAGAACCTTTACAAGACCAATGTCTAAGAACAGAGGATATAAAACGCATTTACTTTAACACGGTGTTAAATTCCTTATTACACTTATTAAAATAATCAAATATCAAGCAAACATTTGTAATATGTAATAAATCACTAACTATATGAGATTTATCTTACTTCTTATCAGAAGGTCTTGTATCACAACCTCTCAAAAATGGAACAGCAAATGACAAAGCAGTCCCTACTTTAAACAGATGTGCAAGTGCTTTTGAAATCTCTACGAAACTACACCACACATGTAAAAAAAACAGAAATAAAAAACTGTTTCCAGGAAGCACTGCAGGAAATATAGTTGCAGGAAAGTCTGTGTGTGAAACAAGCTATGCCCCTGTGTCTTACTAATGGACTGTTTATGGAAATACTTTTCTCAACAAATTAATCTTACACTAGGTACTGAAAGTGATCTGACTCTGAACTAGACCCAAAGACTGACATTAATTCAATGGTAATTGCTACACTAAACTAAAAGGCAATCTGTGACTAGGGTGACAGAGCCCCAAGTCCATGCAGATATCGCACAAGTCCATGCTTTAAAATGGAGTTGGAACAAGGATGACTTCAACCCAGGCAGCATAGGACCAGTGAAGAGGCGGCTGTCTCATAATCCTATCTAAAAAATTAAATGTATTTGCATAGTTAGCTACAGTTTTATTTCTAACAATAAGCACTATGTGAACATTCAGACACAGGGCCCAACCTGTATCCCTCCAAACACAGCAGACAGGGAAGGTCAACACTTTCAGAAGACAGCCTTTCCATCTACTTACCTGTTATGTTTGGGTTAAGCATTAGTCAGCCAGCCATGCATCTAGATAAAGTTATAAGCAAGCTGAAGAGTTTGTGTGTTGTGTTGGTGGGGGTTTTTTGTTGTTTGGGTTTTTTTAAAAATACCCAGACTCCCCATTCAAAGCTTTTTAAAGTTAAAAATTTTAAATCCTCTAATTAGTGACCACAAATAAGTAAACGGGTAACCCAACACCACCTTATCTAAAGTTGCCATGGTAAGAACCAACTACATTAACAACTTCCTTTGTGAAAGCCAGCTTTGTACCCTCCCAGTTACAAAAACATTACATTTATTTGAACGTGGAAAGGGAGTAACAGTGCTGGACCCATACTGTCTCATTTCCCATTTCCTTTTAGATACCAAAATTAAGACGTTGCCACAATAAGGCTCAAAATGTAATGGAGCAGACACTGGGCCTACAAGAGAAAAAGTAAGATGTTGGTTCTCTAAAATGAACAAAAGGGAGGGGAAAAAAAAGAACAATATCTACATAGCATTTTGTGTTCTCTGAATGTGACTGTAAATAAATCCAAGGAAAGATTTGCATACATTGACTGTAACTGATAAATGCCAAAACCTTGCCCAACTACAAGAAACTTGCTTTTATGCATATACACTAATTATTCATGGTTTAAAGCAAAAAAAGTTGTAAAACAAATTCCACAAGCCTCAAATAATAAGTTTGTCATCATATCTACTGCACAATAAAGGGTTTTGAAATCTATACATAAGTGTCTTCTCCTGCAAGGGTTAACTGAAAATACTTAATGGAAAGAGCCTCTTAAGGTGCCAGCTCCCATAACACAAGTTGCATTGTCCCCACAGAGTGGGAGCACAGCTGGTCCCACCTAGTATAACTAGTAGAACTCTTCTGCACAGATGACAGCATTTCACAGAATCACAGAAGTGTTCAGGTTGGAAAAGACCCGTGGGATCACCAAGTCCAACCAATAACCCTATTCTACATGGTTCACCTCAAAGCCCCAGGCACCACATCCAAATGACCCTTAAACACAGCCAGGGTAGGTGACTCAACCACCTCCCTGTGCAGCACATTCCAATGCCTGACCACTCTTTCTGGGAAAAGATTTTCCTAACGTTCAGTCTAAACCTACACAGTTACAGCCTTAGCCATTCCCTTTTCTTCTATCACTAATTACCTGTGAGACAGGACCAGCACTAGCCTCTCTACAACATCCTTTCAGGTAGTTGTAGAGAGCAATGAGGTCTCCCCCTCAGCCTTCTCTTTTTCAAACTAAACAGCCTCAGCTCCTTCAGTCACTCTTCACAAGATTTATTCTCCAGGCCCTTCATCAGCTTTGCTGTCTTCCTCTGCACTTGCTGCAGCACCTCCACATCTCTCAATTGTATTGAGTTGCCCAGAACCGAACACAATAGTTTAGGTATAGCCTCACTAGAGCTGAGTACAAGGTGACAATCTCCTGCTGCATACAGCATTTCTGATACAAGGCAGGATACCACTGGCTTTCTTGGCCACCTGGGCACACTGCTGGCTCATGTTCAGCTGCTTGTCAACTAGAACCCCCAGGTCCCTCTGCCAGACAGCCTTCCAGCCACACTTCCCCAGGCCTGTAAATTGCTTGGGGTTGTGACCCAAGTGCACGGCCTGGTATTTGGCCTTGTTCAAACTTATCCCAGTAATGTTGGTCCATCAATCCAACCTATCCAGACTTCACAGATCTGGAAATGCACAACTGCACAAGACAGTCCATTTTTGCCTCTGTTCCAAATCAGCTTGCCTACTTACTACATGTGCAGATCAGGGAGTTGCACAGCCCTTTTGACTCTACAATCACAGAATCCTAACATATTTTTTATAGCAATGGCAAATGTGCAGCAGGCTTTCCCTTACAAACATTAGTTGGAATGGAGCTGAATTATTTCCTAGTAAGCTGGAAGATGCACTAAGTATTTTTTCAATATTTTCTGGCTGTATCGGAGAAAAAATAAAAATGGGAAAACTAATATTCTTTCTTGTGACAGCTTTCACTACTATACCCTTTGAATTTGGGTTATAACCATGGCAGAAACTCACAATTGTTAGCTATTTCACAAATCAGCATGGTCCACCTTACTAACCAGACAGGTCCCATACCAAGATTTATGCAGCTGAAGGCCACAATACACACAGCACTTACCTAGTCATCGAGAGTACAACAGGCTTTATGCTAGCACAGCCTTGCTGCCAGTAGCTTGACAGAGCTGACAAGCAGAGAAACTTCAGAATACTGCAAGAGTTACACATGTCCCCAAGGAAGGCACAGCCATAATTCAGGTCCTGCTTTTCCTCTGAATTGGGATGCATGTTTTGCATGATACCCAGATTAGAGGTTTCATCTATTCAGTGTCAGTCTTACTTTATTTCAGCCTAAGACACCAAAATCACAAGTGGGATAGATATAAAATACAGGATTACTCACAAAGAATCTAGTAAAGCCTATAAGGTTCCACCATTGCATTGGCTTTACTAGAGGCTCACTCACAGGATTAAAACATGCATTTTTGTTGAAGGACAAGCCATTTATGATTCTGCTGCCTAGAAAGAAACAGACAAATATTAAAAAAAAATAATCCAAAAATGCCAGGGGCCCATTTTGATGAAGCTCCTGTGGAGCTTTGCCTGCATAGTAGAACCTGGCAGATTTCCTACTAGTTTCCCTTGCTAGCTCCTCGGTAATCCATTTTCTGGACTGAAAGGAAGCCAAAAGCTAAAAGTTCTGGCTGTGCTCTCCTCTGCAGTCTTGATTCCCAGGGTCTACAAGTGGCCTGCCCTGGCACCAGATCTATATTCCCATTTGCAGTCAACTCTAAAATGCAGGAATTAATTCATATGTAGCTGATTTCAAAATGCTGAAGCATCTGTCCTTCCCCACTTGGCTTTGCTGGGCATCCTCCCTAGTGGAAGAACTGTGAAATACTGTCATAAACACAGCTCACAGCAGGTCAGGACAAGCAAACTCAAGAGTATACCCATTTTCTGCTGAGGTACTAAGGGGATTCATATACTTCAGCATGTTTATCAGGACAAGATGTTTTATTATTGTACCCAAGCATGCTGCAACATAACCACATGCTTAAACAAAACTGAAGAAAAAGCAGCACTGTTCCTCTTAGCACACATATATATAGCTTTCTAAAGAGCTAGCTAATCAGTAAAGATTTATGTAAACAACGTAATTTCAATTTCTACTCCAAATGAGTTTAGAAGGTAAACATTAAACCATTTCATTAGTTCAATACCATTAAAGAAAACAGGGGAACAACCTGGTTAAAGACACTACCTTTCTCAGAAAAGGTTTGGGACGTTATTAGTAAACATCACAAAGTATCCCAAGAACAACAGCCAAAGAAAGTTACTAACATTGATGTATTTGGTACAGACAGTAAACATTTGAAAGAGATGTCATCAAAACCTTTCCCAGGGACATCTCATAAGGTAACTTTCAGCTCAAAGCCATACAACATTTTTTTTCCACTTCAGAAAAGGTAGTAGTCCAGCTTCTATTGCAGAAAAGAAACAGAATTCGTAGAAGAGTTCAGAATTGCAGTCTGCAAAACCCAATTTCTTTTGTGGATAGAAAAATGGGACTAAAATGATAAAGACCCCTGATATAAGGAAACATTTTACATGTTTATTTTACTGATCTGCTGCTTGGTAACATTTTCCTTCCTGCTTTACACTCCCAGGAGAGTTAATTGGGCTCATCTGAGTTTTAAGTATATGAAAAAGCTTTGTTTTAAAGGACTGAATCTTTCACTACAAGCAGTATAGTTGAAATGAATGATGACAGTAACCATTTTCAACAGAGGCATGCTGACCTGCAGCAGAAGCCAAAAGCAGTGGTCAGATATTACACCACTATAACCCACTGCAGTAATTTTAAATTGGCCTGTAACATCTAAGCAAAACACCTTTCCAATCATTAATATTTCTTCCTCACTCAGCTTGCTGAAGGTATCAGCATACATTGCTTTACAATATTGAACACATCCTTAACATGAAAGCAACTTTGCATAGATGGAAGATGTCTCAGTTTAATCCAAAATATTTTATTACTCAGTACCCTGATGGGGATTACCTACTTTCTTAAAAAAAATATGTCAGTCTGAGTGTCTGCCTGCAAACCACTTTTAACAGTGAGAGAAATCACATAGATTGGTCATCGAATCCTGCCTGTGTCAGTTTGGAACACTGCATTTTAAAAACGACAATGCTGAAGCCTACCCTCAAGACATCTGCATGGCTTGTTGATTTTCATTTCATGCCTTCTTGTACACAAGACCTTTCTGTAATACTGACTTAAAACAAATGCAGAGAACAATCTGCACGTCTTCAAGACCTCTTCCCCATGCAACCTTGCTCTTCCTCCCAGGAGCCTCTGGGGAAGATATGAAACACACAGCTGTAACTCAGAGTAAATTCTTGTCAGGAATGAAAAATGAATTCCCAGTTAATTTTAAGATGTTTGAAGAACATATGAATAAGACAGTGTCTAGCAGGATGTAGCAGTTTAGGAGATCCTAACCATGGAGTTGAAAAGAGAAAACTACTTCTGCTGGTTACTTTGCCAGAAGCCAAGAAGCAGTGAAGAGCCTCACTACATTAGCGCAGTATAGAGAAAAATACAGGTTTTTCATGGAAAGTATGAAAACTAACAGAAATTCCAGTGCACAGGGGCATCCAATGTGCCTGCAGAGCTTAGGAAACCTAGTGTATTGAGCTATTTCTAACAGATAAATGCAGAATTTACAATTAAGATGTATGTTCTGGAACTATATACAGGTAATACTGAAATAACTTGAAAAAACATACTACTATATTGATATGCATAAGTTTAAGATAATTCAGGTCCCCTCCATTTCAAAACCAGCTGTTTATATTTCTATTTCAAGTCTGTACTTCAACTTTATGTAACTATATGAGCCACCACTTGAGGATTTTTAACATGAATCGAAAAATTTGTTTAAAAACAAAAACCACTCAAACACCACAAAACAGATTTTTTTTTTTACTTCAACATTTAAAATAATTGCAGAGAAGCATTTTAGTATCCAAAAGGAACAATCGTGAAGATACAAGGACAACCATCATACAGGACAAACAAAAAATCCTCAGTAAAATGAAATACATACCACTGCGCCAGAACAAGTGGTATTAGTGGCATACCTTTGAGTGTTAACTACCAGTTCAAAAAAGGACCTAATTGTCCTTGCCCTTGCCCAGCTGACTCATCTCAGTTTGCTCAATAGCAGCAAAGATGCTTGAGAAATGGATGAAGAGCTCAGAAAATAACGTCAGATGTGGTCACATGTCAGTGTGGTCTAGCAGGTGCAAGTCATTTTTCCAGCATTCTACTCTTACCTTCCACAGTGACCTTGGGCAAATTACAACGTGCTGCAGTATCAAGCGCAAGGAGAAATCTATCAATGACAAGTACTAGAGAAGAATTGAAGTTCCCCAGTATAGTGAGTGTCTTAGTAGCCATTACACTAAAAATTAGGGTATTATGATCAGAAAGATGAGAACGAACAATTCATGGAAATGTAACATATTATGTGAGTAGTTTACATTCAGGGACACAAAAGAAATTATGTAGACAGTGTGAAACAAAGATAGACTAACTTGAACTCCAGTTTAATCTCACATCACAGAAACAGGAATATTCAACGATATCATAAATCTGAAGAATAAAACACTTTATGCAAACACCTTCAAACCCTTAGTCATCAGAAGCTGAGCACTACTGAAAAAATGGGCATTTCTAACAAAAACTGAAAAGTGATCAGCTCTAACAGCTTTTTAGACAATTTGAGAAATACTTTATGTTTCTAGACACAAGATAATGCACAATTTAAAATGGCTCTTAATTAGCAATATGCTGTTTTTTTTCAGGACATTTTCCAGCCAAGATCCAATGAAACTGATCTTCCAGCAAAAGCAACAGAATTCCCTGACCAACCAAAACCTAAAAAGAAACCAAGAAAAAAAAAAACCACACAAAGAACCCCAACAACAACAAACCACCCAAAAACCAAACAAAAAACACCACACACACAAACCCCACACTGCAACAGAACCAAACATATCTTACTACAACATAATCAATTCTGTTCACCACACAGCAGGATTCTCCAGTTCTGCAGTGTGGTGAGAACAGGAAATAGGAAGTGCCCTGCAGGCAACACACTCAGCCTCCGGGTAAAGACTAAAAAGGAAGGAAGCAACTGAAAGCAACTTTCCATTTAACCACGTTCTCCTAGTCATCTAGAGACAATTAATGAAGCCTTCTTAGGGGCTTTCTACCCACTTTGCCTGAAGCAAAAGAGTGACTGTATTTCTAGAGTTCTAAGCGAAAGCAAAGCAAGTAACAAGTAAAATAGCATGACTCTTGCATCTTCAAAGAGATTCCTCCAAGAGCATCAGGATTAGCATTAGAAACTCAGAACTCAAACTATATCTGTTTTCCCATCACCCACTGCTGCTGAAAACTTGCTTTACAAGTTTGCTTAAAGAGCAACTACACGCTAATGTATTAACTTCTATTTTAAATGCACTTATCCAAGTTTCACCAATACTGAAAGATGGCAACCACCAGCAGCATTCCCAACCACCCTACCCTAAAGTATTTGTTTCTACTCCTGCCTCATCCTCTTCTACACCACAGTAAACTTTTCCACAGCTGCACCATTACCTTTACTCCAACTTAAAATAACAAACGCATTAGCACACTGAAGACTCTCATGATGTTCAAATCCATCATACAAAAGGGAAAAAAAAATCTCCAAATGTTGCACTCTACACGTTTGCCCTTTGACTGAAGGCACCATTGCACATGTCTACACACAGGTATTGTGCTGAGCAGTATTCAGACTCCACTGAGTGACAGTGGAGACTGAACCTTTGGTATCACTAAATCCAGTGAGACAGAAAGCTCCAGATTAGTTAGCTACAATCTATTTACTTAGCATAGGAACAAAGAAACTGCCATACTAGATCAGACTATTAAAGCAGAACCCTACTACTTGCAATAGCTAAGACTGAGAAAAATCAGGCATGGTAAAGGGTGACCCTCTTCCAAAAGTACTCTCAAGCCACAGAACAGGTAGGAATTGAATTTTCTCTCACAGTGGCATCCAGCTCAAAATAAAAGCAGAAAAAATTGTGGCTTATTTAAGCAGCTGGTTAAAAATATCCAGCATTACGGACTCAGTTAAAAGATGTAAAATTACATACTACCCTAGCTAAGAATAGCCAAGGTCAATAATAAGCAGTATATGTTATTTTAGCTACATTTTGACAACACAAAGATACCATAACTTCATTTAAAAATAAAAAGGCAAGTCAAATTGTGGCCACACTGCACTTTGACTGTATCTGCGCCTGCCCCATTTCCCTGTCCAGTGCCCTGTTAAAGCATTCATGCCCTGTGAAAGTCGAAGGTGCTACAAATTAATAAGCAGAGCTAAATCTGAGTTTTTACATGCACATTTGGACACAGTCAAAACTTTCTCATTTTACAGTGTGTATTTGGTGTCTTATACAAGGGCTGAAAAGAACTGCAGAAAATACAGTGTAACTATCTACAAAGGTTATTCTGCAGGTGAACAATCTGAGAAATCTCTCATATCTAGCACATGAATTTTCAAATTCAAAATTTTCACACAAGTCACAGAGTATATGGTTAACATATGCAGAGAAGATGAACTGCAGCATTTCCTGCTTTTCATTTTTATAAAAACATGGTTATGGCACTATAGTTAATCCTGTATTTTGGGATGTAATAAGTCACCTACACCAATTTCAGACACAAATAAACATCACTTAAAGGGTTGAGATGCTTTAAAATAACATTGTTAAGGTCCCAGAGAAGGAGGAACATTTTGCTCTCACGAATTTTCCTCAAGTAACAGGAACTTGTACTAGAGTTATCACTGAACTCACTGTTTGGATCAGTTCACATAAACCAAAGCAATATGCTGTCGGTATAGTTGTAGGGTAAGATGTCTGAAGTGCTTTATGTTGAAGCTGCACTTCCTAATGATACAAGTCACTCCCCTTACAGTGATATAAAAAGACAGCTTACTAAGTTAACAGCCTTTAGTGAAAATATTTGTTTTACTGCTGTGACAAGCAGAATGCTTGAGAGACTAAAGGGGAAAAAAGGCAGTATTTACATCTAAGACTTAACAGCAAAGTCAATTTCCCTTCTTAGTTTCATCGTGAGGCTCAAGCAGGTCTTCCAGCACCAACAGAAACAGAAAATCTACTTAAAAATAAAGTAACTGTAATACCAAAGGGACTGATGGGGGGACTTTGGAACAAGCACACTGTTTTTTAACAGCAGATCCTTAACAGGAAAGCACAACTACTGTATTCAAAAACAGAATAGAAAAAAAAATGTTCACATAATACATTATTTTGATTTTGCCCTTCAGTTTGATTCTTAATGAATATCTGGGCAACAGCTGCACACAAATTTAATGTGTAATATGGTAAGTGTTGCATACGAATGAACCTTCTTCCTTTGGCTAGAACAAGTCAATTAATATTACAGGAAGGGCAGAAAGATATTTTAAATTCTTGATACAGTCTGACAATGCAGTATTTTGTCTAACATCTGGTTACTGGTAATATGACATACAGAATTGCTGAGATATCCTACAAATACTTACATACAGTATTTTGAAGAGCAATCACTATTAATATTGCCATATATTTTTACTGTATTTATTACAAATTCAAAGTACACTACTTCACTAAATACTAAAGAGAAAAGTACTTGGCACTTAGTATTTCCATTATTTGCTAACATTCCTAGTCAAATGTCAAAGAGCATTTAGAAGGGCTGTATGCTGTAGACACTCAAAACACTGACTTGTCCAAATGCAGGTACATCAAAGCAAGCAAAATTGTCCATGCAAAAGGAAAGAAAAAAATCCACAAATGCTCTGTCACCTAGCAAGGCCAGACTGTGTTTTTCAGCATTAATGACACATACACACACACACACACGTATTCCTGATCCTCTAATATCAAACCTAACTCACATTTGCCATCATTATAAGACTCAGTTGTTTTAAATGTGCTCTGACATGGATTCTTTGTTTTCCTCCAAAACCATGAAACTAGTATAGTATTATAAAATACAGTACACTACAATTACAGAGACAAAGATGGTGCTAAGGGTCATAAAAATACAAGTTACTTGCTGACACCCATACCTCTTCCCCCAGCACTCCAGATATCCCACTAATCCTACTGTAAGTGCAGAGGCATTTGTCTATCACGACTGCAGTGTATCTAGTATCTTTATACTGCCCTAGAAATAGACCAAAATTCACCTGAATTGTTGAGAATTCATAACAACAGTACAACAGTCTAGAAAACAGTTCTAACTAACAGTTCTATCTAGAACAAATAAGCCTTTAAAAAATACCCTTGAGGTTTAACTGACATAAGACACAACTGAAAAGAATTACACAAGTCATGGATCCAAGCTTGAAATAGATTTCTTAGGCAGTTTAAGTAACTAGCCAAGCTGTAAGACAGTATTATAACAGATCCTTGGATAGCAATAATAAGTCCTTAAACTCCACAGTCCACATAATATAAAACCTGACATGCAATCCATATGAAATTGTGAACTGCACATCAAAATTACACCGTCACTACTGCAGCGCCTTCCTCCACGCATACCAGTTAGAACTAGCAACTGCATATTAAAGCTTTAATGTGGTCTGAAGTACTTAGACTGCTTCACCATCGACTGAGTTTGCTTTCATCCTGAATACTTCTACACATGTCAAAACAAGCAGAATATGGGCAGTTCTATAAAACCTCAAGAAAAATAATTTAGCACGTAACACGTACGGAAGGCAAATAAGGGCTACAAACACCCGGGTATTAAGTGAAACCACTGAAATATATCACCTAGATTAAACCACCACAAAATTACTTTCTCTTGGAAAAAAAATATGGACGACATTAATATTTGAAAGCCTTTCCTCACTAAGAATTAAACAAATCAGTTCTCCAAATTTACGATGCTGCGAATTGGAATTAGGCTTCGGACAAGTCCTTTGAAAAACCAACAGACAAACAAAAAAACTCCTTAAAGTTCATGGAGCACGCTGCCAGGACAGCGCGGGAGCGGTCAGGTGCCCGGTGAGCACCGGAGTCGGTCGTACAGCAGCCGCCCGAACCGCGGCGCAGCCCACGCCTGGCACCGCAGAGCTGTGGGCAGAGTCCGCGAGCTCCGAGGACTGACACATCCGGCCCCGGCCCCGCCACCACCCCGAGCTCACACTTCAAAGACTTTCGGGACTCCAGCATAAAAGCACTCCCCACAAACACACACGCCACCCCCCGCGGCTCGGCTCCTATGACGGCGGCCACCGGGCCCCGAGCTGCCCCGCGCCGCTGACAGCTGCGGAAGGCCGAAGAGGCAGCCCGGCCGCCACTCCTCCCCTGCCCACGCACCAAATGCCCCCCACACCCCGTAGGAAGGCGGCGGACGAAGGCTGCCCGCCGCGTCTCACCCCTACGATCCACGGGCAGCTGCCGCCGCCCCCGCATCCGCCGTCGGCCCATGGCCAGACGGCGGCCGGGCGCCCGCGAGGGTGAACGGGGCGCTGAAGCCTACCCCGAAACATCCTCGCGGAAAGGGACCCGCCACCGCTGTTGTCACTCGCGGCCGCCCGGAGTCGAGCTCTGACCACTCATACATACCACCTCCCGCCAGAGCTCACTCACCTCGACGGGGGGGACGGCTCCATCCTCCGCTCCGGGACAGCGTCGGTCCCCGCTGGGATCCCCGCCGGCAGCGGCTCCAGGATCTCAGCGCAACGGCTAGGGGAGGCAGCCGGGCTAGCGGGGCTGGAGCGGGGCGGCCTGGGCAGGTAGTGAAGAAGGAGAGTCTCGGGGGGCTCGGGCGAGGAGGAGGAGCAGTCGGCGGCCGGGGCGGCGGCGAGGAAGAGGGGCGCCTCGGGCAGCCGGTCCAGCTCCACACTCCGCACTTTGCGCAGTTGCTTCCGCCTCCAGTCAGAGCGCTGCTCCCGGCAGCCGCTGCCGCCCGCCTCCCGCAGGAGCCCTCCGCCGCTCCCGGCGACACTCCCCGCGACCGCGCCGCCCTTCAGGCTCCCGCAGGCAGCAGCGGCGGCCGCCTCCTCGCCGCTGCCTGAAGATAATCCCAACGACGAGGTGCGATTCCCTGCCGCCGCCGCCATTTTCTCTGGCGGGTTACATCGCACTCCTGAGGACCAGAGCCACCCAGCACGTCTAACTGCTGCGGAAACAGCGCTGCCTGCGCAAACAGCGTAGGGAGGAGGCGGGAGACGGGTGCCTATTGGTAGCGGCGAGCGGCGCGGGGCGGGGTAGCCGCCTGTAGGTGCAGCAGGGCGGAGCTACGCGTGGTCCCGCCCCGCCCGCCCCCGCGCAGGTGTCGGCGGTTGGAGGGAGCCGCGCCCACCGCCTAGCGACACGTCCGCTCGTCAGGAGCAGGCGGAGATGCTGGGTGGGGAGGATGTTCCTGCCCCCACGTATCCTGTCTCACGTGTGGGAGTGTGGTAGATATTCTGGTGGCCCCGGGTTGGGGGTCTACCGCACGGGCCAGCCGTCAATCTGTGAAGAGCTGGGACGCTGCCGAAACTCCGGGCGGCGCCGCGACACAGCTTGCAGCACTTCCTCTGTGTGCTTTCTCTCTCTAGCACACCCAAACTTCCCCAGGCGACGTTCCCCCGGTAGCCGGCCGAGGAGCGCGGAAAGAGTAAAATTCCTGCAGTGCCTTGCTGCGCTGCGGCGAGCTGCCGGGAAATCGCTGCCGTGTCCCAGCTTACCTGCTCAGTCCTCTCTGGGTTTAGTAGGAAGTTCAATGCACATTCTTGCTTTGAAGCCTGCGCGCGCGCTTCGCGGGGCTGCCCTCACTCTGTAGGTGCCGCTTCACTCCTCCTCGGATACTTCTCCATGTCGCTAACTGCTCAGAAGCGTTAATGTCTCCTCAGAGTATGCCGGTTTCCGTCTGTGCGTGTGTACGCACATCTACTTTAGATCACAGCCTGCCACGCGTATCTACCCCTGCGCCTGTTCCCCAAGAGACTGCGAGACAGAAGGAAGGCAGGAGACATCACATGACCAGAGCTTTGGGGATGTCCAAGTAAAATTTACTCTTGATCTGGATTTCCACTCAACCACAGTTGGGTGATTTCGGTTTCAACCTCCGAGCTGCAGAAAAAGAACTTAAGATTTTGCAAGAATAAAAGAGCGTGCATTGCTACCAGAAGGGTGCTGTTTCGCTTCAGTCTACCTATTCGAAGGCTGATTTAGTCTGCAATGAGAAAAGAAAAGTTAATTGCTACTATTAGTACCAGGCTGTTTTCAGACTGCTTTGATTTTTGATTTAGTAGCAGTCAGATAGCTCAAAGCACTTTTCTTAGCTGAATATTCTCGTATTTCTCAGAATTCAGTAAGTATTCCCCAAGTATAGCATGAACTAATGATTATTAGTATGATCACTTTGCTGGGATCACTGTTTTGATCTGAACCATTAGTTGAGTGAGAGGTGCCATCTGATAGGAGTAGACTATTTATTGCTTACATGTGTGATCAAATGTTGACCTATATGTAGCATTTTTGCTGAAGATGGCAAAGCTGATTAAAAGAGTCAAGAAGAGCAGAAGCCCGAGGACACTATCTATACTCCATGTAATTGCAGAAGAGTATCAGTATGAAAATGGCTTCAGGGTCACATTGAATGAATCACTTAAATTGTCTGCCAAGATGCCATGCTGTTACTACCCTTCAGAAGGTTTTTCAGTGAGGGATGCTGTGACAAAATTAGTTGTTTTCATTTTCATCTTGTAAGGAGAGTACCTTCAGAATAAGCAGGTCATCTAAATACCCCCTTATAATGTACAATTTAGGGACATAGGTTATAGAGAAATTAATTTTGAATTCCATAAAAATAGTGTTTATTAAAGCATCTACTATGAGTTAGGGACAGTTGTCTGGAAAATTTGTAAGCCAAGCTCATTCTAAAAGTGAGTATGTTACTAAATGCAGGGAAGAATGAAGAAAAGTATGTGCTTCGTAACAGTGATATGAGATTAGTTTTGTGCAAATTATGAAACAAATGGTTGAAATGAATTCAAATTATTACCAGTTTTTGTCAGTTAACCTGTATGTATGAAGGATCTTCTAGTCTATAGCAGGAAAAAAGCTCCAACACAGCAGTGCACTAGTAAATTTTTTCAAATATTAATCTCTGCCATAAAATCATATTCACAGAAAACAAAACAACCCACAAACAAATGAACAAAACCCAACCAACCTAAAATCCCTATACTTTTTAAACTATTCTAAACAGAAAACAAAAACTGCTTCAAGAATTGACTAAACACCTGTCACATGGAGGAGCATGGCTCTGAACATCAGTTGGTAGAAAAGGATATAGAGATGAAAAAGCAAATCCCTTACAAAAATAAATGTAGGAGATAAGAGTCCATACACATGCTTTTGGTTGGACACTACTAGAGGCCATCTCTCCCAGAATGCTAAGGTTTCAATAAGTCTTAAAGGAGCAGGAAACTTGAGAGATTCAAGGTGAAATATCAGAGTGGTAGTGGGGTACTGTGGAATATCCATTTCCACTGAGGTGAAATGATTTCAGAGAAGTGTCTAAGAACGGGGCAGAACTAGGGACTGTGGGAGGCACCAGTGTAAGAAGTAATTAAGCGCAGACAAGTGCTGTCACCATCCCTGTTAAGGCATGTCTTTGCCTTTTTGCATAAGCGTAGCACTATACAGGTTTTGGGTTAATTTTAAACAAGATGAAAAGTGGGAAAACCTCAGTATTTATAAATTAACTCTGTAAATTACATGGTATGCCTTTTAAGGTCGGTCTGTCTCCTGATTATTGGCTGAACTCCAACGCTAATAAATTACATTTTGCCTATGGTCCTTATAGTTACTTTATTTTTTCAAATGCATTTTCTCCACTCTGCCTTTTCCAGAGGAGCACATCAGCAAACAAGAAAGCAGTTGCCATGCCTTACACCAGAATGTTAGGCAATACAATGTCTGCATGCAGCATAGATTTATGTACAATATAGAGGCTCTGCTGGAGGTACCAAATTCTTCAGTAATTGACCATGTTAATTGATGCATGTGTTCTCTTGTGATCTGCTCTTAAAAATCCTTTTGCATTTAATCAACATGAGTTGACCTGATTGTGAAAAGCACAAAACACACAACTTACTGAAGAGCTCAGAAAGATACTGGGTTGCCTTCGGCACAGATTATTTCTCAGTGTATCTAAAATACAGCTCTTGAGAGCAACATGAGACTTTTAGCAGTTTTCAGTGGGCCTGTTTCCCCTAAGCCTTGAGTAGTGGTGCTCAGGGTTTGTTATGAAACAGAAGCCTTTGACCTCAAATTAGCATCATGCAACATTTGGAACATCAACTATTATATACAAAGAAACTTCTATTTGGGAATACACTAAATTTTTGCAAACCAAGGAGTTTCCTTGTTGCACAAAACTCGTAACAGTGTCATGAACAATCAGCAGTTTTCAACACGCTAGATATAGGTATCTGTTGTGTCTCTCAATATGTAACTTACACTCCATGATCTAGAAATAAAATAAATATGAGAGATACTGCAGTCCATAGTTTCTAGTTTTGACCAAACATGCAAAAGTGCTATAGTACTGTGTTCTGCCTGGTTTTTCCTTCTGTCTGACTTATCCCCATGTTGGTCTTTCATTCATTTTTTCCATTGTGAGAAAGGGAAGACAAACCTGCTCCTAAGCCATAATCCATTCCTGTTTGCTTCTCTGTGTAATGGAGAAGTCAAGCAACTAAATGAGGACATGGAATCTGCTGTCCTTTTGATTCCTGTTTCCTAGGGCCAGCTGAGAATTTGCTGGTGTCTCTGTTACCTGTAGAAATGCTTTGTCATCTTGCTGATGC
This sequence comes from Colaptes auratus, assembly GCA_015227895.2. Lineage (NCBI taxonomy): Eukaryota > Metazoa > Chordata > Aves > Piciformes > Picidae > Colaptes > Colaptes auratus. The sequence goes on along the minus strand of CM026897.1, from coordinate 29,556,811 downwards.
TCAGTCCTTCATAGTGTAAGAGGTGTGCCTTTTAGAAGAAATTCCACCTCAGAAAATCAGGATGCCACATCACTTTTCAGGACAGAGATACCCAAGTAAAACTGGAATCTATTACAGGGAATTCTGTGTATTTAATTCATGGACTGGGAATGTCTAATCTGCCTGTTTAACTGTGTTTCTTACTGATTTACCTATTAACATCAGCATTTATTTCCATGGATTTTTTCCCTCACATTTCAGTTCACATAGACCCAAACTTCTGATTTTGTGTGCTTTGAATCCACAAAATTTAAGATTACATCTTGACCTAGGTGTCAGATACATTATAAAAGAATAGAGCTGTGCTTGAACAGCCTTTTATGCCCAAGTGCTTAATAACAGTTCCTTGTTTATTTTTAAGAACCAACAATACTAATGTTTCTTGTAAGAGAAATGTCATATTCATGAGAATTATAATTTTTCTTCCTGTAGCATTTATTCATAAACTGGGGAAGCTTTTGGTCCATCCACCCTATTATCCAAAGCATTTGAGTTTACAATTTAAATAGGAAAAGCAGACAAGTGTCAGCAATCAGCCAGCAAGAGTGCAGTCCTTGCACAGTAGAAGTCTGTCTGCTGCCTTGCTTATTTTTTTTATATTTTTTTAGGTCTCCAGTTTGTGCATCTTGCATTAAATAGTAATATCAGTTCAATTTTTACCTCAGATAGTCTTTAAAATATCACTACTTTAATGTTTAATTTGGATATTCTTCTCGGCTGTGCTACAGAGGATTTCTTTTTGTGACTCCAAGTAAGTCAACATCCTTTCCTGGTTCAGTTTTTGTAACTAGGTAACAAACACATTTGAGGCAAGCCTGAGGGGTTTAATATTACTGAATTTCCAGGCAAACCCTTACTCAAAGGAAGTATAGCAAAGAAATGAGCAAGACCTGTTGAGCCTCTTGTACGTGACTTATGAAGAGCTACCAGAATTGTTGCAGCCTTCAACTCTTTTTCATGTATTCTTCCAGACTACTAGCTCTTTCATAGATCAGCAGTTATGTCCATCGTAAACACAACTAAATAGTTGCTCTCCAGGGGAAAGCAACTGTAACATTTTAGACCCAAGAGACCAGCAATAACTAAGTTTTCCTTTATCCTACTGCCCTATCTGCTGGCTTATGCACTTCTCTTTCGGCGTAGGCTCTTTTTATTCCTTCAGTTCTGTGAGACAGAAGTGCAGAGTGTATGCACAGCTTTTAGTAAACTGTGGAAGCTTTTCTCCACTAGAAGCTATATATTTCCAAGGTGCAAGGAAACAGTTGCAAAAGTTTCACTTTTATTTTTGTCCCTAAGAACAATATAGCAGCCTACAGAAAGGGAGTGTGAAGGGTCAGGATGGAATAAAGACCACTTCCTCACTCCCATTGGAGAGGATCCCACAGTTATTTATTTCATCTGCATGCTGCTCTGTTATCCTTCTTGTACCAGCAGCAGAACCATACAGTACCAACATTAAACTGCAGTTGTTAGAGGACAGTAGCATGCCAACAGCATAAACTGTCCACCATTAGCAAACACAAAACCAAGGCCAAGTAATTTTGGTGTGTCTCAGCACAGTTGTGGGCTGCAAATATACAGTCTCATGTGATTGGTATATCCAGAACATACCTCAAGAGTCCTATAAGGGACCTGTAGAAGAGAAGAAAATGAACAACACAATTTAACAGCTACCTCTGGATAACTGCCCTCCTAAATAATCATTAGACAGGCAAGGAAATGGCAAGAACATCCTCCACAGACTATCCTATTTGCTATTGCTGGAGCCATTGCATATCAGAATAATAATTTCTGGGTACATCCAGCTTAACACATTCTCTCCTCTTTGTTTTTGATCCTCCCGTCCTGCCTTTTCAGTAGTACTATCTACATAGAACCATGGAAGCATAGAACAACTTCAGTTGGAAAACACCTTTAAGATCATTGAGTCAATCCATTTTCTAACTCTGTAATACTTTCGTACAGGATTGCTTGTAGTGGTGGCAGTCCTGTTTCTCTTTCTCAAAGCAGCAGGCAGATCTGCCAAGGCCTCACAGCTGTCAGAAGGAAAAAGAAAAACTCAACAGTGACATTAGTGCCTAGTTGATAATATGATCTCTTTATGCCAAGCCTGTCAATTTTCTGACACCGTTGCGGAAATGAGCCAAATAGCTTTTTGCTGCAACTATGGCAGGGAATCCAGAGATCTTAAAAATAGTTACAAGATCTGTTATATTTAGTTAGATCTTTATCATCCCTCTTTTTAGAAAAGACCATGTATTTTTTTCCCAAGCTTCTAAATTTAAGTTATTCCCTCCATCAATTATAGTAGGTGCAACATTAATTTATAACTTGTGTGCTGGTGTCAGTCCCTGAGAATGGTAATTCCATTCGCAGTGTTCCAAGCTATCATCTAAGCTAAATATTGTCCAAACCTAGATGAATGAACATGAGTAATAGACATTTGCCTGTCCTGAGGCAAAATATTTTCAATATTATGTTCCTTCAACAGTCACCTCTTCAGTGCACATGTAAGTAAATAAGAGCCCCAGGAATCATGAAAATATTTCCCAGGCAGTTACTGGAAAAAGAAAATTGCGCTGGGTAATTATGAGGAAAGTAACTTTTCAGGCTTAGTAACTTGTTGGTATTAAAACAAAACATCATACCTTTATATTGCATGAACAGCTACAAAAGAAACACAATTAAATTAAATATATATTTGCAAAAAAAACCCCTTAGCTTTCTTGACATGTGATTTGTGGATAAAAAGGTACTTCAAAAAATATTCTCTATGTTACACAGTATAAATGGCTTTTTGAGCTTGCTTGCTCTGGTAGTGCTCTTGCTGCTCTATACAACAAACTCCTGGGCTGCACACAGTTTATTTACATTTTTTTCTGATATTTGTAGAGCCCAATGAATATCACCTATCAATTAATTATCAATAGCTGAATCCTCTGATTTCTGTATACTTATCTTCCTTCCCTTAGGGTATTAGTTGATCATTGGCATTTGCAAAGTTAGTTTGCATGCAATATAATAACATGTATATACTATGCATGTATGTATAATGTGTGTGCTGTTTCTTTAATAAATTTGGTTATATTTTGCAGTTTTAATTTTGGTGATTTCATTTAATCCGGGTGATGTAATCTGAAAATATTGTCAGGCAACAAAACTGAGCTGCCTTCACATGTGTTTGGACTAAGAATGGCCTTGAGAAGCTAAGAATGACCTTGACAGATAATGTTGGTGGGGATTTGAGGGAGGGCATTTTTTAGTGCTTGTCAAGATAGGATGCATAATTTATTTTGACAGATTGCCTGTGTTCCATGTTTTTTTGGTGGTTTAAACCAAAAAGTTCGGATTTTGGACAAAGCCTTGCAAGTCTCATGAGCGTTACTAACCACTTCCTGTTGAAGCTATTAACCACACAAAATGCTTCCAGTTAGTTGCATAACTGCTTTCTAAGGACAGTGCCTTAATCAAATTTATTGTGCACAATATTAGTAGTGCAAATCACATCAGTTAAAAAATAGACATATATATTTTATGTGTATATGTATGTACACATTTATGTTTACATGTATTTATGTATAAATACATGTATTTAAAACATATATTTATGTATATTTATGTATATTTATATATATTTATGTATATTTATGTATAAATACATGTTTATTTTTGTATTTATTTTTGTATTGTTTATTTTGTATTTTTGTATTATGTATAAATACATGTTTGTTTATTTTTTTCCTCTTGAATTTCATTAACAAATGAACACTATTAAGCTGCTGCTCTTAGTTTCTTGTCCTCTAGACATGAGATTTGGAGATGATATTATTATACAAATGTTATCACAAACTTCATTGCATCATCTTCAAGATAGTCTCTAACATCTTCACCATAAAGCTGCATAGACTGACTGCTTTTTGCTGAAAAGAATAATCTTCCTTGTACTTTAACTCCAAGACAAGAATGTGTATTAACATATACATATGTTATTACATATGTACACATATGTACACATACACACATATATATATATATGTACGTGTGTACCTTACGTATACATACGTATTAGCCACACAAATCTTGAGATTATAACTATTTGTTTGCTCTGTTTTACCAAAACAATGGATCCTTCTCAGGGCAGTAACATACCTTTCATTCTACAGTAAGAACTACTACAGGCTCCTTTCTAATAATTTCTTTGACCCTCTAGTCCGTACTCATGTATACTTTAAGTACGAGAGATAACCAAATTAAAAAAAAATACAGGGTGCAAAAGCTTAATAAAGAAAACAGCAACTCCTCTTATTTTTAAGTTCCTAACCCCCAAACTTTCCAAGTTATTACCAAATTTCTTTGTGTATTCTATCTTCATGTTTAATATGAATTGGGACAACATATATTCCTTCTCTTTTCACAGTCAGTCTCTTCTCTCTAGTAGCAGGTGATAGGATGAAAGGAAATGGCCTGAAATTGTGGCAGAGGAGGTTTAGATTGAGTATGGGGAAAAATTTCTTTACTGGAAGACTGCTCAGGAATTGGAATAGGTTGCCCAGGGATTTGGTGGAGTCACCGTCCACAGAGCTGTTCAAGAAATGTGTGGACATGGCACTTTGGGGGCATGGTTTAATGGCTGTAGGATATGGATTAATGCTCTTAGATTGATGGTTGGACTCAGTGATTTTACAGGTCTTTTCCAACCAAAACAATTCCCCACTCAATGTTTAAAGGAGGCTGCAGAGCATCAGAAAAATATCGCTTCTGAAAATAATGAAAACAGAAACTGAGCAACTGGAAATGCCTACAGAAAGATGAAAATTCTCCCTTAGATGCAGCTTGCCCTAATATGAGTAATATAAAGCAACTTATGCCTAAATCAAAATAGAATTGTTTTTCTAACTCATATGAATGTTTGTATTAATCAGTCAAAAAATACAAAATTCACTGTACACTTTTTTTCCCCCTTAAAATTATCTTTGTTCTTATTTTTCATTCTAAAACTACTACTAGTGCAACATAATAGAGAGGTATGTATCAACAAGTCCTATCCCTTTCCTTCTTCTCTCTTTTTTTGAAGTACTGAAAGAAGAGGATCTAAATTCCAATATGTTTTGATGATGTCATGAAAGCCAAAGTTGTAGCTAAAGAAAGAAAACATTTCTACTTCCCCTGGCCCCAACAAAACATGAAAGTGAATAGCTACTATTTAAACTAATAAAGATTCTTATCTGAGACTTAGACTGACTTTATGAACTTATCAATTATTTTGTTTAAAACCATCACCAAAAGTAGATTTTAAGTCACAGGCATGTTACAGAAATGTGTAAGGCTGTTTGTAGTCTGTGTTGGTACATTGAAAGACATTCCAACCATCTTATTTCAGTAATCATACCACACCAAGGACAACAAAAGCTGCCGTAAGACTGAAATGTATGATGCTTTTAATGAGGTTTCATTGTGAATATTCAGAAGGTCGTAGGTCTGAATTCCAGTGATGTCTTGCATTCTAGTCTTGCTGCAGAAGATGGGAAAGTATGAATGGAAATTTTGCTTGTAAGCCCAAGTTTACCATATGATTTTCTGAGTGTGTTGGCATCGACTGATCTGCAACAGCATATATGGAGGCTCAAAAACTACAGAGAAGAGACAATATCTGTCCCTCTTCTCCTTTGCAGTCTCAGAAAATCTTTTATAGAGCACCAGCCATGATCCAGGTGGTTCAGCTTCAGTGACAATTGGAGAATACTATTATCATTCCCATTAAGGTCCCTTGGCCCAGGGAAGGCAACATCTGCCTAAAGTGGTCTCTTACCAAGGGTCCAATTTTCATAGAATCATCATAGAATCATAGAATGGCTTAGGCTGTAGGGGACCTTAGAGATCACAGAATCACAAAATGTTAAGGGTTGGGAGGGACCTGAAGGGATCATTTAGTCCAGCTACCCCTGTCAGAGCAACATCACCTAGGGCAGGCCACAAAGGAATGCATCCAGGTGGGTTTGGATGTCTCCACAATCTCCCTGGTCAGCCTGTCATCTATTCCAACCTTCCCCATGGGCAAGGATGCCTCTTAACTAGACTTGGTTGCTCAATGCTTCATCCAACTTGGCCTTGAATGCTTCCAGAGAGGGGTGATATCCACAATCTCTCTCTGGGCAACCTTACTGCCCTTGTGCTGAAGAACTTCCTTGAGGGTTCTGGATCTTGTCCCTATGATGTTAAAGTTCAGAAGAGCCTCGTTAAAAAAAAAAAAAGAAAAAAAGCGTATTGTACTAGTACTGATGAGAAAATCTCCTTAAAGCGTTCATTACAAGGTAAAGTGTTAACGTTTGCCCCACATGTTTAATGCTGTATTCTCTGAAAATCCAGACCTCATTTGTACAACAGTGATTCCTAAAGCACAGGCAAGTGAAACTATTTACCATCACAGGAAAAAATCATGCTCTAAACTGGAAGTGACCATATGCTGTGGTCACTAGGCACAGGCGCATATCCTTGTGGATGACTTCTCAGGCTTCCATGGCATGGCTGGGGCTTTCTATTTGCCTCAGCAACATATGTGTTGAAGACAGAGATCTAGTGTTCTGTTCTGTGCTTCTCAGTCTAAATTCTGTTTTTCAATTAAGATAGTAGGTTGGCTGTTTCTCTTGAATTCAAGCTTAAAAATCCTCTTAATGGAATCATTACAGACTCATCTAAAGTGAATATGTTTAACTATCTTTGCTGTGAACACATGTAATTCTCCCACAAATGAATAGGAAATCATCCAGGATTGAATTAATCCATCTAGGCCATCACATTCTATGTCACTTATTCCCTCTTCTTGTTACACCCAACCCCCCCTACATTAAAAATCTAAGGATCTAATAATTTCTTTTTTCATAATGTAAGTCAGATAACGCACTGCTTATGTGCGTTCAAAGAACATGCACAATCTCACAAGACTCATTAGACAATAGACATGGTTCAATTTTCACTAGGTCCAGGTAGCAGAAGCCCCAACAAAGGAGCTAGGAAGTCTGCAGAATAAAGAGGCTGCAGTGGTCACACCCTCCTCTTCGCCTGCACTGGGCTCAGCAAAAACCAAAGTGAGCTGGCCAAGAATTAGTTGATTCAGCATGTTCTGCTGAAAAGGCTCTTAAGCTGTTTCAGACAAAACTATGAGGAAAGATGACAGTAACAACACCATCTCTCCTTCAGGCTAAGTTCCCTGTGTCCTCCACCATCACCCCCCCTTCTTTGGACTGCTGCCAAAATGAATCATCTCTACTTTAAAATATACTGAGAAGCCCATGTCTTGCACAGATTGTTCCTTTGTTCTTTTTAATTGTCCACCATGGCTGCAAGATTCATTGAAAGCAACAAATATGGCTTATATTGCAACACAAAGTAATGACTGGTTGAACTTCAGGTAAAAGAGCTGGATCTTGTTTGCTATTTCATTTTGTTTGTATCATGTGCACCACGTTAAAACAGGAGGAAATGAAAGCTTGTGGGAACTAGTTGTAACTGAAGCGCTTGCTTCATAGATTTTTGCTCTGCACTACCTGACCTACAAATACATTAATTTTCATATATATTTATTGCTTCAGACTTTTCTGTGGTCATATGTACCACAGAAGTTGCAATGATTTGTTTGAAACAGTTTCTAAAGGAAAATATTTAAATCAGAGAAATCCTCAATGAAGACTCAGAGTCCCCCTGAGTAATTCCTGGAGATAAGATCCTTTATTTAGCATCAGCAAAGCCTCTCATTTAGTTTTTTTCATCAATAGATCTCAAAGCACTTTATAAAAAGTAGGTCACTGACATTTACTCTGTCTTGAAGATGTGGAACAGATGAAAGGGTTTACCTACTGTAAGCAAATAGAAAACTGAAAATAAATACCTGCCTATGCCCCAAAGCCACATGGGGTTTCCAAGTTTTCCAGTCAGTTATGTGTTTTTAGAGTCACATTTTTGTTATAGGTCTTCTTTGGTGTAAAATTGTCTTTTTTTTCCCATATGCAACTTTATCTGCTAATGGAGTCTTCATCTTTTAGAACTTACCTTTTACTGTTAAAAAATGAAAAAAACCCACAACAAACCAACAACACACTAAAAACCAAACAAACAAGAAAAAAAACAACCAACCAAACAAGAAAAAGCCAAACAAAAAACCCCGAGCAAACAAAAACCAGGGTTTAGAGCCACTTTTCCTCCATCAAAGTCAGGACACAGAAAATTCATTCCAAAACTTTGTTCAGATGATAAAAAAAACATCTAACAGATTAAATACAGTGCTATAGCAGAATATAAATCACCCAAACTGTAAGCATACAACTAATGTAGCAAGAGTAAGAAGAAATACAAATGATTGCATTGAAGTGACACCTCATTTTCCATTCATCCTTCAGGATGCAGAGATAAGCTTAGCTTACATTTTCAATAAGGCTGTTCTAACACTGAGCCATCAGATTGTGGACTGCTGATAGGTATTTTTTTCTAGTAAACATTTTTCTTTTGTCACTGTAACCCGAGGGATGTAATGACATCTCCATCTTTGGAGGTTTCCAAGGCTCAATTAGACAACAGCACAACTGATTCAATGCTGGAAATGGTGGTGCTTTGAGCAGGATGTTGGGCTAGATAATCCCAAGAGAATCTTTCCAAACAAAATTTTAACAGTTGTGTAATTTTAAACTTGGTTTGAATGCAATGGATCTTACATTTGGGCTTGCCTATGGTATAAAATAAAACCAAAAACATGAGAATGAATGAGCTTGTGCAGAATTGCTGAGATATTCAAATTCTTCACCTCAGAAAAATGGAAACACTTGATTTGGGCAGTTAACCTGTGGCAATTTCCTACGGTATGCTATCAGTTATGTCAATAGGTGATTAATCCGGTTTTTATATTAACCAAGTCTTTTATTATGTATAAGGAGATGATGAAGCATTTTGTTAGTAGGTTGTAGTTGTTAACTCAGTTTTAGAGATAACTAAGAAGGAGAGTATTATGATCTGAAACTACTGTCTAACTGTTTTGCCCAGTACTTCTAAAGGCTACTACCTTGCAAGAAGAAGCCAGTTATGGGAAAGGAACCACAGTTTGTTTTTATTATAAATGCCTTATTAGAATGGAGAAAACACCCCTTTTGTTACAGGGAAAAGTCTAAAGCGAGAGAATTACATACAATTTGGTGTGCTGTGAAGGCCATAGATAATCTGAAGTTACTATTTTCATGTATATACAAACATGTGGCTAAGCTGTCAGCTCGTGGCTTGGACAGCAACACTCTGTACTGGGTTAGGGACTGGCTAGAGGGCTGAGCCCAGAGAGTGGTGGTGAACGGTGCCACGTCCAGCTGGAGGCCAGTCACTAGTGGTGTTCCCCAGGGATCAGTGCTGGGCCCAATCCTATTCAATATCTTTATCAATGGTCTGGACGAGGGGATTAAGTCCACCATTAGTAAATTTGCAGATGACACCAAGCTGGGAGCAGGTGTTGGTCTGTTAGAGAGTAGAAGAGCTCAGCAGAGGGACCTTGACAGGCTGGACAGATGGGCAGAGTCCAACAGGATGACATTTAACAAGTCCAAGTGCTGGATGCTGCACTTTAGTCACAGCAACCCCATGCAGTGCTACAGGCTGCGGACAAAGTGGTTAGAGAGCAGCCAGGCAGAAAGGGACCTGTTTTAGTTAGTCATGAGGTGTTGGGTGATAGGTTGGACTTGATGATCTCTGAGGTCTTTTCCAACCTTATTGATTCTATGATTGTGTGCATCACTCCTAGCTAGAGCCAAGCAGAGTTAAGGGAACCATTTTTTACATAGAAGTTATCCGGTTAAATTTTGTGTGGGTAAAGAAGCCCTTTAAGGATTCTGATAAGGTCTAAATGCTCTGTTCTACTGTTTTCTAATTTATTTTCTGTTTATTTTAAGTAATTTATTTCATATCATTTTATACAAATTGATCATACAGCAGTTAGAGGTGAAATGTGAAAAAAAGAGGGTAATTGTTGTTGGTGATTCCCTCCTGAGGGGAACAGAGGGCCCCATATGTCTGACAGATCCTTCCCACAGGGAAGTCTGCTGCCTCCCTGGGGCCTGGGTCAGAGATGTTACCAGAAGGCTGCCTAGTCTGGTACAGTCCTCTGATTACTATCCCTTGATAGTTATGCAGGTGGGGGTGATGAGGTCAAAACCAGAGGTCCAAAGACAATCAAAAAGGACTTCAGGACTCTGGGAGAACTGGTTGAGGGGTCAGGGGCACAGGTAATTTTTTCATCAACACCCTTAGATGCAGGAAAGAATACTGAAAGGAACAGAATTTTGGGGTTTTTGATATTGAGGGACTTTCTATGGCACCAGATCCACTAGCAACAGATGGAGTACGTCCATCCCAGAGAGGGAGAAAGATCTCAGTGCAAGAGAATAGGGTTCTAGGAAGGGAGTTGGCAGGTCTCATTGCCAGGGCTTTAAACTAGATTCAAAGGGAAAGGGGCTGAAAACAGTCTCCCCAGACAGGAGTCTGAGGGTGGTAAGCTGGAGTCAGGGGTGAAACCAGCAGCCTGGCTGAAGTGCATGTACGCTAATGCACACAGCATGGGTAACAAACAAGAGGAGATGGAAGCCTTGTTACAGCAGGAAAGTTATGATGTAGTTGCCATCACAGAAATGTGGTGGGATGACTCACATGACTGGAGCACTGTAATTGATGGCTACAGGCTCTTCAGGAGAGACAGGCAAGGGAGAAGGGGTGGAGGGGTGGCCCCGTACATCAGGGAGGATCTAGACATCATGGAACTAGAGATCAACGATGATCAGGTTGAGTGCCTGAGGGTGAAAATTAGAGGGAAGACCAACAAGGCTGACATCCTGGTTGGAGTCTGTTATGGACCACCCAACCAGGAGGAAGAAGTTGATGAATTAGTCTATAGGCAGGTAGAGGCTGTCTCAAGATTGCCAGACCTTGTTCTTATGGGCAACTTTAACCTGACAGATATCTGCTGGGAACATAACAGACTGGCTTTTCTGTTGCCTCAGCATTGTGAAACTCATGTTGTGAAACAGCAGCTGAAAGAAACCTAGTCCCAAACCCAAAAAGGGGGATGTGTGCTAATGACTTGAGAAAAAAAACCCTGTCCAGAGACTTTAAAAATAAATATCTAGTGGGATCTTTTAATTTATTTATGCAATTATTGCCAACCATATACTGTTTTCAGATCTTTAGACAATACCAAAGTACCAGCAGTGAAACTTGGCAGGGAATTAGTAGCTGAGAAATACAGAAAAGATGAATCATGATTATTTGGATACAGTACTGTGTGTACTTAGCTGTGGTAGTTGTATGTTTTGTAAATGCAGAGTAGGCATGCAAAATGTCAGTATTCTTTGAATTACAATGCACCTAGATATTTCACAATCTATAACATAAGAACAGTCTCCCAAAGACGTTTTGTAGATCAAAAATCAAAGATCTGAAAGGGAAAATGCATTATAGAGTCCCTTGGAGCAATTGTCTTGTAAGAATTCTGCAGAGGAAGCATCCTGTGTTTACACAAGCTTTCAACAAAGATTAAATTGGTTTAAAGTTAGGCATGCTCTGAGTTCATACTACTTAAAATTAGGCCAGTTTTAAAGTCTACTGAGACCTATATGCCCTGTACAAACATTCATCAGCTACATGCTGTTGCTCTTCCAGAAGTGTAAAATGATGGCAAAACATGTTTTCAAAACCACACGAGACACACATGCTATTTCTATATGTGATACTTTCTTCACTGTATGTAAGACATGATCAAGGGGTTTGATAATGTGTCCTTTACTCACATTAATCATTCAAGACCATTACTTAACAAAGTGTCTAGGGTTTATAGGGAGTGAAACAGACGCTATTCACCTCTTCCCAAAGGAGTAAAGAAAATGATCCACACAGGACTGGAAAGAACTGGATATTTAAATGGAAGTACTATTCACAACTAAATATATCAGTATCAATACATACAAGCATACCCAACAATTCATATTCAGCCCAACTCTCCAGTTTGGGCTTCCCTAGAAGCCTCACCAGGCCATCACCTTCCCAAAACCTTTCCCCCAGCCAGGCCTCAAAATGCTGCCTCTGCCACCCAGGCCTGAATGACACAGTAAAAGTTCATCTCACCAGTTTATTTTCTGCCAAACTATGTATGTCTTTTCAGCACAGCATTGAAAATTTCAGGGTTAGTGCATCTCTTTTCAACTTATTTCTTATTTTACCAGTCACTTCAACAGAAAATTGGAGGAATAATTATCTTCATGGTTAGAAACCCCAAAATCATCAAAGAAAGTATTCTGTCCTCCCCACCTCCCACCCCAGGAAAACACTTGAAAATGCTTTCCTGTTGAGGCAGCTTGATGCACAAGAAATAATGAAGACAGCTTACAAAAAGTTGTCTTGCTGTCTTGTGGTGTTGGAATGAATTAAATTAGATGGTGCTCATGGTAATATCTGTTCTGGAATGCCTCCTGATGTCCCATTGTTTGGGGACCACTGGATAGGTTACTCAACTACACACAGAAGTTGTCATATCATAGTTACTTAGGAAGTACTTACAACATAAGAACATGCAGAGTTTAACATAACCCTGATAAATCCTTTTGACTATCTATGAATCAGTTATGAGTCTCAGATATCTTGAAGACCTGAGGCAGAAAGAGCAAGTTATATCTGTATTTCTGAAGCATGATTTGAAGTCTTCCAGTTAGCTAGAATTTAAACGCAGCAGACTATTTTATCTTTCAGGAAACTCATCACTCCAATCAGGTTCAATCTGCTCTGCTAAAAGCACTGCAGAGGACTTCAGATGCACCCATACATTGCATGCTCCTCACAGCTGTCAGCCAAGTGGAAAAGAATTGCTCTCCTGGATTTTAACTTACCTGATGTACATGTGTGATCAAGCACAACTGATCCTTTAGCTGACCTGAAGCAAAACCCTAAGCATTTGCATTTCAGTACATAATATGATGCACATTGTGTGTATCTGTTACAGAATTACACTCCAAATTATGTTCATGCAGGCTTGTGAACCTGAACACTGTAAAATTTGATCCAGGGTGTGCATGATTATAAACATTTGAGCAGCTGTAGATGCAAGCCTGTACCAAGGGCATTATGTGCACTTACTAGGACATTGTGTACTGATCACAGAGAAGATGAGATAGCCTTACAGACTAAAGGATTAGTCTCAGCTGTAGGATCATGTTTAGTGTAAGCCTGAAAGAGAATTGTGCTCCAATGCTGTGTCTCAGAGTTCATCTTCTGTCCTTAGGTAAGAAGTTACCTTTGGGCCGCTAGTCACACAGGACCAAATCAATACTTCACAGAATCAGAGTCACAGAATGTTAGGGGTTAAAAGGGACCTCTAATCCAACCTTCCTGCCAGATCAGGGTCACCTAGAGCACATCACACAGAAACACATTCAGGCAGGTTTTTAATATCTCCAGAAGGGGAGACTCCACAACCCCCCTGGGCAGCCTCTTCCAATGTTCCAGCAGCCTCACAGCGAAAAATTTTTTCCTCATGTTTCCATGGAATTTTCTATGCCTCAGCTTCCACCCATTGCCCCTTGTCCTGTCAGTGGGCATCACCATGAAGAGCCTGACATCCTCTTGGCACTTACCCTTTACATATTTATAAACATTAATGAGGTAACCCCTCGGTCTCCTCTTCTCTAAGATAAAGAGTCCCAGCTCCCTCAGTCTCTCCTTGTAAGGGAGACGTTCCACTCCCTTCATCATCTTTGTGGCTCTGTGCTAGACTCTTTCAAGCAGTTTCCTGTCCTTCTTGAACTGAGGGGCTTGGAACTGCAGACAATATTCAAGATGCTGCCTCACCAGGGCAGAGTAGAGGGGAAGGAGAACCTCTCTTGACCTACTGGTCACACCCCTTCTAATGCATCCCTGAATGGCACTGGCCTTCCTGGCCACAAGAGCATATTGCTGGATCATGATCATCCTTCCATCCACCAGGACCCCCAGGTCCCTTTCCCCTTCACTGCCCTCCAGAATGTTGGTCCCCAACCTATACTGACACATGGGGTTGTTCTTTCCCAGGTGCAGGACTCAACACTTGCCCTTGTTGAATTTCATTCTGTTTCTCCCTGTCCAGCTCTCCAGCCCATCTAAGCCTCGCTGAATGGCAGCACAACCCACTGGTGTGTCAGCCACTTCACCCAGTTTTGGGTCATCAGCAAACTTGCTGAGAGTGCACTCAATGCCCTCATCCAGGCCATTGATGAATATATTGAACAGCATGGTCCCAGTACGGACCCCTGAGGGACTCCACTAGGCACAGGCCTCCAACTAGATACAGGCCTCCAACTAGACTCAAGCCCTCCAGCTAGACTCTATCCCATTGACCACAATTCTCTGACTTCTTTCCTTCAACCAGTTCTCTCTCCACCTCACTACCTGGTCATCCAGACCACATTGCCTCAGCTTAGCTGCAAGGGTGCTGTGGGAGGCAGTGTTGAATGTTTTACTGAAATCAAGGTAAACCACATCCACTGCTCTACCATTATCTATCCACCTGGTTATGTCCTCATAAAAGGCTATCAGGTTAGTTCAGACATTACTTCCTCTTCCCCTTCCTCTTGTCCTTGTTATGCCTAAAGACAGCATTACCTTTCCAGGGATGGAGGAGATGCAGACCAGTCTATAGTTACCTTCTTACCCTTTTTGAAGATTGGACTGGTGTTTGCCTCCCTCCAGTCTCCAGACACCTCTCCTGTCTGCCATGACTTACCAAAGATGATGGAGAATGGTCTGGCAATGACCTCCACCAGCTCCCTCAGCACCCTTGGGTGCATCCCATCAGGACCCATGGATTTATGGATATCCAGATTAGTTAGCTGTTTCCTAACCCAGTCCTCATCAACCAAGGAAAACTCCTCCTTTGTCCTGTCTTTCTCTGGTGCTTCAGTCATCTGGGGCTCCTGAGGACAGCCTCCAGCAGCATGGATTGAGACAAGGCATTCAGTAACTCCACCTTCTTTGTATCCTCTGTCACCAAGGCACCCACGTCATTCACATTGCTTCTGGTGTTAGTTTTTCCTGCAATGTATTTGAAGAAGCCTTTTCTGTTTTCCTTGACCTCCCTTGCAAGGTAGAATTCCAAAGTTAGCTTTTCTAGTTGCCTCCCTATATCTCTGACAACTGTCTTACACTCCTCCCAAGTGGCCTGCCCCTTTTTCCATGCTCTGTAGTCTCTCTTCTTCCACTTGAATTTGCCCAGCAGTAGTTACCTAACCATGCAGGTCTCCTGTCTCCCTTTCTCAATTTCCTACTTGTTGGGACGATCTTGAGCTTGGAAGAAGTGGTCCTTGAATATTAACCAATTATCTTGGGCCCTTTTGCCTTCTGAAACCCTGTCCCATGAGATTTCTCCTGGCAATTGTCTGAACATGCTAAAGTTGGCCCTGCTGAAGCCCAGGGTTGTGATCTTGCTTGGCATTCTGTTCATACTGCCCAAGATCTTAAACTCCATCTCATAGTCACTGCAGCCGAGGCTGCCCTCAATTCGCACCTGTGGTGGTTTGAGCCTTAACTGGAAGTTAAGAGCTCAGGTGGGGGCAAGGCTGAGAATGTCTCCCCCACTCCCCCAACACAGCACCACTTCACAGAATCACAGAATCACCAAAGTTGGAAGAGACCTCAAACATCATCAAGTGCAACCTGTCATCACAGACCTCATGAATAAACCATGGCACCAAGTGCCACATCCAATACCCTCTTGAACACCTCCAGGGATGGTGACTTCACCACATCCCTGGGCAGCCCATTACAATGGCAAATGACTCTCTCAGTGAAGAACTTTCTCCTCACCTCAAGCCTAAACTTCCCCTGGTGCAGCTTGAGACTGTGTCCCCTTGTTCTGGTGCTGGTTGCTTGAGAGAAGAGACCAAATCCCTCCTGGCTACAACCACCCTTCAGGTAGTTGTAGAGATCAATAAGGCCTCCCCTGAGCCTCCTCTTATCCAGACTAAGCAATCCCAGCTCCCTCAGCCTCTCCTCATAGGGCTTGTGCTCCAGGCCTCTCACCAGCCTTGTTGCCCTTCTCTGGACACGTTCAAGTATCTCAATGTACTTCTTAAACTGAGGGGCCCAGAACTGGACACAAGACTCAAGGTGTGGCCTAACCAGTGCTGAGTACAGGGACACAATGACTTCCCTGCTCCTGCTGGCCACACTAATCTTGATGCAGGCCAGGATGCCATTGGCCTTCTTGGCCACCTGGGCACACTGCTGGCTCATGTTTAGGTGGCTGTCAATCAGCACCCCTAGGTCCCTTTTTGTGTGGCAGCTCTCCAGCCACTCCGCCCCCAGCCTGTAGCTCTGCATGGGGTTGTTGTGGCCAAAGTGCAGCACCTGGCACTTGGATTTGTTGAATGCCATCCTGTTGGACTCTGCCCATCTTTCCAGTTGGTCGAGGTCCCTCTGCAGAGCCCTTCTGTCTTCTAACAGATAAACACCTGCTCCCATCTTGGTGTCATCTGCAAATTTGCTGATGACTGTCTCAATCCCCTCTTCCAGATCATCAATAAAGATGTTAAAGAGGATGGGGCCCAGCACCGATCCCTGGGGCACACCACTAGTGACTGGCTGCCAGCAGGATGTGGCACCATTCACCAACACTCCCTGGGCTCGGCCATCCAGCCAGTTCCTAACCCGGGTCCCTTTCAGCCTGGCTGCTCTCTAACCACTTTATCCCTAGCCTGTAGCACTGCATGGAGTTGTTGTGACTAAAGTGCAGCATCCAGCACTTGGACTTGTTAAATGTCAAATGTCATCCTGTTAGACTCTGCCCATCTGTCCAGGTCCTCTGCTGAGCTCTTCTACCCTTTAAAAGACCAACACCTGCTCCCAGCTTGGTGTCATCTGCAAATTTACTAATCGTGGACTCAATCCCCTCATTCAGACCATTGATAAAGATATTGAATAGAATTGGGCCCAGCACTGATCCCTGGGGCACACCACTAGTGACTGGCCTCCAGCTGGATGTGGCACCATTCACCACCACTCTCTGGGCTTGGCCCTCCAGCCAGTCCCTAACCCAGGACTTCAAGCAGACTATACTTGTTCATGAATAGTAGGTCCAGTGACACTCCACTCCTAATTGGTTCATTCACCATTTGGATCAAGAATTTATAGTCAATGCACTGGAGGAAGCTGCTGGGCTGTGGATGGCTGCCTGAGTAGGTCTTCCAGCAAATATCTGGGTAGTTAAAATCCCCCATGAGAACCAGGGCCTGTGATTGTGAGGCTGCTGTCAGCTGCTTGTAGAAGGTCTCATCAACTTTCTTGTCCTCATTGGGTGGCCTGTATTAAACACCCACAACAGTATCACCCATGCCAGCTTGCCCCTTAATTTGCACCCACAAACTGTCAACTCACCTCTCATACAACCCTGGACAGAATTCAAGACATTCTAGTTGCTCCCTCATGTAAAGAGCAACTCCGCAACCTCGCTTTGTTGACCTGTGTCTCCTAAAAAGGACATAGCCATCCAAGACCACATTCCAGTCATGTGAGCTGTCCCACCATGTCTCTGTAATTGCCCTCAGATCATAACCTCTTGACCACTTACTTAGGGGAGAAAGAAAAGGAAGAAAAAACAGCATAGATAAAGACGACTTAGAGCCAACAATTATCCAAACAGAAAAGTGAAAATATGTGACTGGAGGTAGAAACTGGGCAGACCAAAGGTTTGAACTTTATCTTGTCTAAGTGAACATGTATTATTTTCACATAGTTTGAGCCCATGTGCTATGATCAGAAAAATATGATTATGAAATTCAGGGTGCTGTACGTCTGCTCTTTGGGGAACACATCTGAACAGCAGCAAATTAGAAAGGTGATGACAAAGATATAGATATGTATCTTATTCACACCTGTTGTATATTTACTGCTTTCACTGGATTGATCAGAGGGTGTGATTAGAAGTGTTAAATATTCTGTGTTAAATATTGCTGTCAGCCCATGGCTTGGACAGCAGCACTCTGCACTGGGCTAGAAACTGGCTGGAGGGCTGAGCCCAGAGAGTGGTGGTGAATGGTGCCGCGTCCGGCTGGTGGCCAGTCACTAGTGGTGTCCCCCAGGGATCAGTGCTGGGCCCCATCCTGTTCAATATCTTTATTGATGATCTGGGTGAGGGGATTGAGTCCATCATCAGTGAATTTGCATATGACACCAAGGTGGGGGCAGGTGTTGATCTGTTAGAGGGCAGAAGAGCTCAGAGGAGGGACCTTGACAGGCTGGACAGATGGGCGGAGTCCAATGGCATGAGATTTAACAAATCTAAGTGCCAGGTTCTACACCTTGGTCACAACAACTCCATGAAGTGCTACAGACTGGGGTCAGAGTGGCTGGAGAGCGGCCACGCAGAGAGGGTCCTGGGGGTACTGGTTGATAGGAAGCTGAACATGAGGCAGCAGTGTGCCCAGGCAGCCAAGAAGGCCAATGGCATCCTGCATCAGGAATGGTGTGGCCAGCAGGAGCAGGGAAGTCATTGTGCCCCTGTACTCAGCACTGGTTAGGCCACACCTTGAGTCCTGTGTCCAGTTCTGGGCCCCTCAGTTTAGAAAAAATGTTGACTTGCTGTAAGATGTTCAGAGAAGGGCAACAGAGCTGGGGAGGGGTTTGGAGCACAAGCCCTATGAGGAGAGGCTGAGGGAGCTGGGATTGCTTAGTCTGGAGAAGAGGAGGCTCAGGGGAGACCTTCTTGCTGTCTACAACTACCTGAAGGGAGGCTGTAGCCAGGCAGAGGTTGGTCTCTTCTCCCAGGCAGCCAGCACCAGAACAAGAGGACACAGTCTCAAGCTGCACCAGGGGAGGTTTAGGCTGGACGTTAGGAAGAAGTTCTTCACAGAAAGAGTGATTTGCCATTGGAATGGGCTGCCCAGGGAGGTGGTGGAGTCACCATCACTGGAGGTGTTCAAGAGCAGACTGGATGAGGTACTTGGCACCATGGTTTAGTTGATAATAAGGTGTTGGATGATGGGTTGGACACGATGATCTCAAAGATCTTCTCCAACCTGGTTAATTCTATTCTATTCTATTCTATTCTATTCTATTCTATTCTATTCTATTCTATTCTATTCTATTCTATTTTCCCCCTTCCAGAATTCAGTAGAAGTATTTGTCATCCCATTATTTTAAATCTGTATCAAGAGCTCATAGAAAACCTCTTAAAAATGTAAGTGCTGTCAGAAACTTTTGTTACACAAGCGCCAGCAGCAAAACCCTAAACACAACAAAACATGCTGTGAGCAGTCCTTATGATTAATTATAAATTTCTTTTATGAGGAAACAAGACAAGGCTTATATGCTTGTGATTTTCAATTCCAGCTTCTTTGACAAGAATGATCTACTGAGCTCTTACAGTGAGAAAATTTATAGTCTTGAGTATCTCAGGCAGGAATATCCTCTGTTCCCAGTGACAGGCTGTGAAAACATCAGCCACACACTTGGATTTATTCAGATCCTATCTTTACATCTTTACATCAATTTAGACACCATTGATATTATGAAAACTGCACGATTAATTATATATTAAACCAAATGATACGCACAGCCTTTTAAGGTCTGCAAGCTAATTAGCCCCACAAAATGGAGACAGTCTTGTGATGCCTCTTTTTTTTTTTAGATTATTTCTGCATTATAAAATATGAAACAGAATTCACGTTCATCTTAGGCTCTCAGTACCTAAATCAAGTGCCTCGAAAGTAGCAAGAATAAAATAATGCAGCATGACCAGTAATAGAAATTATATGTTGTTAAAATGTGAATCTATGTTATTATTTGTCACACTTTAAAAAGCAACATTCTAACCCTCACTGGATGAAGGATAGAGACATCTCTTTGATTGTCATTAAAAAAGATTGTAAATTTTGATTTAGTTTAGAAAGGCATCTTATTTGCCTTTGAGTTGACAGATCTTTGTCATACATCATCTGGAAAATGGTCTGACAACTGGAAATAGTCAAGGATTGGAACCCAATAGCCTGACATCTATTTCTATCTCTTGGATTTATGCTTTGAGACAAACTGCCTTTGCCACTTTCTGATTTCAGAGCCTCCTGGAGTGCTCATTCTTTACTATATCCTGAGGAATGAGGGATGGCATAGAAATGAATCAGACCAAAATGGCAAATGTGCAATTTCCTGAAAAAATAAAGTCCCAAAAGTCTCATATTTTACCTCGTGTTAGAGATTAAACTGGACATTTTAGGGATCGACACCCAGGTCTGACAGGGACCCCTGGCCTCACTGGCAAACATGACTCAGGGCCGTGCCTTGAAAAAGAAATTAAACGTGGAGCTTATCTGACATCAGTAGATGTGAATGGATGGGCTGCTAGGAAGTAAATAAAATTTGATAATTAATTATTTATGCATCATTCTTGTAATCAGCTTAAACCAAATATCCTATAGTCACCTTAAAAATACTTTGAGGGACATCAGGTTTTGTACATGCAGGGAAGGCACAAAAAGTAGGAACGAAAGACATTGTACCCTATGGAATTAAAGGTAAATCCCAGGTAGGAGGCTGTTGTTGACTCTCTGCTCTTCAGTGGAAGACATTCAACCATATTTTTCAGCCATTACCAGTAAAAGCAATAATTTTAACTGTCAGACTGATAACTTCACTGAGAGTTTTTAGCATATCCAGGCACTGAACTAATAGTAGCTTTACAACTAGATCAGACCTAGGGAGTGAGATTACATGCAAGGCATGAGGGCCTTAGACTCCTTCCTTATGTAAGTAGTGGGCCATTTAAGCCCTTCAGGTGCAACTGCAGCCTTTCCTGAAGGTAACTGAGGCACATGACTGCCTGACCACAATTTGACCCATATCTGAAAAGGCTGTATCTTTTAGGATTTTCAAATATGTGTTGACATTCCTGCACTTAAATCCACATGTAACAATTAAATAAGAAGCACAATTTTTAGAAATGAATTCCTTTGGTCTTTGTATTGATCACTCTCAGTAGCCTTTAAGATGTATATTTTACAGAAAAGCCTGTATTTTAAAATACTCCATTACAACTTTGCTAGATTGTATTTTAAAATACTCTGCTAGATTACTTTTCAAGTGTTTTACTCATTATTAAAGAGCTAGATGGAATTATATGTAACATGAAAACCCATTACAATCTTTGGTTACATTTAAGCCTATAATATCACTTTGATTCAAACATTCTAAAATGTTAATCAGGGCTAGGCTGCTCAGTTCTAGTCCTCACTCAGGCATGTGCAACTAGGCTGTAATTTGCATTTTTCTGAAAGTTTACATTATTTATAGCTTCCCCTTGTGACCAAATATATTCAAAACAGACCTAAGGACAGAATTAGACAAAGCCATGAGCAGTTCGAAACCTTATGGGTAAGAATTAGAGACTGAGACAGCAAAGAGAAACTTACAGTTGGTGTCTATTAGAGACCACCCAGTCAAGGGGACCCTATTGATAAAGCCTTTGTCCCCTAACTACAGGAGTCCCTTGCCCTGCAGAGAAACTCCAAACACCTTGACATCTGAAGTAAAAGTAAAATGTCAATCCAGGAGACCTTAGAATACCTGGAGGCATTACCTATCTCCTTAAGGCAAGTAATAGACTGCCCTGACAGAGAGTGGATGCAATACTGGACCTGATGGTCACTGACACCAGTGAGCTAACTGGTGATGTTAAGATTGGAGGCAGCCTGAGCAGCAGTGATCATGTACTGGTGGAGTTCACAGTCCTGTGGGATATGTGTCTGGCAAAGGGTAAAGTCAAGACACTGACTTCTAGGAAAGCAAACTTCCAGCTTGTCAAGGAGTTAGTCAATAGGATACTCTGAGAAACAGCCCTCAGAGACAAAGGGGCAGAACAGAGCTGGCAGATCTTTACCGATGCTTTCTGTAGAGCACAAAAGCTCTTGTGTAAGAAATCAGGCAAGGAAGGCAAGAAATTGGCATGGCTGAGTGGAGACCTGCTGGTCAAATCAAAGCAGAAGGAAATGCACAGGTGGTCCTAAGAAGAGTATAAGGATGCTTCCTGGTTTTATAAGGGTGGAGTCAGGAAGGCCAAGAAGTGTCTGGAGCTGAACATGGTAAGAGAATCTAAGAATAATAATAAGACTTTCTACAGAGAAGTCACACAGAGAAGGGAAGTCAAAGAAGAGTACCCCACCCTGAAGAGCAAGACTGGCAAACTGGTTACAATAGAGAAGGCTGAGGTACTCAACAACTGTTTTGTCTTAGTCTTCACAGGCAGTCTTTCTTGCCTCTCAAGTGAATGCACCACAAGATAGGGACTAGGGGAGTGAAGTCCCTCCCATTGTAAGAGAAGATCAGTTTTGTGACCACCTGAGGAACCTGAGCATACATAGGTCTATGGGACCTGACAAGAAGAAACATTGCACACATTTTTAAGATGGGTAGAAAAGCAGACCTTGGAAATTACTGACCTGTCAGCCTCGCCTCTATGCCTGGAAAGCTCCTAGAATATACTCTAAAGCACATGGAGGACATGGAGGTGATTCAAGACAGCCAGCATGGCTTCACCAATGGCAAATCCTGCCTGACCAAACTTCTGGACTTCTATGATGGAGTGACTACATTAGTGGGCACAGGAAGAGTTATTGAATGTCATCTGTCTGTGCATCTGTAAAGTCTTTAACTTGGTCCCCCTCAATATTCTTTACGAATTTGAGATATGTATTTTAGAGAAGAATGTTCATTGAATAAGCAACTGGTTGGAGGATCACATCCAGAGGGTAGTGGACAATGGCTCGATGTCCAGATGGAGATCAGTGACAAGTGGTGCCCCTCAGGGGTCCATCCTGGGACCAGTGCTGTTCAGTATCTCCATCAATGACATAGATGGGATCAAGTGCACCCTCAGCAAACAGAAGAGTTTGAAATGCATTGCTCCAGCTAATTTCCCACTACATAATTAATTTTTTTCTGACTTTAAACATCCCCCCATTTCCACAGCTCCCCACTCCCTCTCACAATGAACAGTGTTGTAGTGCAGAGAAATACTTTTAAGAATGAGTTTTTTGTATGTCTTGCACACAAAAAGAACTAAAGCACAATTGAAACAAAATCAGTCCTGACCTGTTTCAAAAGAATGCACAGATTAAGGCCTCACACAAAACTCATAAAGATACTGATATTAAATATTAATAGCTCAGCCTATTGCATTAGCACTATGCTACAGTTACCAGAAATGTCAGAATGTACAAGCTTACTTGCAAGTCCTGATTTTTAAAGCAGCTCTGAAGAGCCATCTAGGTTCATACAGTGGACCCCAAGATGACTTAATCTGAAACTCAAATGGGAACAGTTGTTATTAGTTAGAGAAATAGTGTAAACTAGCAGCCTGAGTCAGTTAAAAGGACTGTAAACCCCATTATTTTATTTTGTAATTCCTTTTCTTTCTAGTGAAATGGTAAGGAGAATCAACATCTGTCTTTCCAACCTGGAAAAGTGAATAATTCCATTGAGTCACCGAGGCTCGCTACTGAGACTAAACAATGCTTAATAGTCTAAACAAGAGAAAATTACTCAACATCTCAAAAGATTTGTCTCTCAAACTCCAGATTTCTATACATATTCCTGTTAACCTTATTAGTCTTGATACAGAGCCATTGCCAAATTTTTGTTTTTATTTAGAACAGAGTGTATTTTCTATTTGATCTATTTAATAACCCTAAAAGTACAACATTCCTTCAAATGTCTCATTAGTAAAAGTATTCTTTTTTTCAACTCCCATATGAAGAAAGAAAATAGCTGCTATACATCCCCCTGTTTATGGATAATGGCTGTGGCTCCTGCACTCCAGGCGAGGTTCACAGCATTTCATCTGGGTAGGAATTACACATCAGCTGAAGGAAATACCACGTGCTGACGCTTTCCATGGGAATTTGGACTGCATTAACTTTTTGGCAGTGCTATGAGACTATTTTTGGTAGTTTTATTTGAAAGAATCCAGGAAATCAGTTTAATTTTAGGAATGATGTCTATTAAGGAAATACAAGGGAATTCACTTTGGTTAACTGTCTTGTACATGAACACTAAGCTGGAAAGCTCTTTAGGAGGTGGCTAGTTTGCATCAGGCCTAGCTGGCAGACAGCTTTCCAGACAGGCCATCTCACTGTCTCTGTGTAGTAAGACCTCTCCTTTAAAAACTGACAGATTTCCTCTCTCCTCCTGTGTTCCTAGAAAGAGTTATTGGCCATTGGAATGGGCTGCCCAGGGAGGTGGTGGAGTCACCATCACTGGACGTGTTTTGGAAGAGACTGGATATGGTGCTTGGTGCCATGGTTTAGTTGATTAGATAGTGTTGGATGGTAGGTTGGACTCAATGATCTCAAAGGTTTCTTCTGACCTGGTTAATTCTATTCTATTCTATTCTATTCTATTCTATTCTATTCTATGCTATGCTATGCTATGCTATGCTATGCTATGCTATGCTATGCTATTTATTCCTTATGAACTTAAAGAATATCTTATTGGGACTGAAGGTCAGGACAAAGGTGTAACTATTTCTATTAAACACAGAATACCGTCCCTGTAAAGTCTGCTTTCTCTCCTAAGTTTGACCTCATCCAAGCTACAGGTCTGTAACTATTATGACAAGTTATAACTGGGCTTTTCATAATTTCCTCAATTTTTTGTATTTCCTAATCTTATATGCTGGATCTTTTTATAAGGAATTTGCTATCTACTGTGTTTGCACATCTGAGAGCTCCCTGCAAGGATGGATATAGGCTAGAGCAGTACCATTGACAGAATCCACAAATGTGATAATAATAAACTTACATCTTTATTTCAGGACAAGGGAAATTAATTCTTTTCTCTGCCACATGTTTCCCTTCAATTGTCAAAGTGGAGAAAGTCCGTTTAGTCTGCTTATACACTTTCATACCCTGAGAATGACTACCCAGTAATTTAGAGAGAGCTGTGTTTAGCTTTGCCTGGAACTATGTTTCCTTAGAGTATTAAAATAGTTTTCTTGAGGTTATATTTCCTTCTAGTAGAGCTTCTACTGAACCTTTCACTGGAATTAAAAGCAGACCAGGAGGTATCTTGCACTTGAGTGTGTTTATTTCAGAACATGCTTACAGTTTCTAGTACTGATATGTTTAAACCACTGCCAAATTAAGATTGAAATGCTGTTCAAGGAAGAGAAATGTTGATTACTTACTGTAAGTGGAAACAATGCAAGAATCAGTCATGTATCTAGCCAGAATAAATACATAAATAAGCCTAATTTTAAATTCTAACCCCACCCCAAAACTTACCCCCAGGAAAGCATCCTGAGAAACAAGTGTCCTCTCTATATACATAAAAGGAAGAAAAAATGCAACCATTTTTATTAAAAAAAAAAAGAAAAGTTTTGGTGAATACATGGAAGTTTTCATATAGCAGTGCTTAGTGTCTGCTTAAAATCAATTATGTTTTGCTTACCATACTGTGGGACACAAGAATATTTTCCTTTTCCCACAAGTATGTATCTAGGACTCACTAAGAACCATTTCATAGCTATGGCATTTTTAGAGCTGTGTGGAGGTCTTAACTACAACACCTGATTCCTAGAAGTGGGCCTTCTGACTACTAGTAAATAGCCAGAAAGATGAAAAATTTGGAAACAAAAAAAACCCAAACAACTTTTCTTTCATCACTACTATTTTAATAGATTTCTGCTATGTATCTTGCCTAGGTACAACAAGAAATCCAGGCAAGTACTGTGCAATGTCATGGTAAAATGTAGCTAAGATAATGGGTGACTAGATTTGCAAGCCACTCTGAGGTGTTGTAACACATCACTCAGTGTATGAGTCACGTTAGTACACTCACTGCTTCAGAGTCACCCCAGGCTATTCCCAAAGGATGAGCAATTACCCCAAATGAAACTCATAAAGGTCAGCATGCTTTATTTGTGTCTGTAGGGGAAGGAGCTGAGGAGCATTGTTTCTGGCATAACTTACCTGCTTATGCTAGAAACTCTTTATCTGAAGGCATCTGAACCACCCAGTCTTTCCCTTTCAAAGTTCACCTTATGACCAAAACAGGACTACCAGCTGAAGGCTTCTTACATGAGAGACTCCCATTCCTCTTGCTGGCCAGCTTCAATGAGTAACCTGACCTCTCATTTCCCATGTCTTAGCTTGTCACACTGACCATGGTTGGTGGATCTCTCTTAACTGCACTGCTTTGCCTATCAAATATATCCTTGGGGTGGGACCCTAATACCAGCACTTGTCCTCTCAGTTCATGGTTATAACCATTCAGACCTTGTTCAAAGTCTCAGCAGTGAAGAAATGTGGCTTTGTGGCAGAGCGCTGGTGGGAGGTGAGGTGCTCAGAAAGGTTTGAGTTTGTGCATTTGATGCAGGTGGTAAGAGGTAGATATGAACACGAAGCAGCAGTGGCAGCCTGTGATTGATTCCCTGACTGTTGTAGGGAAACAGTAGTATTTCTGTACCTCATAGAGATTCACATCCTGTGATAGACACTTTAGGGAAAGTACACATGATTTCTTTGTGCAAAGCCCCCACAAAGTTTTATGTGGTTTTACCTAAATGACAGTCAAATACCTTTTGGAGTAGCTAATTTTCAAGCATCACAAGGAAAAAATGCTAACTCTATTTCAAGAGATGGTGAAACCAAAGTCCAAGGAGGTAAAGGGCTTTGTGTGAGGTGACCCAGACAGCTCTCAGCTAAGATACCTGTGAAGAAAGCTTAGGTGTCTTGAACTTCATCCCACCACTACACTGCGTAAAAAATAGAATAGAATACACTTGGATGTGTTCAATCTCATGCTGTTGGATTCTGCCCATCTCTCCAGCCTGTTGAGGTCCCTCTGCAAAGCCTCTCTACCCTCCAGCAGATCAACACCTGCTCCCAACTTGGTGTCAACTGCAAACTTACTGATGATGGACTCAATGCCCTCATCCAGATCATCAATAAAGATGTTGAAGAGCATGGGGCCCAGCACTGATCCCTGGGGCACACCACTAGTGACTGGCCGCCAGCCGAATGTGGCACCACTCACCACCACTCTCTGGGCTCGGCCCTCCAGCCAGTTCCTAACCCAACGCAGTGTGCTCCTGTCCAAGCCATGGGCTGCCAGCTTGGCCAGGAGTTTGCTGTGGGGGACGGTGTCAAAGGCCTTGCAGAGGTCCAGGTAGACCACATCCACAGGCCTCCCCACATCCACCAGGCAGGTCACCTGATCATAGAAGGAGATCAGGTTGGTCAGGCAGGACCTGCCCTTCCTAAATCTATGCTGGCTGGGCCTGATCCCTTGGCCATCCTGGAAGTGCTGTGTGATTGCACTCAAGATGCCCTGTTCCATAATCTTGCCTGGCACTGAGGTCAGGCTGACAGGCCTGGAATTCCCTGCCTCATCCAACCGGCCCTTCTTGTGGATGGGCACCACGTTGGCCAGCTTCCAGTCTTCTGGGATGTCTCCAGTGAGCCAGGACTGCTGAAAAATGATGGAGACTGGCTTGGCCAGCTCATCTGCCCGCTCTCTCAGCACCCTAGGATGCATCCCCTCTGGTCCCATGGACTTGTGGGAATCCAAGCGGCTGAGGAGATCTCTAATTGCCTCCTCCTGGAACAGAGGAAAACTGTGCTGCTTCCTGCCTCCATCTGCCAGCTCTGCAGGTCAGCTGTCCAGAAGACATTCTGTCCTGCTAGTAAAAATTGAGGCAAAGAAAGTGTTAAGTCTCTCTGCCCTTGTCCTCATCTTTTGTTACAATGTTCCCCTCCATGTCCACCAAGGAGTGGAGGTTGTCCTTGCTCCTCCTCTTGCTATTAATATATTTACAGAAGGATTTTTCATTGTCCTTCACAGCAGAGGCCAGTCTGAGCTCTAAATGTGCTTTTGCCTAATTTTCTTCCTACATGACCTAGCAACACCTTTAAACATTCTATGGGTTGCCTCCCCTTTCTTCCAAAGATGATACACCCTCTTTTTTTCCCCTTAGTTCTTTTAGAAGTTCATTGCCCATCCAGGCTGGCCGTCTGCCCCAGCAGCTCATCTTCCGGCACTTTGGCACAGCCTGTTCCTGAGCCTTCAAGAGTTCTTCCTTGAAGTAGGTCCAGCTCTCCTGGACACCTTTGTTTTTTAAGGGCTGTTTCTGATAATGAAGTAATTAATGAATTACTTAATGAATTAACATAGCACTGTTACAAAGGACTTGACATCATGAGCTACCCCTCATCTCAGACAGTGAGACCAGACCTGGCTCTGGTGATGTTCCTGTGATGTTTCTGTCAGTCTTCAAGCTGAGCACTGCACTGAAGGGAAGCTTCTGAAGGCTTCTGTCTTGTACTTATGCTGCAATATTAATTCTCCTGTTTGTTAATAAAGAGGTGTTTAGTTATATGTGAACCATTTATGCAGCACTGTGAGTTATGTTGGGTATTTCTCATCACCTAGATATCTCTGATGAGTGTGGACAATTCAGGCCTGATTCTTTCCCCATTACTTTCAAGTAAGGTTGAAGTTAGATAAGTTTTATCTTATCAGGTGCAATAATGCCATATAGACTGGAGGAGAAAGTATCATACAGCATGGAACTGGCTTGTAGTAAGAGAAAAGGATGCAAAGTTACTGCCATAAAGATGTTAATTCTTGCAGATAAAAATATGTCAGGCAAAATCCAGGGGAGATTTGAGGAGCGTGGCTATTCCAATGCATTATCTGGAACACACTTGGCAAGAGAGCGTATCCTGTTGCACAAAAACTTTTTGACTGAATGGTGGTGCATATCAGTGGTCAGATATTCATCAGTAATTTCTTTGCCACTGAAGAAATATTAGAGGTCAGTGGAGCCCTTGCACATCAGCATACATAGGTGACATATGATGCCATCTTCTGCACATATGAATATATGGAATATGAAAATGAAATGTACACTTAGCACTGATGAAACTTTTGTGAGGAAAAAAATGGTGTCACCAAATACAGGAAAATATCTTCCTTGCAGTATCAACACGGTGACCGAAAGCTTAGACTCTCAGACAAGATCCTAAACAAAAGTCATGTGTCAAGATGCACGTACTATTGATTTGAGCCAAAACCTGCAGCTTCTTTTAAGGACTACAAGCCTACACAAGCTGTGTAGCATGAGTACCAGTATTTACTGCGTCCAGTTCTGGAGCCCCTATTACAAGAGGGATATGGAGGTGCTGGAGCGTGTCCAGAGAAGGGCCACGAGGATGATCAGAGGGCTGGAGCACCTCTCCTATGAGGACAGACTGAAGGAGTTGGGGCTGTTCAGTCTGGAGAAGAGAAGGCTCCGAGGTGACCTCATTGTGGCCTTCCAGTATCTGAAGGGGGCCTACAAGAAGGCTGGGGAGGGACTTTTCAGACTATCAGGGAGTGATAGGACTAGGGGGAATGGGATGAAGCTGTAGGTGGGGAGATTCAGGCTGGACATGAGGAGGAGGTTCTTCACCGTGAGGGTGGTGAAGGCCTGGAATGGGTTGTCCAGGGAGGTGGTTGAGGCCCCGTCCCTTGAGGTGTTTAAGACCAGGCTGGATGAGGCTCTGTCCAGCCTGATCTAGGGTAGAGTGTCCCTGCCCATGGCAGGGGGGTTGGAACTAGATGATCCTTGTGGTCCCTTCCAACCCTAACTGAAACTATGAAACTATGAAACTATCTGTCATGCCAGTGCAATGTGACAAATAAAACACTGTCCTCTCAAATACCTAAACATAGGAAGAACTTAACCTTGAAAATGTGCATGTCCTCAGGTTTACCATAATTGTTTATTTTCTGTCACTGGATATGTGTTGGGTTTGATTCAACAACATCCAGGTAGATATAATTTCTTCAACAGGTTTCAATTATGAACCCATTCTGATAAAATGAATTCCAGAGCTGTGAATGTTCACAGTACTTAATATAAAGATATATTGCTTGGTGCCTAAATGCACTTCTTGGTAGTTGCCATATTTTTTTTTTCACCTATGCAGTGGGACAAATTTTTAAAGTAGGTCATGCCCTCCTTTACTCAGTGCTCATGTCCAAAGCACTTCCAGAAGCACTTACTCTACACCTAACCACTTTGACAGTGGAGCTGATGGCTACATTCAAAAAAATTACAGACACACATCTTTTTGAACTGTCCTGCAGATCTGGGAGCAAATGCTAGTGTACATTAAACTGAGGCAGTGTGGTCTCAGTGTCAGATAGTGAGATGGACTGTGAATGGTTGGAGGAAAGAAGTCAAAGAGTTGTGGTCAATGGGATGGAGTCTAATTGGAGGTCTGTATCTAGTGCAGTCCCTCAGGGGTCAGTACTGGGACCAGAACTGTTCAATATATTCATCAACGACCTAGATGAGGACACAGAGTGCACCATCAGCAAGTTTGCTGATGAACCAAAACTGGGTGGAGTGGCTGACACACCAGAGGGTTGTGCTGCCATTCAGCGAGGCTTAGATGGGCTGGAGAGCTGGACAGGGAGAAATTTGATGAATTTCAACAAGGGCAAGTGTAGAGTCTTGTACCTGGGACGCAACAACGCCATGCACCAGTATAGGTTGGGGACGGACCTGTTGGAGAGGAGTGAAGGGGAAAAGAACCTGGGGGTCCTGGTGGATGGAAGGATGACTGTGATCCAGCAATGTGCTCTTGTGGCCAGGAATGCCAATGCTGTTCTGGGGTGCATTAGAAGAGGTGTGACCAGTAGGTCAAAAGAGGTTCTCCTCCCCTTCTACTCTGCCCTGGTGAGGCCGCATCTCGAATATTGTGTGCAGTTCTGAGCCCCTCAGTTCAAGAAAGACAGTGAGCTACTTGAAAGAGTCCAGCACAGAGCCATGAGGATGATTAAGAGAATGGAACATCTTCTGTACAGAAGAGACTGAGGGAGCTGGGGCTCTTTAGCTTAGAGAAGAGGAGACTGAGAGGTGACCTCATCAATGTTTATAAATATGTAAAGGGTGAGTACCATGAGGATGAAGCCAGACTCTTCTTGGTGGTGCCCAATGACAGGACAAGGGGCAATGGGTGGAAGCTGAGGCATAGGAAGTCTCATGTAAATATGAGGAAATTTTTTTCACTGTGAGAGTGACAGAGTACTGGAACAGGCTGCCCTGGAGGGTTGTAGAGTTTCCTTCTCTGAAGATATTCAAAGCTCACCTGGATGCATTCCTGGGCATCCAGGTGAGGTAATCTTGCTCTGGCAGGGGGGTTGAACTGGATGATCTTTCGAGGTCTCTTCCAGCCCCTAAAATTCTGTGATTCTGTGATTTGAGAAACCATCTAATTTGAAAATGGGTTTCTAAGGTCTTGTAAACACTTTAACCTCTGTCAGTGCATCGCACTATGCATTTTCTGATCTACTTCACTGACAAGCAGGATTTATCACTGTTATATGTCTATAGTGAATATTTCAGAATTTTGTTGAGAAAGTAATTTTAATCACTGATGCTAAAACAAAATAAAAGAAAGAAGTTCATCAGAACTGCAGAGGAATAGGAGCAGTGTAAGTAGGGTAGTAAACCTAAGTGTTGCTGATGAAGTGAAAACTTTCTGCCTTCCTATTCTAGTTTGATAGTCATCTAAGGCTGCAACATGAGTATTGCTTCCTATTCATGTGATTCCATCTCTTTACTGATTATTATTCTTAGCTGTTCTTGTGTTTCCTATATTTGGTAGCAGAAAGTGAATTTGCATCTGCATAATCTCTCCTGACAATTAATCCATGCTCAGAAAAAGCAATACATTTTTAGACATCTAAGTGCTCAGAAATTATTTTTTAATTAAAAAAAAACAGATTTCGTGCTGTGAAAGACCATTCCACCAGTTAGCCTGTATTATCAAAACACTTTGTGTTGTACTCTTGCAATGCCTGGATTTGAAAACGTAAATTGCAAAAGTTAGCTTAGAACTTTAACTAGAACAAAATTAGACATGGATAATTTCAGAGTACCAAAGGTCTACAGTGCATTTTATTTTCAGGTTTGTTCTGCATGATAAAAATGTAAAGGAAGTAAGCATAATTCAGAATTGTGTGCTATGCCTGAATCATGTTTAAACCAGTATTAGTTCAGTGTTTCAAGTAGTATCTGGGAAACTTGATAAATTTCTTTCATGTTGTCCCCATAATATAGAGAACTGCTTTTGATTTTAGACAGGAAGAGCAAAATAGTAATAAGACAATCCTCAGCAATGTATTTCAAACAACTTTCACTAATGTTTTGGCAGGTGTTCAATGCCCCATCAGAGATAGCTATCTGAGCTTGCTCTGCAAAAAGGATGCAGTCTTAGATGAGCACTTAGACAGAATACAGAATACAGATTTAACCAGGTTGGACCTCAGAGATCATCAAGCCCAAACTATCCCCCAAAACATTCTAATCAACTAAACCATGGCACCAAGTGCCTCATCCAGTCTCTTCTTAAACACCTCCAGTGATGGTGACTCCACCACCTCCCCAGGCAGCCCATTCCAATGGCCAATCATTCTTTCTATGAAGAATTTCTTCCTAACATCCAGCCTAAACCTCCCCTGGTGCAGCTTGAGACTGTGTCCTCTTGTTCTGGTGCTGGTTGCCTGGGAGAAGAGACCAACCCCCACATGGCTACAATCTGCTGTAGTTGTGGAGAGCAATAAGGTCTGCCCTGAGCCTCCTCTTTTCCAGGCTAAGCAATCCCAGCTCCCTCAGCCTCTCCTCATAGGGCTTGTGCTCCAAACCCCACCCCAGCTCTGTTGCCCTTCTCTGGACACGTTCCAGCAAGTCAACATCTTTCCTAAACTGAGGGGCCCAGAACTGGACACAGAATTCAAGGTGTGGCCTAACCAGTGCTGACAACAGGGGCACAATGACTTCCCTGCTCCTGCTGGCCACACTGTTCCTGATACAGGCCAGGATGCCATTGGCCTTCTTGGCCACCTGGGCACACTGCTGGCTCTTGTTCAGGCTCCTATAACCAGTACCCCCAGGACCCTCTCTGCCTGGCCACTCTCCAGCCACCCTGACCCCAGCCTGTAGCACTGCATGGGGTTGTTGTGACCAATGCGCAGAACCCGGCACTTAGACAGAATCATAGAATCATAGAATCAATAAGGTTGGAAAAGACCTCAAAGATCATCAAGTCCAACCTGTCACCCTAGACCTCATGACCACTAGACCATGTCACCAAGTGCCACATCCAATCCCCTCTTGAACACCTCCAGGGATAGTGACTCCACCACCTCCCTGGGCAGCACATTCCAATGGCCAATCATTCTTTCTATGAAGAACTTCTTCCTAACATCCAGCCTAAACATCCCTTGGCACAGCTTGACACTGTGTCCTCTTGTTTTGGTGCTGGTTGCCTGGGAGAAGAGACCAACCCCCACATGGCTACAACCTCCCTTCTGGTAGTTGTAGACAGCAAGAAGGTCTTCCCTGAGCCTCCTCTTCTCCAGGCTAAGCAACCCCAGCTTCCTCAGCCTCTCCTCATAGGGCTTGTGCTCCAAACCCCTCCCCAGCTTTGTGCCCTTCTCTGGACATGTTCCAGCAAGTCAACATTTTTCCTAAACTGAGGGGCCCAGAACTGGACACAGGACTCAAGGTGTGGCCTAACCAGTGCTGAGTACAGGGGCACAATGACTTCCCTTGCAAAGTGCCCTATATGCCATTATCACTCCCATGTAGTGCACAGGGTTGCTGTGGATGCTCATGTCAGCCTATCTGTTTCCACCTTTTGCTGATGATCTGATAATTTGCACAGTCACTGTATCCTGTGCCAAAAAAACAGTGATGAGGACTTGCTGTTTAGCTACAGCACACTTACTCTGCCCTTGTACTTACCACTCAGCAAATCATGTGACACTTGGAAGGCATTTGGCAGTGGTCATAGAGCAGTGGTGTCTCTCTGGTGGACTATTTCTCTTTCACTAGACTTTGTCAGGCACTCCGGAGAAATTGTTTGGAAAACATTTTTCAGTCCTTTTTTCTTAACTGAAGCAAAGGTTGGATAGTGTCTCATCATGTGAAGCTTTTGGTGCTTTGTCTGTGAATGTCAAGTACAATTAGAAGTTTGCAAGAGCAGTACCAAAGCTAATGCATTTGGAATCCTCTCGAGCACTTGACCTCTTTTTATCTTGAGGCAGTATGCTTGAGAGATTAATGAAGTGTTTCTAGACTGTTGCTTTTCAGCATCATTGAGTGCCAGCTTCCCTGAAGACAGACCACCAGGACCACCTTGTTCCTGGTGTGAGGAGCCTTCCTGAGAGTGGTCCAGCTGCAAGGCAGTACCACAGGGCTTGTAGGTCAGGATTGCTGATGAGTTGTGCAATCAGCTTGACATAGGCAAAAGACTACCATTGTTCAAGAATGTTCATTCAGTAGCATTTTGGGTCAACTTTGCACTGCATGAAATGACATGAACTGTCCAGATACAAACAGAAATACATGCCATTTAAGGCACTTAAGGCCACATTTCATTCTCCTCTGTATGAATTCAGTCTTGGCTACATGAAAAAAGCCCATGACATACTCTGTTAGCCTTGAGTTTTTCCATTTGCACCTCATAAAACATAAAAAATACAGAAGGATATAATGAACCCAAATGCTCATCAACCACCCCCATAAAATTGTTAATCTCTGAGTCTTGTCACCCCTTGTGCATCCATAGCCTCCCCCAAAGCTCAGACTAGTAAATAGGCTGATCATGTTATGTCTGAAAGTGAAGAACATGGAGCTGTTTCTGAGCACAGGGGAGGAGGATTGAATTCCAAAACTCATAAGCCTTTGTGTTGTGCAGCCTGATGAAAGCCTTCCTTCAGCTGGAGACATGCTAGCCCCAGCTTCCCCTGCTGTCATGGTTATTAGCCTCCATCTTCACAGACTGGCAGGTACAGTTTTTCCTTGACATTGTTTTCCTTTTGCATCAGGATTTGAGTTGTGCTCACAGCCAGTCAGGTTTAGGATGTGCTTGGGCAACCAATAGGGCTGACTCAACCCTGTTGAATTTCTGTTACATGTAACTGAGTATTTGCTCCTTGCTGTTTTGAGTACCTTTAGAATGAGGGAGGTTGGTTAAAGGAAGAGATGAACAAGTGTGAACAAATCCAGGCATCTGATATTTTCCACCTGGGAGTTATTAAAAAATAATCATCACATTCCGGTAATATCAACTGCAAATCAGCTGAACCAACCAGCAAAAGAGTCAGTGAGTTTTTAAAAATAATAAAAATATTATTTAATTATTTATCATCATCATCATCATTATTATTATTTACCAGTCATACTCTTTTAGTGCTGTGCAGAGGGTAAACATATTATGCTTACTGAGAGTTGTATGCTTAAGGTCCAATGGATCTGATACTTTATTCTAACATCAAATACTGTACATCATAGGTATACCTGAGAGCAAACCCAAAGGCTTGTCCATTACAGTTTGTTCATTACAGCCTAAGCTTGCCCTTAGAAATCCTGGGAAGCTTCTTTAATGGAAGAGTTGAGCATAACTAGCTAGTATGAAATGGCTCATTTTGAGATACATTCAAGCACTTGGCAGCTTGAGGTGTCCATAGCAGGTGCTGGATTTGCTATAAGTGGACAATTTATAAACAGAGCTGACAACTGGGAAAACAAAGTGGCAGGAG
The DNA here is from genome assembly GCA_015227895.2 of Colaptes auratus. Lineage (NCBI taxonomy): Eukaryota > Metazoa > Chordata > Aves > Piciformes > Picidae > Colaptes > Colaptes auratus. Next base: position 29,521,144 of record CM026897.1, on the reverse strand, counting down.
CATAAGATTCCTGAGTCAGTAGTGCCTCACCCATTGGATGCTCCATGGTGGATGGTCTTGGAGAGTGACACCGCCCAAAGTGAGGCAGCTGGCTTATGAGAAAAGCAGTGCTACCTTGGGGCATCTGGCAGTAATGCTAGGTATTTTTAACAGGCCAGTGCAAATCAGCTTTTTACTTTTGTCCTACCTTGAATTAACTGCTCTTTACTGTCTGCATTTTGTAAAGAGAAAAATCCCCAAAAGATTTTACACGGGCTTCCTTTTAAATGTTATTTAGGGTTTTGCAGTCTTCTACATAGGCAACTTTGTTGTACCTCACACATTTTTTGAACTAATTAATTGTCTACACAGAACATCAGACTGAAATCCTTAGTGATTTAAAAATATAGAGCATCCTCCAAAGAGGTGGAGCTTGGAGGTTTTATTACAGCAGATCCAGCTGTAGGAGAGTCACCCGTGCTGCACTGTGGTCAGCTGGGGGTCTGGCCCCAGCCCTTCATTGCTTTAAACTTCATGCTCTGTGAATTAAATAATCCATGCCTTCCTTTTGCTTTCTAAGGTCAAACAGGTCCAGCAGGAACAGAAGGGTCCCATCACTCCTTCCATAAATTTTGATTTGTTTTCCTCAATCTAAATTAAACTAAGTAATAAAAGAGAAAAGCAAAAAAAAAAAAACACCAAAAAACCCTCTTTATTTCCTCTCCTGCTTTAAGCAAGGATACAATTTATCTGCAGAAGGAGCTCTGGGGTTTCAGACCCTCAGCCCCTTTCCTCAAAGAACAAGTATTACTGTACATGGTCTTGCTTCTCATGATGTGGCTGCAAATTCAGTTTCTATTACTTGATCAGGGGTACATCTGCTTCTGTTTTGCATACAGCTCTCCTCCCTTCTGCTCACTACTTACACATTCCTTAGGAGGTCAGATACACATAGAAGGATGAGCTTTTTTCAATCTTGCCATATAACGCTGCAACAATGAGGCTGTACATTTTAATCCTAGCATTCATTCTAATATTTCTTACTTCCCTAGACAGAAAAATCTCTGAATCCTACCAATCCCAGTACCAATCATTTGCTTGTCAAGGCACATTTTAAGGGTACTGGAGTCCCTGCTACTTCTGATTTGTTTGCTTGACTTTGTCTGGGAATTTATTTAGGAGACACTTTCTCCTGCTTCTGTTTATTCAAACTGTGTAAGTAATTAAATATTCACTGGGCTAGAAAGATGAGTTTTGCCCTGGGCAGCAAATCACTCACAGCAGGAGTCTTTTCCCTCTCCAGGTGAAGGGAAGCTCTGAACATCATCCTATCCGTGATTCTGCAGCAGGGCTTGTGCGTGTGCTTTCCCTGCCATGCTGCTTCTATTGAAACTCATTCTAGGAGCCAAGGAACATTGGCTGCTATTATTAATTTTAGCAAAGGCACATGTCAGTGACTAACTATTTCAATACAGAACGGCTAAGCAGTTGTAGATGTTCTAGCCAGGACACTAACAAGCTCTGACAGGCGCTATTTCAAAAAGAATGATGGCAGGTTTTAATTATGGAAATTTGGATGGCTGTACTTGTAGTGTTACTCTGCTAGTTATAGCCTTAAATCAGTAAGGCCTTTAAACATCACAATAGATTATGCTGATATGACTGAATAGGATCATTTACTTGCCCTCATTTCTGGAGATGACTAAGTACTTTGGTAGATCAACGCTCTGGAGAGTAGACCACACCCTTTTAATCTGCAGTCACACAGATGTGCCCTCTGTGAGATATATAGATAGATATACATATAGATATATAGACTTGCTGCAGTATAGCAGTGATGTTAAGCATAAGCTTATTTTAAAATATATGGATAATATCTGCTATCAACAATTGCTTTTCCTGTATTTTTGTGACTTTTTTTTCAGATGGGTGCTATGATTATTGCATGGGCTTAAATTCAGTCTCATTCTGTAAAGTTCTCTAGCATGTCTTAAATGTTAAATATATGCCTAATAGCTTTTCCAGGGAGGATATTTTCCAGAATTGATCAAATTCCACTAGAAAATGACAGCTCGTGTCATAGAGATCAGTGAACTCTCATTGACTTTTTGGTGGTCTCATGCTATCAGTGTTTCAATGTCCCTGGAATTTTAAGAATGCTTAAAAACACATTGTATCCAACCCAGGGAATTCTGTATTGCATATTATCAGATAAAGAAAAATAGCTTCCAAATTAAAAGTTCATATTTGTTCAGGAAAAAAGTGATCAGGGTAAATAATTTAGTAATTTTATATACGAACAAAACAAATTTTTATGTATAAACAATTTTAATTTATAAATATATATATTTATAAATATATGCATATAAATATACAAACTTTTTCAGGGATCTGTTTGTCAGCTTGAAAAGAATTACAACTGAAATCCATCAGAAGAAAAATATAAATAGAATAATGTGACTAAACCCAGATGTTTATTTACAGACTTCTGTAGCTTAAAAACAGTAACCTATAACCAGGATAGAAAGTTACCATAATATAAAGCTAGCTTTACCCAAGTACAGTGGAAGACAAAAGCAAACAAATAGAAAGCACCAATAGCACATCAATGAATTAAACAGATGTTACTGCATGTGAGCATTTAACATATGGAATTTACTTGCACTGCAGCCTTTGACATTTTATAATTTGATCAGTGTCTTGAGAAAAATTTAATACTATTTCAAAAGGAAATTACTGTCACCATAAAAATTGAGAAATGGAAGAGGGGTGGGCTGCTGATGCACAGTGCTCTAGAGAGCTCTGCAGGGTTGGGAGTGGACAAGCAGCACACATTACAGAAATGCCAACTGTCAGATCATGCTCCTGGGCACAAATGCAAGCTAGACTTACAGGACAGGCAAGCAAACACCTCCAAAGCTAGGTGGAAAGTGTGGTAGATTACCATACACAAGGCAAGAGGACCCACTAGTCTTATAATCAAGGCCAAAGGATCACCAGACTGAGGTCTTCCTGTCCTTTTCCAGTATAGGATTCCCTCCCAGCTGTGCATAGAGGAAGATGCTGTTTGCAGGCCATTCATGAGGGTTGGAGAAGGACATGGGAGGAGATCCCAAGCAGACTCTGCCTCTGTCAATGTTTGATACTTGTGCATACGTTCTTGCAGTGTTTGAATAGCTATACACCCAAAGAGATGCTGAAGCAGTGAAGGTGGCTCAGAGGAGTGCTGAGAGTGACTAATGACCAGAGAGGAAGCTATGCAGGAAGACACCCAAGGTATTACTTCCATCCAGTGTTATCTCAGTAAGAAACATCACTGAACGTGAGTCCTGGGCTCACCAGGGCTAAGGGCGAGATCAGGATCACAGGTAGGCAAGCAATGTCTAACTCAAACATGCTCCTTCTTCTTTTCCCCAGTGCATAAGAAATGAAATCAGAAGAGTTGTACACCATACAAGACCTCAAGGCAAGCATTAGGCAATGTGACATTTCAGGCCGCTGTTCCAGTAGAAAGCATGTCAGTCAGCCAGGTTTTGTTGGGGTTTTTGTCTTCCTCCCCCCCCCCATTGCAAGCTCATCAATCTCTTCAGTGTCTTCCTCATCAGAGCATCCAAGAAGAAATCCAGCCCTGCTCCAAGATCCCCCACTGGGATGTTTTTGTCTAAATATTCTTAGTGAGTTTACTTATTGATGAGAACCATTGAATCCTCTTTGGCAGCAATATGCATGTTAACTTCTCCTTCTATCCCCCATGGTTTGGCAAGTCTTCTCCTTTGTTTGGGAGTATCTTCAACCACATGACTCCAAGGTAATCCAAGCAAAATCCTTATGGCCCTCTGTGGCCTTTTCCATCATATGTTTATACTTCTCCCATAAGCATATGACAATTTATTCCCTAGCATCCATAATATCTTCTTGCATATGAGGCAGATGGCTGGGCCAGCATCTGCCCAGGATATTCTGTGCTCTCTCAGTGATCACTAACACTGAAGATGTCAGCTAAAAGGACCTCTCTGATTTCAGTCAACCTACAGAACTGGGATGCTCAGGCAGGGACATATGCTCCCATTTCTCTAAACCAGATTCCTGCCACTAGCCTTCCTATACTTGATGCCGTCTTCATTAACCTTTACATGTGTGCTGCCAGTAGAAAAAACATGCCTGATATTTATGTTGATTCAGCAGCACAGTACCCTCGGGCTAAGAGGCTCAGGTACTCTGCAGAAAGCAAATCCAAATAGCTCCACCTCAACAACTGGAAGTCAGAGATTTTATTGGTTCACTAGAAGCAATTGTTTGAGCATGCTCAATACTGGTTGCCCAGTTAAAGAAGGAGTGGGTGAAACAGCTCAGTGTATATCTCAGAGCATTCCTACTCTGGGAAGGAAAGAGAGATCTGCAACTTGGAAAGACCTTGAAAGAAGCTGAGATGAAAGCTGGAGCAGGACTGATGAACTAATGGTGTTGTACCCCAAACTTTGCCAAGGTGAATTTGTATAGCTGGCTGGTTGATGATGGTTGTACATGAGGACTGCTGTTTGTACAAAGACTGATATATTTGTGAGCAAGCATTTCCTGTCACTGGTCTGAACAAGCCTAAGGGATATAATCACCTACTGCTTTGAAACCACCATACATCGTGTCAGAAATAAAGCTGGTTATGGTTTCAGAGACTGGGTGCTGTGCCTGTGTCTTGTTTGGTACATCTTGCACCCCTGATTCTCAAACCACTGCACGCATCCTTTCTTCCTGTAAATTTGAAGAAGTGCTGTGTTTACTGTCAGTACTCTTAAATGTATGCACTGAACTCTGCTTGAAATCCAGCCCTGCCCATGCAGGGTCATCGGGCTCTTAACACCACCCAGATGCTTTGGCTGCAAAGCTGATGCCTTAGTATCCTAAACCATGCTACACCCTACTGGGCCACCAAGATTTGAAGAACAGTCTTTGGTTTAGGGTTTTACCTTGTGAATTGTGATTTGTTTTGTGATGACTTCCCAGCTGTTTTGCAACAGGCTAGCATGTGACAACATGGTGTCTCCAGTGAGTCTGAGGCCTCACAAACCTCCAGCCATGACAAGGGAATATTTATATCTCACACATACATTGGGCCAATATTTTATGACTTATCTTGGCTCTTTTTCCCACTGAAAAGTGTTCTGTATCCTCTGTCTCTTTCAGGGGAAAGGCAATAGAAACCGACATGGAGTCAGTCTGATACCCTTTTGTGCTCAGCATCTTGTCTCCGAGAGAGGCTAGGGGTAAATACTGGAAAGGAATAAAGAAGAAACCTTGCAGATGAAAACTATATCTACAAACTAATTACTTATTAAATTTTTAGCTGACAATTTGTACCAGGAAGCTCATTAATTGGTCTCTCTTCTTATGTTTTTTGCTAGATAAATAAGAAGTGCTAAATTCCTGCTAGCTCTTAACTGCAATACTATCTTCCAACTCTGCATTTCACAGGATAACAATACGGAAGAAGACAATTTCCCATTCCTACATTTGAAATTTGTTGCCCTTCCATTTCTTAGGTATGAATTCCACTATAACAAATGTCAACAGGAGGCTATTTGTATTCATTGCCAGTTTCCTACTTTTAAATTAACTGTCTGTAATCTTTCAGACATGTCTCCCATGCCTTAAACTCTAGCTTATCTTTGAAGTTATTTTGTTTTCAATATACTGCCTCTATTCTCTCTAATATTTCTGATTAATTAGATAATAATTTAAATGCAGTTTCAGGGTACTTATTCCTGTATTATGAATATCAACCCACCCTCGAGATTTCACTATCTACAATATAACCAAAATCAAAGGCAATATGCACCTATCTAAGATCAAGTACTTTATGCTATCATTAATTAAATGAGATTGTTGGTCTCAAATATTCTCTATTTCAAAACAGGAGTTAATAAATCAAATGTATTTTAATAAGATTTCATGTGCAGTTAAAGAAGTACCATTACAGAAGATCTTCCAGCAAAAATTTCTCAGTATTTTCAGTAGCATATAAATTTCCTTTTTCTTTCCCTTTCCCCCCCTTTCATTTCAAGCTGAAATTCACCACTGAAACCAATCTTAACTAAAGCCTTAGTTCACTGAAGGAAGAATAGGACACTTCTATATAGATACACAAGGCAGTTTCTGTGGAGGGAGGAAACACCCTTCCTTCAAATGATACTATTAAAGCTCATTGAACTTTAAGCAGTACAATGATACCTATTATGAAGACGTTGAAGCAAATGTTTGAGCTCCTCCTCCTTGGGCTTTCCAGCCAATGCATTACAGACTAATTTAAGAAGGGAGCTGTTACTGTGCCTAAACCACCTCTGCAGCACTACCAGAAATCACACACTGAATTACATGTGCTATGTTCCTACACTTCACTGGGAGTATACCTTTTAAAAACCGGTATACCTTAGAAGGGATGAAGAGTAGGATTTTGCATTTGTGTTTTTAATGTGACACATGAGAAATAACCTGCTGAAAGATTGTAAGCATTGCACATGTTCTCAAAATCTTAGAAAATTAAGCTGTGTTTCAAATATAGTTTGCTGAAAAAAACCAAGCCCAAAACATAAAACCCAATAAAACATTTTTTTAAGCATTAGTGTTATGAGAAGTACTCCCATTGGACAATTAGGCTGGGTTATCAAATAGCTGGCCAAGTTGCCTTTTCATTGCCTGTAATAATATTGTTGGCACAATAGGTGCACTAGAGCTGACAAGGATAGTAATGCATGCTAAATACCTAGGTACTGAGGGCACTTCACAGCAGTAACGGGGTTTCACAGAAGAGATCAATCTTTTATACAGGATATTTTTGTGGAAGGATTGGAGCTCACTGGAATTCTTTAGAGCCACCTGGATTATGAGGTTTTGCTGATAAATGGAGAGGAGTAGATATAAAGCATGTCAGCCTGAAATGGAATTTGTAATTTTTCACAAAAAAAGTAATCTCTTTCACCCAGTTACATACTTGTGTATTATTTTCCTCCCAGCCTCCAAGCTCCCAAATTCTTCCTTACATAGTCTGCAAAATATTAATTTCCTTTTGAGAACATGGGTACCTTATTCACTGTGGGTTGCACAACAAAGACCTCCAGGAAAATCCTTAGTTCATCAGAACAACCTTCCGCTCTTAGTCACCCCTCTCAGACCTCTCACTTTGGTGAGGCTCCCAGCATGCTGGGGCAGCATTACCTTCCCAAAATCTACCCCCAAGAGCTGTGCTGTGCAGAGACACCACTACCTCGTCTGACCTGTGCTATCACTGATGTGATGTGACTGAATTAGAGTGCACAGCTGTGGCCAAGGCAAGGGGAAATGAGGCTCAGCAGCACATGGTACAGAGGAGACGGTGGCTGGCAAACAGGAATAATCTGATTGCAAATGTGAAATTTCCCAAAAGATGGAAGAAAAGAGATCACTACCATTAACTCTCTTCACTACATTCTATTTTAATATATAATGCGAGACATCAATAACATGTAGAGCTATATTACAAAGGGTAATAATTTTTAGAGTAGTTCAACATACATGTCTGGCAACTATGTGTTTCAAGGGCAATCTTAGAGCAGAGACTGTAATTCAATCTGTACATCTAGATGATCTGTTTGAGGGTATGCAAGTCCTTGTTGAGTAAGGCACTCCATATGTGAGTTAATGGATACAGGCTGTTCTAGAAGTGCCAGACCACACCATGGCCTAATTCACATAAAACTGTTCTGTGAGTTAGGGCTCTGCATAACAAAACAGAGGAGTCATGAATACTCTTAATTACTCCACAGGTATCTTGGGAGAGTGTTGTTTATCCCTCTTGAAATGTGTGGCTCCAGACCTGGTGAGGCCAGTGCCTGGCAGTGACCTGATGCTGTGGAGGAAACAGTACCTCCTGGAGATGCCAGCCATGGGATGAGAGTACTTCCTGTCTCTGAAGCTCAGGCCTGTGTAGCACACATATTCCTGAATCACTGAGAAGCAAGCACATGTATTTATGGACGTTGCTAGTTCATGCAGGAAGAAAATTAGAGAGGCAAAAGCCCATTTAGAGCTTAGACTGGCCTCTGCTGTGAAGGACAACAAAAAATCCTTCTACAAACACATTAATAGCAAGAAGATGGGACAAGGACAACCTCCACTCCTCAGTAGACACGGAGTAGAACATAGTAACAAAAGATGAGGAAAAGGCAGAGGTACTTAACACCTTCTTTGCCTCAATTTTTAATAGCAAGATAGGTTGTCTTCTGGAGAACTGGGCTTCTGAGTTGGCAGATGGAGTGAGTTCCCCTGTGATCCAGGAGGAAGTAGGTAGAGAACTCCTTAGCTGCTTGGACCCTCACAAGTCCATGGGACCAGATGGGATCCATCCTAGGGTGCTGAGAGAGCTGGCAGATGAGCTGGCCAAGCTGCTCTCCATCATTTTTCAACAGTCCTGGCTCACTGGAGAGGTCCCAGATGACTGGAAGCTGGCCAGTGTGATGCCCATCCACAAGAAGGGCAAGAAGGAGGAACCAGGGAATTCCAGACCTGTCAGCCTGATCTCAGTGCCAGGCAAGATTATGGAACAGGTCATCTTGAGTGCAATCACACAGCACTCGCAGGATGGCCAAGGGATCAGGCCCAGCCAGCATGGATTAAGGGAGGACAGGTGCTGCTTCACCAACCTGACCTCCTTCTATGATCAGGTGACTGCCTGGTGGATGTGGGGAGGCCTGTGGATGTAGTCTACCTAGACTTCAGCAAGGCCTTAGACACCGTCCCCCACAGCAAGCTCCTGGCCAAGCTATCAGCCCATGGCTTGGACAGCAGCACTCTGTGCTGGGTTAGGAGGTGTCTGGAGGGCTGAGCCCAGAGAGTGGTGGTGAATGGTGCCACATCTGGCTGGCGGCCTGTCACTAGTGGTGTCCCCCAGGGATCAGTGCTGGTCCCCATCCTGTTCAATATCTTTATTGATGATCTGGATGAGGGCATTGAGTCCATCATCAGTAAGTTTGCAGCTGACACCAAGCTGGGGGCAGGTGTTGATCTGTTAGAGGGTCAGAGAGCTCTGCAGAGGGACCTTGACAGGCTGGACAGATGGGCAGAGTCCAACAGCATGAGATTGAACACATCCAAATGCCAGGTTCTACACCTTGGTCACAACAACCCCATGCAGTGCTACAGGCTGGGGTCAGAGTGGCTGGAGAGCTGCCAAACAAAAAGGGACCTAGGGGTACTGGCTGATAGTAGGTTGAACATGAGTCAGCAGTATGCCCAGGTGGTCAAGAAGGCCAGTGGCATCCTGGCCTGTATCAAGAATAGTGTGGCCAGCAGGAGCAGGGAAGTCATTGTACTCAGCACTGATTAGGCCACACCTTGAGTCCTGTGTCCAGTTCTGGGCCCTTCAGTTTAGGAAGGATGTTGACTTGCTGGAACATGTTCAGAGAAGGGCAACAGAGCTGGGGAGGGGTTTGGAGCACAAGCCCTATGAGGAGAGGTTGATGGAGCTGGGGTTGCTTAGCCTGGAGAAGAGGAGGCTCAGGGGAAACCTTCTTGCTCTCTACAACTACTTGAAGGGAGGTTGTAGCCATGTGGGGGTTGGTCTCTTCTCCCAGGCAACCAGCACCAGAACAAGAGGACACAGTCTCAAGCTGCACCAGGGGAGGTTTCAGCTGGATGTTAGGAAGAAGTTCTTCACAGAAAGAGTGATTGGCCATTGGAATGGACTGCCCAGGGAGGTGGTGGAGTCACCATCACTGGAGGTGTTTAAGAGTAGACTGGATGAGGCACCTGGTGCCATGGTTTAGTTGATTAGAATGTGTTGGGTGATAGTTTGGACTTAATGATCTCTGAGGTCTTTTCCAACCTTGTCTATTCTATTCTATTCTATTCTGTTCTATTCTATTCTATTCTATTCTATTCTATTCTATTCTATTCTATTCTATTCTATTCATGAGCTGATGGCAACAGTACGTATGCATGCTCCCAGTGATGGAGTCCAAGCAGCATCCTGTTTGTGAAAGATATTTGTTTAAGAACTGCTGACGGTTTTTTTTTTTTTTTTGCTAACAAGTTCAGCACTCAATTTGGCAACCTCCCCTCTTCTTAGTTTTGGCCTCAGTCTTGGCAGTCTTTTCCTGCTTAATTGCTAAACCAAGGGAGAAGCTGCTGCCTTGTTTTGTGCCTTGCCTGCCAGGAGCAGCACCTGTGCCATGGGCAGCCCCACTGCCTTGGCTGCCAGCACTGTCTCCTTCCCAGGCCCTTATATGGAAATCAGCCCACGCCAACTTTGCACAACTCGCTTTATCTCAAAGCAAGATATAAATGCTCCTGGCACAGAGAGGTGGCTGCCAGAGCTTGAGTCTAATGCACAGGCATGCATGCATGAGCATGTTTTGCCTCTGCACTCACTGGTGTAGCTTTCTTCTATGCATGAGGGCACTGGCCTCTCATCTGTCCCTAGGACCTTCACACACTTATCCATTCTGTTGCACTCACCCCTCACTGCTTTTCCTGCTTCATCCTCAGCCCCATCCACTCTTGCTACTGAGGGACTGTCAGAAATGTTATGAATTTCACAGGTGCATCACCCACATTTGTTCCTTTTCCTGTTTCTAGCTCCTCTCTTCACTTCTGCCTCTTTCATATTTCTCCATTGGCAGGCTTGTTTTTCTCCCCCCCCAAGCATCCTCAAACACTTTCCATTTCCCTCTGCCTTATGACCTTATCTCCTAGCCAGGATCTTAAAACACAGACACATAAGCTTTGTGTGGTAGTTTTAGGCTGTAACTTTAAAATTTTCCACAAATCTTGGACAGAAAGTGGTAGAATGTGAATAAATCACCATTGGGTGTAAAAAAGTAAATAATGATAAATTCTAAACAATCCCACTGGACAGATATCTGCCATAAGGATTAGTTTGGTAAAAAATGTTTCTCTTTTTTTCGATGTTTTGCTCTGGGAAATACTAATTTTTTGCTATGCTGGCTTCTGCTGACCTTGGCTGCATTGTTTTGGCTAAGTTCTAACAACTCTCTGCTCTTTTCTCTTGTCCCTTTGTGTCCAGAGGGTAAGGAGGGGGGGCAGGGAATGGAGAAGTTATTAGGGCCCCCTGTTTTTTCTTTGGCCAGGAGGGTTCTTATACTGTTTATCAATTGTTAATACCTGGAAATACTGTTAATATTGTGTATTTTGTACATGCTCATTGCATTTCATTTCAGATTGTAGTTTTGCTAGTAAATGCAGATTCACTTGCTTCCTACTGGACTGGTCTGGCAATTTAATGCTGGGGGGAATTTTCTACCCACCACATTTTGGTTCATACATGACAACTTCCTGCTTCTATCCTGTGTGAACATGTGTATTTTTGGTATCAAGTATATCCTTTAGGAAGGGCTAGGTTGCCTCTCTGCTTTTACTGCAAGCCAGGCATGGGACTTGGTCTGCAAAAGGCAAAGGGTGGCTTGCTCTATTTGCAGAACATGTGATTAAATAGTAAAGTAACAAGGAAAGATTTTTCTTCACCAGTGTGAAAACCTCCTTGGCTCTGTTTTCTTTTCTTGCTCTTGCATGCCCCACTCCCACAAATGAAGCCATTTTAAAGCTGACTTTTGTTATCACCAACTATTCCTAATCACAGGGAAGTTAACTTTCCCTTCTTCTTGTTCCCATCCTTGTTCTCTCTTGTTCTTACCCTTGCTCACATGGGTAGATTTCTATATCTCTGTCCTGACTAAGGTTATTCATCAATCTAGGCCATTGTTGAAGGAGCTCCAGGATACCTTCTCTGTCATAACAGATACACAGAGTGGTGTGAAACACAACAGCACTGAAAAACATCCAAACAAGTTCCCATTTCATACTTCTTTATCCTGAGCTTAGGAAACTGAAGTGCCTTCTGGAGGCTACAGGAGTTGGTAGCTTACAATAGCTTTGGGAAGAACTCTTGCTGCATACTGTGGAGAATGAGCACGGCGCATTTCAGCATAGTCCTGTAGGTCTAATCTATCTGTGAATAAGAAAAAAATGTAGCAGAAGAGCTGATCTGCAGTGACAGCCTTGGCAGGAGGTAACAGGAAGCTAGGCAGGGAAGAGAGAGGACAGTTTACCTCTTGTAAGTGCAGTCCTATGTATACATCCATCTGCACTGTAAAAATCAAAATGTGAATCTCAGTTTCTATATGAAATCTGATTATTTTTTTCTGTTTATATTTGAGATCAGATTAAAAGGATCTGAAATGAAATTATATTTCTCCATGACCTATATGGTGCTCTCAGGCAAATACCCTAACCCACATTGTGAAAGCAAATCTTGTTCCAAGGTATGAGCCATTCATGACAGGAGGTCTGTACTAACAAATTAAACAGGGCCAGAAACAGACATGAGTAGCAGCTTGCAAATATCCATAGTGTTGAGCCTTTACCAGAGCCCTGGCAGGGCTTTGGCCCTTGGTAGCCTAGGCTGCAGCAGGCAAGGAGGAGGACCTCAGTGTTATCCCATGACAGCCACTTTCCCAGACTACAGCTTGAAAATGGCCACCCATCTTGGAGGTGACTGGGGTGAAGCTGTATGGTTGCCTGCTGTTCTGTGCTAGCTGCCCTGAGAGCTATCAAAACCATTTTCTGCACTAGAATAGACATAGCCTCTTCATTTGTCTTAGGTGTGTTCTGGTATGCATGAAAAAAATCATTCTTCAGGGAATTTACGCACAGGGGTACTTAATTCCTGAAACCTTAAGAGCCACAGGCAAGGCAATAGGTACCTAGATAGTAACACCATTCAAGAGAGTGGTGCTATTGGGCATGCAAGATAACACAGCTTCTGTTGCCTAAGGATGTTTTCAGCAGAAACTGTAAGTGCGTTTGGTATTTCAAGTGCCTCAGCAGGTTAGACTGGTTTGGTTTGGTTTTGTTCCCCCCCCCGCCTTTTTTTTTCTGTTGGTTTGGTTTTTTGTTTCCTTGTAGATAGGCACCTGAAACCAGTGTATGCCACACTCAGAGCTATTTTGGGTCTGGTTTTTGTATCTTTCTTTAATGTATGGATCCATTCACATTTAGATCTAGCTTGAAATTCTGCTTGCAGTGCATTTCCCATGCATTGCTGGCTCAGCATGTGGCTTGTAGCATGGGGGAATGACAGCATTACACTGGTGCCTGTTTTGTCCCTTGCAAGGTGCAAGGGAGTTAAAGGAGGTCTGAATGCTGCAGGAATGGGCAATGAGTGGGATTTCCTAAAATACCCATGGCAAGTCTGGCAGCAGCAGCAGTGAGGGTCTGGGGCTGATGCACCCTCTCTCTGCACTAGCATGGCCACATTGGCAAGACAGAGCTCACCAGCCATCCTCAGCTGCAGATTTATAAAGCAATTGTTGCTGTTACAGTTTATATCACTTTGTTCAGCCTTGATGGGATTGGGTGCATCACTTTCCACAAAGGAAATGAGTTAAATAAACCTCAGGAATCTTGTCAGCTGTTAGCATGACACCCTTTTTTACCTATATGCAGGCCTTTTCACCAGAGCTAGTTCTCAACCTTTGCAGTTATCATGATTCCTGGAGCCCATTGTGGAATGTTTGATTGGTTTGAAACTTGCTAATGTCTGATTCTAACTCCATGACATAAGGTTGTTTTAAATACAATACTATATGCCAAGCAAGATTTTGTTCAGGAAATGTTTTTCCCCCCAGGTTTCTTGAGGGAATTTGAAACCAATAGCCATACCTCATTTAAGGGGCATGCTTAAAATGTCACTGAATAAAACTCAGGAAAGAAAAAATCATTATCTTAAGTAGAAGTCAGGGGAAAAGAGGAGTCATACAGATATAAATCATACAGATATAAATCATAGATGAGGAAAAGCCCACATTTCTCCCCAAAATGTTGATACTGCCCCCTTAACACTAACTAATTTTTTTCCCACAGCCTGAAGGGAGATTAAGCTCAGCTCCTAGATGAGAGATGATATATTTCTATGTTTAGGTTTTCTAATGTCACTTTTTAAATAACAGCACAGCTCTGATTTTAAAGTGCACTCTTTTTCTGTGTTGAGCAATGTTGAAGACCAAACAGGTGATCTGTCTTCACTGATGATGTCTTTGTGTGTAAATTCATAGAATACAGGCTGTAGACAGTTATAGAGAAGAGGTATAATGTAAACATTAATCTAGTTCAGTGGTGAGGCTGTCATGTACAGCACCTGACACATAAGTGAAAATGACCCGATATAACCTGACATTGTGTCAGAGCACATCAATTGTTTAAAGAAATACCCCATTTAAAGGGAAGAAAATTATCAGGTTCCTACTCCAAACATGTGTCTATCCTACTCGTGTTAGACAAGCATCCTGAGGTAAGAGTTGCCACTGGTTTTTGCGTGGCAATATAGTGGCTTTGCATTCCTAGATATCCAAATTTGAATGAGAATGCATGGTGCAGTGTGGGCCAGATTATCCTCTGAACATATCTCATACAACTCTGCCTTCTTGAACCCATTATCAAAAATGCTTGTGCAGGGTTAAAGTAGAAGAATTTAGGTTTCTGAAATTTCCTATTTTTATTTTATGTCATCTTTGTATGCTACCACTTTTCCAAGTGTGATCAGCTAAAAAGGGCAATGTCTGGTTTTCTTAACATAGCTAATTTTCTTATGGGAGAGAGAAAAGAGTGGAGTATGCTATACAAAGCAGCTTAAACTATGCATTTCAGTATGGACATGTACAAGCATTTAGGAGCATGACTGTTCTGTGGAAACATGTTGCCCAAGTTCAGCCTTTCATTTGGATACTGGACTATATTTCAGGTGCAAAGTAAATGTTGTCCCCTTGGAAGAAGTAATATTGTAACAGTTAAGAGATTGTCTTTGTTTTATGGAGGACACAAGGGGAGATAAGCAATCCTCTCTAAACTAACCATACATAACAATTATACAGCAGGTAAATGCTGATGGTTAATGAGATCATCTTTAGCAGCATAATATAATAAAAATGACAGAGTTACATATTATTTACTAAGGGAAGCAGAATCCTGCACCACACAGATCTCTGGAAAATCTTTGGTAACAAGTACAATATTGTCTCCATAGTGATCTTCTGTTTTATTGTTACTGGGCAATCTCATGAATTAATTCACATCTGTAAGAACAGGCAGCTAAACTGCTGCTAGGAAGTTACTTCATTACTCAAAGGATTGAAGAACTGTGAGGCTAGAAAGAACCTGGGAGATCATCCCTTCTCTCTACCAGCAATATCTCAGCGTTTTCAAAGGGTCAAGCTTATCCACCAATGGCAAAAACATACTGCTTAACATGGCTTGATACATGCTTAAACAGCTATAATAACCCAAACATCTGGAAAGGACAGCAGCTTTGCAAGTAGCACAAGTAGCAAACCCAAAACCTTGTTGCCTTTATAATAAACTACATCAGAATGTATTGGACTGTTCTGCCTTTTAGTGAGTGAAATCAGCTGTGCACTACAGGCTTCACTGCATTGTGGAGGTTGCCTGAAAGCTAGGAAAATTAACAAAGTGCTCTACAGCAATAGGGCTAGAGGAGAAAACACATTCAAGAGATTTTTTTTTTTGAGCAGTCTGATTAAGTATTAGCAGGGCCATCACATGAAAGTCATGGGAGGTAACTGCTGTATTTTCTTGGGTGAAGCTTCTCAGCTGGAATGAATTTTCTGCTTGGACCCAGCACTTAAAGTTGTAATAAAGTAAGAGAAAATCCAGAGAAACTCAGTTATAACAACGAGTGACATTTCAGCTTATGAGAAGGTGGATTCACTCTGACTCAGACAAAAAACAACAAGAAACCCACAAACAAGCAAAAGAGAGGACTGAGAAGGGGCATGCTAGCTAAATTGCTTGTCAAAGTCAGCAGTGGGATAAGACATAACTGAGTTAACTAAAGGTCAGCATAGGTAGATAGGAGGTAAACTTTTCTAACTATAGATATAGTTAGTGTCTGAATTGATTTCTTAGGCTATTTAGGACAACCATATCTTCCTTGTCCCTGTCCAAATACTATATGGGGTGCTGTGGTTATTCTTGATATGTCATTATGGCATGGGAATGTAACTGGAGTTCTTTCCAACACTACCTCTTAATGATTATTATGTAAAATCTTCTCTGCTGTGTGATCAAGAACACTTCATCTACTCAATCTTTCAATTAGAAAGAAACCCTTGTTTGGTTTATTTGTTGTTGTTTGTTTGTTGTTTTGTTTGGGTTTTTTTTTTGTTTTGTTTTTGTTTTTAGTAATAATATATAGGATGAAGATGATAACTTTTAACCATTGCTCTCTAAACTCCTCACAAAGCTGAAGCTTTTATTGATCTTATTCATAAAGCAGAAGGAAGAGGAACAGGAAGGTTATGAGACTGAGTGTTCCTAAAGTATGCTGATAGCAAAAGTGGGCACATAACCCACGAGACACATCTCTTAAACCTTTCCCTAGCTTCCAGACAACAGTATTTATCCAACAAACATGCTGACGAAGATGGAGTGCCCAGTTCATATCTCTGACAATAGCCTGATTTTGTGTTGCAACATGAAGAAACCACCATTCTCTGAATGCAGAGGAGGTGCAGGCTGGTGAGGAGGTCGTTCCAAGAATCTCTTGCTACTGAGAGATTAGCTGTCAGAATGCAGGTCAAACACAACCTGTGAATTTGGGCCACAATGATGAAATATGATTACCTATCTTATTCTCTAGTGAAAAATATGTTGTTCTAATTGTGAGACTGTCTACGATTTGATTTAGTAAAATAAGAATTCTTGATGTCAACAGAAACTAATATTGTCTAATTAATTAAACCACCTCATGATGCACTATGTATTAGAATATGTTTTCTTACATTATTATGTTATCACAGGGCTGTCACACACTCCAAAGGTTACTATCTTTCTTCTCCTTTCAGTACAAAAGCTAACTGTAAAACTTGGAACCATTCTAGGAAATGGCTTGGATACACAAAGAACATAGGAATCTCTCAGTTTTCAGGGTTTTCTGAAGTTCTTATAAAGGAATTTTTGTCAGCTACCCTAGTTAGATTTGAAGAACCAGGGTCTCTAGAGTTGTGGTTTATTTTGCAAATTTTTCACAGCCTGTATAAATGCAGATATATGTTAAGGTAAGGCATCAGCTCTTTTCTAAGTCTTCTACAATTTGTAGATTCCCCTGTTGCTTAGTTTATTGTTATAGAATAGAATAGAATAGAATAGAATAGAATAGAATAGAATAGAACAGAACAGAACAGATTGGAAAAGACCTCAGAGATCATCAAGTCCAAACTATCACCCAACACATTCTAATCAACAAAACCATGGCACCAAGCACCCCATCAAGTCTATTCCTAAACACCTCCAGTGACGGTGACTCCACTACCTCCCTGGGCAGCCCATTCCAACGGCAAATCACTCTTTCTGTGAAGAACTTCTTCCTAACATCCAGCCTAAACCTCCCCTGGCACAGCTTGAGACTGTGTCCTCTTGTTCTGGTGCTGGTTGCCTGGGAGAAGAGACCAACCCCCACATGGCTACAACCTCTCTTCAAGTAGTTGTAGACAGCAAGAAGGTCTCCTCTGCACCTCATCTTCCCCAGGCTAAGCAACCCCAGCTCCCTCACAGGGCTTGTGTTCCAAAACCCTCCCCAGTTTTGTGCCCTTCTCTGAACATGTTCCAGCAACTCCACATCTTTCCTTAACTTAGGGGCCCAGAACTGGACACAGGACTCAAGGTGCGGCCTAACCAGTGCAGTGTATAGGGGCAGAATGACCTCCCTGCTCCTGCTGGCCACACTGGTCCTGATGCAGGCCAGGATGCCATTGGCCTTCTTGGCTGCCTGGGCACACTGCAGGCTTGTGTTCAGCCTACCATCAACCAGCACCCACAGGTCCCTCTCTGCCTGTCCACTCTCCAGCCACTCTGACCCCAGCCTGTAGCACTGCATGGGGTTGCTGTGGCCAATGTGCAGAACCCGGCACTTGGATGTGTTCAATCTCATGCCGTTGGATTCTGCCCATCTGTCCAGCCTGTCGAGGTCCCTCTGCAAAGCCTCTCTACCCTCCAGCAGACCAACTCCTGCCCCCAGCTTGGTGTCGTCCACAAATTTACTGATGATGGACTCAATGCCCTCATGCAGATCATCAATAAAGATGTTGAAGAGCATTGGGCCCAGCACTGATCCTTGGGGCACACCACTAGTGACTGGCCACCAGCTGGATCTGGCACCATTCACCACCACTCTCTGGGCTTGGCCCTCCAGCCCTTCTTGTGGATGGGCATCACATTGGCCAGCTTCCAGTCATCTGGGACCTCTGCAGTGAGCCAAGACTGGTGAAAAATGGTGGAGAGCAGCTTGGTCAGCTCATCTGCCAGCTCTCTCAGCACCCTAGGATGGATCCCATCTGGTCCCATGGACTTGTGGGGATCCAAGCGGCTAAGAAGATCTCTAACTACATCTTCCTGGACTACAGTGGAACTGTAATGCTCCCTGACTCCTTCTGCCAGCTCAGGAGACCAGTTGTCTGGAAGACAGCTGTTGATGCTGTCTGTTCAAGAGTAAACCAAGTGAATGCCAGGAAAGTGCTGTCTTTTCAGCGTGTTCTTGATACCTGTTTTTCAGGAGTTCTGTGTAACCTGCTATGTTGTACTTCACAAACGAGTAAGGAGGAAATAGCTTGGTTATCTTGACTGAATTACTGAGGGTTTGTTGTGAATATCAGTGATTGCATTAGAAAAATATCTGAAAGTCGTATGAATGTTTCATTGTGTTGGATATTCTTTGCATAAGCAAAAGCTTAGTTTGTATTTCAGTGATCTTAACATGCCCTTTTCCCTTTTGCTACCTTATTTTCTTTCTTCCCTTTTTCTCTGTATCAAATTTCAAGCAGTCTGTACTTGATAACATTTAAAAAATAAACATATGTGACAGCCCATGCAAAGTAATTGCAGAGACTTGAAAGATTAATTCCTCCAGACTTCAAGTCGTAATGAGATACCCAGTGCTTCAGGAAAAATAACTGTAAGAGAAAATGGTAATCTAGTACACTACTGAGCATCCTGGTAGGATCTGCCTGCACCAGGGACCTGCATTGCAAGAAATGTCAAAGCAGACAATGACAGCTAAACCCAAATGCCTTAGTCAGGATAAATAAGAGTCTGGATGGGTGACCCAGATGATGTGTTCACACCTCTTACCAGTGTCCATAAGCTAATAGTAAGATTGTAATAAATATTGATCAATATAATATGGATGGAAATAGAATCATAAGTATCAGCACCATTTGGACTGATTTGACAACTTTTAGAATGTTTATGGCAGGAGGAAGCAGCATGCCATGCTGGGGTGTGCAGGGCAGAGACATATTTGACAGGCACAAGCATGCTGACAATAGAAGAGCTTCACTGCTGGATGTAAGTATGTCTAGCAAATGAGCAACACATTTGCATACTGTTTAACTGTGGTCAAATAATATCCATCATTTGTCACTCAAGTTATTTGAGTAATAATTTTCCAAGCTATAGATCCAGGTCTATAAATTAGTCAAAGAGCATTTGTTTAATAATTTAAATCCCTCGGTGTTTCAGGGAATTGCTAGTTAAATTATTGATGGTTATTTCTTCATTATTCAATTGGCCTTAATGAAGTACTGAAATATTATTCTAACTTTGTTCCCACTGATATTGCAGCAGTGTACTATGCATAACTCAGTCCCATGTGATACACCTTTCTGCTCGTATTTTGTTCATAGAATACCCACTGGTGGCCCTGTTTATAAGTGCATTGACTGCTTAGACTTCCACTTCCTCGGTTTGTAATTGTCTTGTAAGCAACACTGTTGGTTTTTTGTGCTCATTTATGAAAATTTACACACGATCTAAACATTAGCAAGACCTAAATTGTGATACAAGAGTGAAATCACCCATGAGTTACATAGAGCCTGATCACAGCAAAGCAGTCTAAACACAGACCAATTTAAAGCCTGAAACTGCTGGCCACCGGTTAAATAATCTTAATTTACTTCTTTAAGTGAAGGAAAATGTCACTGTGCTTTCATTAGGCTTCTTCCTGCATTTGTCCAGATGTCTTCCTCCTGCAGGATATGCCATCGCTTCCTAAGCACTGCTGCCCTTGCATTGGGAGAGGCTGGTTTTTGCTCAGGGGGTGCTAAGAAACAGAGGAGTGTGCAGGGATGGGCAGGGTGCTGTGCAGAAGAGCAAAGCAGCTGCATGGAGAGTGCTACTAGGTCAGGGCACAATGGGGGTCACTTGCCAGTCCAGAGGACTTTCCAGGTCCAGCAGTGCCTGGCTGCCACATACTGCCAGATGAACTCCTGCTTCTGGATGCAGGAAGGTGGGTCTTTTCAGAGAGGGAGTGCAAGGGAGTGACATGGTTTTAACAAAGTCTTGTAAACACGTATCACTCCCTCTTCCATGTAGGCCACACTCTTGTACGGGCTCACTTTCAGCAGGGAGACCAGGGTAAGGCTGTGGTTTCACTGTGTGTGCCTCCTCTCAGCCACCATAGCCAGTTGCATCTGTTTTTCTGCTGCTGAGCAGCTGCAGGAGGACGTGGTCACAGTTTCCATTGCTGTCTGATCTCTCGCAGTTTCCGTAAGCCACTAGGAAGAAACCAGAACAGGAAATATTTTCTTGAGTGCAAGGTGCATTTTAGCAGCAGAACTGAAGCTGCTAATGTCAAGTCTGAAAAACAGATGAATGATAAAAGTAAAATACAATTAATTCAGGAAGTATATAAATCAATGCAGCATGTTAATATTTCAGTGGGTTGGGCAGCTGCACTATTTCTGATACAGTAAGACCACCCCTTTCCACTGGAGCAGAAGTTGAAGGAGTCCTGAGAGTTTGTTTCTCTCAGCCTCAGGTACCTGGGGAGGCTAGGGGGTGGTTAGTACTAGAAAAAGAAGCACTAAACATTGTAAGGAAAACTGATTTTGAATACAGGGATCTTTATGTAACTATCAGCAGGAAAGAGACTTCTCTGGCCTGATCCTGCTTACAACTCTTGTGAACATTTGTATTAAAATCAGTGAGACTATCCAGCTATTTGCACACAGACCTGGGAGAGGGTAGCCTCCAGGTGCCCTGAGGCAAGATGCCTTCTTAGGCTTCTTGCTGAGGTGGAGGGGGTGTCTCAGTCCCTCTCGACAAGCTGGCCTTGTGGGGTAATATCTTGGGGTTGGTTGCCAGGCACTGCAAAACACTGATGGCCCCACGTACCCTAGAGGGCATCATCCAGCTTTACTGCCAGGCTCACATCACTGAAGAAGGGAGATGAATCTGCTATCAAAGTCAGCACTGAAGCTGCCCTTACCATAGACTACACACCTAAATTGTGGCTCCCTTTTCTTTAAGCTATTACACAGAGACTCACTTTTCAGGTTTTTCCTTCAAAAATGTGACGAATTTTTTACAAAGCAGTTCTTTAAAAAGTGTTTTGTTTCTCAGTTGGATGAAATTTTCTCTTAAGGGAAATATCACTTCCCAATTTGTTCTGCTGAGCAGCAGCAATATGCAGAGCACAGCAGAGATCTGCAGAGTAGGAGTGTGGTCAGCAGGTTTTTGCAGTGAAGTGAAAGCACCAGCAGTTCAAATGTGGGAAGTAGACCAGGAAGCCAAAAGTAGAATCCCTTGTCCATGTGAAAAATCCTCATGTCATGAAACAGGACCCGTTAAAACACCATCTAAAGGAAATAAAAAATTTGATGCAGCTTCTGTAATTAGGAGTTGCATGGGTATAAACCCACTCGTTTAAAGGGTGAGTAATAACCCAAATTCTTACAAGTAACTGCAAGTCCAAATTCCTCTGCAATCTCTGAGCAGTTGCAGCCTGCTTTGAATGTGCCTAGATCAGGATGAGGAAACCAAGGAGGCTTACAGCAAATTAGACTTGGGGGGGCGAGGGGGGCGGGGAAAGAAACAAAGCAAAAAAAGAAACTTCTTCATAATAGGAGATGTGAGCAAACATCACAGTTGTTTGGATCTGCTTTTAGGCAATAGGCTTTCCAAAGGTGGGGAGGAACATGGTCTGTTGGGGTTCACTGCTGAGCAAATGCTTTCAGAGACTTGCCACGGGATTTGGCTCTCAGGGCCCCAGGCAGGACGCAGAGGCTGGGGACGGGGCTCTGCTACACCTCTCTGCAGGGCGGCTGCTCCAGCCCCCAGCCTGCTTCTCCGGGCTTGTTTAGTTTGGTTTTGCTAAGCACTGCTGCTTTCGGTTCCTCTACAATAGCCGAGCTTGTGTACAGAAAGGTCAACCTCAGGTCAAGCCAGGATCGTTTTATGTTTGTTTTTTGTTTCCCCCCCCCCCCCCCCCCCCCCCCCCCCCCACCCCCCCCCCCCCCCCCCCCCCCAACCTGGTATGCACACAGCCCTTATCCTGTAGAGATAAAACCAATTGAGGCATTTCGAAAAAGATGTTGGAAAATGTTAGAAATAATGGCTGTACCCTTCTTTTTATGTGAACATCAATGTGTTGTAAATGTGGAGTACATGCTTGGCATGCTTGAAAAGAACACAGTAACTTACCACATCTGGACCACAGCAGATTTATAAAAAGCATTATTAAAATGAGCTGACAGGATTAACCACTGTAATGGAAGAAAATAAAATCCACATATTCCCGCTGAATGTGAGCTGCACTTTACCATATAGGGCAGTACAAGTTTCTCTTTTCAGTTGCTAGCAAGAATTGATCCAAATTTATTTTTCCTGATTTTAACTTCAAGTGCAGCCATCTCCTGTGATGACCCAGAGAGTTCCCTGGTCGTGATGGTTGTTGTTTTGCTGAATACTCCCCTGAGAAATAGAATTTGGCCAGAGGCAATGTCATGTGTCCTGTCCTGTGTCTCATCCCCCCCTTCTCTGTCCTGTGCCTCATTGTTATGTATTCAGAGTCTGTGCCCAAGGGCAACTCCCTTTCTCCCTGGGTATCTGGGTATTTTTTCTCTGTGTCTTTCATGCCGAGCAAAAAGTATTAAGCAATTTTGACTTTGCTGCTGCTACGATCTCATTAGGCAGATAAAAAGGGAGCAGCAATGCCACCGAGGATTTATTTCAGCTGCCTGCATGCATGTTGGTAGATCTCCTGGTCAGTCAGTCTGTCCAAATGTGCTATGGAAACTTCTGCCAACTGAATCCCTTTGTGGTGGACAGCATGAAAGCACACAGACAGAAAGGGTGTTTGTCCTGAGAACCTTTGGTGCTGCAAAGGGAAAGGAGACAGGTCCTGAAATTTGCTCAGGTGCTGTTTTACATGAATTTACGCTAAACAGTGAGTCTCAGAACAGCAGTCCCCGATGGCACCAGGTTTCCTGGACCATGTTGGGCTGCTCTGAGGCAGCTGCCCTGGCAACCATGTCTGGGAAACTAAGACAGAGACCCCAAATAAAGAATCACTTCTTCCAGCGCACAAAGTTTGGTGTCCAACATACCATGCCCCTAGCTCATCACCAGAGAGAAGGTTCTCCATGATCAAGGAATGTATGTGCAAGATGAATTGTGACACTATTCCATGGCCACAAGCCCCTTTCCTTGCTCCTCTTAAGCCCTCTAATCCCACTGGCCTGGTGGTGCATCCATCACCTGGTGTGTTTTGGTGTGGGAGAGTAAATCTCGTGGGCAGCACTGCTGCCTGCCTTAGTCCTTCCAGCAGCCCAGCTTGCTAATGGCAAAACAACCATGCTGCAGCCCAGGATCCACAAGAGACCAAAGGGTCACCCTCTCAGGTGCAGGAGGAGGTATTGTGGAGCTCTAGAAAAAGACCCACCAGAGAACCTGCAAGACTCTTGTTTCAGCAGCAGAAAAAAAGGTAAATTATTTCACCAATGCACCACCATGCTTCAGTTTGGTTGGATTTTTGTTTGTTTGTGGCTTTTTGTTGTTTTTCAGTTATCATTGGTTTTAAAAATGCCCTGGGTGCTTAGGCTAAACTTTTATAGTAGATGTTTTCTATTGTAAGAACTGGAAGCAGACTGCACTGACACCAAGTGAAATCATAAGAGTCTGTTGTAGACTTCCATGAGAGTGTGTCTTAAATTTATATCTACAGCCCATCAGTGCATTTTATCTTTGGTTACCCAAACCTGGCTGTAGTATGACCAGTCCTAAGGCTGTCTGTTGAATGCAAAGGCATTTTGAGTAGCATAAAGGGACCCAGATCAGGTCCTACAGCAACAGCAGCACATGGCCAAGTATAGAGAAATTTGCACAGCTGAAAAGAAGTGATGGAGCAAAGGAGAGATTCTATCAGCATGATGCCACCAGCATGACGATAGCATGTCTGATTTGAGAGAAGATAGAGACAAAGGGAAGGTGGCTCTCTGGCCCTGATAACTAAGTAACTCCTCCCTTTCTACAGCTGAACTCGTGGGGTGCAAGGCATTCATAACTATTTCTCTTTTGAAGATGTCAGTGAAACGTTCCCTGCTACCCAGACAACATTTCATTTCTTGTGTTGGATCTGACTTACTGGGGATAGTTAATGGGACTCTGTGATAGGAAGGAGGTATGGGTTGATTTCTAAAATCATAGAATCACAGAATTCTTTGGGATGAGAGAAACCTTTAACCATCATCTAG